>OY997270.1:577145282-578345282 GCA_963921465.1 Triticum timopheevii | reverse complement strand
AAATAAAAAACATATTGCAACATATGAACAAAAACATATAGCCACATACATACACATACATTATATATATATGGAAAAAATAAACTAATAAAAAAACAGAGCAGGGCCGGCAGAGGGGCATGGCGGCAGCGGTGGCGCCGGTGGGGCAGGGCAGGGGTGCAGGAGCGAGGCAAGGCAGGGGCGCGAGGCAGGTGCTCACAGGGGGGTGGCAGGGCACGGCGGGCGGCGTCGGGGCGCGGGGAGCGGCACCGGCGTCGGGGCAGATGGCGTCGAGGGCGGCGGCGACGGTGAGGTGGACCAGCACTAGTAGAAAGAGGGTCAAATGTGAGACACATTAGTCCCGGTTTGTAACAGAGTGGCGCCCTTCCAGCACCTTTAGTACCGGTTCGTGGCACGAACCGGTACTAAAGGTCATCCTATATAAACCCTTCGTCCACCCGCACTCTGTTCTTCCCCCTTTCCCCTCTCCCTCTCCTCTGTTCTTCCCTTCTTCCTCTCGAGTTCATCACAAAATTTGCCCCAAATTTGTCAAGATTTGCAGGCCCTCATCCATTCAAATGATCACCAAGGTTAGCAACTTTGTCCTTTCATCTCTCATTGCTAGATTAGCTCTTGCATTGGTTTATATAGTGATTAGTTGTGGGTTTTAGTAATTTGGGAGGAATTATATGTGGTAGTATTTGATTTATATGCAATTTGAGGTCAAAATAACACTTAGTTTGCATATGTAGGTGTGGTTTACTTAGTGCCTTCTAAATCTCCATCGTAACCACCGTCGATCGCCTGCACCGTCCCGTCGCCGGCACCACCTTGTGGTGAGCCTCTTGTTCATGAAATTTTATATAAAAAATTGATGTTTGTGTGATTTGGATATATAGTTACTCGTATAATAATTATCTTACCCATACGTTGTTTGTTATACATAGTGCCATGGTTTTGATATCCGTCCCCGTCGGCCCTCGTCCTTGTTATGATTCGGATGTGGTATATTCTCTTTTAAAACTATTTGTTGCATTTCGTGTTTATGACAAATTATGCCCATCAAGTTGACATAGATATTTTTATCTAGGAGGTATGTGAACCAGAAATTCCAACCGACCCTATTGTCGGGAGGTTAAATTTAGTTGAAAGAGAAAACGAGTACTTGAAAGAAAAATTGAAAAGAATTGAGGGGGAGAAGATGGAATTGGAGTTACATGTTGCCGATGTCGTCGATGATCACAAGATCAAGATGGAGAAAATGCGCTTGAAGATTAGAAAGATTAGAAAATATGCCATCGATAGTGAGGCTTGGTATCATTATGTTGTTGGATCAATTGTTACCTTAGTTGCGATCTTGATCGCATTTGTTGTTGCATTTAAATGCTTTAGCTAGAGAGTTATTTGTTTGTTGCATTTAAGTGTTGTATGAACTTTATGTATGAACTTGTATTAATTTGGTCTATTCGGTGTTGTGTAATGAAGATGAGCCGGCAATGGATGTACGATGACCGATGCTCTCCCCAGTTCGTTGAGGGCGTGCATACTTTTCTGCTTGCGGCTAAGGCAAACAAGCGGGCGGATGGTTTTATGCCTTGTCCATGTGCTGGCTGTAAGAATGGTCGCAATTACTCTACGTCAAGAACCATTCAGGTCCACCTGTTTGAGTCCGGTTTCATGCCCCACTATAATGTTTGGACCAAGCACGGAGAAAGAGGGGTTATGATGGAAGACAATGAAGAAGAAGAGGACGATGACAGCTATCCTGGCCATGGGTTCCCTGAATACGATGATACAACAATGGGGGAAGAAGCTGAGCCGGTAATGCGGGAAGAAGTTGAGCTGGCAATGCGGGAAGAAGCTGAAGAAGAGGCATCAGATGAGCCCGTTGATGATCTAGGTCAGGCCATTGCCGATGCAAAGAGAAACTGCGCGTTTGGAGAAGAAGAAGTTGCAGCGCATGTTAGAGGATCACAAAAAATTGTTGTACCTGAATTGCGCAGGTGACAAGAAAATGCTGGGCACCACACTGGAATTGCTGCAATGGAAGGCAGAGAATGGTGTATCTGACAAGGGATTTGGAAAGTTGCTGGTAATGATAAAGGATATGCTTCCAAAGGACAACGAATTGCCCGAGAGTATGTACGAAGCAAAGAAGGCTATCTGCCCTCTAGGGTTAGAGGTGCAGAAGATACATGCATGCCCTAATGATTGCATCCTCTACCGCGGTGAGTACAAGGATTTGAATGCTTGCCCGGTATGTGGTGCATTGCGCTATAAGATCAGCCGCGATGACCCTGGTGATGTCGAGGGCGAGCGCCCCAGGAAGAAGATTCCTGCCAAGGTGATGTGGTATTCTCCTATAATACCACGGTTGAAACGTTTGTTCCAAAACAAAGAGCATGCCAAGGCGATGCGATGGCACAGAGAAGACCGTAAGAAAGACGGAAAGTTGAGAGTACCCGTTGACGGGTCGCAGTGGAGAAAAATCGAAAGAAAGTACAGGAAGGAGTTTGCAGATGACGCAAGGAGCATATGGTTTGGTCTAAGAGCAGATGGCATTAATCCTTTTGGGGAGCAGAGCAGCAACCATAGCACCTGGCCTGTGACTCTATGTTTGTATAACCTTCCTCCTTGGTTGTGCATGAAGCGGAAGTTCATTATGATGCCAGTGCTCATCCAAGGCCCTCAGCAACCCGGCAACGACATTGATGTGTACCTAAGGCCATTAGTTGAAGAACTCTTACAACTGTGGAATGGAACAGGTGTACGTGCGTGGGATGAGCACATGGGGGAAGAATTTGACCTAAAGGCGTTGCTGTTCGTGACCATCAATGATTGGCCTGCTCTCAGTAACCTTTCAGGACAGACAAACAAGGGATACCGCGGATGCACGCACTATTTGGATGATACCGACAGTATATATTTGAATAGTTGTAAGAAGAATATGTACCTGGGACATCGTCGATTTCTTCCGAGCAGGCATCCCGTAAGAAAGAAAGGCAAGCATTTCAAAGGTGAGGCGGATCACCGGACGAAGCCTCGCCACCGTATTGGTGCTGATGTACATGATATGGTCAAGGATTTGAAGGTGATATTTGGAAAGGGTCCTGGCGGACAACCTGTTCTGAAGGACGCTAACGGACGCGCACCCATGTGGAAGAAGAAATCTATATTTTGGGACCTGCCATATTGGAAAGACCTAGAGGTCCGCTCCGCAATCGACGTGATGCACGTGACGAAGAATCTTTGCGTGACCCTGCTTGGCTTCTTGGGCGTGTATGGGAAGACAAAAGATACACCCGAGACATGGGAGGACCAGCAATGTATGCACGGAGAAGACGGCATACATCAGGGTCATGCAAGCTACGCTCTTACCAAAGAAGAGAAGGAAATCTTCTTTGAATGCCTGCTTAGTATTAAGGTACCGTCTGGCTTCTCGTCGAATATAAAGGGAATAATAAACATGGCAGAGAAAAAGTTCCAGAACCTAAAGTCTCATGACTGCCACGTGATTATGACGCAACTACTTCCGGTTGCATTGAGGGGGCTTCTACCAGAAAACGTTCGATTAGCCATTGTGAAGCTATGTGCATTTCTCAATGCAATCTCTCAGAAGGTAATCGATCCAGAAATCATACCAAGGTTACAGAATGATTTGGTGCAATGACTTGTCAGTTTCGAGTTGGTGTTCCCACCATCCTTCTTCAACATCATGATGCACGTCCTAGTTCACCTATGCGAAGAGATTAACGTTTTGGGTCCTGTATTTCTACACAATATGTTCCCCTTTGAGAGGTTCATAGGAGTCTTAAAGAAATATGTTCATAACCGTGCTAGGCCAGAAGGAAGCATCTCCAAGGGCCATCAAAATGAGGAGGTCATTGAGTTTTGTATTGACTTTATTCCTGACCTTAAGCCGATTGGTGTTCCTGAATCGCGGCATAAGGGCAGACTGGATGGAAAAGGCACGCTAGGAGGGGAACAAATAATATGCATGGACGGACATTCTCTCACTGAAGCACACTACACAGTTCTACAAAATTCCACCTTGGTGGCTCCGTATATGGATGAACACAAGAATTTGCTACGCTCCAAACACCCGGAGCAGTCTGATGACTGGATTACACGTGAACAAACCAGGAGTTTCGCCAGCTGGTTGCAGACACGTACCATGCATGACACCTCTATTGAAGATGACCTGTACTTGCTGTCCCAGTTACCATCTTCGAATATAATGACTTTCAAAGGGTACGAGATAAATGGTAATACATTTTACACGATCGCCCAAGATAAGAAGAGCACCAACCAAAATAGTGGTGTCCGCTTTGATGCAGAAACCAAGACGGGAAAGGAAACATATTATGGTTATATACAGGACATATGGGAACTTGACTATCGACGTGGTTTAAAGGTCCCTTTGTTTCGGTGCAAATGGGTCAATATGACACGAGGCGGGGTAACGGAAGACCCGCAGTACGGAATGACAACAGTGGATCTCAACAAACTTGCGTATGCAGACGAACCATTCGTCCTAGCCAATGATGTGGCACAGGTTTTCTATGTGAAGGACATGTCTACCAAGCCAAGAAAAAGAAAAGATAAGGAAGCGAATGCATCGTACGATGAGCCAAAGCGGCACATAGTTCTTTCTGGGAAGAGAAACATCGTGGGAGTGGATGACAAGACAGACAAGTCCGAAGATTATGAAAAGTTTGATGAAATTGCTCCATTCACAGTGAATATTGACCCGAGCATCCCGTTAAATGATGAAGATTTTCCATGGTTACGGCGCAAAGGGACACACGCGAAGAATAAGTTTCACACCCAAAGATCAGGGATGTGATCGGCTTCACTATCATCACTTTCGTCTGTGTTTCACACCCAGAGGGGAATCTTTGTAATAGTTAGGGTAGTTATGTGTTTTGGCATTTGAAACGCGAAGAAATTTTATGTGCAAACAAATTCTTTCATGCCTTTACTGATTTTTAAAGTTAAGTTATTCACAAACTAGTGATTCACACTAATTTCAAATAATTCAAAATTTAAACTATTCAAATTTGAAAACTACGGGCACTAACAGAAAGTTTATAATTTTTTGTACCTAAAGCAAAAATATTCACAAAGAAACTCTAAATACACAAAAAAACAACACAAAAATAAATAAAGCAAAAAAAAGCCCGCCTACTAGGCCAGAGCGGCCTGCATACGACTAGAAACCCTACCTGTCGTTGGGCCAGGATGCAGGCCCGCAAAGGCCAAGTGGGCCCACAGGGCAGCAAAGAACACGTAGGCCCAGTAAGCCTGCTTTGGAGAGGAGCTCGAGAGAGCGACCGCACGGGGGTTTATAAACCAGTGCGGTCGCCCCTCGGCTAGCGAGGTGGGACTAAACTTGCCGCACCGCACCTGCGCCAGCGCACCCCCTTTAGTATCGGGTCGTGGCACAAACCGGTACTAAAGGGGGGGGGCCTTTAGTACCGGTTTGTGCCACCACCCGGTACTAAAGGGGGTCGCTTCTCGCCGCTTGGGCTGGCCAAAACTGGCCTTTAGTACCGGTTGGTGGCTCCAACCGGTACTAAAGGTGCCTTCTATATATACAACACTTTGAAAAATTTCATTCTCCCTCTGTTTCTTCCTCTGTTTCCCCATTGAAGCACCGCCCGCCCCGATCGATCGACGCCGTCACCGACCCCGTCGCCGTCGCCGCCCCCATCCCCGTCGCCGCCCCCGTCCCCGTCGCCGCCCTCGTCTCCGTCGCCGCCCCGAGCCCGTCCCCGTCGCGCCGTCCCTGTGTCGCCGCCCTCGCGTCACGCCCCGGCCCGTCGCTGCCCCCGGCCGTCACCTCGCCGTCGCCGTCGCCCCGCTGTGAGCTCTCCCCCTCTAACCCCTCTCCCTCGCCCCCGGCGGCCACCATGGGCGCCACCCCTCCCCGAGCCCATACACACACACACAAGAATGATGAACACACACACACACGTATATATGTATGAATGCATGTATATATTAGTATATACGTATTTTGTATGTTTAATTAGTTTAGATTTTTTAGATTATTGTTTTTTCACTAGTATATATGTATGAATGCATGTTAGATGGATATAATTAGTGTTTAATTAGTATGGAATTTTTTTATATAATGTTGTTTTTCTGTTTTTTAATGGATGTATAAAAGTTGTTTTTTCTGTTTTTAGTGTTAGATGCTTAATTAGTATGAAATAGCATATAGAATTTTGACATATGCAATGATAGCATAATTAGTGTTATATAGAAATGTTAGTTATCAAAATCCAATCATTAAAAAAATGTTACTTTTTGCGGGCATATAGCTAGTATTTGTTCTCGACGATGCTCGGCCCGCATCCTCGCCGTCGACCCTTCCGCGACGACGTCCGGCTGACCCATGTCCGGAACTGGGCTCCGCCGGGCTGGCACTCGGAGGTGCTGCCTGGAGGGGCGCGCCGCTTGATGAGGAACCCGGTCCCGGGTCCCGTCGTCGACCCTGATCTCGTTTGGTGGCGTTCGCGTGGGCCAGTTTCGGCGCGGAGGGAGCCGGCCCAGCTGGAGGTGGTACGCCGCCGTGTCAGGGAGGAGGACGAGCACGTCCATCGCTACATGGTTGCGTTAGAGGGCGGCAGGTTCTCCAATACCTGGCAGTTTCTTCAGGGATCTCACTTCAGCTATGATCCTGTGAGGGTTCCTTCTCTTTGGGTGTCCACCGCCCGCGCCGCAGGAACCGCGAGTGTCCTAGATTCTTCTGTAGTATTCGATCTTTATTAGCTACCTAGCCAGTGATGTATTCGATATTATATCTATTATTCGAGACGATGTATTCGAGATTATATCTATTAATCGGTACGATGTATTCGAGATTATATCTATTATTCGAGACGATGTATTCGAGATTATATCTATTATTCGAGACGATCTCATTTGAATAATAAGTTGTTTTATATTTCTTTTGGATTAGTTAAATAAAAGCTATGGCGGACAATACCGGCAGAGAGGGAGAACAGGCCATGTTCAATATGATACGTCATCCTCACGGGCCAGATGATGATCAGAATGAAGAAGATTATGACGGCTCCGAATTTCTAAACAACACCGGAGAGGGTGATATGATATTCGATCGCGACGACCGAATTGATGAAGTCATGAACTATGATTATGATGATGACGAAGAAAATGTTGATCTTGAAACAACAAAGACCGGCGAGGTATATATATTTATATAAGCAGGCATCTGGTGATCATCACATGTTTTAAATGACTTGAAGATATATTAACGAATCGATCTTTGTTCTTTCAGCCATCCGGATCGAGCAAATCTTCAGGCAAAAGGACGAAACGAGGCCCGAACAAAAAGTTGAAGGAGGGCGTAAAGTACAATATCGAGGCAATCAGACCTAATGGCGAACCAAACCATTAGCGCCTAAGAAGATTGCAGACAAGTTCGTTCGTCAGTGCGGAGTTCTTGTGAAGGACCAACTCCCGATCTCCCTTCAAGAATGGAGAGAGCCAGCAAAAGACAAAAGACAAAAAGACAAAGAGGACGCTGCTCCACGTCCAGATGTTACTTTTGTCGACAAAAAACAAAAAGATCTGCTTTGGGATACTCTCATGGAACTTTTCACCCTACCAGATCATTTCACAGAAGCAGATGTGCAGAAAGTCAAGGACGCTGCTCTTAGGAAGATGGCAGTTGCATTCAAGAACCACAAGAATCGTGAATGGGACAAGTACGTCAAGGGAGGAAGGAAGACTCCAGTATTCGAGGGAACACTAGAGAACCAACGTGCTCATTGGGACGATTTCGTGAAATTCAAGGATTCGGAATTAGCTAAGGAACGGTCGAGAATAAAGAAGAAGAATGCCGAAAAAAAGGATAAGTTCCATAAGCTGGGGCCAGGTGGCTATGCGGTGGCAATGCCTAAGTGGGATAAGTCTGAGAAAGAGATGGAGGATGCAGGTGTCACTCCGGTTACTAAGAGCTGGCCCCCCAGGGTCAGGACTTGGTTCTATGCGCATGGGGGGGGGGGGAGTTGGACCCAAAGACAGGCAATGTTTCGACGAGGGCAAGTCTGAAGGGAGCCAACGATGCGATACTTGTTGTAATAGAAGAGGCACGATAGGGGGTGTTCCAGCCCAACAGAGAGAACGACGAGCTTACGCGTGCCCTGGGAAATCCTGAACACCCGGGAAGAACACGAGGCAAGGGTGCTATTCTGTGGTATGAGGGGTTTTCAGACTGGAACACCGACTACAGAACCCATGCGAGAAAGAAGATTGCGGAGGAGAAGAAGAGGAAGATGGAGGAGGAGCAGAGGAAGCGGGACTATGAACGCCTTCAAGGCCTAGAAGCAAGTCAAGCGGAATTGGCAGTCAAATTCCAGCGGCAGCAGGAGCAGATCGACTCACTTACTCAGCAAAGGGGGTCTCAGTAGCTGCAACAGCTAGCGAATGATCCAGCATTGGATAGCACCGCCCCATCCATGCCGAGAAGCAGCGTGGGTTCCGCCCCGGACGACGCAATGCTGGATAGATACCCCGTGGATGACATCACGGAGAACACTAACTGCGAGCTACACGTCAAAATGAAGAACATACCCATTAAGGTGGCGGATGTCGTTGCTTTTACAAATCCCCCCGAGGCAACCTTCCATTGCAACCCAATTCCAGCGGGCTATGCTCGTGTCTTGGTTGATGAGGTGGCGGACCCATATTCGGAGCTACAACTTGACATTCCTGGAGGTGACGGCGAGCACTTTCTCGGAGAGGCCAAACATCGTATCATCCTATGGAAAAAGGATTGCATCATCTTTCGAAGGCCACCGACACCGCGTCAGCCGACTCCTTGTCGAAGTCCGCCACCGAGTCAGCAGACACCCGCTCCTGCAAGTCCACCAAGTCCGGCAAAGTGTCAGGCCACTCCTCCTCCTCCAAGTCCGCCACAGCGTCAGACGTCCACTCCTCCTCCAAGTACGGCACAACCTCAGGCCACTCCTCCTCCAAGTCCGGCACAGCTTCAGGCCAATCCTCCTCGTCCAACTCAGCCCCGTCAGCCGTCTCCGCCTCCTCAGCAATCGCAAAAGAGACACCCCGCAGCTATGGTGCGTAGCGGTATGAGTCGAGGTAGTACAGGAAGTACAGGCGGAGGCAAGCAATATAAATATGGTCCAAGCCTCACGCCTCTTCCGCAGAGGCCTTATGACAAGTCCGAGGAGGAAAATGCAGCCATATCGAAGGCCAAGGTGGAAGCCCATTTTACGCCGAAACTGCCACCGCCGCCAAGGGAGAAAGTGCCTGAGGAAACATTGACCACTTCATTCATATGGCTCAACCACCAGCTCCCAAGCCTGTTGACACAGACTATGAGCGCCACATCAGGAAGTTAAATCGAGCACGTCTACGTAAGGAGGCGAGCTCGGGACCGAGCAAACAACAAGCAGCTGTCAAAAAATGCGGGAAAACCATTCCCCAGCTGGGAGAACAGGCGGCGCAATCGATCCCCTCGCTTGTTGTGCCAACAACACGTGACAATACGGGCGCCCAATATTATTGTGGGCAAACAGTTTACGTTCCCGAGGTGGGCAATGTGGTAATAACCAAGGACCATATAATGCAGGCTGAAGTTCTCAACATCACTGTTGGACAACTCCTCGAGATCGAGCCCATGCCTGTGCTTAGAGAGGATGAAATAAAACGGAAATATATCCGGGGCCAACCTTTGGTCGAGCTAGACAAGGTCAAGAACCTCCCAACGAGAATGTATGAATTGCATCAATGGTACATGAATATTACCAAGATTTCAGATTGATTGTCCCTCATGGTGAATGTCAAGGAGGAGCATTACTTTCATGAGAAAGCTCTGTCCGTTGAGTATTCTGAACTGTTTCAGTTATACAATCAAGACGCACTCGACAAATCTATCGTCAGTTGCTATTGTCTGTAAGTGATTTCTTTCTGTAATTTAAGTCTCAAGCTAGCTGTAGTCATCCTTTTGACCAATCATTACCTGTAATTATCCTCACTATATTCTTTTTTGTGGTATTATGCAGGATGAAGATGTATGAAATGAGAAAAGATGGACGCTTTGGCATTGGGTTCATTGACCCAAACACCGTTAATGAATACACATGGCTAATAAATCCACATCATCAAAAGGACGTAGAGGACAACATGCTAGAGTTCTTGAAGCGCCTCAAATACAATGAAGATATACTACTTCCTTACAACTTCCAGTGAGTCACACTGTCTTGTACTACAAATTCTCTGTTTTAGCCTACTAGCTAGCTACATGTTTTTGCTTACATATGCCCGCTTAATTAAGACATGCAAACGTGTGTGCATGCAGATTTCACTAGATCTTGTGTATCATTAAAGTTGACGCTGGAACAGTTGAAATACTGGACTCACTACTCAAAGCAAATACTGACTATAACATCTTGTTTGGGATAGTCAACAGGTAATTTCAATCATTATTAACTATATATCTCGGCCTATTTAGTTCGTCATTTCATGATATGAACTATTTAATAACCCCTTTATTCATTTTCTTTGTCGGCGGGCAGGGCTTGGGCAAGGTTCATCAGCGTCAGGGAAGGCGAATGGAAAAAAAAAAGCTTAAATGGTTTCGACCCAAGGTAAGTAATTAAGTAGTACTAGCTAGCTAGCTAGCTGCCATCTCTTTAATTATCATGCTTGATTAATTATTATCTGATCAAATTCCATTCTCGTAAAGGCCCTGAAGCAGGCGCAGGGGACTGATCTATGTGCATTCTGCGTTTGCGAGAACATTCACATGATGGCGTCCGAAAGGAGCAGATCTCAAAGACAGGAATGGGTACGCTTGTCAGAACACTATTCACAATTTTTACACTATTATCGATATCTAGTCACACAACTAATACACATGCATATTGATCTCCTTCTTAACAGTTCAAAGAGGTGCGGGAGAAGCTCCTAGAAATGGAGCGCGTAGAAGCACTTCAAGAGGAAATAGCGGGATTTTTGCTCGACCAGGTCATAAATCCGAAGGGAGAATACTATTACCCGCTACCGCCCCCATGAAAACCACTTCCAATTGTCATCGTGCTCCGAAGGCACCAATTAGGCTAATGCCACTGGCTCCGAAGGCAACATGCATATGTAGGAGAAATTGTATATAGTTATACATGTGTGTATGTGTGAATTAATTAATATGGTGGTTTGTGAGACATTGATGATATATATATGCATGATTGGTTTTACTAGAAATTCTATATATATATATATATATATATATATATATATATATTCTATATATATATATATATAGGGAAAATGCATTCTACTACCGGGTGTAGCTACACCCGTTTCTCATATACTACTATGTGGTAGTATATATACTACTTTATCATTTTTAGTATGTTCATATACTATATCTAAGATACTCCAAAGCGAGTTATGTGAAAAAATTGCATGTGAGCCCATGTTTTTATCATATTTGTGAAAATACGTACATATTTGTATGTAAAAAGAAGTATGCTAAAAATATACTACATACTACCGAAAAAATAGTATATATACCACCTAAATATTCTTACATACTACATACTACGCATACATACACTGCGGTACGGTAGATACTACCTAAAACGTACAAAATAAAAATGGGTGTAACTATACCCGGTAGTAGCAAAAATTTGTCCTATATATATATATATATATATATATATATATATATATATATATATATATATATGCATAACGTGTACAATGTGTAGTATCGTAAAATACCAGCAAACGAAAAAGAATTAAAATGGAAACACAAAATTAAATGAAAAAGAAATCATAAAACTAAAAAAAAAACCTTATAGTACCGGTTGGTCTTACCAACCGGTACTAAAGGGCTCCAGCCCCCGGAGCTGGCTCGTGCCACGTGGTTGCCCTTTAGCACCGGTTCGTGCTGAACCGGTACTAAGGGGGGGGGCCTTTAGTGCCCACACTTTAGTGCCGGTTATGGAACCGACACTAAAGGGCCTTACGAACCGGTGCTATTGCCCAGTTCTGCACAAGTGCAGCCTGACGGCGTCGGAGGCGGCGGCGACGACGAGGTGGAGCAGCCTGACGGCGGCGACGACGAGGTGGAGCAGCCTGACGGCTCAACGACGACGGCGACGAGGCAGCGGGTGTCGGGCGGAGAAGAAAGGGATGGATTTTGGAGAAACTGCTTAGTGCTAGTTATATATGAAGAGAATTGGTCCTGGTTCGTGAAACCAACAATGACTAATGCCCCCTTTAGTCCCGGTTGGTGCCACCAACCGGGACCAATGGGCCTCTTTTCAGCAGCCCAAAGGGCGCGATCGACGGCCTTTGGTCCCGGTTGGTGGCACCAACCGGGACTAATGCCCCCCCCCCCCGTAGTCCCGGTTGGTGCCACAAACCGGGACTAAAGGACCCTGTGCTGCCCGCGTCGGGGCCAAACTTTAGTCCCACCTCGCTAGTTGAGAGGGACGCTTAGTGGTTTATAAGCCCCACTGCCGCACCCCTCTCGAGCTCCTCTCCACCGTAGGCTTGTGGGCCTATTTGCTACTGAATTGCCTGATGGGCCTTTTGGGCCTACTGCGGGCCTGAATCCTGGCCCATGGTAGGGTTTCTAGTCGTATTCAGACCGTGGGGGCCCAGTAGGAGGCATTTTTTTGTTTTTTTGTTTTCTTTACTTATTGTTGCTATTTTTATTTTTTTCCAGTTTTTTTGTTTTGTTTTTTGCATTATTTATTTTCTTTTGTTTTTTGCTTTATTTTTAATTCTTTTTGCTTTTAGTTTTAGGAAAATTATAAATTTCTGTTAGTGCCATTAGTTTTCAAATTTGAAAACACTTTTTTTGTTTTTTTGTTTTCTTTCTTGCTTTGTTTATTTTATTTTGTTTCTATTTACAACAAAATACTTATTGTTGCTATTTTTAATTATTTTCCAGTTTTTTTGTTTTGTTTTCTGCATTATTTATTTTCTTTTGTTTTTTGCTCTATTTTTTAATTCTTTTTTCTTTTAGTTTTAGAAAAATTATAAACTTTCTGTTAGTGCCATTAGTTTTCAAATTTGAAAACACTTTTTTTGTTTTTTTGTTTTCTTTCTTGCTTTATTTATTTTATTTTGTTTCTACTTACAACAAAATACTTATTGTTGCTATTTTTAATTATTACGAGGGCCGAACCATAAGACATTAAAGCATTTCAAATGAACTCTGAAAAAGTTGAAAGTTGGCATGGTATCATAAATTCACCCACATAGCATGTGCATGTACAAAACGGACAATGGTATCATACTCGTATGTTACAAAGTTGGCTTGGTATCATCATAATAGTTGCGGGAGAAAGTCTTCACTTTTTCTTCGCTTGTGTCATTTGCTTATTGCGCCGTAACCATGGATAATCTTCATCGTTTATCAGGATGCTGGGGTCAGCCTTGACTTTGAAGGGAGGAATTTCATTAAACTTTTCATAATCTTCAGACATGTCTGTCTTGCCCTCCACTCCCACGATGTCCCTTTTTCTTAAAAGAACTATGTGGCGCTTTGGCTCATCGTATGATGTATTCGCTTCCTTATTTTTTCTTTTTCTCGATCTGGTAGACATGTCCTTCACATAGATAACCTGTGCCACATCATTGGCTAGGACGAATGGTTCGTCAGTGTACCCAAGATTTTTCAGATCCACTGTTGTCATTCTGTACCATGGGTCTACCTGTACCCAAGATTCTTCAATATTTTCAGTAGCTTCTAAAATCCTTTATCAGGCACAGCATTCTCTGCCTTCCACTGCAACAATTCCAGTACGGTACCGAGCTTTGTGTTTCCATCTTCGCAATTGGGGTACAACCCTTTTTTGTGGTCCTCTAACATGCGATCGAATATTAGCTTCTCCTTTTGACTTTCGCATTGCATCCTTGCATCGACAATGACCCGGCGGAGATCATCATCATCGGGCACATCATCTGGTTCCTCTTGATCTTCAGCAGCTTCGCCCGTTGCAGCATCATCATGCACATCGTCTGGTTCCTCTTGATGTTCAGTAGCATCACCGTATTCAGGGGGCACATAGTTGTCATCGTACTCTTCTTCTTCGCCGACTTCCATCATAACCCCTATTTCTCCGTGCCTCGTCCAAACATTATAGTGTGGCATGAAACCCTTGTAAAGCAGGTGGGTGTGAAGGATTTTTCGGTCAGAGTAAGACTTCGTATTCCCACATATAGGGCATGGACAACACATAAAACCATTCTGCTTGTTTGCCTCAGCCACTTCGAGAAAATCATGCACACCCTTAATGTACTCGGAGGTGTGTCTTGAACCGTACATCCATTGCCGGTTCATCTGCGTGCATTTTATATAATTAAGTGTGTCAAAAATCATTACAGAACATCATGAATAGATAATTAAGTGACCAAATTAATAGAAGTTTATCATCACATTAAAACCAAAGTACATACCTAGTTCTCATCTAACAACATAAAGGTCTGCAGAGCATCTAAATTAATTAAACCATACACTGAAACTATGTAAAACATTTCAATGCGAAAACAAATGCGATCATAATCGCAACCAATGTAACAACTGATCCAACGGCATAATGATACCAAGCCTCGGTATGAATGGCATATTTTCTAATCTTTCTAATCTTCAAGCGCATTGCATCCATCTTGATCTTGTGATCATCGACGACATCCGCAACATGCAACTCCAATATCATCTTCTCCTCCTCAATTTTTCTAATTTTTTCCTTCAAGAAATTGTTTTCTTCTTCAACTAAATTTAACCTCTCGACAATAGGGTCGGTTGGAATTTCCGGTTCAACAACCTCCTAGATAAATAAAATCTATGTCACGTTGGTCGGCATAATTGTCATAAACAATAAATGAACCAATAGTTATGAAAAGATATATATACCACATCCGAATCATAGACAGGACGAGGGTCGACGGGGGCGGATACCAAAACCATCGCACTATATAAGATGCAATAATAAAAGTAAGAAAATTATACAAGTATCTATATAAACATACAACTAAGAATTCTTTTTTCCTTTCAGAAAGAAGATAAGAACAAGAGGCTCACCACGGTGGTGCCGGCGACGAGATTGGCGCGGGCGATCGACGGCGGTGAAGACGGGGACGGGACATGACGGACCGCTAAACCTAGACAAATATTGAGGAAAATGGAGCTTGGAGGTCGAGTTTGAAGAGGAGAAATCTTAAGTAGTGTGGCTCGGGCATTCCATCGAACACCTCGTGTGCATAGGAGGTGAGCTAGAGCACCACAAAGCTCTCCCCTCGCCGGCCACGAAAAACAAAGCGGTGGGAGTGCTCTGCTCGCGGGCGAGGGGTATATATAGGCAATTAATTGGTCCCGGTTCGTCCCACCAACCGGGACCAATAGGTCCACTCAAACTGGGACCAATGGCCCACGTGGCCCTGCCGGCCCCCGGGGCTCACGAACCGGGTCCAATGCCCCCATTGGTCCCGGTTCTGGATTGAACCGGGACTAATGGGCTGACCTGGCCTGGACCATTGCCCCCTTTTCTACTAGTGACAATTTAAAGTCATACATGATACATGTGCAGTCATCCACAACCATTAACAAGACGGACCTGTGTAAGGTCGTACCTAACTTACCGGCAACCCATGAATAGTTGGTGACTAATATAAATCGTGAGTTATGATGTAGTACATCTCTTCATCATGATCTTAGAGCAGGAGTGGTCGTCTAGCCGGTGGCCTCCATAATAAATAGTAGTATGTTATCTTCATGCTACGGAGCAAGACAACACGACCAAAATCATCTAACTATGTGAGAAGTGTAGCTGAAGAAATAGAGGAAGTTGAAAAATGAAAACACAAGTCTCACATGCAAGCTACATGTCAATCGAATAGTAAGAGGAGGCATCTGGAATCAATAGCTTCCCAGCTGGCTTGCCTGTCTGCAAGACTTGCTGGACATAAGTGAGCCATGGTCATAGCTAAGTGCACTAACGGTCAAGAGATTGGAGCGTGCACTGTCCATCGTTTATTGTCTACATTGCAACTTCACATGTAGCATCAAATACGATGAGAACATGGACAAACCTAGCACACAATGGTCTTCAGCCGCTGTTAAGACTCCACAACAACCTAGCGAAAACGCTAGTTGCACCTTAAATGTTTGCACGATGGTGAGCCACAGCGGACTCAATAGTTGCTAAACTCTCTGTCATCTCGAGCAAGGGTTTCCTTTCCTAGGAACCTCAACATTGTAGCTCACCGTGAGTCGTAAAGCGGCTTGTTGTAAGCAAGGTAGGGGTACTTTGTTTTCTAAAATAGCGTGAATTTGTCATATTGTACCTGATGCTTTTAGTGGAATAGTAATCTGTCAGTTATTCAAAAAATGCTGACCAAGTCACGATGATAAAATGCTGCTAGAGGGCCCTAGCGTTGTAACTACCTTGAGCATCCAGGTTGAAGCGTCCAAGCCGCATCATGGCGGAGACGACAAAGCTTCATAAGAATGCTTGATAGTGACATCAAGGGGTTGGAGTGCAAACCAAGAAGTAGAAAGTGAGGGAGATTAGTGGGGATACTTGTATTATCTATGCCTTGCCATCGTCCAATAGTTTTTCGCCCCCTTTCGAAGCCCCATCCGCATACCTTGTTTGAGTATTTGCTGTTATATTTTGATGTACGACAAGAAGTGACATCAGAAGAGCTCCTGGTATGGTAGTGACACCCCGTGTTCAGCATCAAGATATACTAGAGTCTAGAGGGAAGCTGGTTGCGCTTTACATGCTGAAACCGTAATGGATCGGGCTACAAAGCTGAAACTTATTTGGATATCTGGCGAGGGGTTGTCTCCCTCGGCATAGGCTGGGATATGGAGTCTGCCTTTCTCTCACACGCAGTACTCCCTGTCGTGCGCCGCGATGTGGAAATCCGACGATACCACGTCGCCCACCTCATCCCGATCTTCCCAGCACCCCTTGTCGAGGACGGATCCACAGCTTGGTCCCGGCGTGGATGCGGATCCCGTTTCTTTTCTGAAGAAAAGAATTGGCCATGGTTCTGTTCTTTTAGAGGAGAAGAAGAGCAACGCTGGTACGGGTTTCATGTATACAAATAAAAAAAGAAAAAGAAAAACCAACTGGCACAAAGCAGCTACGGCCCATACGCCTATCTCTCTCGTCCTTCCTTCAGGCCCGCTGAAGCGAACCTCCCAGAACGCGTGCCTCCCTTCACCCCCGCTGCTGGTGCGCTTCGAATTTTTGTCCCACCTCGCCCAGCCGAGGAGCATCGAGAGGAAGAGCTGGCTATAAGACGAGGCCGAGGTGCTACGTTCTCCTTACTTACCTGGACGGGGTCGACGGGCGATCAACAAGGCCTGTGGCCTGGGTCGATGGCCCACATTGCACTTGGTGGGTGTGTCGGCCCATCATCTCCCCAAGTGGGAGAGTGAACGTCATAATTTGTGTTAGAGGGGGTACGCGTTCGCGCGGCCCCTGCCAATCCTTTAAAATTAAATTTTGCTCCTTGGCCTGGCGTGTTTCTGAAGTCTGCTACTACAATGCAGTCCTCCTAGTCGACAGATGCAGTTTCTTCAGGCAGTGTGTTGATTGCTGGAGGGTTCTGATCCAAACGTATGCGTCTGGTGCTGCCAGGTTGTATATTCTGGTGCTCTCTACCTTCCTGTTGCAAGTAAAATCTGCCTAGAACTTCTAAGCATAGCATTTCAACGCGAAAAGTTCTTGACAGGAAACCTAGCTCTAGCTTAATCCCTTTAGCCTGAAACTAAATGGAACGTCAACAACTTTACAGTCAGATGCGCCACCAACCTAGCAATTCTCTGTGCTAAATGAACAAACAACACCCCGCAAAGCTCATAGCAAGCATTCATCGACTCAAGAGCAGGTACGCACATGCTAATCAACACAAGCATAAAGTTCAGTGCAATACATGTATGTCTTCTTGATGTTCAGGGCCAGCAACCACACACCAAACCAAACCAGGTGTGTTTTTCCATTACATGCAACGTAAAAAACCAAACCATGAGCCTGCAGAGGAATCCCTTCCTCACACATTGATAAATCCATAAGGGCCCCGCCATGCCTCTTCAGGCAAAGCTACACCTCAAACTTGTCAGTTCCAGCAAGTAAGAAGATTCAGTATGTAGTTCAACAACGTACATAACTGCTAAAGGAACACTGCCTCTCACTAAGCTCTAGACACTCAAGGATGGAACTACTCGCAAAAGTCAGAGCTCCTACCACCGTGAACATGTAACGACAGTAGAAAATACTGCAACAGAGCCACTGTTCTGTTCTGTTCTCGGTCGGGAGGAGCAATTTTCCAGAACAAGCTGGTACAGAACAAACTTAAAGATGAACAGCATTTTCATGCATGTGAACACCACGCTGGCTCCAGCCTCTCATCTCATGTTCAGGCAGTGCGTTCTTTGAATGAGAAAAGAAGAGTCCATGCATGGAACTGAAGGTACACAACACAGGAGGGTTCTGATACAAGAGTGGTACAGCAAGACTGCAAAGTCTGATACAAGTGTGATACAGGCTGATTCCGCTTGGAATTGGTAAGGTGGGGTGCTTGGTTGCACGTGGCGTCCGGCAGCTTGGTCATTTATGAGTTCACAGTATAGTGATTTAGTGAAGAAAATCCCTTCCTAGACAGGGCTGGGCATGACTGGTCCAGAGTGAAAGAATGAGAGGCGTGGAAGCGTATGCTGTTCGGCAGGGACGCAATCGTGTTATATACAGAGAACATATTACAATGGAGGCGCAAGTTGTTGCCTGGACATCTACTCCAAGCTATACAAAGATAATCTATTTTTTAAGAAAAGGCATCGACCGAGCCCGAGATGGGGCTCGAGCCTAGCCCAGTTTTAAATTAACAAAGCCATCAACCAGCCAAGATTACATGCAGACGCCCATAGGCAACGAGAAAGAAAATACATAGCGGAAATATACAATGGCGTCGGAAAGCAGCAAACTAGGCCTCCACGCTACAAACAAGGAAGATTCACAAATGAAGCATAAAGCCGTAGACGCCGAGGTCCTCCTCCGTGAACGGGGCATCAGGAACAATAACACGCGGGCTCAGTAGGAGAGAGGCAGACCGGCACCATCGGGGAATTTCATCGCCAAGCTACAACGGACCTCGTCACGGCACATCCAACCAAGTCCATCTCCGAAGGAGGCCACAACCTCCTCGCCTGGATCGAAAGGCGCCACACCGTCGCGAGATGGATAAGTTCCCCAAGAACAATGGCGGATGCGGCCGGAAAATGGCCACATGAAGTGGGTCAGCGCACCCCAGACGAGCCACCGGCGCTTCTCCTCAAGCAGAACACCACCGCTGTCCAGGTTCAACAACCAGAAGAGGAAAAGCAACAGCTAGGACGAAGCAGGGTGCCATTGCCGCCACCACCCGCACCCCAACAGCGCCCACCGACCCCAAAGCTCCCAAAATGGCGCCTTCAAGAAGGATATGACGCCGAGGGCAGCGCCGCCGCCCAACAAAGTTAGGGCTTTTGCCCGAGAAAATTGGAGGAAGGGGGAGTGGGGGGATCAGACCTGTCAGACGCCTCCAAGGAGGAGTACGGCGCCCTCGGGCGTCACCGTCGACGCGTCCGGCCAGGGATTTCGCCCGTGCTGAGTTCCCCACCACCAGCACCAACGCCGATGACCCATGGAAGCATGGGCAAACCGGAAGTGGAGAGCACGCCGGACAGGGAAGGGAAGGAGACGCCAGATCTGGCGCCGACGGCCACCAAGACAACCACCACGCCACACCCACGTCCTCCGAGATCCCGCCGCCCTCGCGGCCAGGAACGACGGAACCAGCACCCGCACCACCGGCCACCGCTAAGCCAGTGGCGCCTCACCAGAAGGGGTCGCCGCCCCAGATCTGAAGCCCTTGCGCGAAGCAGGGAAGCAGCTGGCCCCGTCGCCACCTTCCTTGGCAGCGCCCCGGGCTTGCCCGACGGCTGCCTCGGGCGGCGGCGAGGAAGACAGGGGAAGGAGGAGGCCTACCGGCGGCTAGGGTTAAAGGCCCCCGGTGAAAGAATTGATATAGTTGACTAGAGGGGGGGGGGGGTTAATAGGCAACTAACAATTTTTTAGCTTTTCTTTACCAAATTAAACTTTGCATCAAAGTAGGTTGTCTAGATATGCAACTAGGTGAGCAACCTATATGATGCAACAACAACAAGCACATGAGCAAGCAACGGATACAACACAATATAAGCTTGCACAAGTAAAGGTGAGAGATAACCAAGAGTGGGAGTCGGTGGAGACGAGGATGTGTTACCGAAGTTCCTTCCCTTTGAGAGGAAGTACGTCTCTGTTGGAGCGGTGTGGAGGCACCATGCTCCCCAAGAAGCCACTAGGGCCACCGTATTCTCCTCACGCCCTTACACAATGCGAGATGTCATGATTCCACTATTGGTGCCCTTGGAAGCGGTGACCGAACCTTTACAAACAAGGTTGGGGCAATCTCCACAACTTAATTGGAGGCTCCCAACGACACCATGAAGCTTCACCACAATGGACTATGGCTCCGCGGTTACCTCAATCGTCTAGGGTGCTCAAACACCCAAGAGTACCAAGATCCGCAAGGGATTAGTGGAGGGAATCAAATTTCTCTTGGTGGAAGTGTAGATCGGGGCCTTCTCAGCCACTCCCTCAAGAATCAACAAGTTTGACTGGCTAGGGAGAGAGATCAGGCGAAAATGGAGCTTGGAGCCACAATGGAGCTTAGAGATTGAAGGGGTAGTCAACTTGGAGAAGAAGACCCTCCTTATATAGTGAGTGGAAAAATCCAACCGTTACCCACTTATTCAGCCCGCGACATGCGGTACTACCGCACCAACTTGCGGTACTACCACAAGGCCTTGCG
The DNA here is from genome assembly GCA_963921465.1 of Triticum timopheevii. Classification (NCBI taxonomy): domain Eukaryota; kingdom Viridiplantae; phylum Streptophyta; class Magnoliopsida; order Poales; family Poaceae; genus Triticum; species Triticum timopheevii. Next base: position 578,324,393 of record OY997270.1, on the reverse strand, counting down.
GTACTACCGCGAGGCGGTGCGGTACTTGTCGTGGTTCTAAGTCTGACAGTAGAATGGGGGGTAGGTATGGAGAAGCAAGATCCTAGCTATGGAGCAGTTGTATACGCAAGGGATGTACGAGTTCAGGCCCTTCTCGGAGGAAGTAACAACCCTACGTCTCGGAGCCCGGAGGCGGTCGACTGGATTATATGCGTATGAATTACAGGGGTGCGAACCCTTTACACTGAAGAGGGGGGTGGCTTATATAGTGTCTGCCAGACCCCTCCGGCCCTCAGTTATGCAGGGTTTAAAGTACATAAAGATGGGCGTTACTGGTAACGTCTTACATAAAGTGTCATCATGACCATAAAGGCTATTTAATTAAAGACCATTCGGATGCAGAGTGGCTCTTGATCTTCTGGCGGTCGAGTGAATCTTCATGGTCGAGTGCCTTCGAGTCTGTCGAGTGGAATCCCTCTTGGTCGACTGGACGGTAGTTTCTTCTGAAGATGTCCTTGGGGAGGGTACTTTGGCCAGGTTCGTGACCCTACCCTAGGTACATGACTTCATCATTAGCCCCCGAATGGATCGAGGTTTGAGTGAGGAAGGAGTTGATAATCTTTCCGACCCGTTTTTGTGTTCCGAACATGTCTCATCTTGGACCAATAAGTCTTTGCAATGATGGCAGCAACTTTTCTTTCAGTCGCCTTGATCCATTCCTTTCTTCTGTCGAGTGAACTTTTGAACTCGGTGAACTTCCGAGTGACGGATCGCAGGAAATCTTATCGTCTGACAGATTGATCTGCCGTTGGCGGATTTTGCGGGATCCGAATTTTGGGAAGCGCGTGAAGCGGGGCGGCCCGCTGTACTCGGATGGGATAGTGCGTGGACGCCTCGATTTCCGTGCCGCCTTTTTCGCCATGTATCGTGCGTGCGCGACTGTTTCGGGATGTGACAGGATAGCCCGGGCCTACTTGTCAGCCACTCGAAAGCGGCTTTATATAAAGCGCCGGGCAAGGGTTTTTGAATAGTGCCTTCTCATTCTTCTTCTCCGCCCTCTTCGTCTCCGCCCGCTCTGCATGTTCTCGCCTCCGCCCACCCACTCCTCGCGTGCCCCGCCGGCGACCATGGTGAAGGAGAAGACGGCGGCTTTAGAGCGCACGAAGAAGGCGACGGCGACGGGGAAGGCGAAGGGGAGACCGTCTAGTCGGGGCGGATCTTCATCGAGGTCTCGCCTGCCGCAAGGTTGGGTCCAAGGGGATTGGATCCGCTCGACCATCACCGAGGCGGATCTCAATGATCTGGCCAACGAGGGTCTGATCCCCCACGGGTCGGCCAGGCTCCCGGGGTCCGAGTGGCAACCGCAGCCGCAGGAGGGTGAGTGCGTTCTCCTAGCCACCCATGTAGATCGAGGGTTTTCTCTGCCGCCGAGTGTTTTCTTCCGAGGGTTTCTCAACTTTTTTGGGGCGCAACTCCACCATTTCACCCCCAATTCCATCGCCTATCTTGCTGCTTTCATGTCTATGTGTGAGAACTTCCTGGGTTGTCGACCACACTGGGGTCTCTTCAAGCACATATTCACTTGTCGCTCACAGACAGTGAAAAAGGCGAGTCCTGACAATGATAGGACTAGGGTTATCCAGATGTGCGGGGGTCTAGGGATTCAGATGAGGAGTAAGAGCACTTTCCCGGCCATGACCCTTCCTGAGTCGGTCAGAGGGTGGCAGTCGACTTGGTTCTACTGCTGAGACGAGTCGACGCCGGGGCAGTCGACTGATCTCCCTCCGTTCTCCATGGACCGAGTGAACAAACCCTCTTCTCTGAAGGTGCTTCCTGAAGAGAAACCTCAAGTAAGAATGTTGATGGAGCGCGTGGTCCAGCTTGTTCGAGACGGAGTGACGGGTATGGATCTTCTGGAGGTCTTCCTGAGACGGTGTATCCAACCGCTTCAGTACCGAGGCCATCCGATGTGGCTGTACTATGGAACTGAAGACACCACTCGGGTCCATCCAGAGGCAGTCGACGACGCCACACTGGAGAGGTGGGTGGCCGCTATCACAGGGAATAAGGACAACCCACGGGGGGCTAGGAGGATCCCACCACTCGACCATTCCTACACACCGGACACGGTATGACCACTTATCTCCGATTGTAATCTTGCTTCATTCATTCTGCTTTGCTGCGAATCGGTCGATTGACCTTTGTTTTGTTTTGTAGTCTGTCAGGCTACCACTGAGTTGTACTCAATGCCCAATGGAGCGCAAACGCCGACTAAGGAGGAGGAAGGAAGTGGGGGCGAAAGCCCGGAGGAGTGGGAATCGAATGCTGACGATGATGACGATGGTGATGACTCTGGCGAGGAGGAAGAGGAGGAGGAGGCGGAGGAGGAAGTTGTACCTCCCCGCTCGGAGAGACGTTTGAAGCTTGCCCATGATCCCGCGGTCGAGCGCGGCAAGGGGGTCGCAACCGTCACCCAATCGACCAAGCGCCCTCGGACTACTTCTCCGGCACCGACTGAGAAAGCTCCAAAACAGTCTCGAGTGGTGCCGCCGAAGCCGGTGAAAGTCTTGCCGAAGATGAAGATGGTGATCCCCACAATCTCAGGGTAATGTTGCAACTTGAGTTCTCCTGTTTCATGAACTTGTTCTTGGTCGACCCATGAGCTAACTGACTGACTTATGGGACTCCAGCGCTGCTACTTCTGATACCTCGGCCAGGGCCGAAGACCACGAGATGGAGGATGCTGTTACTTCAAGACCTGGTATGACTTCGATAGTTCTGTCCTCAGTCGATTGACTTCTTGTCTCTAATTTTGATTTGTTTCTGCAGCTTCGTCTAACGTCGTTATTGACCTTCTTGATGACGACGACGAGGAGCCCCTGAGGCAAAGGAGGAGCAGGAAAGCGTCTGCTGGCAAGGCGACTCAGGACGTGCCAGCACCCGTGACGTTGATCATGGAGGGAGACAATGTCACTCGGCCTTCCGTGTCCTTTGCGGTGCCGTTGACGAGTGCTCACCCTTCATCGTCGAGTGCCGCGCAACCTTCACTTTTCTCAACCCACCACGTCCCAGAAGACCAAGCTAGCGCTGCTAAAGAAGCAATACGCCAGGCGGGGGTCATGATGGAGCAAGTGAAGGCGATCCGAGAAGCCAGCCAAGCAGCCTATGATGCCAGTTCGGCTCTTCAAAGTAATGTTCAGGTCAGTCGGTCACTGCCTGTTCTGTTAGGATATGATATCTAAAAAAATCCTTCTTTCTGAAATTCCTAGGGTTTGTCCTACACCCACTGGGTGTGTCGATTGAAATTCCAGGTTAGTGGGGGCACGCTGAGTGCACCCACTAGGTGTAGTCCCCAAGGCTATGGTCGACTGCTGGCAGTCGACTATAGTCTTTATGTCTTAAGTTTATTTTTTTACTCGACTAGGTCAAAATGGGTTCATAGACTGGTGGGGGCACACTGAGTGCACCCACTGGGTGTAGTCTCCGAGACTATGGTCGACTGTTGGCAGTTGACTATAGTCTGAAGAACACCTCCTGTTTTTTTTGGGTCGACTGGTCGACTCTAGCTGGTAAAACTAGTGGGGGCACGCTGAGTGCACCCACTGGGTGTAGTCCCCGAGACTATGGTCGAATGTTTGTGTTCGGCCGTAGTCTTAGAAAACGTTATAATTTTTCCTTAGTCACTCGGAAGTGAATTGTCTTTGACATCTGTCGACTGGTTTTTTGTAGAAATCCTGCGACCTTGCGGCTCGCTATACTGAGATGGAGAACAAGCACATCCAGCTCGAGCTTGATCTAAAACTGGCCCAGGAGAACTTAGCGAAAGCGAAGGAGGAAGCTAAAGGTATGTTTGGTGAGGCCCTTGACGACTCCCTTTGCTTCTCGTTTGTTTCGGAGTCTGATCTCACTGTAATTTTGCAGACAAAGTGAAGGATGCTCTGAGGAAGAAAGACCTTGAATTGGCTGAGATGCAGAAAACGGCTTTAGAGAAGACCAAGCTCGCAGATGAGAAGCTGGCTTCCGTCACCAAGCTTGAAGAAGAAAACACCAATCTGAAAGTTGCTCTTGACGCTGCCAACCAGGAGGTCAGTCGACTGAAAAGCGATAAGATTGCCCTGAATGATAAGGCCAGCGAGTTGGTGGGAAAGAAGAACGATCTTGAAGCTTATCTGGGTGGACTCGCCAAAAAGCTGTTCCTCATGCTTGAAGGTAATCTTTTGTATCAAACAGACATTTTCTGTGATCTTTCCATTCGACTGTTGTCCTGACTCGGTGGTTGTGCTTGCAGAATTTTGTCAGAACATTGAAGAGGAGACTGGCCGCCTGGAAGTAAACTTGGATCCCATCAATTCTCCCATGAAAGATGAAGTCGGCATGAACGTGCTTCGGCTTGAATCTCGCGTTGCCGCCGTCATTGACTATCTCGCCAGGCTGAAGGTTGCAACTTCTCGCATCGACACGACACTCTGGCCAAGAGAGACGCTCCAGAATGACCTCGAGTCCCTGATGACTCGACTGAACGAGGTCCCAAGTTGAGTGCAGGAGTGGAAAAAGTCTTCTGCCAGGTGCGGTGCGGATGTTGCTCTGTCTTTGGTCCGCGTTCATTGCAAGGATGCGCGCGAGGACAAGCTGGCGGCTCTCAGGGTGGCTAACACCAAGAAGTACGACTTCCGATCTTTCATGGAGACCTTCATCGCCGCTGCCACTCGGATTGCAGATGGAATCGACCTAGACGAGTTCGTTGCACCTTCCAGCCCTCCACAGGAGGGGTAAAAAACTTCTAATCCCGATACTTTAAATTTGCCTCGGTATGCCGAGTGATTTTTGTAACCGACAAACCTTAACAGGCTTTAGCGCCTGAGCACTTTCGGTTCCGTTAGGCTTTATCTGAACCTGGATTCATCGTTGAATATGTTTGCATTCGGTTTGAGGTGTCTTTTTGCAGGTTAAAGCGAAGCGCTCATTGCAATCGACTTGTTCCCCAATATACTTAGGCGAGCACTGGGCCGCAGCTAAGCCTCCGAGTGGGAGGTCTGCTCTCCACTCGGTAGGATTTTCAAAAACTTAGGCGAGCACTGGGCTGCAGCTAAGCCCCCGAGTGGGAGGTCTGCTCTCCACTCGGTAGGATTTTCAAAAACTTAGGCGAGCACTGGGCTGCAGCTAAGCCCCCGAGTGGGAGGTCTGCTCTCCACTCGGTAGGATTTTCAAAAACTTAGGCGAGCACTGGGCTGCAGCTAAGCCCCCGAGTGGGAGGTCTGCTCTCCACTCGGTAGGATTTCTGTGGCGTACCTTTGAAGGAGAGGGTAGCAGTCGACCTGCACCTCGTCCTCCTTGCGGAGCGCACGTTGTACTTGTGCCGTAGCTTGGAGGGAGAGGGTAGCAGTCGACCTGCACCTCGTCCTCCTTGCGGAGCGCACGTTGTATTTGTGGTGTAGCTCGGAGGGAGAGGGTAGCAGTCGACCTGCACCTCGTCCTCCTTGCGGAGCGCACGTTGTATTTGTGGCATAGCTCGGAGGGAGAGGGTAGCAGTTGACCTGCGCCTCGTCCCCCTTGTGGAGCGCACGTTGTATTTGTGGCGTAGCTCGGAGGGAAAGGGTAGCAGTCGACCTGCACCTCGTCCTCCTTGCGGAGCGCATGTTGTATTTGAACTTAGGCGAGTACTTGGACTGCAGCTAAGCCTCCGAGTGGAAGGCTGGCTTACCACTCGGCATGATTTTGTTTAACTTAGGCGAGTACTTGGACTGCAGCTAAGCCTCCAAGTGGAAAGCTGTCTTACCACTCGGTAGGATTTTGTTTAACTTAGGCAAGTACTTGGACTGCAGCTAAGCCTCCGAGTGGAAGGCTGGCTTACCACTCGGCAGGATTTTGTTTAACTTAGGCGAGTACTTGGACTGCAGCTAAGCCTCCGAGTGGAAGGCTGGCTTACCACTCGGCAGGATTTTGTTTAACTTAGGCGAGTACTTGGACTGCAGCTAAGCCTCCGAGTGGAAGGCTAGCTTACCACTCGGTAGGATTTTGTTTAACTTAGGCGAAACGGATTTCGCAGCTAAGCCCCCGAGTGGGAGGCTGGCTCACCACTCGGTTAGGATTTTTTACAGACTTAGGCGAATCAGATTCGCAGCCAAGCCACCCATTGGGGGATTGCTTTATGTGGACAAAAGTAATAACAATTACTGGGAAAATTATAAAGCTCTTGTCTTTGATAAATAAACTACAGAAGTACTTTTATTACAACTCATCCGAGTGAATACTTAAGTGTAAAAGGGGCGAAGAAAATCCGCGTTCCAAGCTCGGGGCTCGTCGATGTTGTGCTCGACGTTGTAAAGACGGTACGCTCCGTTGTGGAGAACCTTGGTGACGACGAAGGGACCTTCCCAAGAAGGAGCAAGTTTATGGGGTTTCTGCTGATGCACTCGGAGAACCAAATCTCCTTCCTGGAAGGCTCGACTCTTCACGTTTTTGGCGTGGAAACGATGCAAGTCTTGTTGATAAATGGTCGATCGGATCAGAGCCATCTCCCTTTCTTCCTCCAGGAGGTCGACTGCATCCTGCCGTGCTTGTTCTGCTTCAGCTTCATTGTAGAGCTCGACTTGAGGAGCGTTGTGGAGCAGATCACTCGGCAAGACCGCTTCGGCTCCGTAGACCAAGAAGAACGGAGTTCTCCTAGTCGACCGGTTAGGCGTGGTCCTTAATCCCCAAAGCACCGAGGGAAGTTCATCAACCCATGCTCCAGCGGCATGCTTGAGGTCACGCATCAGTCAGGGTTTCAACCCTTTGAGAATCAAGCCATTGGCCCGCTCTGCTTGTCCATTCGACTGAGGATGGGCGACTGAAGCATAGTCGACTCGTGTGCCCTGAGAAGTGCAGAACGCCCTGAATTCCTCTGAATCGAAGTTTGACCCGTTGTTGGTGATGATGCTGTGCGGGACTCCATATCTGAATATCAATTCTCTGATGAAGCTGACAACAGTACTGGTATCAAGGTTCTTAATGGGTTTAGCCTCGATCCACTTGGTGAACTTGTCGACTGCTACTAGCACATGCGTAAAACTGCTACTGCCTGTTCTCAGGGGCCCTACCATATCCAACCCCATACTGCGAAGGGCCAGACGAGTGGTATGGTCTTTAAAGCTGATGCGGGCTTGTGTGACATATTGGAGTAAAATTGACATCCCTCGCAGTTGTCGACTATCTCCTTTGCCATCTCGTTCGCTCTTGGCCAATAAAATCCGGCTCGGTATGCTTTGGCCACGATGGTCCGAGAGGACGCATGATGGCCACAGGTCCCCGAGTGGATATCATCCAGAATTATTCGACCTTCTTCTGGTGTTACGCATTTCCGACTGACTCTAGTCGTGCTTTCTCTGTATAGCTGTCCCCTCATCACAGTAAAGGCTTTAGATCGGCGGATGATCTGTCGAGCCTCTTCTTCGTCTACTGGGAGCTCTTTCCTCAAGATATATGCGATGTATGGTATTGTCCAATCGGGAGTGATCACCAAAGCTTCCATGATCAGGTCGACCATTGCCGGTACTTCGACCTCAGTCGGGTCTGTGATACTCTTGGGCTGCGGAGTTTCTTTAGTAAAAGGATCTTCTATGATTGACGGAGTATGGATATGCTCCAAGAACACATCACTAGGAATGGCTTCTCTCTTGGAACCTATCTTCGCCAAATCATCAGCCGCTTGATTCTTCAGTCGGGGTATGTGATGGAGCTCCAACCCTTCGAATTTCTTTTCAAGCTTCCTCACTACATTGCAGTATCCAGTCATGGCTGGGCTTCTAACATCCCACTCCTTCATCACCTGATTGACCACCAAATCTGAGTCGCCATAAACCATAAGGCGACGGAAGCCGAGTGAGATGGCCATGCGCAACCCATACAAGAGTGCTTCATACTCTGCTTCATTGTTGGAGGAATCAAAGTGGATCTGGAGCACATATCTGAGCTTATCTCCTCGGGGGGAAACCAGAACAACCCCAGCACCAGAACCATTTAACATCTTAGAGCCATCAAAGAACATGGTCCAATGCTCCGAGTGAACTTGAGTCGGCTGCTGTTGTTCAATCCACTCGGCAAGGAAATCAGCTATAGCCTGGGACTTAATGGCTTTCTTTGCCTCAAATTTGATATCAAGAGGAAGAAGTTCAATCGCCCATTTAGCCACTCGACCAGTTGCATCTCTGTTGTGCAGAATCTCTGACAATGGTGCGTCGCTGACGACTGTAATGTCATGATCAGAGAAATAATAAGCAACCTTCTTCATGGTCATGTAGATTCCATATACAAGCTTCCGATAATGAGGATATCTTTGCTTCGATGGAGTCAAAACTTCCGAGAGATAATACACTGGGCACTGAACTTTGAAGGTTTTACCTTCCTCTTCCCGCTTGACTGTAAGTACTGTACTGACGACCTGTCCTGTGGCTGCAATGTAAAGCAACAGAGGCTCTTTGCTGATTGGAGCAGCAAGCACCAGCTGGGTGGAGAGCAGAGCTTTTAGCTCGGCAAATGCTGCATCAGCTTCTGGAGTCCACTTGAACTTGTCTGCCTTTTTCATCAGTCGGTAAAGAGGCAATGCCTTTTCACCGAGGCGAGAGATGAATCGACTTAACGCGGCCAAGCATCCAGTAAGCTTCTGGACATCGTGCACACGCACAGGGCATTTCATTCGGAGTATGGCGCCAACTTTTTCTGGGTTAGCATCGATTCCTCGTTCTGAAACAAGAAAACCGAGTAACTTTCTGCCAGGTACTCCGAATGTGCACTTTGAAGGATTAAGCTTGATATCGTATCTCCTAAGATTGGCAAATGTTTCGGCTAGGTCAGTCAACAGGTCAGAACCCTTTCGTGACTTGACCACGATATCATCCATATACGCTTCCACGTTCCGACTAATTTGAGTGAGTAGACACTTTTGAATCATCCTCATGAACGTGGCTCCGGCATTCTTGAGACCAAATGGCATGGTGATATAGCAGAAGCACCCGAATGGAGTGATGAAAGCTGTTTTGATTTCGTCAGGTCCATACATACGGATCTGATGATACCCGGAATAGGCGTCTAAAAAATACAATCTCTCGCACCCCGCAGTCGAGTCGACAATTTGGTCGATGCGAGGGAGAGGAAAATGATCTTTCGGGCAGGCCCGATTGATATGTTTGAAATCAATGCACATGCGAAGTGAGTTGTCCTTCTTGGGAACCATGACGACATTGGCGAGCCACTCGGAGTGGTATATCTCTCGGATAAACTCTGCTGCAAGGAGTCGAGCCACCTCCTCGCCAATGGCTTTTTTCTTCTGAACGGCGGACCGTCGAAGATGTTCTTTAACAGGTTTCGCTTTTGAGTCGACTCTAAGGCGATGCTCAGCCAGCCCCTTGGGAACACCCGGCATGTCAGCTGGCTTCCATGCGAAGATGTCCCAGTTCTCACGGAGGAACTGGATGAGCGCTTCTTCCTATTTGGAGTCGAGTGTTGTGGAAATATGGGTCGGAGCTGCGTTGGGATCGGTTGGGTGAATGTGAACAGGTTTCGTCTCTCCAGACGACTGAAACGCTGATTCTGTGGCAGGCTTCATGGCCCGCAACAACTCACTCGGATCTGCATTTTTCTTGTACCCTTCCAGCTCTACCATTGTTATCTGGGAATCGGCAATTTTCGAGCCTTTCTGAAAACACTCTTCTGCTTTCTTCCGATTGCCAGTGATAGTGATCACACCTTTCGGGCCGGGCATCTTCAGTTTGAGGTACACGTAGCACGGTCGAGCCATGAACCGTACATAAGCAGGTCTCCCCAAAATAGCGTGGTAAGCACTCTGAAAATCCACGACTTCAAAAGTCAGCTTCTCTTTGCGGAAATGCTTCGAGTCACCGAACACTACATCCAGAGCTATTTGGCCGAGTGACTCAGCCTTCTTTCCAGGAATGACTCCGTGAAAACTCATGTTACTGGAGATGAGCCTGGACATCGGAATGCCCATTCCCTTGAGTGTCTCTGCATACAGTATATTCAATCCACTGCCGCCATCCATCAATACCTTCGTCAGCCGAGTGCCTTCGACGACTGGGTCGACCACCAGCGCTTGCCTCCCAGGGGTGGCAATGTGAGTGGGGTGATCGGACTGGTCGAATGTAATGGGAGTTTGCGACCATCTCAGATAGCTTGGCGTCGCCGGGGCGACCATATTCACCTCGCGGTTGATCACTTTCAGTCGACTTTTGCTCTCTACATCAGCAAAAATCATCAGGGTGGAATTGACATGGGGGTAACCTCCATCGCTGTCCTCCTTGTCCTCAGCCTTGTCCGACTCCTTCTATTTGTCCTTGGGCTGCTTGCCTTGAAACTGCTGGATCAAGAGCCGACACTGGCGAGTGGTATGCTTAGGGTAGATGAAGTTACCCTCTTCGTCTTTCTTCGTGTGGATGTGACACGGCAGATCCATCACATCATTTCCTTCTTTATCCTTTACCTTCTTGGGGTTCCAAGATCCTTTGGGCTTTCCTTTGAATTTTCCCTGAGTCACGGCTAGAGCCTCTCGAGGAGCAGCTGGCTCGGCCTTCCGCTTCTGCTTCCGATTGGAGTTTCCTTTCTCCGACTGACTCGGCTTGTACTTGGCGCTCCGGAGTCGGTCCTCTTCTTCACCATTGGCGTACTTTGAGGCGATTTCCATCATTCGACTCAAGGTCATATCTCTAGTCCGACCGAACTTCAGGCTCAACTCTCTGTTCTTGACGCCATCATTGAAGGCGCAGACCGCTTGATGGTCCGACACATTCTCCACGGTATGATGCAAAGTGATCCATCTCTGGATGTAATCTCTCAACGTTTCACTCGACTTCTGCACGCAGACTTGCAACTCCGTTAATCTGGTCGGTCGTTTGCAAGTCCCCTCGAATGTCCTGACGAACACTCGGAAAGATCTTCCCAAGTGTAAATGCTGCTGGGAACTAACTGATTCAACCATGCTCTGGCCGAACCCTCTAGCATGAGTGGCAAATGCTTCATGGCCACCTCATCATTACCGCCACCAATCTGTACCGCCACCCGGTAGTCTTCGAGCCAAGTCTCAGGTTTGGACTCTCCGGTGAACTTACTTACCCCAGTCGCCAACCTAAAGTTGGGAGGTATTACTGCGGCTCTGATGGCTCTGCTAAAGCATTCTGGACCCGAAACATGGACTCGACTGCTAGTGGGCACATCTCTGTCATGGCCACCTCTGTGAGCTCTGTTCCGGTCGACCAAACCCTGCACGATGATGGATCTCGCGTCAAAGCCTGGTTCTCTGGGATCGACCGGAGCTATCCGCCCAATACTGAGCTGGCGCCTGTCATCTTGCTGTCGATGGACATTAGACCCTCCTCTCGGGGGAGGAGTGGGCACTCGACGCCTATTATCACGATCAAATCGGTCATCATAGTGATCCCGCTGGCCTTCATGTCCCACGCGCCTCGGAGGCGACCTTGGGCTGTGAGCCGACTGAACAGTATTCGCAGTGACAGATCGACTGTGAATCCTGTTGCGCGACTGTGACATGATTGAATTCTGATCTCCTGCTGCTCTAAGCAAGTCTCTGATCTGCATCAAGCCTCTACCAGCCTCTGACTGAGAGGGCTGAATTGACTCTGCTATACGGGTTGCAGCTGCTAAATTCTGAATCGGGGTTCGATATACCTGAGTCGGCTGCGGAAAGAGTTGACGTCGACTGGAGTCGGGTACCCGTTACCGCGCACGCTCGTCAAGAGCTCGCTGGAGGTTCTCCAGTCGAGTGCGTTCAGCCAAGTTGGCCAAACGCACCTCTTCCAAGGCTCGCGCCTCGGGAGTTTCTCCTGCGATGGGAGTATGCAGGGCATCCATGTTCCTGCGGCGAAGTTCTTCCCTTTGTAGAGAAGTAAGTGGCTCGGGTTGATATTCCTCATGCGCCTGAGCGGGGTCGCCTCCACCGTCCACCCCGTCATCGCGGGGGAAGCCGGGAGGGCTACGAGGCCCGTTGACCATCAGGACCTCTGCCGCTGGATCACTGCTATCACACTCGGATGCAGTCTCTACGGAGCCAGTCGACAGATCGAACAGGCCGTAGAGAGATTCGTCGGGCTCAATTGCCGCGACTTGGGTGGTGGCCGACTGGCGAGCCACAGCGTGCCTCACCCACCGCTGAAGCCTCGACCGACCAGTGCGCTTGCGCTGGCGGGAGGCCGGGAGGGAGAATGACACGAAAGTCGTCCAATACGGAGTCGACGGTTGCCGCAGCAGAACGCCGCGGACACACGCCTGAAAATGCATCGCGCCGCGGACGGGGAGCGCGTCGATGTCGAGTGGAGCCTCCTGGAGCCAAGCAGAGTCATCGGCGATGAAGGTGAGCGCGCCGAGACGGATCTCGCGGCCCTCGACCAAAACTCCACCCAAAACCATGATGAAAACAATCGGAACGATTGCAACTTCTCCAAAAATCGCTAAGACACCTGCCCCATGGTGGGCGCCAACTATCGTGGTTCTAAGTCTGACAGTAGAATGGGGGGTAGGTATGGAGAGGCAAGATCCTAGCTATGGAGCAGTTGTATACGCAATGGATGTACGAGTTCAGGCCCTTCTCGGAGGAAGTAACAACCCTACGTCTCGGAGCCCGGAGGCGGTCGACTGGATTATATGCGTATGAATTACAAGGGTGCGAACCCTTTACACTGAGGAGGGGGGTGGCTTATATAGCGTCTGCCAGACCCCTCCGGCCCTCAGTTATGCAGGGTTTAAAGTACATAAAGATGGGCGTTACTGGTAACGTCTTACATAAAGTGTCATCATGACCATAAAGGCTATTTAATTAAAGACCGTTCGGATGCAGAGTGGCTCTTGATCTTCTGGCGGTCGAGTGAATCTTCATGGTCGAGTGCCTTCGAGTCTGTCGAGTGGAATCCCTCTTGGTCGACTGGACGGTAGTTTCTTCTGAAGATGTCCTTGGGGAGGGTACTTTGGCCAGGTTCGTGACCCTACCCTAGGTACATGACTTCATCAGTACTACCGCTCCCAGGGCAGAGGCTAGACGAGGCCCTGTTGCGTTGACGCAACGAGCGGTAGAACCGTCGGAGCGGTACTACCGCGCGCCCTTGCGGTACTACCGCAAGGCAGGGTTTGACTAGGCTGGAGAGGCACGGACCAATAAAATTACATCTGTGGATACTTCTGCTGAGTTTCGATCTATGCAAAAATCTGACACGGTAATACCGCATGCAGGGAGCGGTACTACCGCGTAGGGCGCGGATGTAAAATTTTACATCCGCCCCTACTTCCGCACGAGTTACTGTGCTGGGCAAGAGGTCACGGTACTACCGTGCCTGAGGAGCGGTACTACCGCATTGCGCGGTACAACCGCGTCCCTGGCCAATACTACCATGGGCCACTGCAGTACTACTGCTCCCTTGAGCAGTACTACCACATGCCACAGTACAATACCACTTGGAGTCCTTCATTCTGCAAAGACGCGGATAAGCGGTCGGTGCTGCAGAGAAGCAAAGGAAAGGTGGTGCAAAGGAACAGACGTGTACATGTTTATTCCACCCCAACCTTTCCGACACGGACCCCCTCTTAATAGTACGGCTTTCCTATGACTCAAATCCACCGAAAAGAAACGTAGAGGAACGCCGTCTTCACTTAGGCTTCGAGGGGCAATGAATTTTCTTGTGCCTAGACATGAGATATCTGAAATGCTCAATGCACACGATTAGTCCGCAAATGCATTCTCATCAATCACCAAAACCACATAGGGATAAATATGCCCTTAGAATCTCCCCCTTTTTGGTGGACTGATGACAGTATGGGATTTGCACATAAGGATAAAAAATGAACATAAGCAAACCCAACGTCTACAAAATATAGACAGGCTCCCCCTAGATGTGTGCACTCTATGCTTTGCACTGCACGACACACATAATAGGATCAACACTCCCCCTATATTTTATAGACAAGGCATTCCTTGCAACAATATATAAGTAGTACGGTATTATCAACACTCCCCCTATTTCAAGTTCTTTAGCTTTAGCAAGTTGTTCATCAAGAAATTCACCTAGTGGCACGGTATAATCAAGCAGAGTACTAGCACCATCACAAGTTCCGTTTATAGCATAAGTAGTATCATCAATTACTTGTGACATATCAGAAAGAATAACAGGTGGTGGTGTCACAAGCCTACTCAAAATAGATGGTGAATCAAGTGCCGAGCTAGATGGCAGTTCCTTACCTCCCCTCGTCTTAGAGGGTACAATCTTGGTCTTAGCGTATTTCAAATTCTTCATATTGTAAAATCCCAAGTGAACTCAATAAATAGAGCTATGCTCCCGGGCAGCGCCGCCAAAAAAAGGTCTTGATAACCCACAAGTATAGGGGGTCACAACAATCTTCGAGGGTAGTATTTCACCCAAATTTATTGATTCGACACAAGGGGAGCTAAATAATATTTAGGAGCCTTAGCAGTGAGTTGTCAATTCAACCAAACCTGGGAAATTATCACTCAACAACAAAGTGTTTAGTAGCACAGTAGTTTGATAGTTTTGATAGTAGCAGTAGCAACAGTAACAGGAACAATAACAGTAGCAGATTGTGATGATTGTAACAACAGCAGTAGTAGTAACTTAGTAAAGATCAATATGAGAAAAGCATAGGCATTGGACCAGTGATGGATATTTGTGTTGGATGACATTCATCATATAACAGTCAAAACCTAGAGCGATACACAATAGTTCCAATTCATCAATATAATGTAGGCATGTATTTCGTATATAGTCATACATGCTTTAATAAGAACTTGCATGCCATATTTTGTCCTACCCTCCCATGGTAATGGGGTCCACAAGGAAATCTAATGGATATTAAGGCCTCCTTTTACTAGAGAACCAAAACAAAGCATTAGCACATAGTGAATATATGAACTCCTCATACTATGGTAATCACCGGAAAGAATCCCAATTATTTGTCACCTTGGGGTATGCGGATCATAACACATAATAGGTGCATACAACTTGCAAGATAGGATCAAGAACTCAAATATACTCATGAAAACATAAAGGGTTCAGATCTGAAATCATGGCACTCGGGCCCTAGTGACAAGCATTAAGCATAGCAAAGTCATAGCAACATCAATCTTAGAACATAGTGGATACTAGGGATCAAGCGCCCTAGAAAATTGACTTGATTACATGACAAATCTCATCCAACCCATCACCATCCAGCAAGCCTACAAAGGAATTACTCTCCCAGTGGTGAGCATCATGGAATTGTTGATGGAGGATGGTTGATGATGATGACGGCGTCGAATCCCCCTCTCTAGAGCCCCAAATGGACTCCAGATCAGTCCTTGCGATGAAGAGCAGGAGGTGGCGGCGGCTCCGTATCGTAAAATGTGATGATTCTTTTTCTTTGATTTTTTCCTTTGCGAAACAATATTTATGGAGTTGGAATTAGGGCAACCAAAGGCTCGAGGAACCCACAAGCTCACAGGGCGCCCCCCCTAAGCTTATGGCTCCTGGGTGGGGTGATACGTCTTCGTCGTATCTACTTTTCAAAACACTTTTGCCCTTGTTTTGGACTCTAACTTGTATGATTTGAATGGAACTAACCCGGACTGACGCTGTTTTCAGCAGAATTGCCATGGTGTTGTTTTATGTGCAGAAAATAAAAGTTCTTGGAATGACCTAAAACTCCATGGAACACCTTAGAAAAAACAATAAAAAATCCTCGCCAAAGATGAAGACCAGGGGGGCCACACCCTGTCCACGAGGGTGGGGGGCGCCCCCCTACCTCGTGGGCCCCCTGGTGGCCCTCCAAAGCCAACTCCAACTCCATATATTGGCTTTCGGGGAGAAAAAAATCAAGGAGAATAAATCATCGCGTTTTACGATACGGAGCCACCGCCAAGCCCTAATCTCTCTCGGGAGGGCTGATCTGGAGTCCGTTTGGGGCTCCGGGGAGGGGGATTCATCGTCGTCGTCATCATCAACCATCCTCCATCACCAATTTCATGATGCCCACCGCCCTGCGTGAGTAATTCCATCGTAGGCTAGCTGGACGGTGATGGGTTGGATGAGATTTATCATGTAATCGAGTTAGTTTTGTTGTGGTTTGATCCCTAGTATCCATTATGTTCTGAGATTGATGTTGCTATGACTTTGCTATGCTTAATGCTTGTCACTAGGACCCGAGTGCCATGATTTCAGATCTGAACCTATTATGTTTTCATGAATATATGTGCGTTCTTGATCCTATCTTGCAAGTCTATAGTCACCTACTATGTGTTATGATCCGGCAACCCCGAAGTGACAATAATCGGGACCACTCCCGGTGATGACCATAGTTTGAGGAGTTCATGTATTCACTATGTGCTAATGCTTTGTTTCGGTTCTCTATTAAAAGGAGGCCTTAATATCCCTTAGTTTCCAATAGGACCCCGCTGCCACGGGAGGGTAGGACAAAAGATGCCATGCAAGTTCTTTTCCATAAGCACGTATGACTATATACGGAATACATGCCTACATTACATTGATGAATTGGAGCTAGTTCTGTGTCACCCTATGTTATGACTGTTACATGACGAACCGCATCCGGCATAATTATCCATCACTAATCCGGTGCCTACGAGTTTTCCACATACTGGTTCTCGCTTATTTACTTTTCCGTTGTTACTGTTACAATCACTACAAAATACCAAAAACATTACTTTTGTTGTCTTTACTTTTGTTACCGTTACCACCACTATCATATTACTTTGCTACTAAACACTTTGCTGCAGATACTAAGTTTCCAGATGTGGTTGAATTGACAACTCAGCTGCTAATACTTGAGAATATTCTTTGGCTCCCCTTGTGTTGAATCAATAAATTTGGGTTGAATACTCTACCCTCAAAAACTATTGCGATCCCCTATACTTGTGGGTTATCAAGACCTTTTTCTGGCGCCGTTGCCGAGGAGCATAGCTCTATTCTTTGAGTCACTTGGGATTTATATCTGCTGGACACTATGAAGAACTTGAAAGATGATCGAACTACTATTTTGCCCTCAACTACGAGGGGAGGTAAGAAACTGCCATCTAGCCTTGCACTAGATTCTCCTTCTGTTATAAGTAAGCTAGCGACACCTAAACCTGCTACTGCTTTGAATTCTGATATGTCGCATGTTTTTGATGATGCCACTTCTGCTATGCATGATACTTATGATGAAACCACTTCTATGCTTGATACTACTGTGCCCCTTGGTGAATTTCTTGATGAGCAAATTGCTATGTCTAGAGAAAGAGAAATTATTGAACCTGAATACGATGATGATAGTGATGATGAAAATATGCCTGCTATTCCTGAGGGTTATCTTTTTTATGTTGAATCTTCTGCAGCTATTTTTGCTTGCCAGGATAGATATGAACTTAAGAGGTTGCTAGTTAAATGGAGTAAAGAATCTTTTAGAGATAGAATGAGACCCGACCCTGCTTTTGCTACTTCACCTATTTGTGTTCCCGATAAGGATTATTATGATTTTTCTGTTGATCCAGATATAAATACCTTGGTTGAATCTAATCCTTTTTATGGCTATGAATCTGAAACTGTTGTGGCACATCTTACTAAGTTAAATGATATAGATGCCCTGTTTACTAATAATGAGAGATCGCGCTACCTTTATTTACTCAAAATATTTCCATTCTCATTAAAGGGTGATGCTAAGATATGGTTTAATTCTCTTGATCCTGGTTGTGTGCAAAGTCCCCAGGATATGATTTATTACTTCTCTGCTAAATATTTCCCTGCTCATAAGAAACAAGCTGCTTTGAGGGAAATATACAACTTTGTGCAAATTGAAGAAGAGAGTCTCCCACAAGCTTGGGGGAGGCTTCTCAAGTTACTTAATGCTTTGCCTGATCATCCTCTTAAGAAACCTGAAATACTTGATATCTTCTATAATGGACTAACTGATGCTTCCAGAGATTACCTGGATAGTTGTGCTGGTTCTCTTTTCAGGGAAAGAACACCAGATGAAGCTGCAATTCTATTGAATAATATGTTGACAAATGAAAATAATTGGGCACCTCCTGAGCCAACTCCTAAGCCAGTTCCAGAGCCAATTACTGAGCCTATTCCTAAACCAACTCCGAAGAAGAGAGGTGTTCTATTTCTCAGTCCCGAAGATATGCAAGAGGGAAAGAAATCTATGAAAGAAAAAGGTATTAAAGCTAAAGATGTGAAGAATTTACCTCCTATTGAAGAAATACACGGTCTTAATTTACCGCCTGTTGAAGAAGTATATGATCTCAATTACTTATTTACTGAAGAACCTCTCGATATCCCGACACAGGTAGTAAAGGTAAATTCTCTCTATAGATATGATAAAGCTGAAGTCCCTCCTACTAAAATTGCTAGCCAGTGCTTGGATGAGTTTGATGATTTTATGTTTAAGCAAGATGACTTTAATGCTTATTTTGGTAGACAATTAAAACAGAATACCTTTATGATTAAATGCTTGGGTGATTATATGGCTGATATTAGAGGTGAACTTAAACTTGTTAGCAGACATGCTTCTATGGTTACCACTCAAGTAGAACAAGTACTTAAAGCTCGGAAGGAAGTGCTTGATGAAATGAATAGTAAGAAAAATGATTATGCTGTTAGAGTGGCTACTAGAACTGGTAGAATGACTCAGGAACCTTTGTATCCTGAAGGCCACCCTAAGAGAATCGAGCAAGATTCTCAGAGAAATAATATTGATGTACCTAGTTCTTCTAAGAGGAAGGAAAAGAAAAATGATAGGACTTTGCAAACTTCTAGTGAACCTATTGCTGAACCACCTGAGAATCCGAATGATATCTCTGTTTCTGATGCTGAAACACAATCAGGTGATGAACATGAACCTAGTGATAATGTTAATGATAATGTTCATGTTGATGCTCAACCTAGTAATGATAATGATGTAGAAGTTGAACCTGCTGTTGATCTTGATAACCCACAATCAAGGAATCAATGTTATGATAAAAGAGATTTTGTTGCTAGGAAATATGGTAAAGAAAGGGAACCATGGGTTCAGAAACCCATGCGTTTTCCTCTGAAACCATCCAAGAAAAAGGATGATGAGTATTTTGAGCGCTTTGCTGAAATGATTAAACCCATCTTTTTGCGTATGCGATTAACTGATGTGCTCAAAACAAATCCTTCACTACTAGAAAAAGGGCTATAGATGGGATTGACACTAATGGCGCACCAGACAAGTGGTGCGCCATTAGTATATACTAATGGCGCACCACCATCTGATACGCCATTAGTGTTGAAACTACTAATGGCGCACCTGGCCAAAGGTGCGCCATTAGTATCAAAAAAAAATTTACTAGTGCGTCTGTCCAAACATACTAATGGTGCATCCGGTATAAGTGCGCCATTACTAGTTACTAGTTGTAACTAGTAATGGCGCACATGTCAGAAAGTGCGCCCACTAATGTTTTTTTATTATATTTTTTATTCCTTTTTTTGCAAAACTACTAATGGCGCATTGTTCCACCGTGCGCCATTACTAGTTTAAACTAGTAATGGCGCACCGTGGGACAGTGCGCCATTAGTATGTTATTTTTCTTTTTTTTGCAAAACTACTAATGGCGCACCACCAGAGGGTGCGCCATTAGTAACCTGGATTACTAATGGCGCATTTATGGTTGGTGCGCCATTAGTAAGTGGGCAGCAATAAGATATTTTGGGCAGCCTCTCCTCCCACACTCACTTTCTCCCCACTTCATTCTCTCCACCGCCTCCTCCTTGTCTCGGGTGCCTCCTCTTTTTCACCTCATTTCCACCATATATTCATTCAAATTAAGTGGTTAAATTACCTTGTTTTGATAGGTAAGTAAGGGGGGAAGCTATATTTATGTTGTTCTCCCTACAACAATGTGCACATGCACTTTTTATGGCCTAGCTAGATCTATGTATGTTCGTGGTGTTGCATATGTTTGTGGTGTTGCATATGTGTTTGTGTTTGGTGTACCGGTATTTGAAATGCAATAGTTGCCAATATTTTGCCGGAATGTTGATTCATTTCCGTTTCGGCGAGAATTTTGGCATTAAGCATTCTTTTTGGTCCTATTTTTAGGGAAAGTCATGCCAAAAAATTTCTTGGTTCTAAAATATCGTTTTGCTCTACCCCGTAGGCGACCATGGTCCGCACGATGACCGAAGGCATCATGAATAGGTTTATGAGGTCTGCGAAGGCCGAGATGCTTCAAAAGAATGAGACGGAGATAAGATGTCCGTGTCGAAGATGCAAGCTGAAGAGCCTTATTGCGGACCCGGATTCCGGGCAGGTGCAGGACCACCTGCTCTTGCGTGGTTTCATGGATGGCTATCGGTGGCAAGGTGATGAAGATGACTACGAGGTCGTCCATGGGGGCCGGGCAAGAAATGAGGAAGGGTAGCAAGACAACCACCGCGGCTCGGGTGGGCGAGAAGACGAAGAATCCCCAGGAGATGATCACGACGGTGATGCTGTACACAGTCATCATGTAGAAGATGCAGGACATGATGATGAGGAAGATGTCGGAGCAGACGACGGGCATGATCATGAAGATGATGATGCCGGCGGAGCAGACGACGCTGGACCATCGATGGGCTGGGTGCAGGACCCTCATATTCAAGAGCTGCTTCTCAAGCAGACAGATAACGCAAGAGCTGCCGCCCGAGAGAAAGCCAAGATGGATCAACTTGAGTTAGACGCGGTTACTCCATTGTATGAAGGATGCAGGCCCGAGGATACCCGCCTGAAAGTAACGCTCATGGCTCTGGAGATGAAGGTAAAACACAAAATGACCGACGCATGCTTCGACGAGAACATGTCATTCTGGCACGAACGTCTTCCCAAGGGGAACAAGTGCCCGACCAGTTTGGAGGAGGCGAAGAAAATCGTGTGTCCTCTGGATTTACCGCACGTGAAATACCATGTGTGCATGAACAATTGCATCATTTATCGGGACGAGCATGCGGAGTCTACCATATGTCCGGTGTGCGGCGTCACTCGATACAAGAAGAGGAAGAAAGCTCCTCGAAAAGTGGTGTGGTACTTTCCGATCACTCCTCGTCCGCAGCGGTATTTTGCGGACCCTAAGGTAGCAAAGCTCCTGCGTTAGCACGCGGATAGGAAGGAGAAGAAGCGAGAAGATGACGCAAATGATCCGGAGATAGATAAAAAAGACAAGATGCTGAGTCACCCTAAGGATGCGAGCCAGTGGCAAGCGTTGAACTTCGAATACCCAGAATTTGGGAACGATCCAAGGAACATCGTGCTGGGCACGAGCACCGATGGAGTCAATCCGTTTGGCAGCCAGAGAAGCACACATAGCACCTAGCCTGTGTTTGTGTGGATGTACAACCTTCCCCCCTGGTTGTGCATGAAGAGGAAGTACATTCACATGAGTATGCTAATTGAAGGGCCGAAACAACCAAGGAACGACATCAATCTGTATCTGGGGCTGCTGAAAGAGGAGCTTGACACGCTGTGGAAAACGCCAGCCAATACGTGGGACGCTGCAGAGAAAGAATATTTCCCTATGAGAGCCGCACTGCTCACGACGGTGCACGACTATCTCGGTTACGGATATCTCGCGGGGCAGGTAGTCCACGGATTTTCTGGATGCGTAAGGTGCATGGATGACACAATGTATCGCCAGCTAGATAGAGATCCCGGGTCTTCGAAAACCGTGTTCATGGGACATCGAAGGTGGCTTCGCGACGATGACCCATGGAGGAAACGCAAGGATCTGTTCGATGGTGAAACCGAACCCCGAAAACGCCCGTGTACGAGGAGCGGCGAGCAAATAGACAAGCTGTTGAAAAATTGGAAAGACTGCCCACTGCCGGGAAAGAAGCAAAAGGCGCCAGAGCCGGAAAAGAAGCGAAAGGCGCCAGAGCCGCTGCTGAAGGTATGGAAAACAAGGTCTGTTTTCTGGGACTTGCCGTACTGGAAGATCCACCGTGTGCCTCACAGCCTTGATGTCATGCATATCACGAAGAACGTGTGCGAGAGTCTGCTTGGTACCCTGCTCAACATGCCAGAGAGGACCAAAGATGGGCCGAAAGCAAGGGCAAACTTGAAATCAATGGGTATCAGGCAGGAGCTTCACGCTAATGATGATGATGATGATGATGATGATGATGATGATGATGAGGCGAAGCAGGACACAGAAAGTCGTCGCAGAGGCAAAAAGGCCAAGAAGACCGGAAATGACTACCCTCCCGCATGCTTCACTCTAAGTCAGGAGGAGATCGAGCAGTTTTTCACTAGCCTCCTAGGAGTAAAACTTCCTTATGGTTACGCGGGGAAGATAAGCAGATACCTAGACCCAGCGAAGCAGAAGTTCAGTGGGATGAAGTCTCACGACTGTCACGTGCTGATGACGCAGATACTTCCAGTTGCAATCCGTGGGATCATGGACGCGCACGTCCGTGAAACGCTATTTGGCCTATGCAACTTTTTCGACGTCATCTCTCGGAAGTCGATTGGCGTGAGGCAACTCAGAAGGCTACAGGAAGAGATCGTGGTGATACTATGCGAGCTTGAGATGTACTTCCCGCCCGCATTCTTCGACGTTATGGTGCATCTGCTGGTCCATATAGTGGAGGATATCATCCAACTCAGGCCGACGTTCCTGCACAGCATGATGCCGTTCGAAAGGATGAATGGTGTCATCAAAGGATACGTTCGCAACATGTCATGTCCAGAGGGAAGTATAGCCAGGGGCTTTCTGACCGAAGAGTGCATCTCCTACTGCACGAATTATCTAGGCATCGAGAACCCCGTTGGTCTGCCTGTCAACAGGCACCTCGGCAGGCTCGCTGGATGGGGTCACCGTGAGGGTCGCCGCGAAATGCATGTCGACTTCGAGGGTCGACTCGCCGACTTTGAAAGAGCAAACCTAGTCGCACTACAACACATAGACGTGGTCGATCCTTGGGTGGTAGAGCACAAAACCTTTATTGAGAAGACGTACAATGACCGAGGCCAACAGAGGACGGACGGAGATATACTCAAAGAGCACAACTCATGTTTCACGCGTTGGTTCAAGCAGAAGCTTCTGTCGTACCCTTTACATGAGGATTCTTCTGCAGAAGAACAACTCATATTCGCCTTGTCACAGGGCGCCGAGCACAACCTGATGACCTATGAGGCGTACGATATCAACGGCTACACATTCTACACTGAGGACAAGGACATGAAGAGCGATGGTTATCGGAACTCCGGGGTAACGATGGAATCCTACACCGGTAAGGACAAGGACAGATACTATGGAAGGATCGAGGAGATCTGGGAGCTGAGCTACGTTGGAGAGAAGGTGCCGATGTTCCGTGTTAGATGGGCCAAGAGCGTCCTAAAAGAAGACCGATATTTCACCACCATGGTTATACCCGAAGCCAAATCCAAGACCGCGGGCGCAAACGTCACCGCGAAAAATGAGCCATGGGTACTGGCTTCCCAAGTGGACCAATGCTTCTTCATTACCGACCCGCCAAAGCCCAGTCGTGTTGTCGTGAGGAGAGGCAAAAGGAAGATCATCGGAATGGATGGAGTAGCCAATGAGCAAGACTTCGACAAGTACGGCGACCCGAGGATCGAACATGACGACGATGATGAAGTAGCAGCATACACCACAAGAAGAAGCAGGACCACCCTACCTAAAGGACGTCCGTTCCACAGAAGAACTCCATTTGCGAAAAAGAAGGGCAAGAAGAATGTGAACAGATAGCTAGCTAAGATCGATTGTATTTAAATCGTAGCCTTCATTTCTCGATTGTATTTCATGGGCACTTTTTGAACTATCATGAATATTTTTAAATTTCGTGGACACTCGATCTCGATCCCCCTCCATCTCAATCGCTATCCCACCTCGCCAGATCCGGTCCCCCTCGCCGCCGAGCACCCCCCGGTCCACCGGCCGCCGCCGCCGACCCCCCGCACCCTCGATTCCCCTACTCAACCGCCGCCGCCGACCCCCCGCACACCCCTCCCCTACTCAACCGCCGCCGCCGACCCCCCGCACACCCCTCCCCTACTCAACCGCCGCCGCCGACCCCCCGCACACCCCTCCCCTACTCAACCGCCGCCGCCGACCCCCCGCACCCCTCGCACCCTCCCCCGCTCCACCGGCATTACTGTTTGATGATATTTTTTAAAAAATATATTAATGTCTTATAAAAAAAATATTACTGTTATGATTTAAACAAGTTTGAACATATTTAAACACAAATAAGTATCAAACAACATTTTAAATGCATAAAAAAAATTGTGGAGCCTGGGAATCGAACCCAGGACCTCCTGGTGTGAGAACTGGCTGCTGACCAGTCAAGCTAGTAGAGGGAAGTTGATGTGGATCAGGTCAGGTGGAAGATAACCTGTTGGCTCGAGCAGAAATCAAAAAAAAAATACTAATGGCGCTCCAGGGCAAGGTGCGCCATTAGTATCGATTTACTTATGGCGCACCGAGGTGCGGTGCGCCATTAGTATTGTGCCGCCCCCACCATCCATACTTCCTCCCCGGCCCTCGATCCCCTTCCCCTCTCCTCTCCCTCGCCCTCGCCCTCGATCCCCTTCCCCTCTCCTCTCCCGACGTCGCCGCCTCGACGCCGCCCCGTCGTCCTCGTCTCCGCCCCGACGCCCCGACGCCGCCCTCTCTCTCCCGACGCCGCCGCCCCGTCGCTTTCCCCGCGGAGAAGGAGGAGGAAGAGGGGGCGCTCACTGTTGACCTCGCCCGGCCGACTCCGGTGGCCCGGCCGACTCGCCATCGCCCCGCCACCCTCGTCGCCGGTGGCCCGGACGCCGCCCCGTCCACACCACCGTCGCCGAAGCACCACACCCCCGTGAGCTCCCCCTCCTCGTCTCCCCCTCTCCCCCTTTCCCCCTTGAATGAACTTTAATGAACTTCCAATGTACTGTATATCCTACTTGGCATTTGTAAAAGAATGGTAGCAACATATACATGAAAACTTTGAAAGTAGTAGGGCAGATAAATAAGGAACTCCTTTTCCAGCTCCCTTGTGTTCTATGTTTGGCTCATTGATCTAAATATGAGATGATTCATGCTGAATCATGTGCGTTTGTAGAAATGCAACACTCATGTTGGTCAAATTTCCCAAACTAAGCTCAAATTTACAAGTGTCCTTTAAGTAAAATTGCCCAAAAAAATAGCTCCAATTTACAAACTCCTTCCCACACCCGATATTTACGATATGCCAACCTTTGCCGCAACATTATACACTTTTGGATGATATTTCTGCATTATAACAGAAGCGAAAGCAAGTTCTCAGGTTTTAAGATCAGGGGCATGAATTGTTTCCAAAACCAGCGTTAATGTTGATCTAAAACAAAAGGAACCGAATTAATTATGTGTCTTCGTGAAAGAGAATTCACCACCGATTAGGTGTTGCTCTGTTCTTTTCAGTTAGCAATAGACAGAATGCTACAGCCAATATCAAGTTAAACGATCAGAGGAGTAGTCTACCGGTAAAGCTGGTATAGGAATGAAAATAAAAATATATAATAAGTACCGATGATCATTCAAATGTACAGAGTGCATGCATGTCCAGAGCAGGGCTCCATCGACATTACAGATTGTATATCCTACTATTTAAAAATAGTAGGATACAATGTACTGTATATCATGGTGTGCATACATAGAACACAATGTACTGTATATCCTACTATTTGTGCAAATAGTGTCATGGTGTGCTACTGAAAACTGTTAAAAAGACCAATAAAAATAAAAATGGAGATGATCTAATAGGTCATTGCTCATGATGTGTCCAGTAATCATGTGTCCAATAAAAAAAGGAAAACTGTTTTGATCTACCAATAACTTTTTTGTAGAGTATCTAATTTTTTCTAGAGTAATCAGGGTTTAGAATCATGTGTCCAAGAAGTGCTATCTAATTTTTCTGTAGAGGGATTTCACTCTTTTGTACATGACAGATTGACAACTGTTAAGGTGGAAACTGCAGAATCATATTTGCGCACAATGGAAAAAGTTGGCATCGTGATTGATATGCGGGTTAGATAGTAAAATATGAGTCTCTCATACACTGTTGTATAACGATGCAACAAATGTCCTTTGGGGGGATTTCACAGCAGAAAGTTATAGTTTTTTCCACAATTTGTTTTGCTTGAGAATATTGTTGTCTTGGGCTAACTTATTTAGCCTACAGAAAATAGGGAGAGTACGAAATTAAGTTCATCAAATTGTTTCTAGGTCATCTGTTCATTTTTGTCTGCTTAATAGCTAGTAGCATGATGGCTGGACTTGCTAACTTGCAATTGCTCTGCATTTATTGCCTGTGGGGAAAGCCTGCCAGCAGTAGCAGTTTTAAGTTTTGGTTTAATGCTACTTCTGGCGTTCTTACTTCAGCATCTGTATGCCCATGCAATGATTTGCTTTGTTGTGATGGAGGCCTTTTTTGCCTTGTCCACCCGAGAGGCCCTTGAGTTTGCTGGAATGTCGATTAACTTCCGTTCCAGCAAATTCGGGTACTCCATATGTCCTATTTTCAGCAAAGGTCATGCTGAAATTTTCCGTGAATTTTAGCATGACTTTGCTAAAAATAGGACATATGGGGTACTTGTGACTAATGATGAAAGCTTAGCCTTTTAGGGTGCCTCGGCGTCGAAAAACCCTCAATGATAAAAGCTTAGATTTTAGGATGCCTCGGTGTCGACAAACCCTAAACAATAACCAACTTTTTGACCAAACTTTGTTCCTATTTAGAGAGAAACATGGCTAACAACGATGAGGCCGGGGGTTCGGGCGGCAAGGCATTCTGGGAGTTGTCCCAGGAGATGGAGGACCAACCTCAGTTGTATGAGGACGCCGCCTTCCCCACCGATCCTGAGACCACTGATGGTACCGCCGAGGATGACCCCACTGAGGCCACCACTGATGGTGCCACCAAGGATGCCACCACTGATGATGGCGGCGCACGCACAGATGGCAGCCAACCGAAGAGGCAATGGAAGGACCGGCGCCCGATCGTGCTCCTCACCCTCAAGGAGGAAGTTACTGAAGTGGACTCCAACGGGAATCCAACGGCGCCCGAACGAATAGTCAAGGGGTACTCGCTTCAGCTCGGGTGCATTCTCCGGAGCACCGTCTCGATCAACACCGAGAACCTGAGGCATCCTGACCGAGGGAATTTGCGCAACCTCCTCTTCACGAAGCTGCACGAACGATACAAGTTCCCCGCTGAATTTGCAAACACAAGCCTCAAAGGGAATAAAGTGAACAATGTTGCCCTCACGAAGATGAGCAAGGCCCTGTCTACTTGGAAAAGCAATGTGAAGAGAATGATCGAGAAAGGTGAGAGTTATCAGAAGATCAAGGAGAAAAATCCTTCGATCACCGAAGATGACTACAACGACTTCAAGATCAATTGCTCGAGCACCGCAAACTCCCAATCAAGTGAGTGGGGGAAACAAATGTGGGAGCTGAACATAGGGGAACACACACTCGGTCCCGGCGGTTACAGAGTGGCAGAGCCTATATGGGACAAGGAGGAGGCGGACCGTGCCGAGCAAGGCCTACCGCCCCTCTTCGATAAATACGGTGACAAGCAGACCAGGAACTTTGTCAGGGCCCGGTACAAGAAGGACCCGAAAACAAAGGAGCTTACCACGGATCCGAAGACCAGGAAGCTTGAGCTTGTTCTGGTAAGGAATACACCCCCGTGTAATTAGCTCCATATGGTTGCATTCTAATTAATGAAGCCAAATTTCTAAATGATTCACATTCCTTCCGCAGGCGACTGAAAGCAGTAGCGCGGGGTCGACTAAGAGCAACCCTTGGGACACCACTCTAAATAGGGCGTTGAATGTAATGAAGAACAAGGATAAGCTCAGTAAGTCGACGTCAGCTGGTCGTGTGGCCGGCAAAGGCTTGTCGACAAAATGGGGGTCATACTATACCGCTGGTGTGCGGAAGGAGAAAAAGACCAGCTCGGAAAGCCAGGCGCGCGAGGTTCAAGAACTCAAGGCACAGGTGGCGCGGATTCCGGAGATTGTCCAAGAGCAAGTGGAACAACGACTCGGAGCGACGATCACCGCCATTGTGCCTACCTTGATCTCGGGGTTGAGTGCGTGGATTGCGGGCGGCCAACAGGGGCCGCCCCCGATTCCTAGCTTCACGGCCAGCAACTCGCATAATGCGATGGCGGGGCCATTGGTGCCTCCGGCGGAGGCGACATTGGTGTCTCCGACGCCGGCACGGGAGCCTAATGCACCCGGGTGTACGCCGGCCGGCACCTCTGTAGCAAGCGGCCCCTCCGTCAACTGCACGCCCGTCGTTGGCGGTGCCTCGACATTAGCCGAGCTCGACGCCATCATCACGGTAACTAATTAAGCCTCTCTCGGCCGAGGACTTCATCTCCTTGCCTTTGACTGGGCATCCCTGACGCCCTACATGTTTTCGCAGGGCGCCGCCGACATTCCATGCACTCTCCTCCACTTCGTGAACAACGAGTTGGTCGATGTCGCCAAGGGCAAAATCGTTCAACCGGGCAACCCCTTGTTCCACGGTACCCAGATGCCACCCAACTTGTTTAGGGTTCAACTGGTTCGGGTGCTGCCAGGCTGCGATGAGTTGTTACCTCCGATTCGACCCGTCGGGGCCGACGATGATGACGTGATGACCCTCAGCGCCTGCCTGAGCTGGCCCCTGCTTTGGCCGAAGAGCCAGATTCGTTTGGGGGTGGGGGACACCACCCCAAAGACAACACCGCCAGTCGTGCCGGCGCCAAGTCGGCCCCATGGCAAGACCGCCGCAACGATGCCGGATATCCCTATGCCACTGGATCCAAACATGCATATGGCACAGGATCAGAACAACGACGACGACGACGATGATACATTTGGCAACGTTGATCAGTACTTTGCCGATCATGGGTACGATGGCGACTTCATGGGGCCTCCTTCTCAAGAACCCAACCCAACAAAAGACGTGTGCGATCTAGCTGGTACCGCGGAGAAGCCAAGTTGCAACAGGCGCCGTCTGGCGTTCAGCTCTCAGGAGACGCCTCCAGCTACCGACTTCACCAAGCCTTAGATAGGCGAGGTGCGAAATATTATCAGCCCCAACACACTCAAGAAGGCGGTCTGTGAGCAGAACTCGGTCCCATTACAGGAGAAGAAGAAGGCATGCAAAAGAAAGACTAAGAAGGGTGCGAGCCAGCCGGCACCGAGTACGATCCGTGCTCAGGACGGGCCAC
Organism: Triticum timopheevii; assembly: GCA_963921465.1. NCBI lineage: Eukaryota > Viridiplantae > Streptophyta > Magnoliopsida > Poales > Poaceae > Triticum > Triticum timopheevii. The sequence continues at coordinate 578,295,168 of OY997270.1, read as the reverse complement.
CTTCACCTAAGGATATCTCAAGGAGGGTGCATGTGGCGGGTAGGGCGATGCTACCGACAAATATGCCCAATGCTGCAACCGGTGCTATGCGGAGTCTGCATGACAGTGTTCTTTCTTTGGAGAAGCGGCGTCTCAGAGAGAAGGATGTGGCATACCCGGTTTTCGCGGCCAAGGTGCCAGAGGGCAAGGGCTTTGTGGATAACTCCATCGGGCGTATGATCGTCCTGCGGTTTGATGACATACACGCTATGTTGAACCTTCATCCGCTGCACTACACCTTCGTTCGGCTATTTTCGCTGAGTATGGAGATGCGGATCATTCGCGACAAGACCCCGGACATCGTGATAGTCGACCCCTTCTACATGCGTGCCAAGATCTTGGGCAGCGCTGGGGACCGGCAAGTCGCGAGTTCTTACCTCGAAGGCGTCATTCTGGCAAACCAAGATAAGGATAACTTCCTCGTGCCTTACTTTCCCGAGTAAGTCCTCCCCTCAACCGGCCCGTAACATATGAATTCTTAGATTTCGATCGTCTTTCTTTTAACATTCCGTGTTTTCTGCAGTGACACACATTGCACGCTCATCCTCCTAAGCCCCAAATATTCCATGGCCACGTATTTCGACCCGGACCGTCAGTCGAACGTAGACTACACAAATGTCAAGAAGGTTCTTGATGATGTTCTCCCCGGCTACGCCAAATCTGGAGGCACCTTCACCAAGCCTATTCGTAAGTACGGCAAGCACGTGTTCTCCCACAATACAACGTTCTGCTGCGTCAAGCAGCCGCCTGGCGGTCAGAAGGGTGCCTACTACGCCATCCATCACATGCGGGCGATCGTACAGGACCATCATCAACTTCTGCTACCGAGTAAACTCAAAGATTGGGCAAAGAGCGTGTCGGCAATCCAGGACACGGACCTCCGACAAGAATTCTTTCACATCCAGTCGGAGTTTGCGGAAATCATCCATCAAGATGTCCTTCCTACCTCGGGGCAGTTCTACCTCAACAATCAACCGTCCAACAGCGACATCGACACAATGCTACAAATGCAGGCTGACAACGACCGTTATTTCATGACTCCCATGATAGACGGCGGCTTCATCCACGCTCCGGTCCCTTGAGTCGAGTCGAAAGCAGCTGTGTCTAGTTCTGAAACATCGATTGGCTCATGTTGTAATTAAACTTTAATGAACTTGTAGTATGTCTCTTTGGTTTCGAGAGTCGTTCAACTTAGATGTGATCGATGCTATTAATGTCTTGCTTTTCTCTTCCGATCGTTCTGTTGCATACTTATATATTGCTTATGTATTGTCTGTGAATTGGTACTAACGTTTCATTTGGCTAGTGCATAGCGATGCCGACGTATGTCGTGTACAAGGGTAAGGTTCCCGGAGTCTACGACGACTAGGAGGAGTGTCGGAGACAGGTTCACCGATTCAGCGGTAACAGTTACAAAGGGTACACCACTAGGGCCGAGGCCGAATCTAGATACGCCCGCTATCTAGCGGGAGAGGGGAGGGAGCGTTGGAGGAACCAGATGAAGACAAGTTTCATCGTGATGATGCTCATTGTGATGACTGCAGCTCTCTTCTATGTGATGGTAGTTTAGATGATCGATATCGACTTGTAATGTGAAGACAAACTCGCTACTCGCGGTCTCGAGACTTGTAATATAATGTTCTATCATTGTTCGGTCTTTTCAATTCGGAGACTAATATGATGAATTGTATTCGGAGACTAATATGATGAATTGTATTCAAAGACTAATCTTCTATTGTATTCGATGAATCTGTTGTTGATGTGTGTTGTCTATATTTTGTCCAATTATACATTTTGTAACCCGTGCAAAAAACAGAAAATAAAAAATAAAAAAACCTAATATTCATACTAATGGCGCATCACATCACAGTGCGCCATTAGTATGACAAAGTATACTAATGGCGCATCACTAAACAGTGCGCCATTAGTATGCCGAGGTTACTAATGGCGCATCTTGTTGCCGTGCGCCATTAGTATGCCAGAGCACCTGGGTATACATGGCCCCTGGGAGGCATACTAATGGCGCACTTATGTATACACTAATGGCGCATCAGAGGTGCGCCATTAGTATACCAGATACTAATGGCGCACCAGTGGTGCGCCATTAGTAAAATATACTAATGGCGTGGCACTAATGGCGCACCACTAATGCGCCATTAATGGCCAAATTAGGTGCGCCATTAGTAGGCCTTTTCCTAGTAGTGCTTATGCTAAGTATATGAAGGATATCATTACTAATAAAAGAAAGATACCTGAAGCTGAAATTTCCACCATGCTTGCTAATTATACTTGTAAGGGTGGAATACCAAAGAAACTTGGAGATCCAGGAGTACCTACTATACCATGCTCCATTAAGAGAAATTATGTTAAAACTGCTTTATGTGATCTTGGAGCCAGTGTCAGTCTTATGCATCTCTCTTTATATCGTAGACTTGACTTGAATAGGTTGACACCTACTGAAATATCTTTGCAAATGGCTGATAAATCAACTGCTATACATGTCGGTATTTGTGAGGATGTGCCTGTTGTGGTTGCGAACGTTACTATTTTAACGGACTTTGTTATTCTTGATATTCCCGAGGATGATAGTATGTCTATTATTCTTGGAAGACCTTTCCTTAATACTGCAAGGGCTGTTATTGATTGCAACAAAGGCAATGTCACTTTTCATGTTAATGGCAATGAGCACACGGTACACTTTCCTAGGAAACAACCTCAAGTTTATAGTATCAATTCTATTGGAAAAATTCCATCGATTATATTTGGAGGTTTTGAATTTCCTCTCCCTACTGTCAAGAAAAAGTATGATATTCTTATTGTTGGGGATTTTCATATCCCCGTTGAGGTAACTTAGTGTTATTCGAAATTTCTCCGATTCCGTGATTATTCGGAATGAGTTTGTTAACAAGACTTGATCAACCTTGTTAGTGGGTTCATTTTGATGATCACAAGATGGATGAAACTAGAAGCACAACTTTCTGTACCCTTTTTATATTTTCTGTTATTTAGTAGAAATAAAGTAAAATAGTATTTTTTCTGTCTGTCTCCTGACTTATCCGTGCAATATAAAAATATCCCAAAAATAAATGTCCTCAGAATGCCATGCCAATTTAATATGATTTTTTCGGGAATATTTGAGGATTTACTGTGCAAAAATTACCGCGGGGGGAGCTGCCACCTAGCCACGAGGGTGGAGGGTGCGCCCTACCCTCCTGGGCGCGCCCCCCTGCCTCGTGGTATTTGCTATAGTTATAAAATTGGTCCTAGAATAGTAGGCATCCAAGTTGGGTATAATAAAAACTATCATAGGAAGTGAATTGGATGCTATGATTAATTTGATAGTTGATAATTGTTTTGAGATATGGAGGTAGTGATATTAAAGTCATGCTAGTTGGGTGATTATGAATTTAAAGAATGCTTGTGTTGAAGTTAGCAAGTCCCGTAGCATGCACGTATGGTTAAAGTTGTGTAACAAATTTGAAACATGAAGTGTCCTTGGATTGTGCATCCTTATGAGTGGCGGTCGGGGACGAGAGATGGTCTTTTCCTACCAATCTATCCCCCTAGGAGCATGCGCATAGTGCTTGATTTTTGATGACTTCTGGATTTTTGCAATAAGTATATGAGTTCTTTTGACTAATGTTGAGTCCATGGATTATACGCACTTTTACCTTTCCATCATTGCTAGCCTCTTCGGTACCGTGCATTGCCCTTTCTCACCTTGAGAGTTGGTGCAAACTTCGCCGGTGCATCCAAACCCCGTGATACGATACGCTCTATCACACATAAACCTCCTTATATCTTCCTCAAAACAGCCACCATACCTACCTATTATGGCATTTCCATAGCCATTCCGAGATATATTGCCATGCAACTTTCCACCGTTCCGTTTATCATCATGACACGCATTACTATCGTCATATTGCCATTGCATGATCATGTAGTTGACTTCGTATTTGTGGCAAGGCCACCATGCATAATTTTTCATACATGTCACTCTTGATTCATTTCCCATCCCGGTACACCGCCGGAGGCATTTATATAGATTCATATCTTGTTCTAGTTTTGAGTTGTAATTCATGTGTTGTAAATCAATAAAAGTGTGATGATCATCATTATTAGAGCATTGCCCGAAAAAAAGAGAAAAAAAAGAAAGGCCAAAAAAGGCCCAAAAGAAAAAAAAGAAAAAAAGAAGAAAATAAATAAAGGGGCAATGTTACTATCTCTTTTTCCACACTTGTGCTTCAAAGTAGCACCATGCCCTTCATATAGCGAGTCTCATATATTGTGCTTCAAAGTAGCACCATGTTCTTCATATAGTGAGTCTCATATGTTGTCACTTTCATATACTAGTGGGAATTTTTCATTATAGAACTTGGCTTGTATATTCCTACGATGGGCTTCCTCAAATGCCCTAGGTCTTCGTGAGCAAGCAAGTTGGATGCACACCCACTAGTTTTCTTTTGTTGAGCTTTCATACATTTATAGCTCTAGTGCGTCCGTTGCATGGCAATCCCTACTCCTCATGTTGACATTAATTGATGGGCATCTCCATAGCCCATTGATTATCCTCGTCAATGTGAGACTTCCTCCTTTTTTGTCTTCTCCACACAATCCCCATCATCATATTCTATTCCACCCATAGTTCTATATCCATGGCTCACGCTCATGTATTGCGTGAAGGTTGAAAAAGTTTGAGATTATTTAAGTACGAAACAATTGCTTGGCTTGTCATCGGGGGTGTAGAATTTGGGAACATTTTTGTGTGATGAAAATGAAGCATAGCCTAACTATATGATTTTGTAGGGATGAACTTTATTTATCCATGTTATTTTGAGAAGACATGATTACTTTGATTAGTATACTTGAAGTATTACTATTTTGTGGGCGAAAACCGTGCCCCATTTGGAGTCTCCTACCTCCCAGAATCTATAAATATGTGCCTCCCCCCGAAATTCACGGACGAAACCCTAGCCTTCTTCCTCCTCCCGCCGACGGACACGTCCACCCGCCGCCCGGACATGTCCGATCCCGCCAGACGCAACTCCGCCGCCGCCCGCAGCCTATGGTGCACCGCCACGTGTCGCTCCGCGCCGCTGTAGCCCGCCGGGGCCCGACCGCGGCCCGCCCGGGCCGGATCTGGGCCCGAGCTGCCCATCGCGCCCCGCCGCCCATGCCTGGCGCCCGACCCCGCCGCCGGCGTGCGTCCCCGCCGTCGCCACCGGAGCGCTCGCGCCTCCCAGTCGAACCCCGCCGCCGACCCGCAGCCCGGCTCCGCCGCCCGCGGCCGCCGTCGTCGTCGCCGCCGTCCAGGGAGCCCGCCGGAGCCCCGCCGCCTCGCTCCGTGGACGCCACCGCTGCCTTGCGCACCCCGCGCCGCTCGCCAGAGCAGCGCCCCCTCGTCCGCTCCGGTCACCGCCCCTCGCCGACGCCGCCTCCCGTCGCCCTCACCTCCAACTCCGGTCGTCGCCCTCGCTGGAGCTCTCGCCGGAGCCGCCGGACCCGTCACCCCGGATCGGGACGAGATCCACCAGGAGCCCATCCAAACGCCCGCGCCCGATCCGGATCTCTCCGTCCCGCACGACCGCGTCCAGTTTCGGAGGTTGAAATTTCCACCAAGTCCCGAGATATTTTTGCATAATGTTGCCTTGTTCATCGCATCATAACTCTGCATCCGTAGCTCCGTTTCATGAATAAGATATATCAAATTGTTTATTGAGAGATGCTCTTCATTTTGTTCCATTGTGCCATGTTTGTTTGAGGTCATCTTGATGCCCGAATCATCGTTGCAAGAGTGCTATATGATGTTAATCTGCTGAAACTGTTATAACTTGGTGATTTGTCAATTTTGTTGCATTTTGTGTGTGCATACTATGAGTATGAGCTCTACATGTGTTTTGTGCTACATCATGCCATCTTTACAGGGGTGCCATCCATGTATTTTTGTGATCTGTGTAGTGAGTGCATCAAGCTTGTTAAGTAGGGTACTTGTTGTTGCTGTTTTGCTAGGATGAGTCTGTTATTTTGTGGTGCTATGTAAACCTGCTTCTACAAGTCATTATATGCATAATCTGGTGATGTTCACTAAGGATGTTTTGTTACACATGTCATGCTCTATCCATCCATGTCCCTAGTTTCATTTATAGGCTGTTGTAATCTTGCTCTCAAATTGCTAAATAATGTTGTTGTCAGCCTGTTAACATTAAGTTCAGATTTGCCATGTGTTTTGCTAGTGATCCATGCACCCTATGAACTTGCTCTTGCAATGCTTAGCTTCATAAACATGTATTCTTACTGTTGGTTGCCTTGCCATGCCATGTATAGCTCTGTGGTGTGTGGTTCAAGCTCACCAACATGCCTACTTATTGTTGTTCCTGCCATGTATGTATCTGTCATATAACTTGCCATGTTTGCATAGGTGCCATCATATCTTCTGATCCTTTTTGGCTCATGGTCAGTAAGGGACTTTTGTTCTATGAAATTATTAGATTCATTCCATGCCTTTGTTTGCCATTATATGTTTCTGTAACATGTTGTTTGATAGCTCTAAACATTGCAACCTGATGTTATTTCTGCAAAGTCTGAAACTGTTATTATTTGCAATCTTGCCATGTGTTTTGGAGCATGTTCTAGTGATTTCTGGAGATAGCTCAGTGTTCATGTTTTGTCATGCTTTACCTGTACATCATGCCCATGCCTTTTTTTATCATGTTGGGGTGCTGTAGCATGTTGTTTTGATGCTTGCAAGATGCCTAGTTGCTGTTATGGACAGATTGTTGTTATGCCTTGTATAGAGTGTATCTGTTGAACCGTTGCTCCGTTTTGAGTGTGCTCTATATGAAACTTGCTTAGAATTGCGTATAGTTTTATATTATCATGTTGCTTCCTTGTTTTGGTGTGTTTGCTTGATGTTTGAATGCTTTTTGCATCAATGCTATGTTTAACTTGTTTTGCTCATATCTTCTAGGCCGTAGCTCCGAACTAAATGAACTTTATATGTAACTTGACTAGAATCTCGTGTAGATCATCTTGGTGCATCTTAACTTGCTATTTAACAACTTGAATACAAGGTTTATTCAGTTCTGGACCAATTTCGAAATTTGCATATGAGGACTTACCGGAATTGTTATATGTTGTTTCCGGCCTCATTTAAACTTGCTTTGATGTGTTGATCATGCATGCATCATCTCTTGCCATGACTAGCTTCATGTAGCCTTGTCATGCATCATACTTGGTTGAGCATCATGCCTTGTTCATGTGTGGTGTGTTTACCATGTTGTGTGCTTCTTCTCGATAGTTCACGTTTCGTTGCGATCGTGAGGATTCGTTCGTCTACGGTTGGTTCGTCTTCGTGGCTTCATCTTCTTCATGGACTCGTTCTTCTTCCTTGCGGGATTTCAGGCAAGATGTCCGCTACCCTGGATCTCACTACTATCATTGCTATGCTAGTTGCTCGTTCTATCGCTATGCTGCGCTACCTATCACCTGTTTATCAAGCCTCCCAAATTGCCATGTCAGCCTCTAACCTTTTCACCCTTCCTAGCAAACTGTTGCTTGGCTATGTTACCGCTTTTGCTCAGCCCCTCTTATAGCCTTGTTAGTTGTAGGTTAAGTTGAAGATTGCTCCATGGTGGACAGGTTTATGTTGGGGATATCACAATATCTCTTGTTTAATTAATGCATCTATATACTTGGTAAAGGGTGGAAGACTCGGCCTTATGCCTGGTGTTTTGTTCCACTCTTGCCGCCCTAGTTTCCATCATACCGGTGTTATGTTCCCGGATTTTGCGTTCCTTACGCGGTTGGGTGATTTATGGGACCCCCTTGACAGTTCGCTTTGAATAAAACTCCTCCAGCAAGGCCCAACCTTGGTTTTACCATTTGCCTCACCTAGCCCTTTTTCATTTGGGAGTCGCGCTCTCGAGGGTCATCTTTATTTTAACCCCCCCGGGCCAGTGCTCTTCCGAGTGTTGGTCCAAACTAGAGCACCGTGCGGGACCATTCCTTAGCAACTTGGATTACGCCGGTTCCTGTATGCTTCGCTTATCCGGTGTGCCCTGAGAACGAGATATGTGCAGCTCCTATCGGGATTGTTGACACATCCGGGCGGCTTTGCTGGTCTTGTTTTACCATTGTCGAAATGTCTTGTAAACCGGGATTCCGAGCCTGATCGGGTTTTCCTGGGAGAAGGTATATCCTTCATTGATCGCGAGAGCGTATCATGGGCTAAGTTGGGACACCCCTGCAGGGTATTATCTTTCGAAAGCCGTGCCCACGGTTATGTGGCAGATGGGAATTTGTTAATGTCCGGTTGTAGATAACTTGACACCAGATTCGAATTAAAACGCATCAACCGCGTGTGTAGTCGTGATGGTCTTTTCTCGGCGGGGTCCGGGAAGTGAACACGGTTTTGGGTTAGACGTAGGTAGGAGTTCAGGATCACCTCTTGATCATTGCTAGTTTCACGACCATTCCATTTGCTCTCTTCTCGCTCTTATTTGTGTATGTTAGCCACCATATATGCTTAGTCGCTGCTGCAGCCTCACCACTTTACCCCTTCCTTTCCCATTAAGCTTTGCTAGTCTTGATACCCATGGTAATGGGATTGCTGAGTCCTCGTGGCTCACAGATTACTACAACAACAGTTGCAGGTACAGGTTCTGCGATGATCTTGACGCGAGAGTGATGTTTGCTTGTCTTGGAGTTCTTCTTCTGCTTCTTCTTCGATTAGGGGATAGGTTCCAGGTCGGCAACCTGGGCTAGCAGGGTGGATGTCATTTGAGTTTCTGTTTGTGTTTCATCCGTAGTTAGATGGTGCTCTTATGTAAGATTATGTTGTATTCGTGTGGCATTGTATGCCTCTTGTGTGTATCCCCATCTATTATGTAATGTTGATGTAATGATATCCACCTTGCAAAAGCGTATCAATATGCGGTTCTATCCTTGGTGGGACCTTCGAGTCTCTTTAGGATAGTATTGCATATTGGGCGTGACAATATGATAAGGATCTATCATGTTATATTCAATTGCTTATGGACAATCTTTCTCTTTGTGTTACAAAAAGCTCTCTACTAAAACAAACTAATTTTTATTATCTAGCTAAGTACTTCTAGTTTTATTCTTGCAAACTTATCCTTACACCTACAAAGTAGTTTTGTTTTTGTTCTAGGTAAAGCGAACGTTAAGTCTGCATAGAGTTGTATCGGTGGTCGATAGAACTTGAAGAGAATATTAATTCTACCTTTAGCTCCCATTGGGTTTGACACTCTTATTGAAAAAGGCTACAATTGATCCTCTATACTTGTGGGTTATCATATGGGAGAGAGCAAAACGATATTACTAATTTCCATATATAACCATAGTTATAGATAAATGGTTGACAAAGGTGTTAAACTAGGTTTCGTCTTTGTAATTCCCATGTTGAATCCATGTTGGGAGGATACGTGCATGACACCTAATGGCAACAACTGCCTCTAATACTAACTTAGCTGACTCTGTAGCATCACATGGCCTTTTTAAACCTTCCTCAAAATGATCTCCATTCTTCCTTCTTTAGATTTAGTTAACTTATCGGGCATTATCCCCGATGTTTGTTTCCTATGGCGCATAGGTGATGGTTCAACAATGGACATGGGAAGTGTTAGTGTACATCGATCTATGAGACTACGTATGAAGAAGCATGCAACTGTAACTTGACTCGATCAAGTACCTTCTTGGTGTTGAAGCTCACAAGGTTCATCTGATCTTGCCAAGTCTTCTTGTGTCAAGAGTGCTTCGGAAGTAGTGTCAGGTGGCAAGGGAGATTGGGAACTTGCCGCTACCAAAGCTATTGAACGAGTAACTCATTCAGATGTTGGTACTGTGGAAGAAGGTGTTGCAACCACTAGCGCTGTCGTTGCTTATTCGATGGCAACTTTTCGGTGGCTTTTGGTACATCTTACAGCTGGTGGAGCAGGGGATATTGTGTCTGTAGATTTATCCGGTGGACTCTGATCTTCTATTGCAATATTCGTACTAGCAGAATGTGCAGAGATGTCCCGACTCTATTTTTGTACCTCCCGACGACTAACACCATCCCCTAGCATTCTCTTTTCCTTCCTCTCTCTTTTTGCCATGTCAAGTCAACCCCACAAGAAAAAGGAATAAAAATTTGCTCTTCACAACTAATTAATGCGTGATACAAACGAACTATACTTTGATGTTAGACAACCGCATGATAGGAGGATCTAATGTATGAAAAATAGGACTTCATGAGATAATCAGACCTATGATGTGTAAACTAAGCATAGGGCATTAAAATAAATTAGAAGCAATGCAAACTACACACCATATGAAAGATGCAACAAATATCGCTCTGCCAAGTTAACAGTGTCTCGTCGTAAGTGACATTTAAACAAATTTGAAGCAGTAGAAGCAATAAATCATATGCAAGATACAAGCAATATCACACTACCAAGTTAAAGGTGTCTCTTCATAAGTGATTGATGCAGGATAGACACAAATATTTGTTTGATGCTAGACACCGTATGCAACATGAAAGCAAATATCACACTGCCAAACTAAAGAAAGCACTTGGGAACTTCTACTACACTAGCAATAGTAGTAGAATGTCTATAGAGTCACTCCTTTCCGGTTGCGCCATATGAACACCATCAACCCCTGCCTTATTTTTCCCCTTTCCTCTTTCCTATTTATATCGCCTTGTCAAGTCAAACCAACAAGAAGATTGAATAAAATTTGCTTTTCAGAGCTCATTCATGCATGATACTGATGAGTACTACTTTCATGTAAAGCAACCACATGATAGGAGGATCGAATATGTAATAAAAAGGACAACATTGCATATTCACACCTATGATGTGTAAAGTAAGCGGAAGGCATTTCAACAAATTAGAAGCAATGAAAGCTATACACCATATGGAAGATGAAACAAATACCACTCTACCAAGTTAAAAGTGTCTCATCATAAATGTCATTTCAACAAAGTAGAAGCAATGCAAGCTAGAAAACAATGCAAGATGCAACCTATATCACACTCCCAAGTTAAATGTGTCTTATGGTAAGTGATTATTGTAGGTTACACAGCAGCAAGAGCGGTTTGATGTAAGGACATGGTATGATAGACAGATATTATATGTTCTAGAAACAGGAACATGTGTCATATTCACAAGTATAGTGTGTAAACTAAGCAGATGCAATTCAACAAAATTAGAATCAATACAAGCTAGACATCGTACGCAACATGCAACCACATATAACATTGCCAAGTTAGAGCAAGCACTTATGATGGTGGGGTAGGGGGAGATGTGTCATCATCAACACAACTACGTTAACTGTCTAGCCATGCTTGTCTTGCAAATCTTGTTGGGAGGATGGCAGAGTAGAATTTGTAGAGACCCTTCATTTCAGTTTCTTAGAAGGAGCACCATAATCCATTGCCTTACTAATTTCTTTTCGCTTTATTAACTTTGCATTGTCAAGTCAAAACCGACAAAAAAGGAATAAAGTTCACTCTTCAAAATTCATTCATGCATGATACTGACGAACACTAATTTGATGTAAGTCAAACACATGATATAAGGATGGAATGTGTACAAAAAACATGACAACATGGCATATTCAATCTATTTGTGTAAACTAAGAAGAAGCCATTTCAACAAATTAGAAGTGATGCAAGCTAGACAGCACATGAAAGATGCAACCAATATGACTCTATCAAGTTAAAAGTGTCTCATCATAAGTGGCATTTCAACAAATTAGAAGCGGTACATACTATCAATCATATGCAAGATGCAACTAATATCACGTTGGATATACTAAAGGTGTCTCATCACAAGTGATTGATGCGGGATACACAAGAATAGTTGTTTGATGTAAGAACATGGTTAATGGACAGATGTAGTATGTACCAAAAATAGGAAGGCATGTCACATTAACAAGTATAATGTGTAAAGTAAGCAGAATAGCAGATGCAATTTAATCAAATTAGAAGCAATACAAGCTAGACACCAGATGCAACATGCAACCACATATCACACTACCAAGTTAGAGTAAGCACCTGGCATGGTGGTGTAGGGGAAATTTGATCATCAACTAAAGAGCTACATTGACTATCTTCATCTAGCCTTGCTATATTGTGGTCGAGCTTGTTGATTATGGTGGCAACAATGTCTTCCTATTTTGATGTAAAACCCCACGTACCCACTGAGAAGGGATTCACAGCCATGCTACAGGGCTTCCTTGTTCCACACGGCCAGGGATGTTTCACATTTCCAGAATTGGTGCACCGAGGATTCTAGGTTTCTGAAACATAGCTGGCAGAAGTACCCGTTCAGCCACCCCCTGCATTGTCGACGATCGTTACACCAAAGTCAGTTTCTGAAGAGGAGCTAGAGAAAGATTTTTCAAACGTCTTGGTGACCGCGCTTACCAGATGATTGCATTGTTGCTTGTTTTGGTCGTGCCTTGAAACTGCATATGCCGATGAGGTGGAGTAGATTCCGTCGGCGGTGAGGCGCCATTTGATTCATCTTCTCTATCTGTCTGCAGAACAATGTTCTATGTATTGAGCCAATGTCGCAGAGCCAGGAACTCCGCCAGAAAAGCAGTTATGTGTCCATGGGCAAGATCATTGATCTAGGTATCATTCGACAAAGGAGTTTTGATGCTTCTTCTTTTCCTTCTCAAGTACTTGAATATCACAGGGAATGAGACCGTAGGGGCACCTTCCCGTTCAAGAACAACTCCAAAAGGAAGCTTCACCCATGGTCATCACTGTGGCGGCACTGAAGATCGATTAGTCCACCTCGCCGCGGGGCAATTCAATGCCAACCTATGGCCAATCTGGGTAGCGCCAAGAAAGCCCCAGCCAACAGAGGCACATAGCCGAACTGAACCGGTGCAGATCAATGATTCCCATGCCACCATTCTCCATCGGCGCACACACGGACGACCAGTTCACCTTACACTTTCCGCCGGTGAGGCCACACATTGTGGCAAATACCATCTAGAAGCATTGCAAATTTTGGACTGCCCTTATGTTGTACAGAATATGGGATACAATTGCAAATTTGGACTGCCCGAATAGGATATGCACTATTTATTGCGTATTCTTCCTTTTCTTCCCGTCATACAAATCAAATCAGGTTTAAAATAGGCTGGGAAGAAAAGGAAAAATACGCCATCCGAGCAACTCATACTCCCTGTGTTTCTTTTTACTCCGTGTATTAGATTTGTTTGGAGCCAATTTTTATAAAGTTTGGCCAAATTTATATTTAAAAGAATAACTTCTACAATACCAGATAAATACAATGTGAACTTATATTTCATAGTTAATATAATGCCATTGATTCGGTATTGTGAATGTCGATACTTTTTTTTCATTAAACATGGTCAAACTTCAAAAGGTTTGCCTTAAGACAAACCTAATACGTGGAATCAAAAAATAGAGGGATACTACATGCTTGATCTAGAATAGAACTACCTTTGGGCTTGCCTAGCAAGGGAGCTTTAGCTATCGAAGGAAAACACAAGCACGCACCTCAACTACCACTAAAAGCTAAACATGTTTTGCTTTTGCCAAAACAACAAAAGATATTCCACACAGAGAAGTGAGAGGAAACTCTTCCAAAAGAAACGAATGAAGAAACTTTAAATGCAAATGAGTTTATTTCTAGTTTTCCTGATTTTTTTTGTTGAATTGTCATGTACCTGTTTCTTTTTAGAGAGGAAACAATTGCCATGGCTCATTCTTCCCAGAGGAGAGAGCAGCACGATTACACTTTGTTTTTTTTAAGTGGTGAGCAACACGATTGCACAGCAAGAGCACAAAACTGGTACTCTCATCTCAAGGCCCACGTCTTGCTGCTGTAGGGCCAGATAGGTCAAACGTGAGCCCACTAAAGTCTGAAGCTCATCGCGCCCCCCGTGACTCCCTTCGCCCCCGCGGCTGCTGCTCTTCAGTTTTTAGTCCCACCTCGCCTAGCGGAGGGGAATCGAACGGGAGAGCTGGCTATAAGAGGAGGGCGAGGTGCTGCGTTCTCCTTACTTACCTGGACGGGGTCGACGGGCGATCAAGAAGGCCCGTGGCCTGGGTCAATGGCCCACATTGCACTTGGTTGGTGCGTTGGCCCATCATCTTCCCAAGTGGGAGAATGAACGTCATAATTTGTGATAGAGCGGGTACGCGTTCGCGCGGCCCCTGCCAATTCTTTAAAATTAATAAATCTTGGTCCCCGGCCTGGCTTGCATATGGACTCTGTTTTTGCAATCCAGTCCTTAAAGTGCACAGTGTGCGGGAGCCAAAAGCAATTTCAGTCAAGTGTGTAAGCTGATAAAAGAAAACGAGAACTTGTGCATCTGGTGCTGTCTGCATGCAAATGTTCTCACATTCAGGTCCCTGGCCTAGCATGCATGCAAATGTTATCACATTCAGGTCCTTCGTCTGAACCCCACAACGAGCAACCAAAATCTGTTTTTCTTTAAAGAAGTTGGTCAGATTTGCCATGTTGCATGATGATTACAAATTCAGAAGAAAAATGCAGAGGCGGCAAGGTATGTGGCGTAAACGGCATGCTCAAATCGGCACCGAATGCTAGAAGCAGCAAAGAGCTGGCCCAGAACGCCTGACCCGACGACGACTGTTAACAGACGGACCTAACCTGAAGGGTGACAACGACCCTTAACGGCTCAGATCAGAACTTAGGCCAGTACCTGACCTGAGGGCGACCGGTAACGTCAGTTCAGATCAGAACTCGGGCCAGTACCTGACATGAGGGCTACCGTTAACGGCGCTTCAGATCAGAACTCAGACCAGTACCTGACCTGAAATGACCGTTGACGGCACGCTTGAGATCAGAACTCAGACCAGCTTAAAAGAAAAATGTAAGGCAACGGAAGCAGAAAATGCACGACATATGAATATCACGCCCTTCTCCATTCAAACCTTCCGCCGTAAACCCGCTCCGAAACACTTGCTGCATAGCGAAGTTATCTTTGCAACGCCATCTTAACCCTCGCAACAACAAAAAAACAGTGGTTTCCAAGTCCCAACTAATGCGGCACGGCAGAAACAGTCAGCAAAACTGTCCACTTCGAGATCTCGAAAGTGACAAGAGCATGTAAACAAAATTGTGTTGATACATTATTTTGATTCAATTGTTTACAACACCTTTTTTTTTAGGGAATTGCTCGCAGCAGTTCGGTGATCTAACGCACAGTAAGAACTCACGACAGCCTACCTCTCAGTCTCAGCGGCACGAGAAGGCAAACATGTTTAGCAACTACAGTAGGTAGCACTGAATATTATGAATACAACAAAACTTTGCCAGCAGGTGGTGGTTCTCCTTCCACCAAGGGTGGGTTTACAAGAAGCATCTCATGCAGTGCCAAATGAGCAAGGGGGGCAGACATGGTTTTTCGCCACGATTTCCCGAGCCAAAGCGCAATCTCAATACTCTAAAACATTAAGGTGCCAGGAGATCCCCCAACACTCAAATAAACCAGCCTAGGAATCTACTCCCCCGGGCGTAGGAGCTCCCATGAGTTTGGGGCAAGGTTATGTACATTACAACAGAAAATGGAAGCAGCATCGCATCAAACGGCCGCGGCGCTCGTCACGTACGACACCACGACCGTGATGTCGTCGAGCTTCCCTCCATAGTACCTGTACCCAGCCTCCTGAGCAGCCGCTGCAAAGGGCGACTGCCTGTGCTTATCCTCCGCTCTCTCCCGAGCAAGGGCGGCGATTTTCTGAGCTGTGCCCTGGGCACCGAGGCCACTCCTGAGGGCCTCGACAACGACGGCGGTGATTTCGTTGTCGTACAGGTTGTCGAAAAGCCCATCCGTGCCGGCAATGATAACATCACCAGAAGCAACCGAGTAGTGAAATACCTACATAAGTGAGTACAGGGCATCATGTCATAAAATATTTCGATGCTATAAACTTACACTCCAGAGAAGAAAAGACTTCCGAGTTAATATGTTGTATCAAAGTTCTCCAAGCAAGGATTCAAAGATAAAGGAAGATCATTGCAAAGTCAGGATGCACTCACGTCGGCAGAACTTGGAAGATCACTGCCACCCCCACTCTCAAGCTGATAAGTAAAATTAAAATCATGCTGCTGCGAAGGTGATTTGAGAACAGTGCGGCCATCTCTGACCACTATGAAGCCACTGTCCCCAAGATTTACAGCATGCAGACCCTGCAAGTTTAAATATCATGATAGTAAGCTTCACTAAACTAGAAAAAAGGACTGCAAAATAAATGTGTTCCTTTCCAGAAATACGAATCAGGAACTTCTAGTTCTGAAGAACTGAAAGCGCTCAGACATGACCAAACAGATGGATACGAGATTTATCAATACAGTTACTTTTATACTCGTGGACGAGAATACCACAGCACCATAGTGATCCAAGAATATAGCACCAAAAGTGCTATTTCAGCTATCCTCATTTTACTACATCAACGACCCCTTTTTCCTCCTACCATGTGCCTTACTGTGCTATACATGGTCCAAAGAAACTACATTAGTAACAATTTGTGTTTATCCTACTCAGCACAATAAATCAACTGGCAACGGAAGGAGACTACAATGAACAACGATTAAGTAAAGTCAGAAAATCTGGCTAACCTGTTCTTTAAGAGTGATGATGCAAGCAGTTGATGATCCCCTTGCTTTGGTGCCTGTAAAAGCTTTCTCCAGAACTCTTGATGGGTCAATTGCACCTTCTGGTTCATCCTTGATAGCACTCATTGATTTACTCATTAGTTCTTTCGCATATAGTCCAGCATCAACACCGTGATCTGCCCAACCACCAACACCATCTGCCACACCAATCGCCTGTTCATCAATGCAAATGAAGTGGCCATCTTCGCCGCCAGTCGCCTCCTTAGCAGGATGAGGCAGGTAACAAGAACCTGAGACCAGCTTCAGTTTTTCAGGAGCAGGTGACTTCCTGTAGAAAAAGTTTTTAGCCAACCAACAACAGGTGCAAAAAAAGCAATAGAACAGTTGCTATCAGAAGATAATAGCAGAAATGTAAATGCTTCTAATATGACACTGGAAACAAGATGCAATGGACTAGTGTGTAGGAAATTGGCCGCAAATAGTTGGTTCATGTTCGATGTCTACATTTTGTGTTATCCAAAAAAGGATAATAAAGTCTTTTGTATCTAAATCAATTTATTCAATATGTTTGATCTGCAAGCTAATATGGGGATAGGCTTTTTAAGTAACTTTAAGATTGGTACAAACTTTTAAGGGAGGGAAGGGGTGAGGGTGGGGGTGGGGGGGTGTGCCGAAGCAAAACTCAAACTTATATCCCTTGTGGCCTTATCATGAAATAATCACATTAGTCCCATTTCGAACTTAACTTTCTTGATTGGGAAAATGCTTGCTTGCATGTTAGCACTTGCATATAGACAACGGTAAGCACGGAACACAACATTTTGGGTGACTAATAGAAGCATTCATGTATAGTATGGACCTATATCAAGACTCAGGCATTCTCATGGGTTACATACAGATACAGAATCGAACATTTCATGGAAATTAAATGTGTGTTCATATCTGCTATCTGTTTTAGATCAATTTAAGAGAAATTCCAAGGGAAACAGTCATTTCGAATTCATAATGGCACATGCAACAGGAATCAGGATACATACCCATCAGAGGCAACGGTGGAGTTATCCGTCTGCTTCTCCTGTAATGCCTCATCCAGAGTCAGTTGACTCTCTGTAGCTCCAGCAGAGTAAGGCGCCGCACACGACGTGCTGAAATCCCGAGCCCAAGGGTCAACCGAGAAGCTGAGCTGCCTGCCTGGCCCAACGGCACTGGTCCAGAACGTCCTGGCCGCCCCCCACTGGTCGCGGCATCTCAAGCTCACGCCGACCTTCTTGCAGTACTCCAAACCCCGGTACTTGAACGAGACGTCGGGCCTCGCCGCGGTCCCAGGGGACCCCATGGCGACGACGCGCGAGGCGTGGGCAGCCACGGACGAGGAGTCCTTCTCGAGCTGGCGCTTGGCGGCGGCGCCCAGGTCGGCCCGCCCGAAGGCGTAGCCGCAGGCGGCCATGACGATGCCCCGCTGCAGCAGGCCCTGTCCGGTGCCGCCGTGCGCGCGCACGACCCGGGGCGTCCGGTGGATGGCGGCGGCGACGAAGGCGGCGGCGGGCGCGCGGCGGTCGGCGGTGTGCAGCAGGCGCGCCGGGTAGGCGGAGAGCATGAACCAGGTGTTCCCGAAGAGGAAGCTCCGGCCTCCGCGTAGGTCCGCTCCGGAAGAGGAGAGATGGGAGCTGCCGCCTCTGTTGCTGCCAACGCCGCCGGCTAGCATCTTAAGACCGAGCGAGGCCCGCCCGCGAAGATCTCATCACCCTCCTGCCGCGGCTGCCATGGGAGATAAACAAAAATCCGGAGCTCAGAACGCGAATACTCCGAGAATCTCTCGATTCGGGGAGGAACGCGGGGTTCCGGCCACCGGCAGCGTCGGATTCAGCTGCAAATTGAACGGAATGGACGGATGATCTTCTTACCGCGAGAGCGACGGCGGCGGCGGCGGCGGGGGGGATTTTGAGGTCCGGAGGCTCGGATCTCAGGTACGGCCACGGCCGGCTCCCGCTTGGTGGCGCACCTTCGATCCTGCCTCCTCCGTGGCAGTCGATTAGGGTTTGCTTGCTGAGGTGGGGATTGGACGGGGGAAGCGAGAGGATAGGGCGAGGAGGACAAGGTCGATTTGATTTGAACCCTAGAATTTTCTACGCGTGCGGGAGCGCGGCTGGTAAGACTGGGCCGTCGTTGACCAACCGGTGGGAAAATGTTGGGCCATCCAAGCCCGGTCTGGACCATTATTAACCCGGACGGCCTGCGTCGGCCCAGGCTGCCGACCATCACAGGCTGGCTCAGAAGAAAAAGACCCATATGTATTCAGAAACACACAGATGCACATTCATCTTAAACCCAAGGTGATACAGAATCCAATGCACATTTTCCCAGAGCACAGGTAGGTAACAACAGAAACGAGCTACACTGAAAGTACCACGAAAAATGTATTTCCACGGACATAAACAGGTGTACATGGTAGCAATGGTATGTGAGTCAGTTCCTTGCCCCTATCTTGGAGAACTTCCTTGACAGCTTGAACGCCGAGAACTGGTGCACGGCTTGGCTCTCCGTGATGATGCCGAAGCTTTCGGGGCGCTTGTGCTCCTGCTTCTCGGCGCCGGAAGTTGACCGGCGCAGGAGCTCGAACAGGGAGGCGCCTGAAGTCGAGCCGCCCTCGGAGCTTGCGCCTGATGCGGCTGGCTTTGTCTGCGAACTGCTGAACTTCGCTTTCTTGGGTTGGCTGGGGTTCGCCTGCTCCTGCTGTATAGTGGAATGAGGAGGCACATTAGGATGTTCCTGAATATAAGGAGAATGTGCGACTCTGCCTCTGGGCACATTGGAATTATGACAAGATCAGAGGCAAGTTTTCATCAAGCTTACCACATCCGAGTTACTCTCAGAGGCTGCAAAGCAGCTCTTGCTGTTGCTATTGCTGTCATCGCGACCGAAAATGTAGCCTTTGTAAGTTGATCTATGAGAAGATGAGATTGGACCACTTGTTGTTCGGCCGAGAAAAGATGACTGCAAAGAATATACAATACTGTCAAGAGACAAACATGAGGGGGAAATCGGTTTAACGAAAATCTCAGCTATGCCTTGCAAGTTGCAATGGAAGAGAACCACAAAACGTTCCCTAACAAAACAATGAGAGGGATAGTACATGTTTAAGTCCAGGTTTTACTAGGTGAATTTTCAATTTGGAGCAACATAGGCGATGATTTGCCATATGAAGTCAATTCATATTGCAAACTTTCAGCTGATTAACATCCAGGTGAGAAGTACGGCAACAAACAAAAGAGTGTCAGTAAGCATTTACCTTTGATGATGAGTTGCTGTTACTTCCGACCATAAGCATTTCAAGATTTGCTGAAAACATTAATAAAGAATAGTAGATGACCAGCCATGTTTTCAATCATAGGCATGTATTGAAATTTTGGGAATCCTTACATGTGGCTTGCTTTCCCCTCCTCTTGGGGGGTTGAGGAGCAATATTGAGCTTCTTTATAAGGCTAAACATTTCCCTTGAACTGTCATCTTCCAATGGAGATATGAATGAAGTACTATGAACCTAACAAAGAATATATGACATTCAAATTATTTTCCTAAAGCACATAGGGTGGATAAAAATTCTGTACTAGCACAGCAAAGGGAGGAACTAACACTCCAAAAATGAAATATCAAGCATAGCTGAAGATACTCAGTATTTAAAAGTGTCAGCGCTTACTTCTCGCTTTGAAATACGTTGACGGGCCAAATGCTCCTCTATTTCCTCATCATCAGAGTGCTCATAAGTGTCATTCTCATCTGTGAACATCTTGGCAATCATTTGTTTTGCCTTCTCAGAATTCTGCCGCACAATATTTGGAGTCAAGTCATGTGACCTTTCATTTTCTGATTCATCCTCACAGTCTTCGATATCATCTTCGTCTTCCTCCACTAACACTTTCTGCTCCTGATGACCATATTTTAATCTTTGAATGAAATTATTTGTTTCAGCAGCATCTTGATCCTGAAGCCACTTTTGGTGGAGTGCATTACGTTTCTCATGATCTACTTCTTCTTCTTCAAATCCAGCGGCAATCAGAGCAGTAAGTACTTCATTTTCATCATCGCCATCATCTTCTTCGTTGTCCTTAAACCTCGCCATGTCATCATCACTGTCATCCTCTTCCTCAGCTTCAACGTCTAGAAAGTCTTTCAGGACAGCAGCATCTGGACATGAATCACTTGCAAGAGTTCGTCGAGGTTTTTGATGGGTATTTACATCATTTTTCTGAATGCCTGGATATATGTTCTCCTTGTCATTATCTTCTTCCTCTTCTTCATCTTCTGAAGAACTGAGCCAGACAGATAATTCAACAAAATGTTTAATAGCCAATAGTACAGTGCACCAATATACATATGTAAAATCAGGAAAATTCCATGCAAATGCACCAGGCCGTTGCTTGTTCTCCACAAAAAATTGTCGTAAGTAAAATAGTGAGAGTAAGAAACAACCACACACATGATGGCTAGAAGAAGGATGTCAAACAGGTTTTAATTGGCAAAATATAATCATTAAAGTTTACATGACTCTGTTATTTAGCGATTCACATGTCAAGGCTACAGGAAGAGATAATATGCGGTGCTACAATCAAAACAAGCTGTTATAATCTTATGCAGACCATACATAATAATTAATAAATTGCATGTGCATAAATAAGTTTTTAAAGGGGCAAGGGGGTGATATGCTTACCTATCATCTGTATTTTTGGTAGGGCTTGAAGAGGGAGGCAGATGAGCTTCTTCATCTACAGCATCGATGGAGTCGTCACTTGGTTGGGCATTGTCTTCGTGTTTATCTTGAGAATTATCAACAGGTTCCTGGTGGGAACCAATAGTCCAACAAACAAAGCATTAAACAAAAATATAATTAAGCTCTTAATCTTTAAATCATAGATGCATTATATGTCTAGTAATCATTTTCTACTTTATGAGAATTGACAACCATTGAGTTTACATAATTATCTTTTCTTACTTCGCTGTGAGATAATTTTGAATCTATGATAATCCTGGGCAGCCAATAACTGACTAACCATAGTAGATAGTACTACCAAATGTTTGATAATCCAGCAATCATTGATTCAACAACAGGAAAGCACAAAGTATATTTTGCATCGATATGTATCATCAAACCAATGCTTCCATTGACATTGTGACACTTAGGTTTTAGATAGAAACTTCAATACAAATAAGAAATAACACAAGATCGAGGCGTGCTCTTATGGGTAAAAGCGCCATCATATATTCTGTTGCAAAACAGCAACCACAGATGACTACACAATTAGGGAAGGGGCGCTGACCTTGTTTGGAGATTTGCTACCACGTTTATTAAGATCCTTGTCACTAATCACAGCATCCTGCAAACCAAACGCAACATCAGTACAGTGCAAACACCAAACAGCATACTAGTCGAGTGAAAGCAATGACCACCTCATCCTCAGGGAGACTGGCATGGCCATTCAGGTCATCAGCATTTGCTCCAACCTCCTTGTCAGCATCATCCTACAATGATTCACAGCCTTTTAGTTTTATAGACAATATACTGAGCTCAAATCAAGCTATCTGGATAAAGACTCACATTCTTCAAACTTTTGTCATCTGAACCCGCTTCCTTAACCTCGGGTATGGCTGGCTCTTCAGCGGGATCGCTCTCGGGCTCTGAAGAGGCATCTTCTTCTTCGCCTTCGTCTTCCTCCTCTTCCTCATCCTCTTCCTCTTCCTCTTCGACAGGAGTATTTGACCTGCAAACCATAGTGGAGAAAAATAACATCAGCGGACAGTCATTGTGTTCTTTGCATAACCTCAGAAAAGCAATCAGACAACTGACATTTTCTGAATCTCCAGCTTCCGAAGGCGGATCTTCTCCAGGACTGAGGAGATGGGTTTGTACACTGGCTCTGCAATTGGCTTAAATGATGCCTTTCTTGTCTCTGCAGAGAACAAGATTAACAAGAAACAGTTAGATATGCACAAATCTAACACCATATGCCTTCCAACCATGTACACTGTCAGGATATATACCTCGCAGCAGCCTCTGCGACTCGGCATGGATGGATTCAAGCTGAGCCCTCCTCTCCTGCGCACATCAATCAGTCCACGGCGAACATCAACAAAAGCTACTGGCCATTCAGTGCAACAGATGCAATCATACGAACCGAAGGAAAGGAAACAAAATCATCGAAATGCTACCTTCTCAGCCCGTTTCTTGGATGCGACCGACTCCTTGGGCGCCTTGTCCTTCTTCTTCTTCTTCCCCTCCCCATCCTCCCCCTTCTTCCTCTTCTTCCTCTCCCCATCCTCCCCCTTCTTCTTCTTCTTCCCCTTCCCCTTCCCTTCCGCATCCGCATCCTTCTTCTTCCTCTTGCTCCTCTTCCCCGTCACAGCAACCTCCGGCTCCGGCTCGACGTCCATCTTGGCCCCGCCGTCTTCCCCCTCGTCCATGTTGAGCCGCTTCTTGGCGGAGGACTTCTCCTTCTCCCTCCGCAGCTCCTCGATGAGCCCTCCTCCCGCCAGCATCTCCTCGTCCTCTCCCGTCGGCAGACCGAGCGGGTCCCACCCCGCGCCGCCGCCGGACTCCGAGAAGAGCGGGTCGAGCCCATCATCCTCTTCCTCCTCCTCGTCGTCCTCCGCCGTGTCGGCCGGCGGCAGCGGCGAGGACACGGGGACGGGAGGCGAGGACGGCGCTGGGGCAGCGGCGTCCGCATCTGCTGGCGGCGGAGGAGGAGGAAGAAGAGGGGACCCTAGGCGCGGGGCCACGGTTCGCTGCTCTGACGGCGGCGGGGAGGGGTTGGGAAGAGGAGACCCTGGGCGCGGGGCCACGGCTTCCTCCGCTGACGGCGGCGATGGCGGGGAGTGGTTCGGGGGAGGAGGAGGGGGAGACCCGAGGTGCGGGGCCAGGGTCTCCACCTCTGCCGGCGGCGGAGACTTAGGAGGGGAGACGGGGGCGGCGGTCTGGAAGGATTTCTTGAGGCGCTTGAGGCGGCGGGGAGGGGAGGCGGCGGGGGAGGCGGGGAGGGCGAGGAGGTCCGCCTCGTCGAAGGGCCCCGTGTCCATGGCGCCGCCTGCGTGCCTGCCCGGCCTAGGGATCTCCGCTTCGCCGGGGAGGGTCCTCGCGGGTGGGGTGGGGGGTGGGTGGGGGGGGGGGGTCGGGACGGCAGATCTCGGAGATGGGATGGAAGGAGGGGGCAGCCGAAACAAAACGAGGGGCGCGCGGCGGGAGAAGTTTCGAGTTTCGCGCCTCTGGTTTTTCCCGTTGCCGCGCGTCGCTCGCTGCCAGAGTCGGGGAGAGTGAGGCTGTGGCGGGGCGGCCGGCCGAGGAGGAGAAAGTGGGCGTGTTTTTCACTTTCTTTCCTTTCGGGTGTAGCGGGCTGCGAGGCCCCCGGTCCGGCCCAATCAACGTGGGGCCCTCCATTTCTCCTTCATGTTTGCCTTGTTTTTTCTCCAACATTTTTCTTTATCTTGTCTCGCTTTAGGAACTGCCATGGCATCCTTAAAATAAATGAATAAATAAATCATTGGGTAAAAATGAAAAAAAATGTACATATGAATGGCCGAAAGCGAAATGTACTAGCAAAAATCACTAACTTTCAACAAAAAAAAAATCACTCGTAAACTTAGAAATCACATTAAGATTAATGTTTTTAAGTCAACTCTTGACCTGCGATCGTTCACATCCTGGTATCTCTCTATATGCCCCCTGATGATCAAATTACATATCCACAAGGTGGCCGGAGCTCGTGTGCTTTGAGCACTGGCGGAGCTTCAGCAAGGCTGAATGGGCCATGGCCCGCCCAGCCCATTGAATTTTATACACTATATATCTAGTTCGGGCCTGAAAACAGTAGCCCATAGGCTGTTTTTTCTATTTGGCCCGCCCACCTTTGGGCTGCAAGCTCCGCCACTGGCTTTGAGGTGCATCAAGAGTACCAAGCTCTAAGAGATGAACACATAAGGTCGTTGACCTCATAGCGTCTTGAGAGACGCCTTTCATAAAGTCGGGTCGTCGAACGACACTTCATAGCCAAATGGTGATGAAAAGAAGCAAAGGCATAAAACACATGGGACGTGAGAACCACGAGATCTCTGAAGCATAACGCGATGACGACTCCAGGGCGAGATAAAAGACATGGGCATTTATCCCGCCACTGGATGTTGTCGCCAAAGACACACGGACCTCATGCGAAGGGTGGGAGACGAGGGAAACCGACAAAGATTGAAATGTGGGATCCCAAACTCGGGTCTTGGATACAAACTAGAGATCGTAACAACTCTGCAAGAAAATTATTCGAATTCAATAACAATTACTCATCAATAAACGATTTTAATCTTTGTCTATTTTTTATCTCTCGAAGCTAGACTTCATTTGCGGATGTCCCCATACAACAGCTGGTGATCCCTAGCTAAGTTGTAGCACCCCCGTTGTGGCAATAGGGAATGCCTAACCTTGGATCCTCATGTCCGACAGAATACGTGGGAATACCTCCACGGAACATGCTACGATAATCCATGCAATTCTGGTTGTAAGGATACTTTTATAGCTTCGTTTCTTCAATAGAGGAGTCATGAAGGACCCCCGATGCTGATTTAATAGGAAACATAAAGACAAGCCAACTTATAACAAGATCCGAAAGAAATAGGAAAATGGTCCCTGACTTATGCAAAGAGGATCCCAATACGCTGACGGAAATCGCACTCGATGGCTTAGGATCTCACACACGAGCACAACATCGCCGTCGCCGGGGATGACAACACTTGGTGCATCTGAGTCTCCATGACACCTCACCTTAGACTTCGTGGAGAATATGCATTGCCACCCCTTTGGCTTCATGGTCGGGAGGACGAAGGATGGTCACCATTTGGTCAGCAGATACGGAAGCTTGACGAAGACAACTGACAATCGTATGTGGCTTGATGTGTCATGGCTTCTCCACGAAAGCCTTCCGTGATGAGCACATACCCAACCTGGATCTTCATCTTCTCGTTGTTGCTTCTTCACCACCGTGGCAACCATGCGAGTAGAGGAAGAAACGAAGGATTACCTGCAGGTTAGAGAACCAACCGAACTTATTCTCGGAGTTGCTGGCAACATGCACCCCGCCTGTAGCTGGCAACTAGGCCAATATAGACATGATCACCACCGCTGCAAGTCACCAGCCGCTACTCAAACACGACGCCGGCGAACTCTCTAGCATAGTGCCAGACGCCATGGAGGCAAGACCCAATCTAAAACCACACCTAATACACGCATGCTACCCGAGGGCCTCTCCACCCCCCCCCCCCCCCCCGCCCCCGACTAGCCGTCATTGGCCGGGGTGGGTGGGGTTGATGATCAAGCTAGAACCTAGGAAATGTCAACGACTCTCAACAAAACTCTCTCAAGGAGACCCCCATTCTCAGCTCTCGCTTGCTGGGGGGGGGGGGGCCTTAAAGTTTAGACGGTTCCATTGTGCCCGGAAGAACGGTACCGCACGAATCAAACTTGTCCCCTCACAAATACGATGCGAGTATGCCATACAACAAAAACCCTATCCACGATAGCCCTATCGACAATAGAGAAATGTGACACGAGCAGTTGATGCACCTCGAGGAATGAATAAGAGCCATCAAACATTAGAAACCTAGTGACGACAACAAAATAGAAACTCACGGTAGATAGCTGAAACCCCTACTAGATTGCCACCCGCAATAGAAAATTAGGACATGCAGAAGCAAACCATGCAACACAGTGAACAAAAAAACACCGTCGAAAACCCACTCAACCCCAAAAAGCACACAAGGAAGTGGTGACACCCGGGGAGTTGACACCACTTGATGACACCTAGAAAATCGGCCTCATGGCACCCTTCTCCGTTTCTTTTTTTTTTTCCTTTTTCGTAATTCACCCTTCTCCGTTTCGTTCATGTGGACACTTACCCCTCGACAGAGAGAGACATGCCGCGTACGCTGATTATAAATACAAATTATATGCCCTCAAAAAGAAAATCATACGTGTGAACACTTATCGACATGTGGCACTCGCCGAGCTGGCACCACTCGATGACGCCTACGGAACTTCAGGGCACCCCTCATCCGCTTCGTTCATGTGAACACTTACCCTCGAGAGAGAGACGCGCCGCTTACGCCGATCATAAACAAAAATCACTCATCTTTCGAAAAATAATATCATGCATGTGAACACTTACACCCGCGAGAGATAGTGAGTTGCGCGCGTACGCCAGATCATGGAAAGATAACCGGACGGAGACCCGTCCCATACCATACGGTCGTTCGTCATTTTGGCCGTTTGTTTATGTGATCGCCCTGCCGCCTTCTCCACACCACAGAGCGCATACACACGCTGGAACAAACGTACGCACTCCTCTACCGCGCGCGCTCTTTTTCAATACACACGTATAGAAGCAGAATGTTTTATCCTCCATTTCAGAAAAAGAATGTTTTATCCCTCACGTGGTTGAACGCTTGCCTCCACTCGATCCTGTGCGGCCTATAAATTGCCGTCAGCCGAACCTCCTGAACTCAACTCATTGTCTAGTGTGAGAAGATAAGCAGTGGTACGAGTGCAATACACACACCGAGCTAGCTGCTCCAACGCTTGTTTGCTTGTCTGAGTTAGCAATGGGTGCCAGTGCAGTAGTCGCGTCTTGCTTCCTGGTCATCATGGGTTTCATGGCCGTGGCGGCGATGGCGGGGTCCGTGCCGGCGGTGTACGTGTTCGGCGACTCGCTGGCGGACGTGGGGAACAACAACCACCTGCTGACGCTGCTCAAGGCGGACTTCTCGCACAACGGCATGGACTACGCGGGCGGCAAGGCCACCGGCCGCTTCAGCAACGGCAAGAACTCGGCAGACTTCCTCGGTGAGTTGCCTACTCATTTTACCATCCATTCTTTCCTTGCCTGTTGCTACGGCCCGCGCTAGGTTAGTTACTATGGTTGTTAACAAAAAAATCGTTACCAGATTTATACTAGATTACATAAATGATATAGGTTCGATCCGCAAGTTCTTCTGCCTATGCAAAAAAAGGAAGAAGAAGAGGAAGAAATCTACACTAATCCCAGCTACGTTGCATTCACGGGCAAGATAATTTAGTACGTATTTTAGGCGGTCCATATTCGTCACTCACAATTTGACTTGAGAACAACTTTTCACTATATATGAATGTATCCAAGTTGTAGCAACTGTGACTTGGCCAGCTGGAGAAGGCATTGAGTGATAGAGAACTTCAACTTCACTGCATATGGTACTCCCTCAGTCTCATAGTGTAAGACGTTTTTTTGACATTAGTATTGAAATACTATATACCTAGAGATTTGGCGGCCATAAGAAATCATGTATTCTTGTAGACGTACGTTGTTATCTTGGCCATGTCTTTCAACCCAACCAAAGGAATGCAACGTACCTGTCCCAAGCTAGCAATTGGTGAGTGGAGTCAAATTTGTTGCCATGCAACATTTCCCTATCGAGGGACCATACCGACATGTAGTAATGTACGTTCTCACGATTCTAATCCGGAGGACTGCAGCTAGTTTTGATGTTGATGTATGCTGATTGTGAGTTTGTGGTTGACATATGCTCCTGTGTACGCATGCAGCCGACAAGCTCGGGCTGGCGACCTCGCCACCGTACCTGGCCCTGTCCTCCAGCAGCAACGCCAACTACGTGAACGGCGTCAGCTTCGCCTCCGGCGGTGCTGGGGTCTCCAACGCCACGAACAAGAACCAGTGCATCACCTTCGACAAGCAGATCGAGTACTACGCCGGCGTGTACTCCTCCCTCGCGCGCAGCCTCGGGCAGGCCCAGGCGGCGACCCACCTGGCCAGGTCCATCTTCGCCATCACCATCGGCAGCAACGACATCATCCACTACGCCAAGGCCAACAACGCCGCCACCCCTTCCCAGCAGCAGCAGTACGTCGCCGCGCTCATCCAGTCCCTCTCCGGCCAGCTGCAGAGCCTCTACAACCTCGGCGCGCGCAAGGTGCTGTTCCTCGGCACGGGGCCCGTGGGATGCACCCCGTCGCTGCGGGAGATGAGCTCCGCCAAGGTCTGCAACGCCGTGGGGAACTCCATGGCCGTGCAGTACAACAAAGCGGCCGAGGGCGTGCTGAGCGGCATGGCCGCCAAGTACACGGGCCTGCACTACGCGCTCTTCGACTCCTCTGCCGCGCTGCTCCGGTATATCGACCAGCCGGCGGAGTACGGTTTCGTCGAGGCCAAGGCGGCGTGCTGCGGCCTCGGGGACATGAACGCCAAGATCGCCTGCACCCCGCTCAGCAGCTACTGCTCCAACAGGTCGGACCACGTCTTTTGGGACTTCTACCACCCCACGGAGGCCACCGCGCAGAAGCTCACCGCCACCGCCTTCGACGGGTCCGCGCCTTTCATCTTTCCGATCAACGTCAGGCAGCTCAGCGCCATATAAGAATTGTAGTACGTCGACCACTAGCTAGATTCATCATCCGCGCTAAATACGGATTGTGTTCACATGTACGAAATGTATAGAAAAAAATTTCAAATATATGCTGGAGCTGCCGCCTATTGACCAGTTGCCTGAAAATTGCCAACTGCACTTTTTTTTTCCGGAATCCATCTTCAATCTTGGCGCTACAAAGAACACTAGAGGTAATAAAAATTACAACCAGATCCGTGGACCGTCTAGCGACGACTACAAGCACTGGAGTGAGCCGAAGGCGCGACGCCGTCATCGAACCTTGTTGTAGTAAACAGTCGGGAAGTCGTCGTGCTAAGGCCCATATGACCAACGCATCAGAGCAGCAACCATCGCCAATGAAGAAATTCGTAAAACAGAGGGATCACACATGTAAATACCCAACAAAGACGAACGAAGAGCGGATCCAAACAGATCCACCGAAGACCAGCACCGACCGAATTCCGCGAAATCCAACGAAGACACACCTTCACACGTCCTCAAAGACGCTAGACACACCATTGGGACGCAGATAGAACATGGGAGACATTGTTCCTATTGAGGGGCACCGCCGCCGCCACACAGCCCCAACCAAGACACTGAACCTAACAAGAATGGGAACGGGGTCCCTCCCGCCGGGGGGGGGGGGGGGGGGACCGAGATCCTCCGCACCTCTATGGCTCAAAGGCCATCGAAGATGGGGCGGACCGGCGGCGGCGCTGACGGAGGAGAAGCAAAGGGTAAAGTGGAGGAGGAAAGAGAAACTTAATTCTCGTGTGCACTTTGAAGCCTTAATTTGGTCAACGTCTAATCATCACCATCTCTATTCATTTTTTCAAGGAAAAATAGTTTTTATTCCTTAATATTGATTTACAATCACAAGGCAAAATTTCTATGAACTAAACATAGCTCAAATGGTCAGATTCCTTGTGGTGGAACCAGCTCGCCAGGGTTCACGTCCTAGATTTGAAATTGGTGCTCGCATTTTTCTGAATTTATTTCAGGTTTGCCGACAATGTTCGTTCAGTGAGAGAAGACATTCCCGTCGACTGTGAGACGCCTGTAATAGTTCGTCAATCTCAAGAAGTGATGCCGGTCATAGGGGTAAGTGCGTGTGGGTATTCTGCGAGTGTACCGAGTCAAGAAAAGGAGCAAAAATCCCCCCCCCCCCCCCCCCTTCGTGTAGCCAAACTGCGATGCTACACACTATTTCTAGTCGCGGTGACACTTCCAAGGAATAAACTCCCGTGTAGAATGTCGAATCAGTCTGAAAATGATCTGAAGCTCTGAATGTTGTATAGCCAAAGCCATGCCTTGTATGGTCGCATGAATTTCTGCCTCCAGGGCACATGCCGAAGCTCTACGATCCGTCACCCAAAAAGATCCATCCATTGAAAGGGCAACTTTATCTGGCAGAGGCGTCATCCAAGTATGTACATGCTTAGCATGTTTCATTTTCGAGTTAAATGCACGGAACCACCACTTTCGTGTCACGACTAGTGAGAACCCACCACTTTACGATTTGTCACAATTTGCACCGAACCAAAAATTTGTCAGTGGCAAAAAACACTAAGCAAAAAATGGAGCTCATTTTGACGTGGCAAAGCTGCCGCGTGCCTAGTGGTGGACGGCAGTTAACGCTCGGATCGGCTGAGCCGGTCGGAAGATGTTCAAAAAGGAAATAGTGGCCGCTCTCTCCTATCGCTCTCACTCTCGCTCACCCTCACTCGCTCTCGCTTCCTTCTGTGCCGCCGCCGCTCAACCTTGCCGTCGCTGCTGCGATGGCTTCTTGAAGAGATCTCGAGGACGGCAGTAAGGAGGAGGAGTTTGACCTACACAAGCATGGACCTGGATGTGTGGGTATCTATTTTACATTGGTTTCAGTTAGTGTTAGGGTTTCAATATGAGGATTTGCAGAGTCTGGCATTTTAGATCCCCCCTTCTGTAGCTCTCCTCTGTGCCTAATGCTTCTTGTCAATGCAGGAGAATTCTAATACAACTATTGATGCTTCCTTCTGTGGCTCAGTGGCTGACCCACAGATGAAATGCAAGCTTCACCAGTTCAGGGGCAAGAAATGTGTTGCATCCGACACAGGTAGAAGATTATATGGTTGTGCTAAGCAGGTACTATTGATGTCCTTATTGTTTACTGATGTGCTCTACAATTGAATGTGCTCTACTTAAGTAGTTTACTGAATTCATTTTAATTGAATGTGGGTAGTAGTAGTTAACTGAATTTGCTAGTGTTAACTGTATTTGGTAGTATTTACTGAATTTGCTAGTGTTAACTGAGTAGTGTTAACTGAATTTGGTAGTGTTAACTGAACTTTCTAGTGTTAACTAAATCACTGATGTGAAATGAATTTGGTAGTGTTAACTGAACTTTCTAGTGTTACCTGAACTTTCTAGTGTTAACTGAATTACTAGTGTGAACTGAATTTGCTGCTGTTAACTGAATTGTACATTATTTGCAGGGAGGTATTGATTGTGGAGTGATTGAGTGGGTTCATGGTCCCTGGTCTGTCATACTTCAGAGGTGCTTGACAAAACTGTGGGAGATGTTTCATGTGCAAAACAGTGGAAGGGTGATGGATAGACATGCTTATGACAAGAAAATAACCAAACTGGAGAAGCAGAATGACTTCCTATGCAAGCAATACAATGATATGATTGATGAAGTTGGCCAACTTTTTGATTAGCAAGATGGAAAGATGCGGCATATGCAACACGAGAATGCAATAAAGCATGCTGAAGATGTGAAGAAAAAGCTTACAAAGTTAGAGGAGTGGTGTAAGATGGAGGTGAAGATGGAGAAAATGAGTCTGATGACGGAGTAGAGGTGCATCCTCACTTCTTAGGCAGATATCATCAGGAACACTAGTAAGGCCATGAAGGAGGTCAAGGAGGACATGGATGTTCTTCAAGAGGAGAAGAAGAAGAAGCATGAGAGTGTGATTGCTGAATTGCTTAAAGGTGGGCATGGTAGTCAGGGGAAGCTTCAGAAGATCAAGTCCATCCTAGAGCAGTGAGGTGTTAGCTTAGAGATTAAGTATATATCAGGCCAATACATATATAACAGGCCATGGAACACTAAAAAGCTAATGATGTCGATGGTATATTTTGTAGATCTACTGATCTTAGTTTGTAATGCCTAACGCAAACAATGTGGTCGGCTGTTAGACTAGCTAGCAAGCAATCATATGGGTCCTTGATGTGATCCTTGATGTTACCTCTATTATGAACCACTTGTATGAATTGTACTTCTTATGCCTACTTATGCGAGAGTATGCAACCTGTTATACTCCAGGTGCATGTTATGGGTCTTTGTTTCAAAATTTGTATATCACAAGTCATGTGCTAGTTCTATGTGCATGCTATTGATTCTTGTTGGCATCCATCTTGGCAACAACATTACAGATAAGTGGATTGCATGGATAGTCCACACAAACAATTTAGATAGGTAGCATAGTGCATACAACAACATATATGACCCAAACTAAACCTTATACATAGTTCATACCATTGCAACACCAACAATTTAGATAGGTATCATAGCGCTTACAACAATAGAAAGAAAAGTAGATAGATGGGTAGTATACTGCATACAACAACACTAGATTAGACTAAGTCTCAGCCATTAAGCTCAATGACATAATCTTCATCACAAATCCTCTTGATCTTCTTCAGCTTGCCCTTGTGAATTTCTCTAACTTTAGTCAGCTCAAAAATGGCTATTTGCAGCTTCTTCTTCTCCATCTTCAACTCATCCCTCTCCTTCATCATCTCAGTCTTGTCCTTCATTAGCTGTTTCTTATCCTTCTTATGGTCTTGGAGTTCAGTCTTCAACACATACATCTCCT
Organism: Triticum timopheevii; assembly: GCA_963921465.1. NCBI lineage: Eukaryota > Viridiplantae > Streptophyta > Magnoliopsida > Poales > Poaceae > Triticum > Triticum timopheevii. Next base: position 578,262,200 of record OY997270.1, on the reverse strand, counting down.
TCTTGAGTCCATTGATATCCCTATCCTTCTTCAGCTCACGCAGCCCAGTCCTTAGGTTCCCGATCAGTTCCCCTTGGGCTTTATGAATGGCCTACTTAGAGCATGTCTAGTAGAGCCCTCAAACCCTTAAATCTAAAATTGGGTTTAAGGGTTGAGAATTGGCTATTTTTGACACTTTTAAGGGTTGAAAAACAAGGGCAAAGACTAGAACCCTCAATGAGGGAGTCCTGGATTAGGGGGTATCCGGACAACCGGACTATATACTTTGGCCGACTGTTGGACCGTGAAGATACAAGACTCAAGACTTTGTCCCGTGTCCGGATGGGACTCTCCTTTGCGTGGAAGACAAGCTTGGCGATCCGGATATTATATTTCCTTCTTTATAACCGACTCCATGTAAACCCTAGCCCTCTCCGGTGTCTATATAAACCGGAGAGTTTAGTCCTTAGAGACACAATCATAATCATCATAGGCTAGCTTCTAGGGTTTAGCCTCTACGATCTCGTGGTAGATCAACTCTTGTAATACCCATATCATCAATATCAATCAAGCAGCAAGTAGGGTTTTACCTCCATTGAGAGGGCCCGAACTTGGGTAAAACATCGTCTCCCTTGCCTCTTGTTACCATTAGCCTTAGACGCACAGATCGGGACCCCCTACCCGAGATCTCCCGGTTTTGACACCGACATTGGTGCTTTCATTGAGAGTTCCTCTGTGTCGTCGCTGCAAGGCTTGATGGCTCCTTCAATCATCAACAACAACACGGTCCAGGGTGAGACTTTTCTCCCTGGACAGATTTTCATGTTCGGCGGCTTCGCACTGCGGGCCAATTCGCTTGGCCATCTGGAGCAGATCGACAGCTACGCCCCTGGCCACCAGGTCAGGTTCGGAAACCTGAACTACACAGACGATATCCACGGAGACTTGATCTTCAATGGGTTCGGGCCTGCGCCAGGAGCACCGGACAGTCACGATGAGCACGGCTTAGACCTGCTGTCGGACAATGCTCGGGATATCGCCCCTGCAGGAGCCCCGGACCTAAATCCGGAGCAGATTGCGTCGCCCAAGGACGGGTGGATGGACCCCGCCCCGGAGGCCACACACTCATCAGCGGTAGAGCCGAACACAGGCTTCACCCCCAAGGAGGCATGTGACACCGGACCCCTGGACTCATATCTGGGTGTAGGTTCCAGTCCGCGCACTCCCGAGCCCGCCGAATCTGGTTGGGCTCCGGTAATGGAGTTCACCGCTGCGGATATTTTCCAGAACTCGCCCTTTGGCGACGTACTGAACTCGTTAAAGTCTCTCTCTTTGTCAGGAGACTCTTGGCCAAACTATGTCCGGCTCGAGTGGGAAGCAGGCGACGAAGGAACTCGTTGCCCACCCACCACCCACTCCATTGCCACGATCGATGATTTAACCAACGTGCTTGACTTCGAATCCGAAGACATCGACGGTATGGACGACGATGTAGGAGAAGAATAGGAACCACCGCCCACGGGGCGGTGGACAGCCACCTCCTCATATGATATATATATATGGTGGACACTCCGAGGGAAACCAATGGCGATGAGGCAATGGAGGATAACCCCTCAGGGAAGAAAGCAAAGCATGGACGTTGTCGGCGCCGCTCCAAGCCCCGCCACAGCAAATACCGGCACAGGAAACGAAAACAATCTGGATGGTGCTGAAGATGAATACAACCCCGATCAGCCTGCCTTCGAGCATGCCGAACAGGAAGATGGGCAGGTCAGCCCAGATGAACAGGCGATGGACGGATACCCGGAGGAGGACAACTACATGCCCCCCTCCGAAGACGAGATTAGCCTTGGCGACGACGAGTTCGGCGTGCCAGAGGACCCCGTTGTCGGCTTTCGGGTTCCGGTAGACCCTTGAGGTTCGAACTCTGGGGTGCGCACAAAGGTCTTTCCCCTACCAACTCACGTCTCGAAGCCTCGCAAGGGATCTAGGCTAGAAAGAAGAACACACAAGGGACACGAGGTTTATACTGGTTCAGGCCACCATTGTGGTGTAATACCCTACTCCAGTGTGTGGTGTGGTGGATTGCCTCAGGGGCTGATGAACAATACAAAGGAAGAACAACCTCGCGAGAGGTGTTCTTGAACTGGTGTGATGAACTGCTTGGGTGAGTTCAGTCGCCTCTCTCCCTCTAGTCTACCCAAAATCTCCATGCCTACTCTATGGTGGCTAGCTCTATTTATAGAGGGAGGCCCTTGGCCTCTTCCCAAATAATGAGCGGGAAGGGCGCCAACAATTGGCCATTTTGAAGGGGAATATCTAGTACACTTATCCTGACTAAAGTTGGTCTTCGACTGCCAAAGACTCTGACGGTGACGCCGTCCTGGGTCCATGATGACCTCCATCCTGCCGTTCCGCTGGTGTTGTGGATTTGTCACGGCAGATGTCCTAGTGAAAGGACTTAGTCGTGGAGCCATCACAATGGGTTTACTCGAAGGGGTTAAAGCGGACACAAAGACACGAGGGTTTATACTAGTTCGGCCCCTTCGATGAAGGTAAAAGCCTACGTCTAGTTGTGATGGAATTGATATGGTCTCGATGGCTAGGGAGCAAACAAGCTTCGCCTAGGCTCGAGTTGTGGTTGTCTGTCTTGAACCGCCGCCGGGTCGTCCCCTTATATACACGGTTGACACCCGTTGGTCCATAGAGTCCCAACCGGTTCATACTCGTATCCCGGTTGGTATCCCTCTATTCCTAACTTATAATACAAGTGTACATATCACGCCGGTTTACGACTACAGTTTCTAAACCGACTACAGGCCATGGGCCTTCATCTGTTTACATTACTAATGAAGTTAACACGGCCCAAATAGGTCGGTTCACACCTGGTGGTAATATCCCCAACATTAGGCCCCAGATTGATTTGAACTGGTTCATGTCAATCCTTCACAAAATCCTGCCATGGATATCTTCTGGTAATTGGTAAACCGCCATGTCGTCATCATCTCTGGTCACTGTAAACCGGCATGACGTCATCACGGAGCTGTCATTTATGACGCCCTCCTTTATTGATAGATCTGTAATATCCAGGTCATCAGCTCCACTTGCGAAAATTTAGCTCCTGGATTCGCGCGCCTGACCTACGTCTGTTGCCTTATAAATAAGACCGAAGGGTCATTTCCTTTTCTTCCCTTCGTCTCTTCTTCTTCGTCTTCCTCGCGTCGCCAGCCTTGGAGCTCCGCCGCCGCCGTTGACCTCTGCATCATCTTGGGCCGCTGCATCAACCTGAACACACCAGAGTACTGCGGTATCCTTCCGCGCCTTCTTCGTTTCCGGTAAGCCTTCATCTCTTCTTGACCTAGATCTATTCTTAGGGTTTCATGTTCACGCTGTGTTCATCGCCTGTTCATACTCATACCCTGACTTTAGAATGAATCTGCGAACCCCTGCTCTGTTTAGTAGTAATCTTCTAGCGTTCGCCTGTAACTTCACACCTAAATCCATAGATCTCACATACATATCTGCTCATTGGTTCACTTCCGTTCTGCCTCACTCTTTTGAGTATTTTCTGTTTTTCTGAGCTTACTTTAGATCCACTGCTGCAATAGGATCTTGTGAAACCTGTTTCTGCATACTTAACCATCCACAACTTCGATTGCCCTTTTAGGTCAGGCGGTTTAACTTTAATATAGAAAAGGTTAGTAAACCGGTATATACCATTAGTCTCCTTGTTGAACCGCCAGAATCCATATGATGCCTCTTCATAGAAATCCGGTTTACACGTACTGCCTCCAGTTTAACATTTGCTCAGATCAGCACCTTCTATTATCCAACATATTCTTGAACCGGATTCACCTATTTCTTGTAGATCTCACATGGCCAAACAAGTATATGAGTGCAATTGGGTTCCTTCTCGCATCACAGAAACTCAGCTGGATGATTTAGTCCTGATTGGCGCTTTAGACAGTAAAAATACGATCCACTGGAGGGTTCCTGGTGATGAATGTCCTCCCACACCTCAAGAGGGGGAGGTTGTGGTCTTCGCAGATCACTTGGCCCGGGGCTTTAAACCGCCTGGTTCAAAGTTTTACCGGGATGTACTAGCCAATTTTTAACTCCGTCCGCAAGATATTGGCCCCAATTCCGTTACCAACTTATGTCACTTTCAAGTGCTCTCTGAGGTATACTTACAAGAGGAGCCTTCAGTCGAGTTGTTTAGAGACTGCTTCCACTTAAACCGCTGTACTGAATTTACCGATGGTCCCAACACCGAATTAGGCGGTATGGCAATTCAGAAGAGGAAAGAGATCACTTATCCCCACGTCAAACTCCACACTCATCCCAAGGAGTGGAATGCAACTTGGTTTTATTGCAAGGATACCTCCCCTGACAATGAAAATCCCTTGCCTGGCTTCCGTCCGGAACGGCTCAGCAACACTCACCCCTTTCCACAAAGACTAAATGCCAAGGAGCAAAGTAAATATGCTCCGCAACTGTCCAAGCTCCGAGCCTTTATGGCCAACGGTTTAACGGGAATAGACCTTGCACGCTGTTGGATATCATGGAGCATACTGCCTCTCAGCCGGCGCTCCGGTTTGATGTGCAAGTATACTGATAGCGTCGATGACCCACTCCGACATACGAAAATCCAACTCTCTGATGATGAAGTCACAGATTCTGTGAAGAAGATGTTGAATGAACCGGAGCACCTCTGCGCTCAAACCGGTCTGCCTCCTTACTGCACCACCAACAAACCGCCAGCGGTAAGATTTTAACTGTTCTGTTATTAAACCTGTTATTGCTTTCTCCGTCTGACATTAATCACTGCTGAACCAGGGTGATAATCCGTTTTGGAGCAAGAAGCTTCCACAAGACAAAACAAAGAAGGCAGGACGGTCAACCCGGCCCAAGACCAAGGTTATCAAGAAGCCAGCTTACAAGAGGAAAACCACCGCCTCCTCTGATCCGTCTATTGATGATGATGTGGGTAACCCGGACCTTGAGGTAGAACTTGATTCACTAGGCTTACTTTTTACCCGCCTTATTGATGATGATACTTGTCAGGACGACGCTGAAGCCAGTAATGCTGAAGTCGCTGAGGTAACTATTCTCTCTTCCGATTCAGAAATTTTACCCTTGCCAAAATTTCGCCAGGCAAACCGGAAAGTTAAATTTTCTCATCCTCTTGCTTACTTGGATCCCAAATTTCTTATGAAGACTCATCAACATGAAGCTTGCCGCACAACCCGGCACAGTGGCCAGGTAGTTACCTCCGCCGGTTTATCAAACAGTCCGGTTCGAAAACGCCGCTCCGAGGTCTCCGACCTTTTTATTGATTTAAATCCTAAAGCGGGTTTCTTCCGTCAACCTCTTAATCCATCCGACTCCGATTATCAGGTTACTTCTCATTCATCCTCTGGTGAATCGTCAGCCACTCAACTACCGCCACTGAAGACGGTTCTTGGGTAAGCTAGGCTGACCATATGCTTCCAGTATACTGTGTAACAACTTATGCTGTTCCTTGACTCTTTGTTTTTCTTTCAGGGCTAAACCTAAACCGAGCAAGAAGGCCCGCCTGGATAAAGCGGCGGAGGAAGATGTCGCCCCAGAACATGATACAGCCCCAGATCTTGAAGCGTTTGCTCCTGAGGATATTCCTAATGATCCTCCTTTGCAAGATGATGCTATTCCTGAGGAAAGGCCTATTAATACTTCAGTCTCTGCTGATCCGCCTGCCAGCTCCGTCCGGATTGAAAAATCCCGCAGTCCTGCTGATAAACCGACTGCACCAACACAAACCGGCGAATCCAAAGATGATGACGTTGTGATTACCGGTGTAGGTCGCTTTGAACCCGGGAATCCTGTCACCTTAACCAAGCATACCGTAAAAGAAGATTTTTCCGCTCTGAACAAAGGAAAATGGGATGTTGAATTGGAGACATATGCTGCTCTGAGCGCCCAAGATCTTCATTCCGGCTATTTGAACCGGCTTTATACTAGCCGTGACTGTGAAGCTGGTCTGGTAAAGATGATGAGGGATAAATTTGAGGTAACTTACTTCTTTACCTACTGCCATTGTATTAGTCCTCCTAGCCCCCAAGGGCCGGTTTGTAACCTTCGTCAAACTGGGACTTGAATATAATCCTCAACACTTTGAAATCCGTCAATATAGCCCCCAAGGGCCGGTTCAACTTAGCATAGTTAAACCGGGACTCCAATAAGAACTATCATCAGAACATAATTTGATCAAATAGCCATTAGCCCCCAAGTGCCAAGTTGAATACCTGTATTGAGCTTGGGACTTTGCAATCTAGTAATATATGAAAATTGAAGGTGCATTAGCCCCCAAGTATCAGGCGTATAACTTTGTTATGTGGTTGATACTTCAATTTCTTGGACCGCTTGTTTAAAGCTAAATGCTGTCTGTATGCAGGCTGAGGTGAGAATCAAGGAGGACCGGATTGCCGATTTGCAGGAGATCTTGAAAACCCAACAGGCTGAAACAGACAAGGCAAGGGAAGAATTAACCAGCGCCTTGAGCATCGCTGAACAGCTGAAGGAGGGCTTCAAGAAAGAGCGGGCTGATTGGACCACTGAGAAGGCCGCTTTAACCAAAAGAGCTGAAAATGCTAAAGCTGCCCTTAAACCGGTGGTAGATGAGCTGACCGCCGTAAAGCGGCAAATACACTCCATGACCGCTGCGATCTTTGGTAAGCTCCTTTTAATTTCTGTGACAACTCGGGCCTGCTTATAATAAATCCGGTTTGAGATCGTCCCTGTATTGTTGCAGGTACACGCATTGGGCACTTAGGGTCAGATGTGCGGAAGAAGCTGAAGGCTGCCTACACCTTAGTTGAACAACTGTATACCGGAGCACAGCGGATCATTACCACAGCCTCTCATAACAATCTGGCACCCTCTTTAATCCAAGACACTCTTAACAGGTTGTCAATGCTTCCTGCCCGGATTGAAGAGCTGAAAAAATCTGCTGCTCGAACCGGAGCCATTAATGCCTTAATCCGGGCAAAGGCATGGGTGCCGGACTTCGATCCTGTGGAGGCAGCGCAAGGCTATCCTAGCCTGAAGGAAGATGGCCCCGAGTTTAATGAAGATGATTTGAGGGCAATAAACCGTGCAGTGCATCCTCTGGCTTGTCAATTAGCTGAAGAGGCGGACTTGACACATTATCAAGCTCAATACAATGATCAGAATAAGCGAGTGCCTGCCCCAACTCTTGAAGCGGAGAATCTGATTCCTCCAATCCGTAAGCATACTTACGCTCCTGATATTGAACCGTCTTCTCATATCCATGAAGACGCTGTGTTTCGAGCTTTAATGGGAATCGACTAGACCACTGTTGATTTCCAGCCAATGGATAGAGACGAGGAAACGGAAGCGGCGCAAGACGATGAGCAGGCTTGAACCGGAAGCCGGTTTAAATAGCTGCCTTACGATGATCTGCCAAAATAATAATGATCTTATTTGGGCACCGTGTTGCCTTGTAATAGGATAGTCCATACTTTTGCTTTGAATATGCCTTCATGCATAAGTACTGATGCTTTTGTTGGAAACAACCTCAATTTATATTTCCTACAATTAGAAAAATTTGAACTTCGGTGGCGGTTATACCGCCAGCCGGTTTATGATCTTGATACATATATCAGCAATGTAACAAAATAGGTGACACAAAGTACCTGCCGTATTTGGGCATGAAGCTGGCTTAGCCAGGCTTGAAGTGGAGGTTTTATAAACCATTACCGTCAAAGGGGGGAAAACAGCTCCCGTATAAACCGTACTGAGTCAATACGAGCCCCCCTGTTACTCCATGATGTTAACAGGAAAGGTAAACCGGACATACTTCTCCGGATTAAAAGGGAATTAAATCCATCAGCTGAACCGGAAAAAGGTGTTGTTGGCATAAAGGGAACACAACAAAAAGAAAAACAGGCCATGAAAATAACATGGAAGCAAAGGCAATAATAAAAACCGTTTGCAAAAAATATGCTATACTGAGCTGATCAGATGGTGTTACCATGGTCAGACAGGACCAAGCCCCCAATAGGAGTGACAATGATTCAAGTCAGCCAGGTCCCCAAATGAAACCGTGGCATATATGCCAATCAAGAGGCGTAGCAATGGTTCGGGTTCGACCAAGCCCCCAAGTGATTTTGTGGCCTTAGGTCGATCAAGAGGCGTGACTGGTTCAGACTTGACCATGTCCCCAAGTGATCTGGTGGCTTTCGCCTATCAAAAGGTGTCGCGTTGGTTCGCACGCGACCAAGGCCCCAAGTGATATAAAAAAGCAAAATTCAAGGGGTAAACCGGAGGCCGTTTTAAAACAGAACCACTCCATGTAACCACGCATGATAAGAAAAAACAGAGACCCCGCTTTAGCCGAGGCTCCGATTTTATTATATCAAAGATAATATATACACTGTCATGATATGTACATAGATAGAGCCGATGGCTCAAGTGTAGTAAGGCCGAAGATGAGCTATGTTCCACGGCCTGTTGGTCTCCTCCTCTGATGTGCGTGAGTCTTTATGCTCTCGAATATCAATCAGATAGTACGACCCGTTGTGCAGATTCTTGCTGACCACGAAAGGTCCCTCCCAAGGTGGGGATAACTTGTGCATATCTGTCTGGTCTTGGATGAGTCGAAGCACCAAATCTCCTTCTTGAAAAGTTCTGGTTCTAACCCGGCGACTGTGATAGCGACGAAGATCTTGTTGATAAATCACCGAACGGGCAGCCGCTATATCACGCTCCTCGTCCAATAGGTCCAAAGCGTCTTGCCGTGTTGTCTCATTGTCCGCTTCAACATAAGCTACCACACGAGGTGAATCGTGCCGGATATCACTAGGGAGAACTGCCTCCGCTCCATAGACCATAAAAAACGGCGTGTATCCTGTGGATCGGTTGGGCGTAGTATTAATACTCCATAGCACAGATGGTAGTTCTTCAACCCAACATCCTGGTGTTCTTTGCAATGGAACCATAAGCCGGGGTTTGATGCCTCGCAAGATCTCTTGATTAGCCCGTTCTGCCTGCCCATTGGACTGGGGGTGAGCCACTGAAGATACGTCAAGGCGGATGTGCTCTCGTTCACAGAACTCCTTCATAACACCCTTAGATAAATTGGTACCATTGTCCGTAATGATACTGTGTGGAAAGCCAAACCGGAAAATCACCTTCTTGATGAACTGCACCGCTGTTGCTGCATCACACTTGCTGACAGGCTCCGCTTCAACCCACTTGGTAAATTTGTCAACTGCCACCAAAAGGTGGGTTTTCTTATCCTTGGATCTTTTAAAAGGTCCGACCATATCCAGCCCCCAAGTTGCAAATGGCCAAGTGATTGGGATCATCCTCAATTCTTGAGCCGGCACATGAGCACGGCGTGAAAATTTCTGACAGTCATCACACCGTTTAACCAAGTCCTCCGCATCAGCATGCGCTGTCAACCAGTAAAACCCGTGCCGAAACGCCTTTGCCACCAGAGACTTTGAACCGGCGTGATGTCCACAATCTCCCTCATGGATTTCTCGTAAGATTTCACAGCCTTCTTCAGGAGATACACAATGTTGAAACGCTCCTGATACACTGCAATGATGCAATTCGCCATTGACAATCGTCATAGACTTGGATCGCCGGACTATCTGTCTGGCTAAAATCTCATCCTCTGGCAACTCCCCCCGGTTCATGTATGCAAGATAAGGAACTGTCCAATCCGGAATGACATGCAGGGCTGCCACCAATTGGGCCTCCGGGTCAGGAATAGCCAAATCCGCTTCACCTGGGAGCTTGACTGACGGGTTGTGCAACACATCAAGAAAGACATTAGGCGGGACCGGTTTGCGCTGAGAGCCCAACCGGCTTAAAGCGTCCGCCGCTTCATTCTTTCGACGGTCTACATGATCCACTTGATAACCCTTGAAGTAACCTGCAATATTATCCACTTCACGACGATATGCGACCATGAGCGGGTCCTTAGAATCCCAAGTGCCAGAAACCTGTTGAGCCACGAGGTTCGAGTCACCGAAGCACTTAACCCGTCTTAAGTTCATCTCTTTAGCCATCCGGAGACCATGGAGCAAGGCTTCGTACTCAGCTGCATTATTAGTACAAGGGAACATTAAGCGGAGAACATAACAAAACTTATCACCTCGTGGGGAAGTTAATACGACTCCAGCCCCCGAGCCTTCCAATTGCCTGGATCCATCAAAATGAATAGTCCAATATGTATGATCCGGCTTCTCCTCTGGTGCTTGCAACTCCGTCCAATCATTGATGAAATCAACAAGTGCTTGAGATTTCACCGCCGTCCGAGGCACGTATTTCAATCCATGTGGCCCAAGCTCGATAGCCCACTTGGCAATCCGGCCAGTCGCCTCCCGGTTCTGTATGATATCGCCCAAGGGAGCTGAACTGACCACGGTGATGGGGTGTCCTTGAAAATACTGCTTCAACTTCCGGCTTGCCATAAAAACTCCATATACCAGCTTCTGCCAATGCGGATACCTTTGCTTGGATTCAATAAGCACTTCGCTGATATAATAAACCGGCCGCTAAACCAGATATTCCTTGCCTGCCTCCTTGCATTCCACCACAATAGCCATGCTAACTGCCCGAGCATTGGCCGCTATGTATAATAATAATGGCTCCTTGTCAACCGGAGCTGCAAGAACGGGCGGATTGGCTAATTGCCGCTTCAAGTCCTCCAATGCTTCATCAGCAGCCGGACTCCAAATGAACTGATCTGTCTTTCTCAGCATCTGGTACAAAGGGATAGCCTTCTCTCTGAGGTGGCTGATAAACCGGCTCAGCGTGGCGATCCGGCCCGCCAAATGCTGAACATCGTTGATACACTTCGGTTTAGCCAGGGAGGTAATAGCCGTAATCTTCTCCGGATTAGCCTCAATTCCTCTATTGGACACAAGAAAACCCAGTAACTTGCCTGCCGGAACACCAAAGACACACTTGGCCGGGTTAAGCATCATCTTGTAAACTCGCAAGTTGTCAAAGGTTTCCTTCAAATCATCCACCAGCTTCTCCTTCTGCCTTGACTTGACTACAATATCATCCACATAGGCGTGCACATTGCGGCCGATCTGTTTATGCAGGCAATTCTGTACACACCGTTGATAGGTGGATTGGGCACTCTTGAGACCGAAGGGCATAGATACATAGCAGAAGGCTCCAAAAGGAGTAATAAACGATGTCTTCTCCTGGTCCTTAACCGCCATTTTGATTTGATGATATCCAGAATATGCATCCAAAAAACTCAAACGCTCACAACCCGCCGTGGCATCAATGATCTGATCAATGCGGGGGAGAGCAAAAGGATCCGCTGGACAAGCCCTGTTAAGATCCGTGTAATCCACACACATACGCCAAGTGCCGTTTTTCTTAAGGACCAGCACCGGATTAGCAAGCCACTCTTGATGGAACACCTCAATGATAAAACCAGCTGCCAAGAGCCTGGCTACTTCCTCTCCAATGGCTTTGCACCTCTCTTCGTTAAACCGATGGAGAAATTGCTTTACCGGTTTATACTTAGGATCCACATTAAGAGTGTGCTCAGCGAGTTCCCTCGGTACACCTGGCATGTCAGAAGGTTTCCATGCAAAAATGTCCCGATTCTCACGGATGAACTCGATGAGCGCGCTTTCCTATTTAGGGTCCAAACTGGCACTGACAGTGAACTGCTTGGACGAATCGCCGGGAACGAAGTCAACAAGCTTGGTCTCAGCTGCCGATTTGAACTTCAGATCCGAATCATGCTCCGTGGTTGGCTTCTTCAAAGGGGTCATGTCCGCCGGATCAACATTGTCCTTATAATATTTCAACTCTTCCGTGGCACAGACCGACTCTGCATAAGCCGCATCACCTTCCTCACATTCCAAAGCAACCTTACGGCTCCCATGAACTATTATTGTCCCCTTGTAACCTGGCATCTTTAGCTGCAAGTAGATATAACAAGGCCGTGCCATGAATTTGGCATAGGCCGGCCGCCCAAAGAAGGCGTGATACGGGCTTCGGATCTTCACCACCTCAAAGGTTAGTTTTTCGGATCGGGAATCATGCTCATCCCCAAAAGCCACGTCCAGGGCTATCTTACCAACAGGATATGCCGATTTGTCAGGCACCACACCATGGAACACCGTATTAGACGGTCTGAGATCCTTGTCTGTCAGCCCCATGCGACGGAATGTCTCGTAATATAGGATGTTAATACTGCTCCCTCCATCCATGAGTACATTGGTGAATTTATAACCTCCCACCTGAGGGTCTACCACTAATGGTAGCTGGCCCGGATTGTCAACCCGGGGTGGGTGGTCTTCCCTGCTCCACACGATAGGCTGTTCCGACCAGCGTAAGTAACGTGGTACGGCCGGTTCAACAGAGTTCACTGCTCGCTTGTGGAGTTTTCGGTCGCGTTTATCCAAGCTAGTCGTGAAAACATGGTATTGCCCATTGTTCAACTGTTTTGGCTGGCTCTGATAACCCGACTGCTGCTGTTGACCGTTCTGATTATTCTGGTTGTTGTGACTGCCCTGACTGAGACCTGAACCGGAAGCTCCATCGTGACCCGGCCCATGGAAACCGGATCCTGAACCGCCACCTGACCCGTGGTCATACCGGAAGGCATTAGAGTTTTTAAACTCCTGCATAATATAACAATCCTTCCAAAGGTGGTTAGCTGGCGCCTCCTTCGTCCCGTGCTTTGGGCAAGGCTGATTCAACAAATAATTTAAACGGTCCACGTTAGGATTGGGAGCCCCATTACGATTTGCCGCTTTACCTCTGCGCCGCTGCCCCCTGTCTTGTGCGTTAGTGTTGGCCACAAAGTCCATGCTGCCATCCGCCTTGCGCTTGCCTCCGTTTCCATGACCTGCCGGTTTGTACTGTTGCCCCTTGGAGTTGCTATTCTTCTTTCCCTTCCCTGCTTCATCATCATCAGTCTCGGGATCCTTGGTACTATCCGAATCAGCATACTTCACTAAAGCGGCCATGAGAGTTCCCATGTCATTACAGAACCGCTTCATGCGCCCCAATTTCAATTTTAAAGGCTTAAACCGGCAGTTGCCCTCCAGGGTTAAGATCGCAGAGTCAGCATTGATCCTGTCAGACGAGTGCAAAACTTCTGAAACGCGGCGTACCCAATGGGTCGTTGATTCTCCGTCCTCCTGGACACAAGCCGCCAGGTCTACTATGGACTTGGGCTGTTTACATGTATCTTTGAAATTCTGGATAAACCGGGCCCGCAACTAGGCCCATGAGCTGATAGAATTGGGCGGCAGGCTCTTCAACCAAGTACGGGCCGTGCCTTCAAGCATCATGGTGAAGTATTTTGCACACGCGGTCTCATCCACACCTAGCATCTCCATGGCCATCTCATAACTCTCTACCCACGCTTCGAGAGATAAATCAGCGGTGTAATTCAACACCTTGCGCGGACCCTTGAAATCTTTCGGCAGGCGCACATTGCGTAAAGCGGGGACTAAACAAGGCACTCCCAAAGCGGATGCGACCCCCGGTCCGGCAGAGGTGGTAGGACAAACCCGTGTAAGCTGACCCGCATCATTCTGTGCTGCTAACTCGGCCTCCCTTCGTGCCCGGGCCCGGTCCACCACATCCTGAGCATCGCGAACACCACCTGCCGGGTTATTGCCACGGGCCGCTTCACGGCCTCGCGCATTGCTCGATATGGCCGGTTCATCCATGCACCTGGTATAGCTCCGGCTTGGACGGGGCGTGGAGTGAATCCGATCACGGCTGTACGAATATGCCTCCTGTTGAATCAGCGCGGTCCGGAGAAGTTCCTTAACCCGGCGCGTCTCTATCGCTTGCGGAGAGTCCCCTTTGACCGGGATAGCCTCTAATCGCGTAACAGCTGCAACAAGATTGTCCATAGGATTGGAATAATGACCCGGGGGTGTCTGAACCAGCGGAGGAATCACAATGTTCTGTTGAGGAGGTTCCATCAGGCGGGGTTGGACCGTCGCCCTTGGCCCTGGTGCCTCGATCCGGTTTGCCTCCAGGTACTGCGGCGGATTACTGGGTCCAGCTCCTGGAGTGTGAAAGAGATTTTGAGGGTCAAACCCTAACGGCAGGCGTGATCTGTGCTTCCGCTTCAAGACCTCCTGTGATGCGTTCTGGTCAAGCATGAGCTTATTGGCCTGGGCGTCCAAAGCGGCCCGTTCTGCGGCCATCCTGTCCTTTTCTGCTGCCAGATCCGCTTTGGCTTGTACGATCTGCTCTCTCACCTTTGCAATCTCTGCATCATGGGCCTCCTGATCCGCCGGATTGGCCTCTGTCATAAGTGCGGCTAGTACATCAAACAGATCAGATAGAACTTGAACCGGCGGGCGCACAAGGCCTCCTGCCCCTGCTGCCGCTGCCGCTGCTGATCCGGAGAGCATTGCTGCGGCGGTCGAAGAATGATTCGCCGCCTGTGTGCCGGCCATGAATATTCCAACCTGGTTGATCTGACCTGGGGGGTCCGGAATACTGTCGCCATCGGAACAACCCCTAACCTGGTCGTCTTGCAACTGGTATAGCGATTCGGTCTCTCCGGTCGAGGACTCTTCACCGGAATAAATGACGGTCTAGCTACCGTGTTCTGACTCGTCCTCACGCTCTCCTCCGTGGATGACTCCAACGAAGACACACTTCACGGCCGGTTTAGCCTGGGTAGATACTGCACGCTGAGCCGTCTCGACGAGGTCGGTGCAGATGTCCGGCTCAGGCCCAGGCTCACCGATCTTGCCGATGAAAACATGTATGCCACCAAAGGGGACCCGGTACCCGTACTCGATCGAATCGGCCTCGGGACCCCATCCTGCGTCGTCGATGTAGATCTTGCCACGACGACTCTTGGTCATCCGGCCCACAACATAGCCTTCGAGTCCTTTGAGCTTGCCCTCCAAGATCGTCAAACCATCGTGCGATAGCCCCACGGTGGGTGCCAACTGTCGTGGATTTGTCACGGCAGATGTCCTAGTGAAAGGACTTAGTCATGGAGCCATCGCAATGGGTTTACTCGAAGGGGTTAAAGCGGACACAAAGACACGAGGGTTTACACTAGTTCGGCCCCTTCGATGAAGGTAAAAGCCTACGTCTAGTTGTGATGGAATTGATATGGTCTCGATGGCTAGGGAGCAAACAAGCTTCGCCTAGGCTCGAGTTGTGGTTGTCTGTCTTGAACCGCCGCCGAGTCATCCCCTTATATACACGGGTGACACCCGTCGGTCCATAGAGTCCCAACTGGTTCATACTCGTATCCCAGTTGGTATCCCTCTATTCCTAACTTATAATACAAGTGTACATATCACGCCGGTTTACGGCTACAGTTTCTAAACCGACTACACGCCATGGGCCTTCATCTGTTTACATTACTAATGAAGTTAACCCGGCCCAAATAGGCCGCTTCACGCCTGGTGGTAATATCCCCAACAGCTGGTCTTAGTCTTGTTGCACCGAAACGGTAACCTTTGCCTGATGCCTTGGCCTGTGCTTGGCCCCTTTGCACCAAAGGGGAAACAAGGACACTGCGCAGGCCGGCGCCCGCCTGGCGCCCGCCTGGTCTCGATCGTCATGGCTTGCGTTGTTGGGGAACATAGTAATTTCAAAAAATTTCCTACGCACACGCAAGATCATGGTGATGCATAGCAACGAGAGGGGAGAGTATTGTCCATGTACCCTCGTAGATCGTAAGCGGAAGTGTTATGACAATGCGGTTGATGTAGTCGTACGTCTTCACGATCCGACCGATCCAAGTACCGAACGTACGACACCTCCGAGTTCAGCACACGTTCAGCTCGATGACGATCCCCGGACTCCGATCTAGCAAAGTGTCGGGGATGAGTTCCGTCAGCATGACGGCGTGGTGACGATGATGATGTTCTACCGGCGCAGGGCTTCGCCTAAACTCTGCGATGATATGACCGAGGTGGAATATGGTGGAGGGGGGCACCGCACACGGCTAAGGAACGATCTTGAAGATCAACTTGTGTGTCCTAGGGTGCCTCCCCTTCCCCCGTATATAAAGGAGCAAGGGGGAGGTCAGCCGGCCCTTGTGGGCGCGCCAAGGAGGAGGAGTCCTCCTCCTAGTAGGAGTAGGACTCCCTCTTTCCTACTCCTACTAGGAGGGGGAAAGGAAGGGGGAGAGGGAGAGGGAAAGAGGGGGGCGCCACCCCCCCTCTCCTAGTCCAATTCGGACCAGAGGGGGAGGGGGCGCGTGGCCCATCCTGGCTGCCCCTCTCTCTCCACTAAAGCGCATAAGGCCCATTACTTCTCCCGGGGGGGGGGGGGGGGGGGTTCCGGTAACCCTCCGGCACTCCGGTTTTCTCCGAAAACACCCGGAACACTTCCGGTGTCCAAATATAGTCGTCCAATATATCAATCTTTATGTCTCGACCATTTCGAGACTCCTCGTCCTGTCTGTGATCACATCCGGGACTCCGAACAAACTTCGGTACATCAAAACTTATAAACTCATAATAAAACTATCATCGTAACATTAAGCGTGCGGACCCTACGGGTTCGAGAACTATGTAGACATGACCTAGAACTATTCTCGGTCAATAACCAATAGCGGAACCTGGATGCTCATATTGGCTCCTACATATTCTACGAAGATCTTTATCGGTCAATCCTCATAACAACATACGTTGTTCCCTTTGTCATCGGTATGTTACTTGCCCGAGATTCGATCATCGGTATCCAATACCTAGTTCAATCTCTTTACCGGCAAGTCTCTTTACTCGTTACGTAATGCATCATTCCGTAACTAACTCATTAGCTACATTGCTTGCAAGGCTTATAATGATGTGCATTACCGAGAGGGCCCAGAGATATCTCTCCGACAATCGGAGTGACAAAACCTAATCTCGAAATATACCAACCCAACATGTACCTTCGGAGACACCTGTAGAGCTCCTTTATAATCACCCAGTTACATTGTGATGTCTGGTAGCACACAAAGTGTTCCTCCGGTAAATGGGAGTTGCATAATCTCATAGTTACAGGAACATGTATAAGTCATGAAGAAAGCAATAGCAATATACTAAACGATCAAGTGCTAGGCTAACGGAATGGGTCATGTCAATCACATCATTCTCCTAATGATGTGATTCCATTAATCAAATGACAACACATGTCTATGGTTAGGAAACATAACCATCTTTGATTAATGAGCTAGTCAAGTAGAGGCACACTAGTGACGTTTATGTTTGTCTATGTATTCACACATGTATCATGTTTTCGGTTAATACGATTCTAGCATGAATAATAAACATTTATCATGATATGAGGAAATAAATAATAACTTTATTATTGCCTCTAGGGTATATTTCCTTCAGTCTCCCACTTGCACTAGAGTCAATAATCTAGATTACACAGTAATGATTCTAACACCCATGGAGTCTTGGTGCTGATCATGTTTTGCTCGTGGAAGAGGCTTAGTCAACGGGTCTGCAACATTCAGATCCGTATGTATCTTGCAAATCTCTATGTCTCCCACCTGGACTTGGTCCCGGATGGAATTGAAGCGTCTCTTGATGTGCTTGGTCCTCTTGTGAAATCTGGATTCCTTTGCCAAGGCAATTGCACCAGTATTGTCACAGAAGATCTTCATTGGTCCCGATGCACTAGGTATGACACCTAGATCGGAAATGAACTCCTTCATCCAAACTCCTTCATTTGCTACTTCTGAAGCAGCTATGTACTCCGCTTCACATGTAGATCCCGCCACGACGCTTTGTTTAGAACTGCACCAACTTACAACTCCACCGTTTAATAAAAACACGTATCCGGTTTGCGATTTAGAATCGTCCGGATCAGTGTCAAAGCTTGCATCGACGTAACCATTTACGACTAGCTCTTTGTCACCTCCATATACGAGAAACATATCCTTAGTCCTTTTCAGGTATTTCAGGATGTTCTTGACCGCTGTCCAGTGATCCACTCCTGGATTACTTTGGTACCTTCCTGCTAAGCTTATTGCTAAGCACATGTCAGGTCTGGTACATAGCATTGCATACATGATAGAGCCTATGGCTGAAGCATAGGGAACATCTTTCATTTTCTCTCTATCTTCTACTGTGGTCGGGCATTGATTCTGACTCAATTTCACACCTTGTAGCACGGGCAAGAACCCTTTCTTTGCCTGATCCATTTTGAACTTTTTCAAAACTTTATCAAGGTATGTGCTTTGTGAAAGTCCAATTAAGCGTCTTGATATATCTCTATAAATCTTGATGCCCAATATGTAAGCAGCTTCACCGAGGTCTTTCATAGAAAAACTTTTATTCAAGTATCCCTTTATGCTATCCAGAAATTCTATATCATTTCCAATTAATAATATGTCATCTACATATAAAATCAGAAATGCTACAGAGCTCCCACTCACTTTCTTGTAAATACAGGCTTCTCCAAAAGTCTGTATAAAACCATGTGCTTTGATCACACTATCAAAGCGTTTATTCCAACTCCGAGATGCTTGCACCAGTCCATAAATGGATCGCTGGAGCTTGCACACTTTGTTAGCACCTTTTGGATCAACAAAACCTTCTGGTTGCCTCATATACAACTCTTCTTCCAGAAATCCATTCAAGAATGCAGTTTTGACATCCATTTGCCAAATTTCATAATCATAAAATGCAGCAATTGCTAACATGATTCGGACAGACTTAAGCATCGCTACGGGTGAGAAAGTCTCATTGTAGTCAACCCCTTGAACTTGTCGAAAACCTTTCGCAACAAGTCGAGCTTTATAGACAGTTACATTACCATCAGCGTCAGTCTTCTTCTTAAATATCCATTTATTCTCAATGGCTTGCCGATCATCGGGCAAGTCAACCAAAGTCCATACTTTGTTCTCATACATGGATCCCATCTCAGATTTCATGGCTTCTAGCCATTTTGTGGAATCTGGGCTCATCATCGCTTCCTCATAGTTCGTAGGTTCTTCATGGTCAAGTAACATGACTTCCAGAATAGGATTACCGTACCACTCTAGTGGGGATCTTACTCTGGTAGACCTACGAGGTTCAGTAGAAACTTGTTCTGAAGTTTCATGATCAATATCATTAGCTTCCTCACTAATTGGTGTAGTTGTCACAGGAACCAGTTCTTGTGATGGACTACTTTCCAATAAGGGAGCAGGTACAGTTACCTCATCAAGTTCTATTTTCCTCCCACTCACTTCTTTCGGGAGAAACTCCTTCTCTAGAAAGGATCCGAATTTAGCAACGAAAATCTTGCCCTCAGATCTGTGATAGAAGGTGTACCCAACAGTCTCTTTTGGGTATCCTATGAAGACACATTTCTCCGATTTGGGTTCGAGCTTATCTGGTTGAAGTTTCTTTACATAAGCATCGCAGCCCCAAACTTTAAGAAACGACAACTTTAGTTTCTTGCCAAACCACAGTTCATGAGGCGTCGTCTCAACGGATTTTGATGGTGCCCTATTTAATGTGAATGCAGCCGTCTCTAAAGCATAACCCCAAAACAATAGCGGTAAATCAGTAAGAGACATCATAGATCGCACCATATCTAGTAAAGTACGATTACGACGTTCGGACACACCATTTCGTTGTGGTGTTCCGGGTGGCATGAGTTGCGAAACTATTCCGCATTGTTTCAAATGTAAACCAAACTTGTAACTCAAATATTCTCCTCCACGATCAGATCGTAGAAATTTTATTTTCTTGTTACGATGATTTTCCACTTCACTCTGAAATTCTTTGAACTTTTCAAATGTTTCAGACTTGTGTTTCATTAAGTAGATATACCCATATCTGCTCAAATCATCTGTGAAGGTGAGAAAATAACGATACCCGCCGCGAGCCTCAACATTCATTGGACCACAAACATCAGTATGTATGATTTCCAACAATTCAGTTGCTCGCTCCATAGTTCCGGAGAACGGCGTTTTAGTCATCTTGCCCATGAGGCACGGTTCGCAAGTACCAAGTGATTCATAATCAAGTGATTCCAAAATCCCATCGGTATGGAGTTTCTTCATGCGCTTTACACCGATATGACCTAAACGGCAGTGCCACAAATAAGTTGTACTATCATTATCAACTCTGCATCTTTTGGTTTCAACACTATGAATATGTGTATCACTACTATCGAGATTCAATAAAAATAGACCACTCTTCAAGGGTGCATGACCATAAAAGATATTACTCATATAAATAGAACAACCATTATTCTCCGATTTAAATGAATAACCGTCTCGCATCAAACAAGATCCAGATATAATGTTCATGCTCAACACTGGCACAAAATAACAATTATTTAGGTCTAAAACTAATCCCGATGGTAGATGTAGAGGTAGCGTGCCGACCGCGATCACATCGACTTTGGAACCATTTCCCACGCGCATCGTCACCTCGTCCTTAGCCAATCTTCGCTTAATCCGT
Organism: Triticum timopheevii; assembly: GCA_963921465.1. Classification (NCBI taxonomy): domain Eukaryota; kingdom Viridiplantae; phylum Streptophyta; class Magnoliopsida; order Poales; family Poaceae; genus Triticum; species Triticum timopheevii. Next base: position 578,241,786 of record OY997270.1, on the reverse strand, counting down.
AGTCCCTGTTTCGAGTTGCAAATATTAGCAACAGAACCAGTATCAAATACCCACGTACTACTGCGAGCATTAGTAAGGTACACATCAATAACATGTATATCACATATACCTTTGTTCACTTTGCCATCCTTCTTGTCCGCCAAATACTTGGGGCAGTTCCGCTTCCAGTGTCCAGTCTGCTTGCAGTAGAAGCACTCAGTCTCAGGCTTAGGTCCAGACTTGGGTTTCTTCTCTTGAGCAGCAACTTGTTTGCTGTTCTTCTTGAAGTTCCCCTTATTCTTCCCTTTGCCCTTTTTCTTGAAACTAGTGGTCTTGTTGACCATCAACACTTGATGCTCCTTCTTGATTTCTACCTCCGCGGCTTTTAGCATTGCGAAGAGCTCGGGAATAGTCTTGTCCATCCCTTGCATATTATAGTTCATCACGAAGCTCTTGTAGCTTGGTGGCAGTGATTGAAGAATTCTGTCAATGACATTATCATCAGGAAGATTAACTCCCAGTTGAATCAAGTGATTATTATACCCAGACATTTTGAGTATGTGTTCACTGACAGAACTATTGTCCTCCATCTTGCAGCTATAGAACTTATTGGAGACTTCATATCTCTCAATCCGGGCATTTGCTTGAAATATTAACTTCAACTCCTGGAACATCTCATATGCTCCATGACGTTCAAAACGTTGTTGAAGACCCGGTTCTAAGCCGTAAAGCATGGCACACTGAACTATTGAGTAGTCATCAGCTTTGCTCTGCCAGACGTTCTTAACGTCGTCAGTTGCATTAGCAGCAGGCCTGGCACCCAGCGGTGCTTCCAGGACGTAATTTTTCTGTGCAGCAATGAGGATAATCCTCAGGTTACGGACCCAGTCCGTGTAATTGCTACCATCATCTTTCAACTTTGCTTTCTCAAGGAACGCATTAAAATTCAACGGAACAACAGCACGAGCCATCTATCTACAACAAACATAGACAAGCAAAATACTATCAGGTACTAAGTTCATGATAAATTTAAGTTCAATTAATCATATTACTTAAGAACTCCCACTTAGATAGACATCCCTCTAATCCTCTAAGTGATTACGTGATCCATATCAACTACAACATGTCCGATCATCACGTGAGATGGAGTAGTTTAAACGGTGAACATCAATATGTTGATCATATCTACTATATGATTCACGCTCGACCTTTCGGTCTCCGTGTTCCGAGGCCATATCTGTTATATGCTAGGCTCGTCAAGTTTAACCTGAGTATTCCGCGTGTGCAACTGTTTTGCACCCGTTGTATTTGAACGTAGAGCCTATCACACCCGATCATCACGTCGTGTCTCAGCACGAAGAACTTTCGCAACAGTGCATACTCAGGGAGAACACTTCTTGATAATTTAGTGAGAGATCATCTTAAAATGCTACCGTCAATCAAAGCAAGATAAGATGCATAAAGGATAAACATCACATGCAATCAATATAAGTGATATGATATGGCCATCATCATCTTGTGCTTGTGATCTCCATCTCCGAAGCACCGTCGTGATCACCATCGTCACCGGCGCGACACCTTGATCTCCATCGCAGCATCGTTGTCGTTACGCCATCTATTGCTTCTACGACTATCGCTACCGCTTAGTGATAAAGTAAAGCAATTACAGGGCATTTGCATTTCATACAATAAAGCGACAACCATATGGCTCCTGCCAGTTGCCGATAACTTCGGTTACAAAACATGATCATCTCATACAATAAAATATAGCATCACGTCTTGACCATATCACATCACAACATGCCCTGCAAAAAGAAGTTAGACGCCCTCTACTTTGTTGTTGCAAATTTTACGTGGCTGCTACGGGCTTAGCAAGAACCGTTCTTACCTACGCATCAAAAACCACAACAATAGTTCGTCAAGTTAGTGCTGTTTTAACCTTCGCAAGGACTGGGCGTAGACACACTCGGTTCAACTAAAGTGAGAGAGACAGACACCCGCCAGCCACCTTTAAGCACGAGTGCTCATAACGGTGAAACCAGTCCCGCGTAAGCGTACGCGTAATGTCGGTCCGGGCCGCTTCATCTCACAATACCGCTGAACCAAAGTATGACATGCTGGTAAGCAGTATGACTTGTATCGCCCACAACTCACTTGTGTTCTACTCGTGCATATGACATCTACGCATAAAACCTGGCTCGGATGCCACTGTTGGGGAACGTAGTAATTTCAAAAAAATTCCTACGCACACGGAAGATCATGGTGATGCATAGCAACGAGAGGGGAGAGTATTGTCCATGTACCCTCGTAGACCGTAAGCGGAAGCGTTATGATAACGCGGTTGATGTAGTCGTACGTCTTCACAATCCGACCGATCCAAGTACCGAATGTACGGCACCTCCGCGTTCAGCACGCGTTCAGCTCGATGACGATCCCCGGACTCCGATCCAGCAAAGTGTCGGGGATGAGTTCCGTCAGCACGACGGCGTGATGATGATGATGATGTTCTACCGGCGCAGGGCTTCGCCTAAACTCTGCGACGGTATGACCGAGGTGGAATATGGTGGAGGGGGCACCGCACACGGCTAAGGAACGATCTTGAAGATCAACTTGTGTGTCCTAGGGTGCCCCCTGCCCCCATATATAAAGGAGCAAGGGGGAAGGCCGGCCGGCCCTTGTGGGCGTGCCAAGGAGGAGGAGTCCTCCTCCTAGTAGGAGTAGGACTCCCTCTTTCCTACTCCTACTAGGAGGGGGAAAGGAAGGGGGAGAGGGAGAGGGAAAGAGGGGGGCGCCGCCCCCCTCTCCTAGTCCAATTCAGACCAGAGGGGGAGAGGGCGCGCGGCCCATCCTGGCTGCCCCTCTCTCTCTCCACTAAAGCCCATAAGGCCCATTACTTCTCCCGGGGGGGGGGGTCCGGTAACCCTTCAGCACTCCGGTTTTCTCCGAAAACACCCGGAACACTTCCGGTGTCCGAATATAGTCGTCCAATATATCAATCTTTATGTCTCGACCATTTTGAGACTCCTCGTCATGTCCGTGATCACATCCGGGACTCCGAACAAACTTAGGTACATCAAAACTTATAAACTCAAAATAAAACTGTCATCGTAACATTAAGCGTGCGGACCCTACGGGTTCGAGAACTATGTAGACATGACCTAGAACTATTCTCGGTCAATAACCAATAGCGGAACCTGGATGCTCATATTGGCTCTTACATATTCTACAAAGATCTTTATCGGTCAAACCGCATAACAACATACGTTGTTCCCTTTGTCATCGGTATGTTACTTGCCCGAGATTCGATCATCGGTATCCAATACCTAGTTCAATCTCGTTACCGGCAAGTCTCTTTACTCATTACGTAATGCATCATTCTGTAACTAACTCATTAGCTACATTGCTTGCAAGGCTTATAGTGATGTGCATTACCGAGAGGGCCCAGAGATACCTCTCCGACAATCGGAGTGACAAAACCTAATCTCGAAATATGCCAACCCAACATGTACCTTCGGAGACACCTGTAGAGCTCCTTTATAATCACCCAGTTACGTTGTGACGTTTGTAGCACACAAAGTGTTCCTCCGGTAAACGGGAGTTGCATAATCTCATAGTTACAGGAACATGTATAAGTCATGAAGAAAGCAATAGCAATATACTAAACGATCAAGTGCTAGGCTAACGGAATGGGTCATGTCAATCACATCATTCTCCTAATGGTGTGATCCCATTAATCAAATGACAACACATGTCTATGGTTAGGAAAGATAACCATCTTTGATTAATGAGCTAGTCAAGTAGAGGCACACTAGTGACGTTTATGTTTGTCTATGTATTCACACATGTATCATGTTTCCGGTTAATACAATTCTAGCATGAATAATAAACATTTATCATGATATGAGGAAATAAATAATAACTTTATTATTGCCTCTAGGGCATATTTCCTTCATGCGTCACGGGCACCTCGCGAGGTACCCTGCCTTGATCTCTCCGCCTCCTCGCGCGCCCACCTGATGAGGCTGCTCCTGAGGAAGCTTCCTGTCGTCCGCCCCGCGAGGCTTGGCCCCTCGCGAGGGTCTCGAGCTGATGAAGCTGGGCTGCACTGGGCCTCCGCTTGGGCCACGCTGCAGGCCGCAGGCAGGCAAGTCTGGGGACCCCCGTTCCCAGAACGCCGACAGTAGCCCCCGGGCCCAAGGCGCGCCCGGACTTGGCTTAGCAGAGAAGCGAAGGGGCAAGTGCAATGCACCGCGGGCCCCAATAGCCTGTGGCCTTGGGCGCCGCATGGCAATTGATTGGACGTGGGCGCCTCCGCTTCCCCATGACGCCTCGGCAACCGTCCATCTGACAAAAAGGGGTGCCCGAGCCAGATTTACTTGCTTCGTTCTCGTTCGCCTTGCTCCAGATCCCCTTTATCGCTCTTCTCCTTCTCGCTTCCAAAATCCTCCAGATTTGCCTCAATACCTTCCATCCGGCAAGCCATGGCACCTCGCAAGACCCCAACCGGGGCCTGGTACTCGCCGGCTCTGGATCCCCCGAACGTGTCGGAGAAGAATCTCGCCCTCACGCGCCTGATGACGGTGGCGCAGGGCCACAAGGGGGCGACTGTGCTCAAGGCCGGCTCCGCCCAGCCTGAAGGCAAGGGGAGCACCTTCTACCCGCTCTTTGTGAGCGCCATCATCGCCGATCTGGTGCCTCCTTTTTTCCGAGTTCTTCCTTGCCGTTCTTCGCCAATACAACTTGCAAGCTCTGCACCTCCACCCCAACTCTGTTCTTCTCCTGGCGATTTTTGCCTATTATTATGAGGCTCACGTTGGAGTGATGCCCTTAGTGTCCTTGCTGCGTCATTACTTTTCCCTCCGGGTTTCTGGTGCCCACATCACCGCATGTGCGAGCTTTATCGCATACTCCAACTCCAATGCCATCTCGAAGCCTGGGAAGAGGATCGAAGGCTTCTGGAGCAAGTGGGTCATGGTGGATGTTGGGCGCATCCACCCTCGACTGGTTCTGCCTACGGGGCAGCCCAAGGCCGTTGATGTGTGGTCTCGCGTGGAGCTTGACGGCCCCCGTGCGAAGGTTGTGCTGAAGAGGATGAACGCGGACCTGAGGCCAGGCAACTTGGGGGCGGCAAAGCTGACCGGGGCTACGCTCCTGAGGGAGTTCCTGGAGCACCGGGTGGCTCCACTCCGGGAGCACTCGCTCCCATTGTGGAGGCTTGGGGAAGCAGATGCCGCCCTTCGCCAAAGCTCTGAAGCCCTGGCCGACGAAGATCTGGCCATGACTCTCCATTCCTTTGTCGGGGGAGACGTGGAGATCCCGATGGGCGCTCCTATCCCCCTGTTCCTTCGCGATGATTGGGAGCAGGTGGTAAACTCCATGCCCACCTTCAACGATGAGGGGCTGGTGCCCGCAGAAGCTCCTGGGGATCTGGCGGCGTTGGCGACGGTGAAGGTGTCCTACGACGACTCCAGCGGGAGTGAGGAGGAAGAAGAGGAGGAGGAAAAAGAGCCTGACTCTAAGGCGACCGGCGAGGAGTCGGGGGAGTCCTTCCCTCGGTGCAGGTCCCGCGCCCTCCGCTCCATGCCGGACGACGACGAGGTCGGTGCCAGGCGAGGCGGGGAGGACTCTCCCTTGGTCCCGAGGAAGGGCAGGACGGGGCTGGTTCCCCCAGGGTCTGCTCTGGTCTCGGGGCGGTCTGAGGCCAGCTCCGGCTCTCCCGACGCGCCTTCTGTCTCCGGGCCTCCCAAGGCTGACCCCACCTGTAGGCTCTCGGGCTTCAAGTTTGGCCGGAGGCTGCTTGAGTCCGCGAACAACGACCAGTAAGTGCTCGATTCATGATTTGCTTTGTTTCTGACGCCAAGGCTTGACGTCTGCATCCTTTTGGCCAGGCCGGCGCGTGCAGCAAAAAGGTTGAAAGGGGCCTCGGCGGCCCTGCTTGGGGCGAGTTCGCCTATCGGGGCAGCACCTTCATCTGCGGGGAAGGGAGGCGGCGAGGCTCATGCCTCCCCTGCCCGGTCATCTTCGCGAGGCCAGCAGGGATGCTCCGGCAAGGAGTCAACCCCCATGGCCCCGCTGACTCTGGAGGTGCCTGCGCTTGATGCTGTCGCCGAGGTGGCCAAGGCCCAGGGGGTTCCTTCCTCCCAAGTTGTGATCACGCTGTCGTCCTCTCTGCCTATTCCACCGGCTCCCGTCTCCTCTGCTTCCTCTGCCGTCTTGGACCGGGCTGCCAATGAACTGAACCGGCTGCAGGAGGATCTTCGGAGCGCGGACCCCCGCCTGGTGGCTGGGCGCTTGGAGCTAGCCTCTGGCTGGGTCCGCTCTGACGCCTCCGTCCGAGCGGCGCTGAGCCAGGCCGTGTCAGCCTCCAATGAGGAGAAGCAAGCCGCCTCCTAGGCCAAGGCCGCTTGCGATGCTGCCTTGGGTGGCGCTGCGGATGCCCGGGGCTGCTGCAAGGCGCTGGAGGACGAGCTGCAAGGCCTGCGTGACGAGCTTGCCAAGGAGGTCCGCGGCTGCCAGGAGAAGGAGAAGGAGATGAAGGCTCGGGAAGCTGCCGTCAGGGACTGGGACACCGAGCTCGATGACCGTCGTGGCCGGAGACGCTGGAGCAGGCGCTGAAGGCAGAGAGGACCGAGCTAGATGGCAAGGCGAAGGTTCTGGCCGAGGATCGATTGGCCTTCGTGAATCTAGAGGAGAAAGCTCGCGCTGCGCTGAAGACGCTTTATGAGGGCGGCTTAGAGAAGCCGTTGGCTGGCGCAGAGGACGGCCCCGTCGAGCTGCTTCCCTTCCTGGTCCGTGCACTTGAAGATGTCGCAGATGGCCTTGGTCCCACGGCCGAGGCCGAGGCACGTGCCCTGTCTTCTGCAACGCTGACGCGTGTCCTCAGCCACGTCTACCTTCGCGACCCCAACGTAGACCTCGACGGCCTGCTGGAACCTATGAGCGGCGACCTTGCCGCTGCTGCTGCTGAGGCTGTGAAAGGCCGAGCTGAGGCTTTGTTGGGGAGGTTCCGCGCCTTCAGCACTTGGCCCGGGTGCGATGCCGCCAGCTCCGCGGCCTCAGGAGGTGGAGCCGCCCAGCGTGACTCCACCACAGGTGGCGACGCCACCGGAAAGTGACCCCTTCGCGGCTTTTGTCCTGTTTCAATTCCTGCAACATGCACCATGCCTCGTGGAGGTGTTTAAACTTGTGTTTGGCATTGTGAAACAGTTTATGGCATGTAATATCTTCTTTTGAATTCCCTAGAATTTGCATTTTCCCCTCATATTTGCTTGTGTTCTACGTCAGCAGGGCCCGGCCCCGCGCATACCTCAACCGCCGTTAGCCCCGACCGGAAACCAGGACGGGACTAAGGAGTGAGGGGCTACGTGACCAGTTAGGCTCCCGAGTCGCGATGCTCAGGAGTCCCCCTTGACGCGCAAACAACAAGTAGGGAAGGGAGGCATAGGAGTGGATTTGTCGTTGTACATCGGCAGGGCCCGGCCCCGCGCATACCTCAACCGCCGTTAGCCTTTCGGAACTAAGGAGTGAGGGGCTATGTGACCAGTTAGGCTCCTGAGTCGCGATGCTCAGGAGTGCCCCTTGATGTTCAAACGATTTTTCGTACCTTGGCTCCGCTCGGGGAGGGGCGCGCGACGACCAGGTCCGAGGGACCTGGCTGGATGGCATGCGCTCGGGCGTGGCCCAGGCGCAGCCCCCGTGTCCAGCCCCCTCGCGCAGCACTCCCGAGGGGAGGCGTTGCGATGGTGCCAGACACTGAGCTCTGGGCTCCCTGAGGTTGATACAGCCGTGGGCCGCCCTCAGTTGTTTATCACCAGCGCGGAGCATAGTGCTTCCGTATGTGTATGGGCATAGCCGCTCCTCAGCAGTGTCGTGAGCCAGCGCGGAGCATGGTGCTTCCACTGGTGTGTAGGAGGGGGCTCCCCTCCGGGAGGAGCCCCCGGGGCGTGTACAACCCCGCCCTGACACGTGGCCGGCACGGTAGGGCTAGGAGAGGTGTATTTGGGCACCCGTGAGCTAGCGCGAGACTCACGAGGCCCTACCTCGAGGCGGGTTGCGCCTGGCTCTGGGCCTTTATCAATGGTATGTCCCTGCAAGGTGGTTAGAATGCAAATGCTCTATGTCCTTAGGTTCGGGCCCTCGAGCAAGCTCAGCCGCCGCTGGTATGACAGGTCGCCATGCCGTGGGTCAAGGCCAGGGGGTGAGGGCTGGAGAGCTAGTAAGGGCCCATGAGTCGCGATGCTCAGGCACCCCCTTTTAATGTGCAAGCGCTTTGCATGAGAGTGGAGAGGTCCACGATAGGCAGCAGGCGATAATCATGGGAATCAGGTTAAGCATGGAGGAGCAAATCCATTTAGATAGATGCGGAAAAAGCAAACGCCACTGGGTTCGGCCCAAGCAGCTTGGGGATAATGCAGCCCGAGGAGCGCCCCCAACAAGGTAAGCAGAGAACATAAGCAAAACAGATACACGCCATAGGGACGGACCCAAGCGGCCTGGGAATGATGCAGCCCTGTGGGCGCTCCCAGCTGAAAATGGAACTTTGAAAGATGTCACCTGATACCGTTGGAGATGAAAGAATGCTGAAGTAGCGGACGACGCGCAGTGAGGAAGCCGACCCTCACGAGCTCCCGGGACCAGGAGCCTCGGGAGGCCCCTGTCGGGGCCAGAATCGTATCCGCGGCCCCGGGCACCTATGGGGCACGGGGGGCCCCTTTCTGGTTCGGCGAGGGGGCGGAGGCCGCGCGCAGAGCGGATCGAGGCCCGGGCGCGCGCTGGGGAGACGAGAGACGGCGGGCAATCTTTTTACCCAGCTTCGGAGCTCTCCGGAGAGATAAAACTCCTACTGCTGCTTTGTGTTGTTATTCGATCTTGCTCGAATGCGAGCGCACGGTGGTGTGGTGTGTGTGTGTTGAACCGAACCCTAATCCTCTGTTTCCAGATGGACCGAACCCTAATCCTGTGTTTCCAGATGGACCGAACCCTTTCTACATGCGCATGGGCCTCCCTTTTATAGTCGAAAGGGGGCACCAACAGGTGGCAGCGTAAGAAGAGGGGGTAGAAAGGTAAAAACGCAGGTTGGTGTAACAGTGACCAACAGTGCCCCCTACCTAACTGACGGCAGGGGACAAGGGCATTTAATGCCCGTCCGGTCGCCCCAACAGTGCAGGGAGGCGATCGTCAAGTGAGCCACCGGTTGCCACGATGGCGTCTCTGTCAGCTCCGCTTGCCACCTCGCTCCGCATGGCTGTGTAGTGCCTCGCCACGTGCCTTTGGGACGGCCTTGCGATGACACGTCGCGGGATGTGCTGGAGTTTGGTTGGCAATCTTGCCGCGGCAAGTGCCTTGCCGCGGTTCTCCTCTTGTCGGGCCGACAAGCTTGCTGGCTTCTCGGGCCTTGCCGGGGCGCGCGGGGCGTCGCGGCAAGTCCCCTGGAGGTGCCTCGGTCGGCCTTCCCGGCAAGCTCCTCTTGCCGGGGCCTTTGTTGGCCTTCCCGGCAAGCTCCTCTTGCCGGGGCCTTGGTTGGCCTTCCCGGCAAGCTCCTCTTGCCGGGGGCTTTAGCTTGAGTACTCCGTTCTTGAGCAGCATCACCGTAGCCGCGGAGGACCTTGGCGGACGCCCGGCAAGCCCTGCCGCGGGTTGCCGCGACTGCCCGTGCACAAGTTCGGGGTACTAAGGTACCCCCCTACTTTAGTACACCGACAGAAGCCCCCGGGCCTGGGCCATACACAGTGCCGAGCGTTGTTGGGCCAGGCCCAAAATTGTGCACGGGCACGCGTGGCCTGGGTCCGCTCAGGATCGAACTCCGCTTCCACCGCGCACGCTCGGAGTGGCACGCGTCAAACGCGGCATCGTGGGCGACGTGGGCGGTGTGTGCGGGGCTGAGTCCTCGCGAGCACGCATCAAGCCATGATGGAGGGGACGGCCCACGCCCTCCTTCCTAAATGGAGGTAGGTGTGGGGGCGTGGTGCATTTACTGGACGGGGCCAGCGCGCGGCTTTTGAGGCGTCCGCTCCCATGCTCAGGGGTGGGGCGAGACTGCCTCACCCGTCCACTCGGCGCTGCATCCTTGCCACGCGGCTCCCATGCGCTTGGGGTCACGGACGGTGGGATTGGAGAATCTGGGCCGGAGTGAGCAGAGGCAGCGGGTCGGCCCCGATTCCCTGCTCTCCCGCGCCTTGATTCGCCGAGCGGGGCGGCCGGGCTCCCACCCTGCCCCTTTATAAGGGGCATGGGGGAGGGCACAGAAGCCCACACTCCTTCTTTCCTTTTTAACTTCTGCTCCCCTTCCTCTTGGTGTCTTCTGGCGCCCGTAGCTCGCCTAGGCGTTTCTTTTGCCCTCCCCGGCAAGCTTCTCTTGCCGGGGCCTCCTTGACCTACCTCCTGAAGAGAAAACAGGAGAGGGATTACGGGCACCTTATCTTTTAATTTGTAAGCCTTCGGGCCTTAGCTGTATTTAAAGCTTGTAATCCTCTCTATCATGTTTTTCATCCTCCATGGACTCACACTAAATTGGGATGTTTTTTAATGAAAAGAGGGGAAAGCTTGCCGGATTAAGTCTTTTACTTGATTGCGCGCCTTGTACGGTTTCACCCTACGCTTTTAGGGAACTTGCCGGCGCGGGCACCTTGCCGTGAGCGCCGAGTGCGGAACGTCGACAACGGAACTGCAACCGACAGGAAACCTTGTCACGGAGCTAGTCGCGGCTTACTTAAGTCGTTGAGCGGACTCGAAACGACAGTAAGGCAACTAGCTACGAGTTGGTTCCCTGCCGGCGGTGTCGCGGCCGACAAGAAACCTTGTCGTTGGGCTAGCCGCAGTTCACCTAAATTGTCGAGCGGACTCGAAGCAACAGCCTGTGCGCGACTAGCTACGAGTCGGTTCCTCCGCGCATAGGTTCTTTTCGTACAAGGCATGATCGTTCAGAGACGCGGCCTCGCTTTCCCCAGCCCACAAGAGGATGCATGACGAGGGATGGAAAACTTATCTGGTATTACAGCCCCCGGCGACTCTGGCTTGCCGGGGGTGAATCTTGATATTTGCAGCCCCCGGCAACTTTGGCTCCGCCGGGACCTAGGCGCTGGTGCGCCTTGCTCTGTCCTTGTCGCCAGCGTTGTAGCCCCTGGGGACCCTGACTTGCTGTGTAGGGACCTTGGCGGCCGTGGCCCCCGGTGAAATCGGCTTGCCGGGGCCTCTTCGCCAGTGCGCCCTTCTGGTTTCTCCTTGTCGCTGTTATTACAGTCACGAAAATAACTAAGACAGTGCTGTAATAAGTTATTCTTTGCAACATAACCTCAAGTTGGGCAATGCGATGCCATGTTTCACCCTTTGCATGTTTACACTCTACGCTTCTAGGGAACTTGCCGGTGCTAACACACTTGCTGAGTGCGGAACGTCAGCTGCCCGCTGGCGGTGTTGTACCCGGCAAGAAACCTCCTCGGGCCAGTTGCAGCGCACTTGCATTGTTGAGCGGACTCGAAAACAAAGCAAGGGCGCAACCTAACCACGAGTTAGCTCCTCTGCGCACAAGTTTCTCATACAAAAGACGTCCCATGGCAAGGCTTGCTACGTTACATCCTCGATTTCATTATACCCCTTGTACGTTTTTGCCCTACGCTTCTAGGGAACTTGCCGGTGCTAACACACTTGCTGAGTGCGGAACGTCAGCAGCCTGCTGGCGGTGTTGTACCCGGCAAGAAACCTTCTCGGGCCAGTTGCAGCACGCTTGCATTGTTGAGCGGACTCGAAAACAAAGCAAGGGCGCAACTTAACCATGAGTTGGCTCCTCAGCGCACGGGTTTTTCGTACAAGGGACGAACGTACGAGGAACATAACATAAGCGCTCAAAACTAAAGAAAAGAGCTATGCGCTCGAGCTCGGGTGACTTAGCTTTTCTGTCTTTCGTGGTCCGGCGAAGCCGCGCTCCTCCCTTGACTCCCTCCCTTGTACGTTTTCACCCCCCGCGCTTTCAGGGAACCTGCCGGTGTAAACACACTTGCTGAGTGCGGGACATCAGCAGCCCATTGGCGGTGTTGCTTCCGGCAAGAAGAACTCGTCGGGCTAGTTGCGGCGCGCTCTTGTCGTTGAGCGGACTCGAAACGGATCAAGGGCGCAACTTAGCCACGATTCGACCCTTCTGCGCGCAGGTTCTTCGTACAAGGTACGGATTCTTAGGGAGTACAATCCAAAAGCTTAAAGCTGGACGCTTCCTTCGCCCTACTGGCTAGTGGAGCTCGATGGTGCATCCTCGACGGCAGCGCGGCACTCCGGGGAGGCGTGCTTGCCGGAGCAGATACCAGAGCTATTCTTGCCGGGCTTGATCTTTGGCGGATTTGCCTTTGCTTTCTTGCACTTGCCGGTGGAGCTCGATGGTGCGCTCTCGACGGCAGCGCAATACTCCGAGGAGGTGCGCTTGCCGGAGTGGGCATCAGGGCTGCACTTGCCGGACTTGAGCTTCTACTTCTCGGGCACGTCTGGCTTGAAGTTCTTGGTTTTGGGCCACTGGACTTGCCGCAGCTCGCGGGTGAACGCAGGGCAACCTGCCGCGTACGGCAAGTCGCTTAGCTCCCCTAGTGCATGCATGTCGACGGTGGGCCCAGCACACTGGTCAGATTGCCGTCGCGTTTCCCTTCTGCGCTCGATGCGAGTGCGAGCGTCTTCATGACGCCGTTCTTGGAGAACGTGGCGCTGGTCGCGCCGAGTTCGTGGGTCCGACGACGCGGTGGAGTCGCCGTCGGGGTTGGTCCGACGAGCCGGCGATCTTGGCCTTCGGGGCTGGGAGTGCACGGCGGTGGCTCCCCCAGCGGTCTTGTCGGCGTCGGCTTGCGCTTGGACACCTTGCCGGGGCCTCGATGCGCTCGGTTGCCGGGGCTTGTCGCCGTTGGCAAAGGCGATGAGGCTGTATATGGTCATCCTCCAGTCGTCGATCTTGTGCGGCGGCGGAGGGTAGTCTAGGAGCAGCTGGGCTCGGGCCAGCGCTTCCTCTGCTGTCTTGGGCGGTGGCGGCGACGAGCGGCGCGAGGAGCGGGATGTGCTCGGACTCCCAACTGGATTGGGAGGTGCGTCACCCCGCCCTGGCGACCGTACCTCGCTCGCGCCAGCATGCGGGCGTGCATGCTGACCTCGAGCGTCTCGCGACCCGCCAGCTTGGCCTTGCTCCAACGCGAGCACGGTGCTGGGAGCACCGGGGCGTTGTCGACCTTGCACCTCCTGGGAAGGGTGCGGTGTATGCATGGTCGCCGACGCTTGCGGGGCCTTGTTTTTGGATCTGGTGACGACGTGAGTCCCACCGTCGGCGCCCGCTACTCCGTCGGCGCCCACTCCACCGCCCGTTTGCTCCGGCGGTGGTGGCGGAACCGGTGTAGACGGAGCGGCTACCTCCGAAGGCTTCTTCTTCGGTGGCATGTCGATGAAGGCGTTGATGCAGCGCGCGTGGAGACCGGATCGGATGCTCACGACCTCGACGCGCCCCCTACCTGGCGCGCCAAAGGATGTCGGGGCCGGAATCGTATCCGCGGCCCCGGGCACCTATGGGGCACGGGGGGCCCCTTTCTGGTTCGGCGAGGGGGCAGAGGCCGCGCGCAGAGCGGATCGAGGCCCGGGCGCGCGCTGGGGAGACGAGAGACGGCGGGCAATCTTTTTACCCAGCTTCGGAGCTCTCCGGAGAGATAAAACTCCTACTGCTGCTTTGTGTTGTTATTTGATCTTGCTCGAATGCGAGCGCACGGTGGTGTGGTGTGTGTGTGTTGAACCGAACCCTAATCCTCTGTTTCCAAATGGACCGAACCCTAATCCTGTGTTTCCAGATGGACCGAACCCTTTCTACGTGCGCATGGGCCTCCCTTTTATAGTCGAAAGGGGGCACCAATAGGTGGCAGCGTAAGAAGAGGGGGTAGAAAGGTAAAAACGCAGGTTGGTGTAACAGTGACCAACAGTGCCCCCTACCTAACTGACGGCAGGGGACAAGGGCATTTAATGCCCGTCCGGTCGCCCCAACAGTGCAGGAAGGCGATCGTCAAGTGAGCCACCGGTTGCCACGATGGCGTCTCTGTCAGCTCCGCTTGCCACCTCGCTCCGCATGGCTGTGTAGTGCCTCGCCACGTGCCTTTGGGACGGCCTTGCGATGACACGTCGCGGGATGTGCTGGAGTTTGGTTGGCAATCTTGCCGTGGCAAGTGCCTTGCCGCGGTTCTCCTCTTGTCGGGCCGGCAAGCTTGCTGGCTTCTCGGGCTTTGCCGGGGCGCGCGGGGCGTCACGGCAAGTCCCCTGGAGGTGCCTCGGTCGGCCTTCCCGGCAAGCTCCTCTTGCCGGGGCCTTTGTTGGCCTTCCCGGCAAGCTCCTCTTGCCGAGGCCTTGGTTGGCCTTCCCGGTAAGCTCCTCTTGCCGGGGGCTTTAGCTTGAGTACTCCGTTCTTGAGCGGCATCACCGTAGCCGCGGAGGACCTTGGCGGACGCCTGGCAAGCCCTGCCGCGGGTTGCCGCGACTGCCCGTGCACAAGTTCGGGGTACTAAGGTACCCTCCTACTTTAGTACACCGACAGCCCCGGGGGCGTAGGCGGATCCTCGAGGACCATATCCATCTCTGCCAGGACCACGCAATGCCTGACCTCCTGAGCCTCCAGAATGCTCCTCAGCAGGCGCTGATGAGCAGCGGCCGCGTTCGGCAGGCCGAGTGGCATGCGAACGTAGCTGTGAGGTGGACCCTCGCAACGCCCCACGCGCGAAGGCCAGAGGCGCTCCTGAGACGCAGCTCAATTGAGCCCTGGCACGTCGATGCAGACGCACAACCCACCATCCTCGCCTAGATGGGGGGCTACGGCGGGCAAGCAGCGGCTGCCGCGCATGACTCTTGACTCCTGTAGCTCCTGAGTGTTTCTTGCGATGAACTCCTGAGGGTTTGGCCCTCCTTGCCTCATACCTTCCTGAGGGAAACATGCTTTGAAGCACGTCTCCAAGTGGTTCCCGAGTGCCTCCCTCGTGACCTTGGCAAAGTCGGTGGCTCTCCAAGAAAGAGCCCCCGAGCCTTGCCCGAGGAGGGCGCCGGGCGCGCCTTCCTATGCGACAGAGGGTGGCGCCCCCTGAACGGGCGCGGATCCTGACGCAACGCCTCTGGAGGTGCCTGCCTCCTGATGGTTTGGGCCAAGTGAAGTCTTCTTCTTCTTAGGGACTGCCTCGGGAAGGCTCCCGCTCGTGTGATCTGGGTCTTCGATTGCTGCGGCTTGGAAGGCACGCTCAAGAGAACACACTGCATCCTTTTCCTCACAGGGGACCGTGATGACTCCACCGCTTCCTGGCATCTTGAGGACATTGTAGCCATGGTGAGTCACTGCCATGAACTTGGCCAGGGCTGGGTACCCGAGGATGGCATTGTATGGCAGGCGAATGTGGGCGACGTTGAAGTCAATGAGCTTGGTGCGGTAGTTGTTGCGCTGCCCAAAGGTGACAGGAAGGTGAACCTGCCCTATCGGAACAGTGGAACCATCAGTAACTCCTGAGAAAGGCTTGGTCGGTTGAAGCTGATCAGATGGAACTTGGAGATTGCCGAACGTCTCGACGGACAGAACGTTGAGTCCTGCTCCACCATCTATGAGGGTCCTGGTGACTTGCACATTCCTGATGACTGGGGAACAAAGCATTGGGAGGACTCCGGCTATTGCCGCACACTTGAGCTGATCCGCTGAGCTGAACGTGATTGTCGGGTGGTAGGTGCGACATATGCCAACGGATGGCTTATCATTGTGGGAGCCTGTAAGACATCGCCGGTGCCTGGAAACGGGATAAGGCGAAGACATGCACGCCGGCGAATCTTACCCAGCTTCGGGGCTCTCCGTGGAGATAACACCCCTACTGCTGCTCTGCGGGGTCTCCGCATGATCACTAGATCAACAAGTAGCTACAAGATGCTCCTTGAGCTGTTCGGTGGGAGGAGGAAGAAGGGCAAGGCTAGCTCTCTTCTCTCCCTATGGCAGTGTCTAAAACTCGGTGTGATCAACCCTTTGCATGGGTGTCCCGGGGGCTTTATATAGGCCTACCCCCCGGGGGTACAATGGTAATCCGGCTGGGCGTGGGCCCAGGCCGTCAGTGTGTGTGACCGCCGCCTTCTCCGCCGACTTTTGGGGCCCGCCGACTGGTGGGTCCCGCCGGCTGTTGGCCCGTTGGTCGACAGGCCGGCCCCATCGCCAGGGGGTCTTGTCGGGGGCTGGTTACTGTTGCCTCGCCTCTAATGACGAGGGCTTCGCCGTGGTAAGCATGGCTACAGTGCCGCCGCCTTGCGGGCTCCCACTGTAGCCTTACCGTGTCTCATCTGCTTAGCTGTGCGCGCGCCCCGAGGGGGAGCAAGCCGGCTATTGGAAGCCGGCCCGGCCTTGGGCCAGCTGGAGAAGCCGGGCCGCCTTCGGATGTCTCTCTGACCGAAGGGGCCCGCCGCCTGCGGGCCGTACTGGCGACCCGTCGTGGATGGCGTCATGACTCTCATGGCAACAGTGCCGCGCTAGACGGGGGATGGCTGCCCCGGACGGCGTACTGTAGCCATGCATTCTCCGGGATTCGGGGGTGGCAGGGTTTGCTGTAGCCACGCCCTGTCCCGTCACTATTATGGGTGATGGTCTTTGGAGGCGGCGTTCGGCCGCTTGCTTCTGGGAGTCGGCCCTTCATAGGCCGCCTTCGGGAAGTCGGTCCTTCATGGGCTGGCTTCTTGGAGTCGGCCCGATCGTGGCGTCATCCAAAGGTTGTTTTATGGCCGGTCCTCCTTCTGCCAGCTGGCCTAGGTGACAGCCGGCCGGAGGAAGGCGGCCCCGTGTCTTGGGTGCCACGAGGCCCGATCGGCCCGTTGTTTTTTCTCAGGGCCAAAGGGAGCCGGTTAGGCTACCCGTGGTCATTTACTCCGACAGTAGTCCCCGAAGCTGGTTGGGCTTCGCGGCTGAAGAGGAAATCGTGAAGCTCGGCCAGCTTCCTATCCTAAGGAGCCGGCAGCTAGGAGCCGGCCTTCCTTGCGTGCCTTCTTGGTGAAGCCTTCTCAAAATTCGCAGGCGGGTTGACCGCCCGCCTTCCGCGCGCCATGTGGCACCCTTCAGCTAGCAGGGCCTGCTAGCCCACACACGTGATGGGACACCGTCGTAGGCCGGGGCCCGCCACTCCTGCGCCTCGGCTCGTGCGCGGATCTTTTGTGGCCCTAACCGACCGCATGTCTTCCGGCGGCGGTTCCCACTTGCCATCAAGGCACGATAATCGCGGGGCGTGGGGGAGTGGGCGCAGTTAATCCCACGCCCCCGCGCCTTGCCTCCTCGGCTTCGCTGCGCGAGGCTATAAGTAGGGGCGGGGAGGGGGAGCAGTAGTAGTTCGCACGCTCGCCCTCGCCCTGCCTCCTTCTTCTTCCGCCTCGCCACGGCAGCTCCTCGTCGTGCCCCTGCTTTGCCATCCTTCTTCCTCCCAGCATGCCGCAGGCTTGCTGCCTCTGCGCCAGGCGCTTCTCGTCATCGCGCTCGCCGCCATGGCTCCGACATCGAGCTCTTGGGATGGCTCCACCATCCGCGACGACCACATCGAGTTTCTCCGCAAGACGCGGCGGCTGCCGAGCGAGGATCTCGTGCACGTCCGCCTCGCGCTAGCGAGGGAGATCTCGCCGGCGCCGGGGAAGGCGAGCGGGTGATCTTCTACTCACACTACATGCGCGGCATCGGCCTCCCTGCCAGTGGCTTCTTCCACGCGTTCCTGGACTTCTACCAGCTCCAGCCGCACCACCTCACCCCCAACACGGTGGTGCTGCTGTCGGCCTTCGTCTCTTTGTGCAAAGGCTTCCTCGGCATCCTCCCCACCATCGAGCTCTGGGGGGACTTCTTTCAATACAAGCTCGGCACGGTCACGGCCGGCGTGCCGGCTCTGTGCGGCGCCTTCATCGCCATGAGGAGGTCCACCGCCGACAACCCCTTCCCTTCAATCGCGCTGATCTAGTCGATGAAGCTTTGGCAACAGTCTTACTTTTATGTAAAGAACATTGCCCCGAACGATGACTACATCAACTTGCCGGCTTACGTAGCCGGCCCGCCGGCTGGGAGGCCGGCTTCATGGTCCTATCGGGCCAGGTCGCTGACGCCGGCTGGAGCCGGAGCCGTCGCCCGACTTTGGGTGCTCATCCAGTCGGACCGCCTGACCGGGCCCGACTTGATCGCCGCCTTCGTCGAGCGCCGGGTCCTTCCGCTCCAAGGCCGCCCTCATCTGATCTGTCAGATGAGCGGCCGCTTCGACCCGAGCCGGCTCAGCACCAGGGAGATGCCTCACGATGAGGTGTCTTATATGGTGAACTACATCGCCAACTGCAAGCTCAAGCTGGATTGGCAGTATGGCATGGCGCCATTCTCTCGCGCCAATCCACCACCAATGGTAAGTTTTCTTTCTTTATTTGTTGCTGAATCCCTTTCCGGGCCGACTCTTGACCAGTCGGTCTATTCTTAATCAGAACCCCCTTCTTCACCCTCCGGCCGGGACCGCGAGTTCGCCCCCGACCGCGCGGCGGACGACCCTGACAATGCCGACTTGGGGGCGGCCGCCCTGGACGAGGACGTCGCGGGGGGAGGCGGCGAGGCAGGCGGCTCCGGCTTTACCACCGGCTTCGAAGACTGGCCCGACGATGACGAAGCCGACCCCGCTCCACGCCGCCAGCCGGTGTCCGACCCCCAAGGCGCCGACCCATCCAGCGGGCCGGCCGCACGAGGCGGCGTACTGAAGCGCCGAGCGGCACCAGCTCCCTTCGGCGGCCAACCAGAGAGGCCTAAGGTGCCCGCGGCGGCAACCAAGCGGGACGAGGCGGCCGCGAAGGTGGCCCGCTTCGGCAAGGTGGTAAAGCAGCCGCAGGCGGTTTCCGCGTAAGTTCTGGTCTTTACGCAATCTTTATTTCTCTCTTTTTTTTCTTCGGTTGATGTTCTTCTAAGTCTTGCCTCCTGTTTGGTCAAACAGGGCCCCGCTCACTCTTGAACGGACTACCGCCGCCTCCATAGTCGGTGGAGTGGGAGGGTCTGCGGGCTCCCGTTGCATAGATCCCCGCGCTAAGCTTCAGGCGGCGACAGAGCGGAACGCGCGGGAGGCGGAGGAGAGAAGGGCAGCTGCCGCCGAGCCAGCCCTGGAGACGACGGCGGAGTCGGTTGAGGCGCAGGCCAACGAGGCGGCCCAGGCCTGGGTGGAGGTCGAGACCGCGGAGAAGACGGTGGAGGCCCTGCGAGGTCAGCCTCCGCAACTCGTCATCCCCCTCCGCTCCGCGCCCCCAGACGTCCCACAGCCCCCACCGGAGGAGATCAGTCGCGACCCGCCGGTGACGGAGAGGGAGGAAGGCGACGTAGTCGTCTTGGAGGGAGGAGTGGTGCCGCCTCCGTCGGCCAGGATCGGCCAAGGCAGCCATCCCGAGGTGTCGCCTGAGCAGCCGACTGCGCAGGCGGATCTTGTGGTCTTGTCGCCGGCTCGCCGGCGTGCGGTGAGGGCGGCTTTAGAGCCGGATCAGCAGAGGGCTGTCACAGCCCTAGAATTTGATTGTAAATAGTTGCACAAGCATCCATGCATCATGTCTAAATTTCTTTGAAAGTTGAAATGGGGATTGTTGAAACCCTAGCACCAATTGAATTCAACTAGGTTCAATAAAAATATTTTCAATGAACCCAAAATGCCTTTGGAAATGTTCATGATTTTTGATAAAGGTGAAAACCTCTGCCAAAGAGCATATTTCTTGGCCATTTATGGATTTCTGAATTAACTCATAAAGTATTTGAATTTGGGCATTCGAATGCTATAAATAATTTAAATGCTCAAATAATTCTGAAACTAAATGTGGGCTGTTGCATATATTTCAGAAGGTGCCCACAATTATTTTCAGGATTTTTAGAAGTGCCCTGGTATTTTTAATAAAGCCCAAACAACTACAGAAAAATAGAAAACAGAAAGAGATAAAAGAGAGAGAAAGGAACCTACCTAACTTACCTGTGAAGCCCACCTGGCGGCCCTGTAGCCGGCCCAGCCCACCACCTGGCCCGTGCCAGTCATCACCTACCTCTGCCAGTAGGCAGAGGAGGGAGACAGCGCACGCACGCGCAAGGCGCCACGCCTCCTCCCTGCTCGCCTGCCTCACCAAGGCGCCTCGAAGCCCCTCCTCAGCGCCGCTCTGGACCCCCCTGGACCCCCTCTGCTTCTCCCTCGCTCTCTGGATCTCTCTCTCTCACTCACCTGAACGGGTTCGTCGCCGCCGTTCGTCACCACCGCGGCCACTGGCTAGCACTAGACCCATGGACCAGCCCCGAGCTCCACTGTGCCACCCTCGTCCTCTCCGTCAGCTCACGTGGCCGGAAGAGCTCCAACGTGCCGTCCCCGACCACTTCTTCATCGTCGGCCGCTGCGGATCTCCATCACCGACTCGCCGCCGTCCGAGCTTCCCCGAGCACGCCGAGGCCACCACTGCACTCCACGTGAGCTCCTGATCATCCTCCCCCTCTCCGTTCTCTCTCTAGCATGCCGTAGCCGCCGCGCCTCTCTCACCCGACGGCACGCCGCCGCACGAGCTCGTCGCCGACGAGGCTCCGGTGGCCATTTGGTTCCGTGCGTGCCTCCGTTGGGTTCGTGAGCTCTCATAGAACGCGTAGGTGCTAACCGTAGATCCTCCCGTGCACGCCGTCATCGTTTTCATCGGTGCCCGAACTCCGGCCGCCGCCACAACCTCGCTTTCGGCGAACGCCGGCCACCCCGCACCCTTCCATTGGTTCCCCTGGATGCACGCGGCCACGGGCTACCTCCTGGTGCCCTTGGCGCGTCTATCCGTCGTCTCTGGCGCAACTCCGGCGGATGCTGCCGCGGTTTGAGGTCGTTGCTGGCCATACTCCGGCGAAGCTGACGTGGCACGTCATTAGCGGCTAACCACCCGCTAATACCGCCACTAACTAACCCCCTAGCTCACTTACAGACGGGCCCCACAACCCTTAATTAACCTGGATTAGTTTCTAACTAGGATTAGATTAACTCTAGTGGGCCCAGGCTGTCAGGTTTGACCGGCCCAGTCAGCTTTGACCTGGCCCCACTGGTCAGCCTCTGCTCCTGCCTTGTTACACTGACATGTGGGACCCACGCGTCAGGTTTGACTGTGGCTGACCGTGTTGACCTGCTGAGGTCAGCATGGCGTAGTGCTGACGTCATAAAGCTTTTCTGGTGTTATTGTTAATTCAGGAAATTCCAGAAAATGTTTAAAACTTGTAAAAATCATAGAAATTCAACCGTAACTCCAAATGAGATAAATTATATATGAAAAATGATCAGAAAAATCCAATCTACCCATCTGTACCATTTTCATGCATGTTAGAACAACTTATAGCTGCTGTTTACGACAAATCATATGAATGGCATTTAAATAATCACATGTGGAGTTTGAATTTAAACCTAGGGTCCAAACCAACTCCATTTAACTTGCTGCTAGTTGCATTAGCTCAAATCATAGCATATTGCCATGTCATGATCATGCATCATATTGTGCATTGCATTGATTGTGTTCTTCCTTGTTTGCCGGTGTTTGTCCCCTCTCGCTAGACGTGGTTCCGACGATGAGTTCGATGACACCGATGAAGAGCTATACTATCTTCAGAAGTGCCAGGCAAGCAAAACCCCCTTGTTCATTCCGATACAATCCTACTCTCTCGCTCCTGCTCTCTTTTACTGCATTAGGACAACAACGATTCATCTGTTACTTGCTGCGGTAGCTGAACCCCTTTATCCTCTGCATGACCTGTCATTGCCATAGTAAATAGATGAAACCCACTAGCATGAGTAGGAGTTGTTTGGGCCCTGCTGTGCCTACTCATTCATGCTTGTTTGTCATGCCTGCTACTGCTTAGAGTTGAGTCAGGTCTGATTCATCGGGGATCAATCAGAGGTGTGTAAACATGTCCTACTATGTGTGAGCTAAGTGTGTGAACACGATTTGGTAAAGCTAGCGGTGAGAGGCCATGTAGGAGTACATGGTGGGTTGTCTCATTGAAACCGTCCTCAGGATCTGAGTTCTGTGTTTGTGATCCATGATTAGTTACTACCACACATTGGGTTCCGGTAACTCGACCCCTCTCGACTTATTAATCAACATGATCTCTTTCCAGGAGTTGCAACTAGTTTCTGGTGTTTGTAGGTAGTGTTAGTAGTCTACCAAGTGGCACCCGGTACAGGTGGGCTTGGGACAGACTAGGCACCGTGGCACGGTGTACCAAGTGTAGATCCAGCCGTTGAGGTGGGCTTGGGAACCCTGCACACATCGTTTGGGGCCGTGAGCGACACCCCGTCCGGATCTCCTTGCGGATGGAACCCGAATAGGCGATAAACCTGGATGAGAGACTTGTGTGGTTAGTCAGGTCGTGGCCGACTCCCTCGCTAGGCTTCCGCTTGAAGGTTGCCGAGATACATACATGGCAGTAAGTGGCGAGAGCGTGTGTGAAGAAGTACACCCATGCAGGGTTAATATGATCTATTCGAATAGCCGTGTCCGCGGTAAAGGACTTCTGGGTTGCCTTGTACAGTTCATAGACAAGTGAAAGTGGATACTCTAAAATGCGCAAGATAAGCATGAGTGCTATGGATGGCGTTCTCGTAGGGAGACGGGAGCGGATCCATAGTGGTGTATTGATATGGTGAATATGAGGACTCGTGTGCGCCACCTCAAAAGAGTTACTTGCAGTCGTAGTTCAGAATAGCCATCGAGTCAAAGCTGGCTTGCTGCAGTTAAACCCCACCATCCCCTTTGTTGATAATGATGCATATGTAGATAGTTCTGATGTAAGTCTTGCTGGGTACATTTGTACTCATGTTTGCCTATTTTATGTTTTTGCAGAGAGACTTCAGTCTCGCTAGTAGTTCCGCTTGGACTTCGACGCTTAGCTTGTTACCTCAGCTACGATCTTGTGCCCTCGGCAGGATCTGGTAGATAGTCAGGCTTCTCAGCCTTTTTCATTTGTAGTTGTCTGTACTCAGACATGTTAAGCTTCCGCATGTGCTTTGACTTGTATGCTCTGAATGTTGGGTCGAGAGACCCATGTTTGTAATATCTCGCTCCTCGGAGCCTATTGAATAAAATACTTGAGTTGTAGAGTCATGTTGTGATGCCATGTTGTATTTGCACATATCGAGCATATTGTGTGTATGTTATTGAAATGCTTGGTATTTGTGGGATTTGACTATCTAGTTGTTTATCCTTAGTAGACTCTCTTACCGGGAAATGTCTCCTAGTGCTTCCACTGAGCCATGGTAGCTTGCTACTGCTCCAGAACACTTAGGCTGGCCGGCATGTGTCCTTCTACGTTCCTGTGTCTGTCCCTTCGGGGAAATGTCACGTGATGAATACCGGAGTCCTGTTAGCCCGCTACAGCCCGGTTCACCGGAGTCCTGCTAGCCCAGTGCTACAGCCTGGATTCACTCACTGATGACCGACACGTTCGATGCTGGGTCATGGATGCCTATCCGTGTAAGTTTGTGCCACTTTGGGTTTAGAACTAGCCATGTCAGCCCGGGCTCCTTATCATATGGATGCTAGCGACACTATCATATACGTGTGCCAAAAGGCGCAAACGGTCCCGGGCAAAGGTAAGGCGACACCCGTGGAGATACCATGCGTGAGGCCGCAATGTGATATGAGGTGTTACATGCTAGATCGATGTGGCATTGAGTCGGGGTCCTGACAGTTTTGGTATCAGAGCTTGACTGCCTGTAGGATTACCAAGCCAAACTGGTCGAAGTTGAGTCTAGAAATGCTTTAGTTATATGTAGGGGAATTGATTGTGGGATGGGAACGTAAGGCTCTTTTTACTCCTTTACCTCATGCCCTTCTGATCTGAGTCATCTTATCTTCCCTACGGGGTTAAGGAACTAGGCCTTCTCTTCTTTCTATCAGGATCACGTGTTACTAATCCGTAGACTTATAGGATTGTTGGTTTCAAGCCTCAGTTAAGTTCCTACTACTTCCGTATGTTAATTGTTGATCTCGAAACCTTGATATTGTGCTTCTCAGTGGCGATGCCACCATTTTTGTAGCATGTCTAAATTCTTTTGAGCATTTACAGCCGTTATGCTGTCCGAGTCACCCCAGGTTTCTAAATAGTCTGATGCATTTGCAAATCCCTTCTTACCATTCCGATGTTCCTTTGGCCAGATTAACCACACCAACTAGTGTGTTGAGGTACTTCATTGCATCGGTATATATGTTGGAGCTAGTATTATGACCCTAGTGTTGGAAATATGCCCTAGAGGCAATAATAAAAGTATTATTATATTTCATTGTTCACGATAATTGTCTTTTATTCATGCTATAACTGTATTATCCGGAAATCGTAATACACGTGTGAATACATAGACCACCATATGTCCCTAGTGAGCCTCTAGTTGACTAGCTCGTTGTGATCAACAGATAGTCATGGTTTCCTGGCTATGGACATTGGATGTCGTTGATAAAGGGATCACATCATTAGGAGAATGATGTGATGGACAAGACCCAATCCTAAGCATAGCACAAAGATCGTGTAGTTCGTTTGCTAGAGCTTTGCCAATGTCAAGTATCTCTTCCTTAGACCATGAGATCGTGTAACTCCCGGATACCGTAAGAGTGCTTTGGGTGTACCAAACGTCACAACGTAACTGGGTGACTATAAAGGTGCACTACAGGTATCTCCGAAAGTGTCTGTTGGGTTGACACGGATCGAGACTGGGATTTGTCACTCCGTATGACGGAGAGGTATCTCTGGGCCCACTCGGTAATGCATCATCATAATGAGCTCAAGGTGACCAAGGTGTTGGCCACGGGATCATGCATTACGGTACGAGTAAAGTGACTTGCCGGTAACGAGACTGAACAAGGTATTGGGATACCGACGATCGAGTCTCGGGCAAGTAACGTACCGATTGACAAAGGGAATTGTATACAGGGTTTGATCGAATCCTCGACATCGTGGTTCAACCGATGAAATCATCGAGGAGCATGTGGGAGCCAACATGGGTATCCAGATCCCGCTGTTGGTTATTGACCGGAGAGTGGTCTCGATCATGTCTGCATGTCTCCCGAACCCGTAGGGTCTACACACTTAAGGTTTGGTGACGCTAGGGTTATTAGGAAGACTAGTATGTGACTACCGAATGTTGTTCGGAGTTCCGGATGAGATCCCGGACGTCACGAGGAGTTCCGAAATGGTCCGGAGGTGAAGTTTTATATATGGGAAGTTGTCAAACGGACACCGGAAAGTTTCGGGGGCATACCGGTATTGTACCGGGGCCACCGGAAGGGTTCCGGAGGTCCACCGGGAGGGGCCACCCCTCCCGGGGGACCACATGGGCTGCATGGGGCAGGAGCCAGCCCCAAGTGGGCTGGGTGCGCCCCCCCTCCTTGGGCCCTTGCGCCTAGGGTTTGGGGGGGGGAACCCTAGAGGGGGCGCCCCCTTGCTTGGGGGGCAAGCCCCCCTCCCCTTGGCCGCCCCCCCTCTAGATTCCCATCTAGAGGGGCCGCCCCCCTTGCCCCTTCCCCCTATTAATAGAGGGGCGAGGGGAGGGCTGCAACACACAATTGAAGGCGCAGCCCCTCCCCTCCCCAACACCTCTCCTCCTCCGCGTGCGCTTGGCGAAGCCCTGCCGGAGAACTGTCACTCCACCATCATCACGCTGTCGTGCTGCCGTTGGAGCGATCTTCCTCAACCTCTCCTCCCCCCTTGCTGGATCAAGAAGGAGGAGACGTCTCCCGTCCCGTACGTGTGTTGAACGCGGAGGTGCTGTCCGTTCAGCACTTGGACATCGGTGATCTGAATCACGTCGAGTACGACTCCATCATCACCATCCCCTTGCAAGCTTCCGCACGCGATCTACAAGTGGTATGTAGATGCAAACTCACTCCCTTGACTCGTTTCTTAGATGAACTCATAGATGGATCTTGGTGAAACCGTAGGAAAAATTTTAATTTTCTGCAACGTTCTTCAACAGTGGCATCATGAGCTAGGTCTATGCGTAGTTCTCTAATGCACGAGTAGAACACAATTTTGTTGTGGGCGTGGATCTTGTCAACTTGCTTGCCTCTACTAGTCTTTTCTTGCTTCAGCGGTATTGTGGGATGAAGCGGCCCGGACCAACCTTACACGTACGCTTACGTGAGACCGGTTCCACCGATTGACATGCACTAGTTGCATAAGGTGGCTGGCGGGTGTCTGTCTCTCCCACTTTAGTTGGAGCGGATTCAATGAAAAGGGCCCTTATGAAGGGTAAATAGAAGTTGACAAAATCATGTTGTGGTTATTCGTAGGTAAGAAAACGTTCTTGCTAGAACCCAATTGCAGCCACGTAAAAGATGCAACAACAATTAGAGGACGTCTAACTTGTTTTTGCAGCGATTGATCATGTGATGTGATATGGCCAGAAGTTATGATGAATGATGAATTGTGATGTATGAAATCATGTTCTTGTAATAGGATTCACGACTTGCATGTCGATGAGTATGACAACCGGCAGGAGCCATAGGAGTTGTCTTTATTTTTTGTATGACCTGCGTGTCATTAAAGAACGCCATGTAAACTACTTTACTTTATTGCTAAACGCGTTAGCCATAGAAGTAGAAATAGTCGTTGGCGTGACAACTTCATGAAGACACGATGATGGAGATCATGATGATGGAGATCATGGTGTCAAGCCGGTGACAAGATGATCATGGAACCCCGAAGATGGAGATCAATGGAGCTATATGATATTGGCCATATCATGTCACAACTATATAATTGCATGTGATGTTTATTATGTTTATACATCTTGTTTACTTAGGACGACGGTAGTAAATAAGATGATCCCTTATAAAATTTCAAGAAGTGTTCTCCCCTAACTGTGCACCGTTGCTACAGTTTGTCGCTTCTAAGCACCACGTAATGATCGGGTGTGATGGATTCTTACGTTCACATACAACGGGTGTAAGACAGTTTTACACAGCAAAAACACTTAGGGTTAACTTGACGAGCCTAGCATGTACAGACATGGCCTCGGAACACGGAGACCGAAAGGTCGAACATGAGTCGTATGGAAGATATGATCAACATGAAGATGTTCACCGACGATGACTAGTCTGTCTCACATGATGATCGGACACGGGCTAGTCGACTCGGATCGTGTAACACTTAGATGACTGGAGGGATGTCTAATCTGAGTGGGAGTTCATAATTTGATTAGAACTTAATTATCATGAACTTAGTCTAAAACCTTTGCAAATATGTCTTGTAGATCAAATGGCCAACGCTCATGTCAACATGAACTTCAACGCATTCCTAGAGAAAACCAAGCTGAAAGATGATGGCAGCAACTATACGGACTGGGTCCGGAACATGAGGATCATCCTCATAGCTGCCAGGAAGCAATATGTCCTAGATGGACCGCTAGGTGACGCTCCCGTCCCAGAGAACCAAGACATTATGAAAGCTTGGCAAACTCACGCTGATGATTACTCCCTCGTTCAGTGCGGCATGCTTTACAGCTTAGAACCGGGGCTCCAAAAGCGTTTTGAGCATCACGGAGCATATGAGATGTTCGAAGAGCTGAAACTAGTTTTTCAAGCTCATGCCCGGGTCGAGAGATATGATGTCTCCGACAAGTTCTACAGTTGTAAGATGGAGGAAAACAGTTCTGTCAGTGAGCACATCCTAAAGATGTCTGGGTTGCACAACCGTATGACCCAGCTGAACATTAACCTCCCAGCTGAGGCGGTCATTGACAGAATCCTCCAGTCGCTCCCACCAAGCTACAAGAGCTTTGTGATGAACTACAACATGCAGGGGATGGTGAAGACCATTCCTGAAGTGTTCTCGATGCTGAAGTCAGCAGAGGCTGAAATCAAGAAAGAACATCAAGTGTTGATGGTCAATAAGACCACTAAGTTCAAGAAGGGCAAGGGCAAGAAGAACTTCAAGAAGGACAGCAAGGATGTTGCCGCGCCCAGTAAGCCAGTTACCGGGAAGAAGTCAAAGAATGGACCCAAGCCTGAGATTGAGTGCTTTTATTGCAAGGGGAAGGGTCACTGGAAGCGGAACTGCCCCAAATACTTAGCGGATAAGAAGGTCGGCAACACCAAAGGTATATTTGATATACATGTAATTGATGTGTACCTTACCAGTACTCGTAGTAACTCCTGGGTATTTGATACCGGTGCCGTTGATCATATTTGTAACTCACAGCGGGAGCTGCGGAATAAACGGAGACTGGCGAAGGACGAGGTGACGATGCGCGTTGGGAATGGTTCCAGAGTCGATGTGATCGCCGTCGGCACGCTGCCTCTACATTTACCTACGGGATTAGTTTTGAACCTTAATAATTGTTATTTAGTGCCAAGTTTGAGCATGAACATTGTATCTGGATCTCGTTTAATACGAGATGGCTACTCATTTAAGTCTGAGAATAATGGTTGTTCGATTTATATGAGAGATATGTTTTATGGTCATGCTCCGATGGTCAATGGTTTATTCTTGATAAATCTCGAGCGTAATATTACACATGTTCATAGTGTGGATGCAAAAAGATGTAAAGTTGATAACGATAGTCCCACATACTTGTGGCACTGCCGCCTTGGTCACATTGGTGTCAAGCGCATGAAGAAGCTCCATGCTGATGGACTTTTAGAGTCTCTTGATTATGTATCGTTTGACACATGCGAACCATGCCTCATGGGCAAAATGACCAAGACTCCGTTCTCCGGAACAATGGAGCGAGCAACCAACTTGTTGGAAATCATACATACCGATGTATGCGGTCCAATGAGCGTTGAGGCTCGCGGAGGATATCGTTATGTTCTCACTCTCACTGATGACTTGAGTAGATATGGGTATGTTTACTTAATGAAACACAAGTCTGAAACCTTTGAAAAGTTCAAGGAATTTCAGAATGAGGTGGAGAATCAACGTGACCGAAAGATAAAGTTCCTACGATCAGATCGTGGAGGAGAATACTTAAGTCACGAATTTGGTACACACTTAAGGAAATGTGGAATCGTTTCACAACTCACGCCGCCTGGAACACCTTAGCGTAATGGTGTGTCCGAACGTCGTAATCGCACTCTATTAGATATGGTGCGGTCTATGATGTCTCTTACCGATTTACCGCTATCATTTTGGGGATACGCTCTAGAGACAGCTACATTCACTTTAAATAGGGCACCGTCTAAATCCGTTGAGACGACACTGTATGAATTATGGTTTGGGAAGAAACCTAAGCTGTCATTTCTAAAAGTTTGGGGATGCGATGCTTATGTCAAGAAACTTCAACCTGAAAAGCTCGAACCCAAGTCGGAAAAATGCGTCTTCATAGGATACCCTAAGGAAACTGTCGGGTATACCTTCTACTTAAGATCCGAGGGCAAAATCTTTGTTGCCAAGAACGGATGCTTTCTGGAAAAAGAGTTTCTCTCGAAAGAAGTAAGTGGGAGGAAAGTAGAACTCGATGAAGTACTACCTCTCGAACGGGAAAGTGGTGCAGCGCAGGAAAATGTTCCTGTGATACCCACACCAACTGAAGAGGAAAACAATGATGATGATCAAGGTACTTTGGATCAAGTTGCTACTGAACTTCGTAGGTCCACAAGGACACGTTCCGCACCAGAGTGGTATGGCAACCCTGTTCTGGAAATCATGTTGTTAGACAACGGTGAACCTTCAAACTATGAAGAAGCGATGGCGGGCCCAGATTCCAACAAATGGCTTGAAGCCATGAAATCCGAGATAGAATCCATGTATGAAAACAAAGTATGGACTTTGACAGACTTGCCCGATGATCGGCGAGCGATAGAAAACAAATGGATTTTCAAGAAGAAGACAGACGCGGATGGTAATGTTACCATCTATAAAGCTCGGCTTGTCGCTAAGGGTTATCGACAATTTCAAGGGATTGACTACGACGAGACATTCTCTCCCGTAGCGAAGCTGAAGTCCGTCCGAATCATGTTAGCAGTTGCCGCATACTATGATTATGAGATATGGCAGATGGACGTCAAAACGGCATTCCTTAACGGACATCTTAAGGAAGAGCTGTATATGATGCACCGGAAGGTTTTGTCGATCCTAAGAACGCTAACAAAGTATGCAAGCTCCAGCGATCCATTTATGGACTGGTGCAAGCATCTCGGAGTTGGAATATTCGTTTTGATGAGATGATCAAAGCGTTTGGGTTTATGCAGACTTATGGAGAAGCCTGCGTTTACAAGAAAGTGAGTGGGAGCTCTGTAGCATTTCTCATATTATATGTAGATGACATACTCTTGATGGGAAATAATATAGGAATTCTGGACAGCATTAAGGCCTACTTGAATAAGTGTTTTTCAATGAAGGACCTTGGAGAAGCTGCTTATATATTAGGCATCAAGATCTATAGAGATAGATCGAGACGCCTCATAGGTCTTTCACAAAGCACATACCTTGATAAGATTTTGAAGAGGTTCAAAATGGATTAGTCCAAGAAGGGGTTCTTGCCTATGTTACAAGGTGTGAGATTGAGCTCAGCTCAGTCACCGACCACGACAAAAGATAAAGAAGAGATGAGTGTCATCCCCTATGCTTCAGCCATAGGATCTATTATGTATGCCATGCTGTGTACCAGACCCGATGTAAACCTTGCCGTAAGTTTGGTAGCAAGATACCAAAGTAATCCCGGCAAGGAACACTGGACAGCGGTCAAAAATATCCTGAAGTACCTGAAAAGGACAAAGGACATGTTTCTCGTTTATGGAGGAGACGAAGAGCTCGTCGTAAAGGGTTACGTCGACGCTAGCTTCGACTCAGATCTGGATGACTCTAAGTCACAAACCGGATACGTGTATATGTTGAATGGTGGAGCAGTAAGCTGGTGCAGCTGCAAGCAGAGCGTCGTGGCGGGATCTAGGTGTGAAGCGGAGTACATGGCAGCCTCGGAGGCAGCGCATGAAGCGATTTGGGTGAAGGAGTTCATCACCGACCTAGGAGTCATACCCAATGCGTCGGGGCCGATCAAACTCTTCTGTGACAACACTGGAGCTATTGTCCTTGCCAAGGAGCCCAGGTTTCACAAGAAGACCAGGCACATCAAGCGTCGTTTCAACTCCATCCGTGAAAATGTTCAAGATGGAGACATAGAGATTTGCAAAGTACACACGGATCTGAATGTCGCAGATCCGTTGACTAAACCTCTCTCGCGAGCAAAACATGATCAACACCAAAACTCTATGGGTGTTCGATTCATCACAATGTAACTAGATTGGTGACTCTAGTGCAAGTGGGAGACTGTTGGAAATATGCCCTAGAGGCAATAATAAAAGTATTATTATATTTCATTGTTCATGATAATTGTCTTTTATTCATGCTATAACTGTATTATCCGGAAATCGTAATACACGTGTGAATACATAGACCACCATATGTCCCTAGTGAGCCTCTAGTTGACTAGCTCGTTGTGATCAACAGATAGTCATGGTTTCCTGGCTATGGACATTGGATGTCGTTGATGACGGGATCACATCATTAGGAGAATGATGTGATGGACAAGACCCAATCCTAAGCATAGCACAAAGATCGTGTAGTTCATTTGCTAGAGCTTTGCCAATGTCAAGTATCTCTTCCTTAGACCATGAGATCGTGTAACTCCCGGATACCATAAGAGTGCTTTGGGTGTACCAAACGTCACAACGTAACTGGGTGACTATAAAGGTGCACTACAGGTATCTCCGAAAGTGTCTGTTGGGTTGACACGGATCGAGACTGGGATTTGTCACTCCGTATGACGGAGAGGTATCTCTGGGCCCACTCGGTAATGCATCATCATAATGAGCTCAAGGTGACCAAGGTGTTGGCCACGGGATCATGCATTACGGTACGAGTAAAGTGACTTGCCGGTAACGAGACTGAACAAGGTATTGGGATACCGACGATCGAGTCTCGGGCAAGTAACGTACCGATTGACAAAGGGAATTGTATACAGGGTTTGATCGAATCCTCGACATCGTGGTTCAACCGATGAAATCATCAAGGAGCATGTGGGAGCCAACATGGGTATCCAGATCCCGCTGTTGGTTATTGACCGGAGAGTGGTCTCGGTCATGTCTGCATGTCTCCCGAACCCGTAGGGTCTACACACTTAAGGTTTGGTGACGCTAGGGTTATTAGGAAGACTAGTATGTGACTACCGAATGTTGTTCGGAGTCCCGGATGAGATCCCGGACGTCACGAGGAGTTCCGGAATGGTCCGGAGGTGAAGTTTTATATATGGGAAGTTGTCAAACGGACACCGGAAAGTTTCGGGGGCATACCGGTATTGTACCGGGGCCACCGGAAGGGTTCCGGAGGTCCACCTGGAGGGGCCACCCCTCCCGGGGAACCACATGGGCTGCATGGGGCAGGAGCCAGCCCCAAGTGGGCTGGGTGCGCCCCCCCTCCTTGGGCCCTTGCGCCTAGGGTTTGGGGGGGGGGGAACCCTAGAGGGGGCGCCCCCTTGCTTGGGGGGCAAGCCCCCCTCCCCTTGGCCGCCGCCCCCCTCTAGATTCCCATCTAGAGGGGCCGGCCCCCTTGCCCCTTCCCCCTATAAATAGAGGGGCAAGGGGAGGGCTGCAACACACAATTGAAGGCGCAGCCCCTCCCCTCCCCAACACCTCTCCTCCTCCGCGTGCGCTTGGCGAAGCCCTGCCGGAGAACTGTCACTCCACCATCATCACGTCGTCGTGCTGCCGTTGGAGCGATCTTCCTCAACCTCTCCTCCCCCCTTGCTGGATCAAGAAGGAGGAGACGTCTCCCGTCCCGTACGTGTGTTGAACGCGGAGGTGCTGTCCGTTCAGCACTTGGACATCGGTGATCTGAATCACGTCGAGTACGACTCCATCATCACCATCCCCTTGCAAGCTTCCGCACGCGATCTACAAGTGGTATGTAGATGCAAACTCACTCCCTTGACTCGTTGCTTAGATGAACTCATAGATGGATCTTGGTGAAACCGTAGGAAATTTTTTAATTTTCTGCAACGTTCTCCAACACCTAGGTGTCTTAGAGTACCACCTAGTAAGCTAGCCATGATTTGTGTTCCCAGTGTGATGATTCTGGAAGTCATTCTCGAAAGCATCTCGTGATGCCACTTAGTAGTAGGTATTCTACTCCTTGGGTTTTGAACTCGAGATTCACCCTACTTACCTCGTGTTGATAGTGTTTGCTAGTTCCTTTAGGATATTAGTAACCTTTGCGATAGTCCTCGAGGTCCGTGGTATATCATTCTTCCAAATACCATGAACCATTCTTGGCAGGAGTTCTTTTGAACCAAAAGATCACAACCAGAGTGCTCTTGATGAGTTCTCCATTCTATATTGTGAATCTACCAGTTCCACCTTCTGCATGGGTTATCCGGAAGAAATGTTGAGCTTTGCTCGACATACTAATCTATGCGTCCACAACTCAGAAAATCGTATGTTCTTTGAGTTGTCCCCTTTTTAGTTGTGTTCTGACCTTCATCTATCAATTGGTAGTCAAGAGAATGCATGCATTCGTTCATCGATGCCTATTACTCTTGTGGTCTGTTAAGCCATTCTATTTCAGAATGAATAGGAGAAACAAACTCCAGAACCTCATCCATATCTAGGATTGGGTCAAAGCAATTGTATTCCGCAGATCAAAATGCCAATCCAGCTTCTGCTCTGCTCTACCTTGGAGTGTTACCATCTTTTTGTCAAGAGTATCATGAGAATTGCACCACCTCTTATGAATTCTTGACGCAGTAATACTTCTTGCCATCATTGATAATTTCTCGGTTCCCATGTTGTTGCAACCGGAATGCCGACAGGTTAACTATGATGTGTGAAATCAATACTCCTAGCAACCTTGTTGCTTGGTAGTTAATGGACGAAAATCTCATTCTTAGTGTGTTGGTTATTGAATCATCATTCTAAGATTGATCGTGCTACCTAGTCCATTCTACTGGTGCACTCCTCGATCGATGAGTTAGGATTATTTCAAACCTTCGCTCTATTGATCATATCGTCTTGCCCTGAAAAGCAAGATTGTTCTCGAGCTTAGTAACATATCGGTGGTTCTTGATTTCCCGAATATCTTCTCGGAAGTATTACCAGGTTGTCACCTAACCGCTATGTTGAGCTCGTGATCAAGTTGGTTTCTTGTAAACCACCCATTCTCCAAGATTCGGTGTTGGATACCCTGAGCTAGTTGGTTAAGCTAAACAACAACTTGGAGAGTTGGAAGATAAAAGCTTGTCCAACTTAGTTCATTCCAAGGGATATCTTGTATGTGTGTTGAAGAAAGATGGTATTTTCATCTATTGACCCCCATGATCAGTTTATGGACCTATCATCTTACCCAATCTTTGATTTGAGTATGGGCTATCGTCAAATCAAATCAGAACCAACGATGTTCGTAATGTTGTCTTACTCGTGGATTTTCCTCGATCATACACCATTGTATCTTTTGGGTCTGACCAATACTATCACCTTGTTCACATAATTATGGAATTCCATCTTCATGGAAACCTGGATGAATTGTTGTTGAGCCCATCGGCAACATTCCTATCTTCTCCATGATTGTGTTGAACATCCAGTTAGTGTTGGAAACTTTTATAAGCATTATCTTCATGACCCGCTCATGAAGCCTATGTTCGGCTGAAAGAAGTGACTTCCTCTAATTCATGTGCAATTGGTGCAAGTTGCCGCCGTGCGTTCGAGAAAGTCAGTGTTGCTTCATTTGGAATCATTCCAATCAGTCATGCATACGTGCGAAGTATTCTATGGTTTGGAGACTTGCAACCTTCATCCTACATGTGTTCCTAGCACACCAAGCCACTGATTGATTTGTTCAAGGAAAAGGAGTTCCTTTTAAGAGCTAACCCGGGCTTAATCAAGGACTTCGTTATCCGCAATGATGGTTCCCCACCCGAACTCGGTAGCGTTTTATTATAAGACTACTATGTGGTCATGCTTGTCTGGGACAGCGTGTTCACATGTACGTAGCAGAACCAGCTCATGTTTTGGAGCTTGCTATCGTAGTTCACTCCCCGAGAATCCTGCAGCGCCATCTCGTCGATTTGTGTTGCAAACTTTCATTTTTTCTTCCCAGACTCGATGGGTCTGGATTATTCTGACACCAACCAAATCTGAATCTCAGGCAGATATGATGGTTGGAACGTGTCCCAAGAACTATAATATTGGTCTCTCTGTAACCCGGTAAAATGGATGTCGTGGCCAACACACCCAACCGGAAGACCTATTATTGTAGTATCTTGTTTGAGGAAGTTGGCCACCTCCCCATAAGGATCTCGTAGAACTTATTCTAGTAGTTGTTCCTTATGGATTTTTGTGCTCCCGAAGTCCGACCTTTTACTTGATGTTCTAGATATCAAACCATATCTATGAATGGGTTACGCTAGCACATCAAGGAGAACATTAGAAGCGGAGTGCTAAATGTCTCTCGGTCGATCATCCAGATTTTGTTCCCATGGCCCCGCTAAGATGAAATCTAAGAAGGTTATCTTCCTTTGCCTCTGCATCGTCCATCGCTGTTCATCATGGTAGTACGTTGTGTTGCCAGGACCCTTGACACGGATATTGGTAAAACCTTGATGAATATGGAAATGCTCAATTCTTGAGAGCACGCACAAGCGCTAGGTGTTATCATCGGCACTAACTGGGATTGCTCTCAGTTTCCTCGGTTATGCTATAACTTTTCAAACAGTGGACTCACTCTCTACTATTGAGCTTCTCCAGTTACTAAAATCATCCCTTGTGTTGTTTTCAACAAGGTAATCCACATCATTCATTCTAATCTGGGTATGCCATTCTACCGAACCCCTCCAAATGATCGCTCGAGAATTGCCTTAGGCTGGTATAAAGAGTTTCAATGATCTCTAAATCAAAGGTAATTCTTTTTGCCACTTAAGGGGATATTTCTACGAGTCACCTTCCCTAAGGTGCCCTGTTATGGTATCATGGCAACCCAACTCCTTGCTATGTCGACAACGGTTCACCACCTTATTAAGTGTGGAATTGTTGCCTACCTGCTGAACCTTCGTCATCTGTCTTATACCATCACTCTAGTTTTATGCTCTGTGTCTCAGCTTGAGAGATGTTTCCATGTCTCAATCCATGAGTTGATCCTAAGTTGTTCGATCTTCGAGGAGATCGATCCTTCTAGAGTTTTCCCTTTCTTCTTGTCATCATGTTGAATGAAGATCTCGAAAGCAAAGACGTCAAGATCGATTTGAAGCAATGAGTCAACATCTTCAAGAAGGGCAAATGGATCATGAAGATTGTGATAGTTTTGTGACCCCCCTTTCCTCTTACCTCACGTCTTGAATCTCGGGGCGAGATTCTTGCTTAGTGGGGGTGAGTTGTCACAGCCCTAGAATTTGATTGTAAATAGTTGCACAAGCATCCATGCATCATGTCTAAATTTCTTTGAAAGTTGAAATGGGGATTGTTGAAACCCTAGCACCAATTGAATTCAACTAGGTTCAATAAAAATATTTTCAATGAACCCAAAATGCCTTTGGAAATGTTCATGATTTTTGATAAAGGTGAAAACCTCTGCCAAAAACGATGAGCATATTTCTTGGCCATTTATGGATTTCTGAATTAACTCATAAAGTATTTGAATTCGGGCATTCAAATGCTATAATTAATTTAAATGCTCAAATAATTCTGGAACTAAATGTGGGCTGTTGCATATATTTCAGAAGGTGCCCACAATTATTTTCAGGATTTTTAGAAGTGCCCTGGTATTTTTAATAAAGCCCAAACAACTACAGAAAAATAGAAAACAGAAAGAGATAAAAGAGAGAGAAAGGTAACCTACCTAACTTACCTGTGAAGCCCACCTGGCGGCCCTGTAGCTGGCCCAGCCCACCACCTGGCCCGTGCCAGTCATCACCTACCTCTGCCAGTAGGCAGAGGAGGGACACAGTGCACGCACGCGCGAGGCGCCACGCCTCCTCCCTGCTCGCCTGCCTCACCAAGGCGCCTCGAAGCCCCTCCTCAGCGCCACTCTGGACCCCCCCTGGACCCCCTCTGCTTCTCCCTCGCTCTCTGGATCTCTCTCTCTCACTCACCTGAACGGGTTCGTCGCCGCCGTTCGTCACCACCGCGGCCACCGGCCAGCACTAGACCCATGGACCAGCCCCGAGCTCTGCTGTGCCACCCTCGTCCTCTCCGTCAGCTCACGTGGCCGGAAGAGCTCCAACGCGCCGTCCCCGACCACTTCTTCATCGTCGGCCGCTGCGGATCTCCATCGCCGACTCGCCGCCGTCCGAGCTTCCCCGAGCACGCCGAGGCCACCACTGCACTCCACGTGAGCTCCTGATCATCCTTCCCCTCTCCGTTCTCTCTCTAGCATGCCGTAGCCGCCGCGCCTCTCTCACCCGACGGCACGCCGCCGCACGAGCTCGTCGCCGACGAGGCTCTGGTGGCCATTTGGTTCCGTGCGTGCCTCCGTTGGGTTCGTGAGCTCTCATAGAACGCGTAGGTGCTAACCATAGATTCTCCCGTGAACGCCGTCGTCGTTTTCATCGGCGCCCGAACTCCGGCCGCCGCCACAACCTCGCTTCCAGCGAACGCCGGCCACCCCGCACCCTTCTGTTGGTTCCCCTGGATGCGCGTGGCCACGGGCTACGTCCTGGTGCCCTTGGCGCGTCGATCCGTCGTCTCTGGCGCAACTCCGGCGGATGCCGCCGCGGTTTGAGGTCGTCATCGGCCATACTCCGGCGAAGCTGACATGGCACGTCATTAGCGGCTAACCACCCGCCAATACCGCCACTAACTAACCCCCTAGCTCACTTACAGACGGGCCCCACAGCCCTTAATTAACCTGGATTAGTTTCTGACTAGGATTAGATTAACTCTAGTGGGCCCAGGCTGTCAGGTTTGACCGGCCCAGTCAGCTTTGACCTGGCCCCACTGGTCAGCCTCTGCTCCTGCCTTGTTACACTGACATGTGGGACCCACGCGTCAGGTTTGACCGTGGCTGACCGTGTTGACCTGCTGAGGTCAGCATGACGTAGTGCTGGCGTCATAAAGCTTTTCTGGTGTTATTGTTAATTCAGGAAATTCCAGAAAATGTTTAAAACTTGTAAAAATCATAGAAATTCAACCGTAACTCCAAATGAGATAAATTATATATGAAAAATGATCAGAAAAATCCAATCTATCCATCTGTACCATTTTCATGCATGTTAGAACAACTTATAGCTGCTGTTTAGGACCAATCATATGAATGGCATTTAAATAATCACATGTGGAGTTTGAATTTGAACCTAGGGTCCAAACCAACTCCATTTAACTTACTGCTAGTTGCATTAGCTCAAATCATAGCATATTGCCATGTCATGATCATGCATCATGTTGTGCATTGCATTGATTGTGTTCTTCCTTGTTTGCCGGTGTTTGTCCCCTCTCGCTAGACGTGGTTCCAACGATGAGTTCGATGACACCGATGAAGAGCTATACTATCTTCAGAAGTGCCAGGCAAGCAAAACCCCCTTGTTCATTCCGATACAATCCTACTCTCTCGCTCCTGCTCTCTTTTACTGCATTAGGACAACAACGATTCATCTGTTACTTGCTGCGGTAGCTGAACCCCTTTATCCTCTGCATGACCTGTCATTGCCACAGTAAATAGATGAAACCCACTAGCATGAGTAGGAGTTGTTTGGGCCCTGCTGTGCCTACTCATTCATGCTTGTTTGTCATGCCTGCTACTGCTTAGAGTTGAGTCAGGTCTGATTCATCGGGGATGAATCGGAGGTGTGTAAACATGTCCTACTGTGTGTGAGCTAAGTGTGTGAACACGATTTGGTAAAGGTAGCGTTGAGAGGCCATGTAGGAGTACATGGTGGGTTGTCTCATTGAAACCGTCCTCAGGATCTGAGTTCTGTGTTTGTGATCCATGATCAGTTACTACCACACATTAGTTTCCGGTAACTCGACCCCTCTCGACTTATTAATCAACATGATCTCTGTCCAGGAGTTGCAACTAGTTTCTGGTGTTTGTAGGTAGTGTTAGTAGTCTACCAAGTGGCACCCGGTACAGGTGGGCTTGGGACAGACTAGGCACCGTGGCACGGTGTACCAAGCGTAGATCCACCCGTCGAGGTGGGCTTGGGAACCCTGCACACATCGTTTGGGGCCGTGAGCGACACCCCGGCCGGATCTCCTTGCGGATGGAACCCGAATAGGCGATAAACCTGGATGAGAGACTTGTGTGGTTAGTCAGGTCGTGGCCGACTCCCTCGCCAGGCTTCCGCTTGAAGGTTGCCGAGATACATACATGGCAGTAAGTGGCGAGAGCGTGTGTGAAGAAGTACACCCCTGCAGGGTTAATATGATCTATTCGAATAGCCGTGTCCGCGGTAAAGGACTTCTGGGTTGCCTTGTACAGTTCATAGACAAGTGAAAGTGGATACTCTAAAATGCGCAAGATAAGCGTGAGTGCTATGGATGGCGTTCTCGTAGGGAGACGGGAGCGGATCCATAGTGGTGTATTGATATGGTGAATATGTGGACTCGTGTGCGCCACCTCAAAAGAGTTACTTGCAGTCGTAGTTCAGAATAGCCACCGAGTCAAAGCTGGCTTGCTGCAGTTAAACCCCACCATCCCCTTTGTTGATAATGATGCATATGTAGATAGTTCTGATGTAAGTCTTGCTGGGTACATTTGTACTCACGTTTGCCTATTTTATGTTTTTGCAGAGAGACTTCAGTCTCGCTAGTAGTTCCGCTTGGACTTCGACGTTTAGCTTGTTACCTCAGCTACGATCTTGTGCCCTCGGCAGGATCTGGTAGATAGTCAGGCTTCTCAGCCTTTTTCATTTGTAGTTGTCTGTACTCAGACATGTTAAGCTTCCGCATGTGCTTTGACTTGTATGCTCTGAATGTTGGGTCGAGAGACCCATGTTTGTAATATCTCGCTCCTCGGAGCCTATTGAATAAAATACTTGAGTTGTAGAGTCATGTTGTGATGCCATGTTGTATTTGCACATATCGAGCATATTGTGTGTATGTTATTGAAATGCTTGGTATGTGTGGGATCTGACTATCTAGTTGTTTATCCTTAGTAGACTCTCTTACCGGGAAATGTCTCCTAGTGCTTCCACTGAGCCATGGTAGCTTGCTACTGCTCCGGAACACTTAGGCTGGCCGGTATGTGTCCTTCTTCGTTCCTGTGTCTGTCCCTTCGGGGAAATGTCACGTGATGAATACTGGAGTCCTGTTAGCCCGCTATAGCCCGGTTCACCGGAGTCCTGCTAGCCCAGTGCTACAGCCTGGATTCACTCGCTGATGACCGACACGTTCGATGCTGGGTCATGGATGCCTGTCCCTGTAAGTTTGTGCCACTTTGGGTTTACAACTAGCCATGTCAGCCCGGGCTCCTTATCATATGGATGCTAGCGACACTATCATATACGTGTGCCAAAAGGCGCAAACGGTCCTGGGCAAAGGTAAGGCGACACCCGTGGAGATACCGTGCGTGAGGCCGCAAAGTGATATGAGGTGTTACATGCTAGATCGATGTGGCATTGAGTCGGGGTCCTGACAAGGGCGGTCGCGTCCAGCTCGTTGTCGCATGAACTGGAGTCGGCCACCGCCAGCACGCCGGGGTGGACGCAAGGTGATGGGACGGTCGCGCTGAACTTGGCGGCGCAAGACGTCCGCAGCCGGCTTCAGGCCCAAGCCACCGCGCTGCAACAATGTACCCGAGAGTTTCTCGTGACGCGGGCAGTCGTTCGGGTGAGTTTTCTTGTTCTTGATTTCTTTCCGTGGGGCGCATCAGCGTACGCACTGGGTGTAGTCCCCGAGTTCCAAGCCGGCTACTGAGCAGGCAGCTTGGAACTTCTTCGAAGACTGCCACTGCAGTTCCCGGGCCGGGTTCGACTATGGCAGTCCCCGGGCCGGGTTCGACTATAGAAGTCCCCGAGCCGCCTGCCGGGTCCCTGAAGTCGGATCCGACTGCGTCGGGGTCAGGCAGCACGAAGATGGAACTGGATTCTGGAGACGTCTTGACAGATGGCTTGAGGAGGCGTTGAAGGGCGATGCCGGTTGGTATAGCTTGTCGGGTGGAGCCTATTCGTGCCAGGGCATCTGCTTGCTCGTTGTCGGCCCGTGGCACGTGAAGGAACTCGCACCCCTCGAAATATCCGCTGAGTTGCTGGACAAGGAAACGGTAGCTCGCCATGTTTGCGTCCTTGGCATCCCAGTTGCCGGATGATTGCTGAACCACTAAGTCCGAGTCGCCATAACACAGGATCCGACGGATGCCGAGTTCCTTGGCTAGCCGGAGCCCGTGTATGAGCGCTTCGTACTCGTACACATTGTTGGAGGCGGCAAAGTGGATTTGCAATGTGTATCTGAGTTTGTCGCCCTTGGGAGAGGTGAGGACGATGCCGGCTCCCAAGCCGGTGCGCATCTTGGATCCGTCAAAATGGATCCGCCAGTGAGTGGAGTCCGGAGCCGGCGGCAGGTACTGGGTCTCGGCCCAGTCGATGAGGAAGTCGGCCAGTGCTTGGGACTTGATGGCGGTGCGGGGCTGATAGTAAATTGTGTACGGAGCCAGCGCAATGGCCCATTTCGCCACTCGGCTGGATGCATCCCGGCTGCCTATGATCTCGGCAAGCGGGGCAGTGCATACGACCGTGATGGGATGCTCTTGAAAGTAGGGCTTGAGTTTCTTAGAGGAGAAGTACACACCATAGCACATTTTCTGATAGTGCGGGTAGTTTTGCTTTGAGGTGGATAACACTTTGCTCAAATAATATACCGGCCTCTGGACTAGCTGAGCTCGGCCTTCTTCTGGGTGCTGAACCACAATGACTGTGCTGACCACCCGGCTGGCGGCGGCGATGTAGAGGAGCATGGGCTCCTTCTCAGTTGGGGCCACCAAGACAGGCGGCATGGACATCATCTTCTTCAAGTCGTGGAAAGCTTGATCCGCCTGGTCATTCCACTCAAAGTGAGCAGACTTCTTCATATGTTGGTAGAGGGGGAGAGCCTTCTCTCCGAGCCGGCTCATGAAGCGGTTCAAAGATGCCAGGAATCCGGTGAACTTTTGGACGTCTCGCAGCTTGGTAGGGACCTTCATTCTCTGTATGGCCTTGATCTTCACTGGGTTGCACTCGATGCCGCGTTCGGAGACCAGGAAGCCTAGAAGCTGGCCGACTGGTACTCCGAACACACATTTCTCTGGGTTGAGCTTGATCTGAAATCGGCGTAAGTTCTCAAAGGTTTCCTTGAGGTCTTCAAGCAGGGTGCCGTGTTTCTCCGTCTTCACCACAACATCGTCTACATAGACGTGGGCATTTCTGCCGAGTTGCTTGAGGAGGCACTTCTGCATGCAACGCTGAAAAGTGGCACCGGCATTTCTCAAGCCGAATGTCATAGTCAGGTAACAGAAAGCTCCAAATGGGGTGATGAATGCGGTCTTCAAGCGGTCAGCCAGGTTCAACTTTATCTGGTGGTAGCCGGAATAAGCATCCAAGAAACTCAACAGCTCGCATCCGGCTGTGGAGTCTATCACTTGGTCAATCCTTGGCAGAGCGAATGGATCTTTGGGGCAGGCCTTGTTGAGGCTGATGTAATCGATACACATGCGCCACTGCTTGTTCTTCTTCAGCACGAGGACCGGGTTGGCAAGCCATTCCGGAAGGAAGTTCCATAATGAAGCCGGCTGCCAAAAGCCGGGCTATCTCTTCTCCGACTACTCTTCTCTTCTCTTCTGACAGGTGGCGCAAGGGCTGCCTGGCCGGCTTTGCGTTAGGTCGGACGTGTAGCTTGTGCTCGGCGAAATCCGTCGGGACACCCGGCATGTCTTTGGGAGACCATGCAAAGACGTCCCGATTCGCACAGAGGAAATCGACGATCTCGCCTTCCTATTTGCTGTCAAGGC
Organism: Triticum timopheevii; assembly: GCA_963921465.1. Lineage (NCBI taxonomy): Eukaryota > Viridiplantae > Streptophyta > Magnoliopsida > Poales > Poaceae > Triticum > Triticum timopheevii. The sequence goes on along the minus strand of OY997270.1, from coordinate 578,198,921 downwards.
CTGTGCCTATGACAGCGTGCCTATCTGGGTGCTCCGGGTCCAGGGGTATCTTCTTTGTCTCTTTAGCCGGCTGGAAAGAACCTTGAGCTTCACATTCTTTGGGGTCAGGAGACAAAGCCGGCTGCTTGCCAGCCAAGGCCACAACTCGGTCCAACATCTTCTTTTCTTCGGCAATCACGAGGGACTCGGCCAGCCGACTACTGGCTGCTGCACACTCAGAAGACTTTCATTGAGAGTTCCTCTGTGTCGTCACCGATAGGCTCGATGGCTTCTTCAATCAACAACGCTGTCCAGGGGGAGACTTTTCTCCCCGGACAGATCTTCATATTCGCGGCTTTGCACTGCGGGCTAATTCACTTGGCCATCTGGAGCAGATCGAAAGCTACGCCCCTGGCCGTCAGGTCAGGTTCGGGAGCCTAAACTTCACGGCCGACATCCGCGGGGACTTGATCTTCGACGGGCTCGAACCACAGCCAACCGTGCCGCACTGTCACGATGGGCATGATCTAGCTCTGCCGCTGAACAGTGCCTTGGTGGCCGCACAAGAATCCGCTCCCGGCCCTTAGTCCGGAGCCGATCGCCCAGATCGAGGACCGGTTGTTGGACACCGCCTCGGGGGCTGCAACTTCCACGACGATGGAGCCGAACACTAACCTTGTCCCTGGCAAAGCTCGTGACTCCGAGGTACCGGATTCCCTGCCGGACTCCGAACCTCCCGCGCCCCGCCCAATCGAGTTTGATTGGGCGCCGGTCATGGAATTCACCGTTGCGGATATCTTCCAACACTCGCCCTTTGGCGACATCCAAAATTCACTAAAGCATCTCTCGCTATCCGGAGAGCCCCGGCCGGATTATGGCCAGGATGGTTGGGAAGCGAGCGACGAAGAAATTCACTACCGAGGGAGTCCTGGACTAGGGGGTGTCCGGACAGCCGGACTATCATCGTCCGCCGGACTCCAAGACTACGAAGATACAAGATTGAAGACTCCGTCCTGTGTCCGGATGGGACTTTCCTTGGCGTGGAAGGCAAGCTTGGCGATACGGATATGTAGATCTCCTACCATTGTAACCGACTCTGTGTAACCCCAGCCCTCTCCGGTGTCTATATAAACCGGAGGGCTTTAGTCTGTAGGACACAACATACATTACAACAATCATACCATAGGCTAGCTTTTAGGGTTTAGCCTCCTTGATCTCGTGGTAGATCCACTCTTGTACTACCCATATCTATATCTATATCTATATCTATATCTATACCTACTATTAAAGGGAATAGATATTCTTAGTTTGGTTTCGCTTTATTTCGTCCTGCTTTGATGATATATTTTTTTCTAACTGAGGTGGTACTATTTTTTGAGTAAAGTCTGTTTTAAACCTTAAATTCGTAGAGCTGGTCGGAATCGAACCTCAACCTTTGAATCCCTGAAATCGGTACCCTCACCTCTCTGATCCCGGTCAAAGTCAACCCTACACCGATCCTAGGCCTGTTTGTCGCACTGGAAAACTGCAATCCCGGGCGGGATTACAGGTTCTGTCGCTGCAAGTCATATCCATCTTCTTCCCCTCGGCTGTCGCGTCGAGCGATGCTGCAACAGCCAGCACTGCGATGCATGGCAAACTCCACAGCATGCCCCGACACCCGCCGAGATGCCGAAGCCGAGTAAGAGGCCGTGCTCTGGGGCGTACTCGTGCGTCCATTGAACGGCAGCTAGCTGAGTTCCGCCGGTACAGATCGATCAAGCTAACCGGCGTGTAAGTCACTACGTACGTTAGCTAGCTCATGGAAAATCCATCCACATGTCCACCTGCTTCAAAGTCAGCTTCTACGTGAATACGCTAGAATACCAAAATCGTGTGTCTCAGCTTTGCACAATAGTGTTCGCCGCAGAGTACTCGGCGACGACTCGGCGTCTTGAGGCTGTGCGCAATTTGCCCATGGTGGCATGCGCTGACACGATCATCGTCTCCTACGGCGGAACCAGCTCCAAGCTTTGTTCCTCACAATCAAGATGCAGTTCGCGCACGTGCATGTACAAGTGCACAAGGTCCCTCGTGAGCTCTGACCTAGTGAGATGGAACCGCACCCTCATCTTGTCGTGATCCGCCGGCATGCTGCCGCCGGGAGCATGCTAGACACATCTCGAGGAAGAACCCGAGCACCTTGGTCACCAGGTTCATGGCGCGCCGCAGCACGTAGTCTCCAATTGATGTGATTACCGAGGACTCGAGCACGAAGTCGAGCAGGCCCGTGCAGCCCATGTACGCGCGCGTCGTGCACCTCTCTGGTTCGGCAACGTCGAGGCGCCGTTGGCGGCCGACAGTGGCGCAGTCGAGGAGGAAGTGGATGAGGCAGAGGCTGGACCAGCGCTGATTTTCAGATGCAGCGGAGGGGATTGAGGATGTATATGACATGTGGAGCATGGACGTCAGCGAGACTAGACTTTGATTCTGGGTGGGATTGATCTTTTCCCGGTGCGCCAAACAGATTCTAAGGTTGATATTAACCGGGATTAAAAAGGTGAGGGTACCGATTTCAGGGATTCAGACGTCAGGGTCCACTTCGGACATGCTCTACGAGTTCAAGGTTTAAAATAGAACGTTGCGCAGGTTCGCTCATGTTATTTCTTCTGGCTTGCAGGATCGCTTGTGTGGGCGATCGAAGCCCATCCAGGCGAAAAACAAGTGCGTGCGTCCATTAACTTATGGGCTTTTCCTCTAAAAAAAGATCAACTTATGGGCTGCGAGTGGGCTTCGTAAAATCAAGTAAAAAATAGTTCGCGTGGTTGGATTGATGGGGAATCAAAGACAACACCTCGTGTACCAAGGCGACCCGTGGTAACCAACTGAGCTGAGTTCTATTTGTAATTTATCCCACCTCGACAGTATATATTCCATCACACCGATTTATATGTGTTCCCTACTTGCTCGCAGTATCAATATACCTCCATGGGACTCAAAGAAAACAGAGAATAGAGACTAGAGGAATTGATCTTGGAATTGTGTGGCTGCCATGTAAAAAAAGGAAAATATTTGGGGCCATTAATTGCCAGGAGTCCCCTTGATTAAAGTAAAGGAAGGGAAGGGTTCGGATCGTAAGGCTGGATTTCTTTGTCTTGAAAAGGATGCTTGATTTGAGTGGTTTGTGGGATGCTAATAACATCCATAATTAAAGCTCAACAGTTGCACAATTAAGGAAGGTCTGCTGGCCGGTCACGACTCATGAGGGGCAAAACAGAATTTAGAAGAAAAAGGAAATTGCTGGAAGGGAAAAGAGATAAATTCCCCTGTTATTAGGCAAAAAAAGAAAGGAATTTAAAAGAAGAAATAAATTTCACTGGAATTAGAAAGCTAGCTGTGGAGGAGCTCTTGGCAAGCAAACCAGTTTCCTCGAATCTCATGGTAACATTTTCAATGTCCTGGGAGGTCCATATAAATTATGCTTTTGGCCATGTTATAATTTGTTAATGAGGTACAATTTTTTAGGGCAGTGTAAATGTCAAGTTAACAACTTTTGATTTGTATCCAATGGGAACCCACGCCCTGCATGTTTTTTAAGACTTCATAAAAATCCAAAATATTTGCAAAATGGTGTGTCAAGTTGTGATCAAACCGTTCTCCTTGAGCCCAGGAACGCTAATGGACGAATAACTAACTAGGCCATAAACACTTTGTCATTCTTTAATGGATTACATCCAATATTACGCAGACTCATTTGATCTAAGGTTGTTTTTTAATAACTTTAATATTCTTTTCTTGTCGCGAATGAACCGACGAGCCGGCGGTCCAACCAGTGAGTCGCTCCCTCGGTTTTAGAAACTATGGTTAGATGGCCATGGCAGAAGAACATGCCATAGTTTGCTGCTGGAAAAATCCCCGAGTTCATGTTAGAGATAAAGAAGGTGGACGGTGGCGACAGTGAAGTGTATGCAGTTTATGTTGATTCAAGTTATTGATGTCCCCCCGCGTAACTTAATTTGTATTAATAATTATTATTATGTGGCCAAGAAGGAAATGCGCCGCCTGATTCGTTAAGACCTGACTGGTGTTGAAGTGAAGATGTATGCGACGGTTACAACGCACGAGGAACTACAAGCCGGTGTAAGAAGAGGCTTGTGAAATCGGCATGGTAGAATGTAAAAACCAACCTCACCGCCTTGGGATTGATCAGATTTGTTGTAATAGGTTGGCAAGTGACCACTATCATGATGACACAGGAGAAATAATGGCAACAAAGATGACTCATCAGGGCTATGCATGAGTTTGTTTCTCCCGTTGCAACGCACGGGCATTTGTGCTAGTCATCAATATTAATCAAGCAGGACGTAGGGTTTTACCTCCATCAAGAGGGCCCGAATCTGGGTAAAACATCGTGTCCCTTGTCTCCTGTTACCATCCGCCTAGACGCACAGTTCGGGACCCCCTATCCGAGATCCGCCGGTTTTGACACCGACATTGGTGCTTTCATTGAGAGTTCCTCTGTGTCGTCACCGATAGGCTCGATGGCTTCTTCAATCAACAACGCTGTCCAGGGTGAGACTTTTCTCCCCGGACAGATCTTCGTATTCGGCGGCTTCGCACTGCGGGCTAATTCACTTGGCCATCTGGTGCAGATCGAAAGCTACGCCCCTGGCCGTCAGGTCAGGTTCGGGAGCCTAAACTTCACGGTCGACATCCGCGGGGACTTGATCTTCGACGGGCTCGAGCCACAGCCAAGCGTGCCGCACTGTCGCAATGGGCATGACCTAGCTCTGCCGTCGAACAGTGCCTTGGTGGCCGCACAAGAATCCGCTCCGGCCCTTAGTCCGGAGCCGATCGCCCAGATCGAGGACCGGTGGTTGGACACCGCCTCGGGGGCTGCAACTTCCACGGCGATGGAGCCGAACACTAACCTTGTCCCTTGCGAAACTTGTGACTCCGAGGTGCCGGACTCCCCGCCGGACTCCGTACCTCCCGCGCCCCTGCCGATCGAATCTAATTGGGCGCCGGATATGGAATTCATCGCCGCGGACATCTTCCAACACTCGCCCTTTGGCGACATCCCAAATTCGCTAAAACATCTCTCGCTATCCGGAGAGATCTGGCCGGACTATGGCCAGGACGGTTGGGATACGAACGACAAAGAAATTCAAAGCCCACCCACCACCCACTTTGTAGCCACTGTCGACGATCTAACAGACATGCTAGACTACGACTCCGAGGACATCGACGGTATGGACGACGATGCCGGAGACGAACAAGAACCAGCGCCTATAGGGCACTGGAAGACCACCTCGTCATATGACATATACATGGTGGACACCCCAAAAGAGGGGGACGGCGAAGAAGCAGTGGAGGTAGATTCCTCAAAGGAACAGCCCAAGCGCCGACGTTAGTGGTGCCGCTCTAAATCCCGCCACAGCAAGAATGGAGATTCAGGCACAGGAGATAATAATACCCCAGAGAGTGCCGAAGATAATCCCCTCCAGCAAGATTCAGCGCAGGAGGATGCAGAAGCAAGCCCTCACAAGAGGGCGGCAGACGAAGAGGTCGAGGATGATAATTATATACCTCCCTCCAAAGACAAGGCAAGCCTCAATGACGACGAGTTCGTCGTGCCCGAGGATCCCGTCGAACAAGAGCGTTTTAAACGCAGGCTTATCGCCACAGCAAATAGCCTAAAGAAAAAGCAGCAGCAGCTTCAAGCTGATCAGGACCTGCTGGCCGATCGATGGACCGAGGTCCTCGCGGCCGAAGAGTATGAACTCGAACGCCCCTCCAAAAGTTACCCAATACGCAAGTTGCTCCCCCGATTACAGGAGGAAACACACATACCTTCATCGTCAGCGCACAATACGGCCGACCGACCACCCCGTGGCCGAGACAGAGAGGCATCTAGACCCTCCACCAAGACCGTACCCCGGCATCGCTCCAAGAGTACGAAGCCAAGAGGGAACGCGCCGGACTTGCGAGATATATTGGAGGACAAAGCAAGGCAATCCAGATCCATCTATGGATCACGTGGGCGCCCCACGACCCACAACGAATACCGTCGCGCCAGATACAATAACTCCGGCCGGGCCGAACACAGCAGACAATGCTCTCTCGAGCTACGTCGTGATATTGCTCAATATAGAGGTGCCGCACACCCGCTATGCTTCACTGACGAAGTAATGGATCATCAAATCCCTGAAGGGTTTAAACCCGTAAACATTGAATCCTACGATGGCACAACAGACCCCGCGGTTTGGATCGAAGATTATCTCCTTCACATCCATATGGCCCGCGGCGACGATCTTCACGCCATCAAGTATCTCCCACTCAAGCTTAAAGGACCAGCTCGGCATTGGCTTAACAGCTTGCCCGCAGAGTCAATTGGGTGTTGGGAAGACCTGGAAGTCGCATTCCTCGACAACTTCCAGGGCACATATGTGCGACCACCAAACGCCGATGACCTAAGCCACATAATTCAACAGCCAGACGAATCGGCCAGACAATTCTGGACACGGTTCCTCACAAAGAAAAATCAAATCGTCGACTGTCCGGATGCAGAGGCCCTCGCAGCCTTCAAGCATAACATCCGCGACGAATGGCTAGCCCGGCACCTAGGACAGGAAAAGCCGAAATCCATGGCAGCCCTCACATCATTAATGACCCGCTTCTGTGCGGGAGAGGATAGCTGGCTAGCTCGCAGCAACAACCTCAGTAAAAATTCTGGCAGTCCGGATACCAAGGACCACAATGGCAGGTCGCGTCGAAGCAAAAATAAACGCCGCATTAACGGCGACGACAAGGAGGATATGGCAGTCAACGACGGATTCCGAGGCTCTAAACCCGGTCAGCGGAAGAAGCCATTCAAAAGAACCACTCCGGGTCCGTTCAATTTGGACCGAATACTCGACCGCTTCTGCCGGATACATGGCACCCCTGAAAAGCCAGCTAATCACACCAACAGAGATTGTTGGGTATTCAAGCAAGCAGGCAAGTTAATTGCCGAAAACAATGACAAGGGGCTGCACAGCGACGACGAGGAAGAGACCCGACTGCCGAACAATAGAGGACAGAAGGGTTTCCCCCCACAAGTGCGGACGATGAACATGATATACGCAACCCATATACCCAAGAGGGAGCGAAAGCGTGCACTAAGGGACGTATATGCGATGGAGCCAGTCGCCCCTAAGTTCAATCCATGGTCCTCTTGCCCGATCACTTTCGACCGAAGAGATCATCCGACCAGTATCCGCCATGGCGGATTCGCCGCATTGGTTTTAGACCCAATCGTCGATGGATTTCACCTCACGAGAGTCCTGATGGACGGCGGCAGTAGCCTGAACCTGCTTTATCAGGATACAGTGCGCAAGATGGGCATAGACCCCTCAAGGATTAAACCTACAAAGACGACTTTCAAAGGCGTCATACCAGGTGTTGAGGCCAATTGTACAGGCTCAGTCACACTGGAAGTGGTCTTTGGATCCCCGGACAATTTCCGGAGCGAGGAGTTAATCTTCGACATAGTCCCATTCCGCAGCGGCTATCACGCCCTGCTCGGACGAACCGCATTTGCAAAGTTCAACGCGGTACCGCATTACGCATACCTGAAGCTCAAGATGCCAGGCCCTCGTGGAGTCATTACGGTCAATGGAAATACGGGACGCTCCCTCCGAACGGAGGAACACACAGCGGCTCTCACGGCAGAAGTACAGAGCAGCCTTTTAAGGCAATACTCGAGTCCGGCCGTTAAACGGCCGGACACGGCCAAACGCGCCCGGAGCAACATCAACCAAGACCACCTGGCACGTTCCAAGCACGCTTAGCAATGCGGCCCCAACCCCAGCCCTTGCATAATTGCAAGACCAACCCTCCGCGTACATCATTATGCTCTCGAGATACCATGGGCCTAGGGGAAGGGGCACGACCACAACAGACCCAGAGTGCGGCTCGACCACACCAGGGGCTCACAAGTGTGTCACTCCTATTTGTTATGATTTTCTTCCTTTATGTACACAGGACTCCGATCACCAGAGGCCCTGTCCGGCGGTGAACCCGCCGAATTCATGATGCAACAGCCAGGGAAGAATGAAGACTGCGATAAACACTCAGGTGGTCTCCATTACGAGCATTAAATTTGATTATATCCACCAGTCCGCAGCCCATCCCTGGAGGGGGACATGTTTGATTAGTCCAATCCCTTGCTTACCGCACTATTTGTATCATTCCGCACTCATAGCAGAATTCTTTAAATAAATAATGCAACATTTTTCGCCTGTTATTGCATTACTTTACACATATGTTCATTAATGACATCTCGCACCCGTATATTATTGGTACGGCCGAATACACCAGGGGCTTATGTTCCCCGCATTATGGTGTGATAAGTCCGAACACTTTCACAAGTGCGGCACCCCGAACTTATAGCATTATATGAATCGGCTCCGAATCATGTCTTGGGTCAATAGTTGGGTTTGCCCGGCTCCCACGTTTTGGCGCCTTACGTTCCATTCTGTCGGCTAAGGTGGCACTGGGAGAACCACTGCGATTGCGCCCCGGTTGAGCTGGGCGAGCGCCTTAGTGGAGAAAGCTAAAACTGACCGGCGTGATAAGGCGAGAGACTGGTCGCTGTTCGAGAGGTCTTTTCGGGTCCCTAAAGACCCATGCCACTTCAAGCGAAGTACCGGATAATGTCCGATGAAGGCGTGGATAGCGCCTCGAATTCGGTCTTCCGAATACTAGAGACTTCGCCGAAATTTAAAATTATAGAATTCTATGGCTAAGTGAGAGTGTTCAAGCATTATAAGTCCGGTTGCTTTGTTCGTTGTGTTGAGCGCCTCCCTAGATGGACCCAAAAATGGGAACAAGAGTGCTCAAGTTTATCCCGAACACCCCAGCACTCGTGGCTTGGGGGCTGAAGCCAACGACTTGCCATCTCTCAGATTTTATAAACGGCCGCATAGAAGGTAATATTTTAAATTAAACAAGCGTTGCGTAGCGCATATGAACAAAGTTTTCAGCGCACAGGATAATACATAGTGAGTTTCACTCAATAATTACATCTCTGGGGCATTCATCCGCAATATTGCGGGCACCCTTCAGGACAGTCTTATAGTACATTTTGGGCGTACGATACTCCTTGCCCGCTGGCGGCGGGTCAGTAAGAAGCTTCTCCGCATCCAGCCTGCCCCAGTGCACCTTTGCGCGGGCAAGGGCCCGACGAGCACCTTCAATATAGGCGGAGCGCTTGACGACATCCACCCAGGGGCACGCATCCACCAGCCGCCGCACGAGGCCGAAGTAGCTCCCAGGCATGGCCTGTCCAGGCCACAGCCGGACTATAAGGCCCTTCATGGCCTCCTCAGCTACCTTGTGGAGTTCGACCAGCTGCTTCAGCTGGTCACTTGGGGGCACCGGATGGCCGGCCTCAGCGTACTGAGACCAGAAGACCTTCTCCGTTGAGCTTCCCTCCTCGCCACGGTAGAATGCGGCAGCATAGGATACACTGCGAGGCAGATCTGCAAACGCCCCTGGAGAGCTCCGAATTCGGGTAAGTGTCAGGTAATTCACATTAACATGCTTGCTTTGCATGAAAAATGCCTTACCCGCCGCTATTTTCTTCATATCCTCAACCTCCTGAAGGGCCTTGCGGGCCTCGGCCTTGGCGGACTTGGAACTTTCGAGAGCCGAGGCGAGCTCGGACTCTCGAGTCTTTGAGTCGTGCTCCAAACTCTCATGCTTCTCCACGAGAGCCTGTAGCTCTTGCCGCACCTCCGCCACCCGTGCCTCCTGCTTTTCTCGCTCTGCCCGTTCCGTGGCCGCACTGCGTTCGGCCGCAGACATAGCCTCCTTCAGGGCTGCCACCTCGTTTGTGGCCCCTGCAGTACCCGTATTATCCTTGTTAATTTTATTGCAACCGAAATCCTTTTCTGTAAGGTAAAAATTCAAAGTGGTTCTACTCACCTTCTTTGTCCTCGAGCTGCCTCTTGGCATGGCTGAGCTCTCGCTCGGACCGCTCGAGATCTTGCTTTAATGCATCAACCTCCGCAGTCAGTGCGGCAGATGTCAGCAGCACAACCTGCAAACCCATATTGACATAATTTATTAGCAACCTACGAATATCTTTTTAGATCCTCAGTCCGGCTTTTCTTTCCGAACACCGAACCGAGCATCAGGGGCTACTGTCTATGCGGTATTACATTACATAATTTTAACTTCTTACCTCAAAGCCTGTTAGAAGGCTACTGCAGGCTTCGGTCAGCCCGCTCTTGGCGAGCTGAACCTTCTGAATCACCGCACTCATAACAGTGCGGTGTTCTTCCTTGATGGAAGCGCCTTTGAGCGCCTCCAGCAAGTTGTCCGGCGCCTCCGGTTGGACGTAGGCCGCCGGCGTCACGGTCTTGCCCTTCTTTCGAAGGGGCCGCTTGCCGGACTCCGGAACCGCTGCAGGTTCCTGTGTGGAGTCCGGCGCAAAGTCCGGGAGGCTGCCTTGCGGCGCCTCCGGAGCCTCCTCCTGATGGGTCCCTTTCTGGGATCCCACCTCGGCGTCCTCATCGGCGTGGGGGGTGGAGGCAGTCGGAAGGGAATCCACATCCGACAGGGCAACGACCCGCTCGATGAAGCGGGGAGATCATCATCAGCCGGACTGCGGGCAATATGCGGCATTAGTAGGACACTATGTGACACAAAAGAAATTGCAGATCATTCAGGGATCCGGATACTTACGATCTTGTCGGAGGCCTGGCCCTTGAAGGCCACTCCTCGCCGCTAATGTCGGTGTTGGCAGAGCTGTCTGGGGGAATAGTTCTCCCCCTCTTGGACCCTTCGGCCTCCCCTATTGGTGAAGCCTTTCTCTTCCTCTCTCCCCCTCTGGGAGAGAGTCTTCTTCCTCCTCCTCGTCTTCGGGGGAGGAGTCCGCCTCGTCGTCGGACACCTGATAATGGGAACTCTTTTGAGTGCCCGTGGCCACCTTCTTGGCCTTCTTCTCCGGCACCACATGCGGTGCCAGAACCAGCAGCCCCGCTAGACGGGCATCCACTGGGTCTTCTGGCATGGGAGCCGGGCAGATGAGCTGCTCGGCCTTTTTCATCCATTCCTGTCAAAGGAAAAGGGAGATTGAAACCCTCTTAGAATCAATCTATTTACAATAAGTGTCCCGTAAAAGGGTAGAATCACTTACCTCGTCAGCCAGATGCTGCGAGTGAAATCCGCGATCTTCCGTCGCGGATGCGGGGGCTTCGGCGCCCTTAAACAGCACCCTCCAGGCGCCTTCGTACGTCGTGTCGAAGAGCCCGCTCAGCGCCTGGTGCTGTTCTGGATCGAACTCCCACAGTTTGAATGCTCGTTCTTGGCATGGGAGAATCCGGCAGACGAGCATGACTTGGACCACGTCGACGAGCCTGAGCTTCTTGTTCACCAGCTTCTGGATACAGGCTCGGAGTCCCGTCAGCTCCCCCGAATTACCCCACAGCAAGCCCTTCTCTTTCCAGGAGGTGAGCTGCGTAGGGATACCGGATCTAAACTCGGGGGCCGCCGCCCACGTGGGGTCGCGCGGCTCAGTGATGTAGAACCACCCCGATTGCCACCCCTTGACGGAGTCCACGAAGGCCCCTTCGAACCAGAGGACGTTGGGCATCTTGCCCAACATGGCGCCTCCGCACTCTGCCTGCGTGCCCTTCACTACCTTCGGCTTGATGTTGAAGGTCTTGAGCCACAAGCCGAAGTGGGGCCGGATGCAGAGGAGGGCCTCACACACGACGATAAATGCCGAGATGTTGAGGATGAAGTTCGGCGCCAGATCGTGGAAATCCAGGCCGTAGTAGAACACGAGCTCCCGGACAAAGGGGTGAAGTGGAAAGCCCAGTCCGCGGAGGAAGTGGGGAAGGAAAACTACCGTCTCATGGGGCCCGGGGGTAGGGATGAGCTGCCCCTCGTCGGGCAGCCGGTGCGCGATGTCGCCGGAAAGGTATCCGGTGCTGCACAGCTTTGTGATATGCTCCTCCTTAACGGTGGAAGCCAACCATTTGCCTCCCCCTCCGGACATGGTCGGAGAAGGTTGAGACGAGATGCACGAACTTGGGCGCTGGAGCTTGAGTGCGCGGAGGTGGATAAGCAAAGGAGGAAGAAGGCGTGGGCGAAAAGGTGAATCCTTATCCCTTATATATAGGCGGGCGAAGACTATGCGTCCCCCACCAGCCTGGTAAAACTCGCTTATCTCCCAAGCGCCACCATCAATGGCGCGGTTGGGTTACCCACGTCCGTATTGATGAGAATCCCGGAATAAGGGGAACGCGATCTCTGCTTCAACAAGACGTGCCAAGGAAACCGCTTCGCTAAACGTGCTGAGGTGGTATAATAAAAAGCGATTCAAGTAAAGGCTTGGTAGTGGTGTAACGTCATGCCGCAAAATACGTCAGCAGATTGAGCTTGTGTACATTTTATTCTCTCTACGGTGGAATGTGGAATTTATTTTGCAGAGCCGGACACTATCCCGGTGTTCATGATCTTCTCTGGATTATTCAAAGGAGGAACCGGCCTTGCAATGCCGAACATTATGCGCGCCGGACTTATCGTCATTGAAGCCTGGTTCAGGGGCTACTGAGGGAGTCCTGGACTAGGGGGTGTCCGGACAGCCGGACTATCATCGTCCGCCGGACTCCAAGACTACGAAGATACAATATTGAAGACTCCGTCCCGTGTCCGGATGGGACTTTCCTTGGCGTGGAAGGCAAGCTTGGCGATGTGGATATGTAGATCTCCTACCATTGTAACCGACTCTGTGTAACCCTAGCCCTCTCCGGTGTCTATATAAACCGGACGGCTTTAGTCTGTAGGACACAATATACATTACAACAATCATACCATAGGGTAGCTTCTAGGGTTTAGCCTCCTTGATCTCGTGGTAGATCCACTCTTGTACTACCCATATCATCAATATTAATCAAGCAGGACGTAGGGTTTTACCTCCATCAAGAGGGCCCGAACCTGGGTAAAACATCGTGTCCCTTGTCTCCTGTTACCATCCGCCTAGACGCACAGTTCGGGACCCCCTACCCGAGATCCGCCGGTTTTGACACCGACATTGGTGCTTTCATTGAGAGTTCCTCTGTGTCGTCACCGATAGGCTCGATGGCTTCTTCAATCAACAACACTGTCTAGGGTGAGACTTTTCTCCCCGGACAGATCTTCGTATTCGGCGGCTTCGCACTGCGGGCTAATTCACTTGGCCATCTGGAGCAGATCGAAAGCTACGCCCCTGGCTGTCAGGTCAGGTTCGGGAGCCTAAACTTCACGGCCGACATCCGCGGGGACTTGATCTTCGACGGGCTCGAGCCACAGCCAAGCGTGCCGCACTTTCGCGATGGGCATGACCTAGCTCTGCCGCCGAACAGTGCCTTGGTGGCCGCACAAGAATCCGCTCCGGCCCTTAGTTCGGAGCTGATCGCCCAGATCGAGGACCGGTGGTTGGACACCGCCTCGGGGGCTGCAACTTCCACGGTGATGGAGCCGAACACTAACCTTGTCCCTTGCGAAACTTGTGACTCCGAGGTGCCGGACTCCCCGCCGGACTCCGGACCTCCCGCGCCCCTGCCGATCGAATCTGATTGGGCGCCGGTTATGGAATTCACCGCCGCGGACATCTTCCAACACTCGCCCTTTGGCGACATCCTAAATTCGCTAAAACATCTCTCGCTATCCGGAGAGACCTGGCCGGACTATGGCCAGGACGGTTGGGATACGGACGACAAAGAAATTCAAAGCCCACCCACCACCCACTTTGTAGCCAGTATCTACGATCTAACAGACATGCTAGACTACGACTCCGAGGACATCGACGGTATGGACGACGATGCCGGAGACGAACAAGAACCAGCGCCTACAGGGCACTGGAAGACCACCTCTGTCACGCCCAATATGCGACCCTATCCAAAAGGAACTCGAAGGTCCCACGAAGGATAGACCCGCATATTTAAACGCTTTTGCAAGGTGGATATCATTACATCAACATTACATAATAGATGGGGATACATACATAAGGCATACAATGCCACACGAATACAACAATACAACATACAAGAACAACAACCGACTACGGATGAAACACAAACAAAAACTCCAATGACATCCACCCTGCTAGCCCAGGCTGCCGACCTGGAACCTATCCCCTGATCGAAGAAGAAGCAGAAGAAGAACTCCAAACAAGCAAACATCGCTCTCGCGTCATGAACATTGCATAACCTGTACCTGCAACTGTTGTTGTAGTAATCTGTGAGCCACGAGGACTCAGCAATCCCATTACCATGGGTATCAAGACTAGCAAAGCTTAATGGGAAAGGAAGGGGTAAAGTGGTGAGGTTGCAGCAGCGACTAAGCATGATATGGTGGCTAACATACACAAATGAGAGCGAGAAGAGAAGCAAAGGAACGGTCGTGAAGCTAGCAATGATCAAGAGGTGATCCTGAACTCCTACTTACGTCAAACATAACACAGAAACCGTGTTCACTTCCCGGACTCCGCTGAGAAGAGACCATCATGGCTACACACTCGGTTGATGCGTTTTAATTCGGATCAAGTGTCAAGTTATCTACAACCGGACATTAACAAATTCCCATCTGCCACATAACCGCGGGCATGGCTCTCGAAAGTTTATACCCTGCAGGGGTGTCCCAACTTAGCCCATGACAAGATCTCGCGATCAACGAAGGAATAGACCTTCTCCCAGGAAGACCTGATCAGTCTCGGAATCCCAGTTTACAAGACATTTCGACAATGGTAAAACAAGACCAGCAAAGCCTCCCGGCATGCCGACATCCTGATAATAGCCGCGCGTATCTCGTCTCAGGCCACGACCGGATGAGTCAAGCTACGAGTAAAACCAGACTTCGAGTTTCCCCGAGGTGGCCCCGCAGGTTGCTCGGTTCAGACCAACACTTAGACAAGCACTGGCCCGGGGGGGGGGGGCTAAAATAAAGATGACCCTTGGGTTAATTACTCCCAAGGGAAATATAGGTGGTGGTGAGGCAAATGGTAAAACCAATGTTGGGCCTTGCTGGACAAGTTTTATTCAAAGCGAACTGTTAGGGGGGTCCCATAAATCACCCGACCGCGTTAGGAACGCAAAATCCGGGAACATAACACCGGTATGACGGAAACTAGGGCGGCAAGAGTGGAACAAAACACCAGGCATAAGGCCGAGCCTTCCACCCTTTACCAAATATATAGATGCATTAATTAAATAAGAGATATTGTGATATCCCAACATAACCCTGTCCACCATGGAGCAATCTTCAACTTCACCTGCAACTAGCAACGCTATAAGAGGGGCTGAGCAAAGCGGTAACATAGCCAAGCAATGGTTTGCTAGGAATGGTATCAAAGGTTAGAGGTTCATGGCAATTTGAGAGGCTTGATGAGAAAATGATAGGTAATGCAGCATAGCAATAGAACGAAGCAACTAGCATAGCAATGATAGTAGTGAGATCCAGGGTAGCGGTCATCTTGCCTGAAATCCCGCTAGGAAGAAGAACGAGTCCATGAAGAATATGAAGCCACGAAGACGAACCACACGGAGACGAACGAATCCTCATGATCGCAACGAAATGAGAACTATCGAGAAGAAGCACACAACATAGTAAACACACCACACATGAACAAGACATGATGCACAACAAGCATGATGCATGACAAAGCTACATGAAGCTACTCATGGCAAGGGATGATGCAAACAAGAACAACACATCAAGGCAAGTTTAACTGAGGCCGGGAACAACATACAACAATTCCGGTAAGTCCTCATAAGCATATTTTGAAATTGGTCCAGATCTGAACAAACCTTATGTTCAAGTTGTTAAACAGCAAGTTAAGGAGCACCAAGAGAAACTACACGAAATTCTAGTCAAGTTACATATAAAGTTCATTAGATTCGGAGCTACGGCCTAGAAGATATGAGCAAAACAAGTTAAACATGGCATTGATGCAAAATGCACCCAAACATCAAGCAAACACACCAAAACAAGGATGCAACATGATAATATGAAGCTACATGCAAAATCAAGCAAATTTCATATAGAGCACACTCAAAACGGAGCATCGGTGCAACACACACACACACTATACAAGTCATAGAAACAATCTGTCCAAAACAGCAACTAGGCATATTGCAAGCATCAAAACAATATGCTACAACACCCCAACATAATAACAAAAGGCATGGTCATGAAGTACAGGTAAAGCACTAGAAAACATGAACACTGAGCTATCTCCAGAAATCACTAGAACATGCTCAAAAGGACATGGTAAGATTGCAAATAATAACAGTTTCAGACTTTAGCAGAAATAACATCAGGTTGCAATGTTTAGAGCTGTCAAACAACATGTTACAGGAACATATCATGGCAAACAAAGGCATGACATGAATCTTCTAAAATCATAGATCAAAAGTCCCTTGCTGACCATAAGCCAAAAGGGCACAGAAAATATGATGACACCCATGTAAACATGGCAAGTTATATTACAGATTCAAACATGGCAGGAACAACAATAAGTAAGCATGTTGGTGAGCTTGAACCACTCACCACAGAGCAATACATGGCATGGCAAGGCAACCAACAGGAAGAAGGCATGTTTGTGAAGTTAAGCATGGCAAGAGCAAGGTCATAGGATGCATGAATCACTAACAAAACACATGGGAACTAGTGAACTTAATTTTTAACAGGCTGATATCAACATTTTCAAGCAACTTTGGAGCAATATATGAACATGATACAGCAGGCTACAAATGCAACCAAGGGCATTAATGGATAGAGCAAGACATGTAGATCAAAACATATTTATAGAACATCTCCTGATTATGCATAGAATGATTAGTAGCAACATGTTAACATGGCATCACAAAATTACAGTATCTGTCTAGCAAAACAGCAACAGCAAGTACCCTCCTTAACAAGCTCGATTCACTCACCACAATTCATTGCATGACAAGACAAGAATAGCATCATCAAGAAGACATGTTTATGTAACCAACCAAGGCAAGAACAAGTCCATAGCATGCAAGGATCAAATATAGCAACCTTGGCCATATTGAATAACATGTAAACAATCTGCCAGGAAACATTTTGAAGCAAAAGTAGAGCACTCAAATGACATGCTAGGCTACTCCATAATTGCAACCAAGGGCAGGGATGGATAGACAACAACCATATGTTCAAAACACCCTTACTGAAGTATCTTAAAATATGCATGGATCTCTCTGTAGCATCAAGTTTACATGGCATCAAAATAACAGCAGAACAGGGACTAAAATCAGCAATATCACGAAGCCTAGTTTGCATGCTTGTGCTAGTCACCACATTGATCACAAAAATACATGGAATACACCCCTGGAAAGATGGCATGGCATAAATCAAAACACATGAAGACATCAACCTCATAGGATGCACACATCAATCATGGCAAAAATGACAAATGAGCAAGTTATAACAGTTTCAGCAGATTAACATCAACATGCACTCTTCCAACAGCATTTCGGGCATCAAGATGAGCTCAAATGAAAATGATTCAATGGAATGAAATGAAGTACTCGTCGAGGCGAACAATTTGACATATTACACGCGCAAAACGGAGCTACGATGCAGAGATATGGCATGATGAACATGGCATGATTATGTCAGGAATTCGGGGACTTAGTGGATTTTATACCTCCGGGAAAAGTCAACCCGGGACGGAGGCGTTCCGGGACGGAGGGAACCGGGATGGGGACGGCGTTTGGTTCGCGGCCTGGTGGATCTGATCCACCTCCAGATCCGGCGAGGGCGGCGAGGTCCGGCGAGGCCAGGACGAGGCGGTGGCGCGGGGCCGCGGCTCGGGCTGCGGCGGCGGAGCACCACAGTGGCGAGGAGGCGGGCGGCGGCCGCGGCCGGGCCGGGGAGGGGCGGCGCCGCGACTGCGGAGGGCCCAGGCGCGACCCGGGGCAGCGGCGGTGGCGAGGGCGCGCGGGAGGCGACGGCGGCTGGGGACGGCGGCCGGCCGGGGCGGCGACCGACGGCGGCGGAGACCTGTGGCGACGACTGGGTTCGGCCACCGGCGGCGGACGACGGCGCAGGGAGCGGGAGGCGGAGGCGCGCTCGGGCGGCAGCGGAGCGGGTCGGGCCCGCGCGGGCCTCGGATGGGCTCCGCGGGCCGGCGGCGACGGCTGGCGGCGGAGGGACACGTGGCGGCGCGCGAGTGGACGGGGCGCGGCGCCGGACGTGTCCGTCGGCGGGAGGTGGAGAAGCTAGGGTTTGGACTGCGAAAATTTCGGGGGAGGCCACATATTTATAGGTAGAGGGAGCTAGGAGAGTCCAAATGAGGAGCGGTTTTTGGCCACGCGATCGTAATCGAACGACCGAGAGCATGGAGGGGAGTTAGGTGGGTTTTGGGCCACTTTGGAAGGGGTGTTGGGCTGCAACAAAAGAGGCTTTTACGGTTACCCGGTTAACCGTTGGAGTACCAAACGACCTCCAAATGGCACGAAACTTGACAGGCGGTCTACCGGTGCTATACCAAGGCCGCTTGGCAAACCTCGGGCCATTCCGATAAAGTTTAATATCCGCTCACAACGAGAGACAAAAAGGGGGACGCCGGAGGGCATAGGAGTGCCGGATTGCAAAACGGACAACGGGGAAAAAATGCTCGGATGCATGAGATGAACATGTATGCAAAATGAAATGCACATGATGACATGATAAAATGCAGATGATGACATGGCAAAATGCAACACGCAAGCAAACCACATGGCAACGACGGCGAATAACTGGCAAACGCCTGGCGCAACGAATCCGGGGCGTTACAACCTCGTCATATGACATATACATGGTGGACACCCCAAAAGAGGGGGACGGCGAAGAAGTAGTGGAGGCAGATTCCTCAAAGAAACAGCCCAAGTGTTGACGTCAGCGGCGCCGCTATAAATCCCGCCACAACAAGAATGGAGATTCAGGCACAGGAGATAATAATACCCTAGAGAGTGCCGAAGATAATCCCCTCCAGCAAGATTCAGCGCAGGAGGATGCAGAAGCAAGCCCTCATGAGAGGGCGGTAGACGAAGAGGTCGAGGATGATAATTATATACCTCCCTCCGAAGACGAGGCAAGCCTCAATGACGACGAATTCGTCGTGCCCGAGGATCCCGTCGAACAAGAGCGTTTTAAACGCAGGCTTATCGCCACGGCAAATAGCCTAAAGAAAAAGCAGCAGCAGCTTCAAGCTGATCAGGACCTGCTGGCCGATCGATGGACCGAGGTCCTCGCGGCCGAAGAGTATGAACTCGAACGCCCCTCCAAAAGTTACCCAATACGCAAGTTGCTCCCCCGATTACAGGAGGAAACACACATACCTTCATCGTCAGTGCACAATACGGCCGACCGACCACCCCGTGGCCGAGACAGAGAGGCATCTAGGCCCTTCACCAAGACCGTACCCCGACATCGCTCCAAAAGTAAGAAGCCAAGAGGGAACGCGCCGGACTTGCGAGATATATTGGAGGACAAAGCAAGGCAATCCAGATCCATCTATGGATCACGTGATCGCCCCACAACCCACGACGAATACCGTCGCACCAGATACAATAACTCCGGCCGGGCCGAACACAGCGGACAACGCTCTCTCAAGCTACGTCGTGATATTGCTCAATATAGAGGTGCCGCACACCCGCTATGCTTCACTGACGAAGTAATGGATCATCAAATCCCTGAAGGGTTTAATCCCGTAAACATTGAATCCTACGATGGCACAACAGACCCCGCGGTTTGGATCCAAGATTATCTCCTTCACATCCATATGGCCCGCGGCGACGATCTTCACGCCATCAAGTATCTCCCACTCAAGCTTAAAGGACCAGCTCGGCATTGGCTTAACAGCTTGCCCGCAGAGTCAATTGGGTGTTGGGAAGACCTGGAAGCCGCATTCCTCGACAACTTCCAGGGCACAGATGTGCGACCACCAGACGCCGATGACCTAAGCTACATAATTCAATAGCCAGACGAATCGGCCAGACAATTCTGGACACGGTTCCTCACAAAGAAAAATCAAATCGTCGACTGTCCGGATGCAGAGGCCCTCGCAGCCTTCAAGCATAACATCCGCGACGAATGGCTAGCCCGGCACCTAGGACAGGAAAAGCCAAAATCCATGGCAGCCCTCACATCATTAATGACCCGCTTCTGTGCGGGAGAGGATAGCTGGCTAGCTCGCAGCAACAACCTCAGTAAAAATTTTGGCAGTCCGGATACCAAGGACCACAATGGCAGGTCGCGTCGAAGCAAAAATAAACGCCGCATTAACGGCGACGACAAGGAGGATACGGCAGTCAACGCCGGATTCCGAGGCTCTAAACCCGGTCAGCGGAAGAAGCCATTCAAAAGAACCACTCCGGGTCCGTCCAATTTGGACCGAATACTCGACCGCTTATGCCAGATACATGGCACCCCTGAAAAGCCAGCTAATCACACCAACAGAGATTGTTGGGTATTCAAGCAAGCAGGCAAGTTAATTGCCGAAAACAATGACAAGGGGCTGTACAGAGACGACGAGGAAGAGACCCGACCGCCGAACAATAGAGGACAGAAGGGTTTCCCCCCACAAGTGCGGACGGTGAACATGATATACGCAACCCATATACCCAAGAGGGAGCGAAAGCGTGCACTAAGGGACGTATATGCGATGGAGCCAGTCGCCCCTAAGTTCAATCCATGGTCCTCTTGCCCGATCACTTTCGATCGAAGAGATCATCCGACCAGTATCCGCCATGGCGGATTCGCCGCATTGGTTTTAGACCCAATCGTCGATGGATTTCACCTCACGAGAGTCCTGATGGACGGCGGCAGTAGCCTGAACCTGCTTTATCAGGATACAGTGCGCAAGATGGGCATAGACCCCTCAAGGATTAAACCTACAAAGACGACTTTCAAAGGCGTCATACCAGGTGTTGAGGCCAATTGTACAGGCTCAGTCACACTGGAAGTGGTCTTCGGATCCCCGGACAATTTCCGGAGCGAGGAGTTAATCTTCGACATAGTCCCATTCCGCAGCGGCTATCACGCCCTGCTCGGACGAACCGCATTTGCAAAGTTCAACACGGTACGACATTACACATACCTCAAGCTCAAGATGCCAGGCCCTCGTGGAGTCATTACGGTCAATGGAAATACGGAACGCTCCCTCCGAACGAAGGAACACACAGCGGCTCTCGCGGCAGAAGTATAGAGCAGCCTTTTAAGGAAATACTCGAGTCCGGCCGTTAAACGGCCGGACACGGCCAAACACGCCCGGAGCAACATCAACCAAGACCACCTGGCACGTTCCGAGCACGCGTAGCAATGCGGCCCCAACCCCAGCCCTTGCATAATTGCAAGACCAACCCTCCGTGTACATCATTACGCTCTGGAGATACCATGGGCCTAGGGGAAGGGGCACGACCACAACAGACCCAGAGTGCGGCTCGACCACACCAGGGGCTCACAAGTGTGTCACTCCTGTTTGTTATTATTTTCTTTCTTTATGTACACAGGACTCCGATCACCAGAGGCCCTGTCCGGCGGTGAATCCGCCGAATTCATGATGCAACAGCCAGGGAAGAAAGAAGACTACTATAAACACTCAGGTGGTCTCCATTACGAGCATTAAATTTGATTATATCCACCAGTCCGCATCCCATCTCTGGAGGGGGACATGTTTGATTAGTCCAATCCCTTGCTTACCGCACTATTTGTATCATTCCGCACTCATAGCAGAATTCTTTAAATAAATAATGCAACATTTTTTGCCTGTTATTGCATTACTTTACACATATGTTCATTAATGACATCTCGCACCCGTATATTATTGGTACGGCCGAATACACCAGGGGCTTATGTTCCCCGCATTATGGTGTGATAAGTCCGAACACTTTCACAAGTGCGGCACCCCGAACTTATAGCATTATATGAATCGGCTCCGAATCATGTCTTGGGTCAATAGTTGGGTTTGCCCGGCTCCCACGTTTTGGCTCCTTACGTTCCGTTCTGTCGGCTAAGGTGGCACTGGGAGAACCACTATGATTGCGCCCCGGTTGAGCTGGGCGAGCGCCTCAGTGGAGAAAGCTAAAACTGACCGGCGTGATAAGGTGAGAGACTGTTCGCTGTTCGAGAGGTCTTTTCGGGTCCCTAAAGACCCATGCCGCTTCAAGCGAAGTACCGGATAATGCCTGACGAAGGCATGGATAGCGCCCCGAATTCGGTCTTCTGAATACTAGGGGCTTCGCCGAAATTTAAAATTATAGAATTCTATGGCTAAGTGAGAGTGTTCAAGCATTATAAGTCCGGCTGCCTTGTTCGCTGTGTTGAGCGCCTCCCTAGATGGACCCAAAAATGGGAACAAGAGTGCTCAAGTTTATCCCAAACACCCCAGCACTCGTGGCTTGGGGGCTGAAGCCAACGACTTGCCATCTCTCAGATTTTATAAACGGCCGCACAGAAGGTAATATTTTAAATTAAACAAGTGTTGCGTAGCGCATATGAACAAAGTTTTCAGCGCACAGGATAATACATAGCGAGTTTCACTCAATAATTACATCTCTGGGGCACTCATCCGCAATATTGCGGGCACCCTTCAGGATAGTCTTATAGTACATTTCGGGCGTACGATACTCCTTGCCCGCTGGCGGCGGGTCAGTAAGAAGCTTCTCCGCATCCAGCCTGCCCCAGTGCACCTTTGCGCGGGCAAGGGCCCGACGAGCATCTTCAATACAGGCGGAGCGCTTGACGACATCCACCCAGGGGCACGCATGCACCAGCCGCCGCACGAGGCCGATGTAGCTCCCAGGCATGGCCTGTCCAGGCGACAGCCGGACTATAAGGCCCTTCATGGCCTCCTCAGCTACCTTGTGGAGTTCGACCAGCTGCTTCAGCTGGTCGCTTGGGGGCACCGGATGGCCGGCCTCAGCGTACTGAGACCAGAAGACCTTCTCCGTTGAGCTCCCCTCCTCGCCACGGTAGAATGCTGCAGCATCGGATACACTGCGAGGCAGATCTGCAAACGCCCCTGGAGAGCTCCGAATTCGGGTAAGTGTCAGGTAGTTCACATTAACATGCTTGCTTTGCATGAAAAATGCCTTACCCGCCGCTATTTTCTTCATATCCTCAACCTCCTGAAGGGCCTTGCGGGCCTCGGCCTTGGCGGACTTGGCACTTTCGAGAGCCGAGGCAAGCTCGGACTCTCGAGTCTTTGAGTCGCGCTCCAAACTCTCATGCTTCTCCACGAGAGCCTGGAGCTCTTGCCGCACCTCCGCCACCCGTGCCTCCTGCTTTTCTCGCCCTGCCCGTTCCGCGGCCGCACTGCATTCGGCCGCAGACATAGCCTCCTTCAGGGCTGCCACCTCGTTTGTGGCCCCTGCAGTACCCGTATTATCCTTGTTAATTTTATTGCAACCGAAATCCTTTTCTGTAAAGTAAAAATTCAAAGTGGTGCTACTCACCTTCTTTGTCCTCGAGCTGCCTCTTGGCATGGCCGAGCTCTCGCTCGGACCGCTTGAGATCTTGCTTTAATGCATCAACCTCCGCGGTCAATGCGGCAGATGTCAGCAGCACAGCCTGCAAACCCACATTGACATAATTTATTAGCAACCTGCGAATATCTTTTTAGATCCTCAGTCTGGCTTTTCTTTCCAAACACCGAACCAAGCATCAGGGGCTACTGTCTATGCGGTATTACATTCCATAATTTTAACTTCTTACCTCAAAGCCTGTTAGAAGGCTACTGCAGGCTTCAGTCAGCCCGCTCTTGGCGAGCTGAACCTTCTGAATCACCGCACTCATAATAGTGCGGTGTTCTTCCTCAATGGAAGTGCCTTTGAGCGCCTCCAGCAAGTTTTCCGGCGCCTCAGGTTGGACGGAGGCCGCCGGCGTGACGGTCTTGCCCTTCTTTCGAAGGGGCCGCTTGCCGGACTCCGGAACCGCTACAGGTTCCGGCGTGGAGTCCGGCGCAAAGTCCGGGAGGCTGCCTTGCGGCGCCTCCGGAGCCTCCTCCTGATGGGTCCCTTTCTGGGATCCCACCTCGGCGTCCTCATCGGCGCGGGGGTGGAGGCAGTCGGAAGGGAATCCACATCCGACGGGGCCAACGACCCGCTCGATGAAGCGGGAAGATCATCATCGGCCGGATTGTGAGCAATATGCGGCATTAGTAGGACACTATGTGACACAAAAGAAGTTGCGGATCATTCAGGGATCCGGATACTTACGATCTCGCCGGAGGCCTGGCCCTTGAAGGCCACTCCTCGCCGCCAACGTCGGTGTTGGCAGAGCTGTCCGGGGGAATAGTTCTCCCCCTCTTGGACCCTTCGGCCTCCCCTGTTGGGGAAGCCTTTCTCTTCCTCTCTCCCCCTCTGGGAGAGAGTCTTCTTCCTCCTCCTCGTCTTTGGGGGAGGAGTCCGCCTCGTCGTCGGACACCTGATAACAGGAACTCTTTCGAGTGCCCGTGGCCACCTTCTTAGCCTTCTTCTCCGGCACCACATGCGGTGCCGGAACCAGCAGCCCCGCTAGACGGGCATCCACTGGGTCTTCTGGCATGGGAGCCGGGCAGATGAGCTGCTCCGCCTTCTTCATCCATTCCTGTCAAAGGAAAAGGGAGATTGAAACCCCCTTAGAATCACTCTATTTACAATAAGTGTCCCGTAAAAGGGTAGAATCACTTACCTCGTTAGCTGGATGCTGCGAGTGAAATCCGCGATCTTCCGTCGCAGACACGGGGGCTTCGGCGCCCTTAAACAGCACCCTCCAGGCACCTTCGTACGTTGTGTCGAAGAGCCCGCTCAGCGCCTGGTGCTGTTCCGGATCGAACTCCCACAGTTTGAATGCTCGTTCTTGGCATGGGAGAATCTGGCGGACGAGCATGACTTGGACCACGTCGACGAGCCCGAGCTTCTTGTTCACCATCTTCTGGATACAGGCTCGGAGTCCCGTCAGCTCCCCCGAATTACCCCACAGCAAGCCCTTCTCTTTCCAGGAGGTGAGCTGTGTAGGGATACCAGATCTAAACTCGGGGGCCGTCGCCCACGTGGGGTCGCGCGGCTCGGTTATGTAGAACCACCCCGATTGCCACCCCTTGACGGAGTCCACGAAGGCCCCTTCGAACCAGAGGGCGTTGGGCATCTTGGCCAACATGGCGCCTCCGCACTCCGCCTGCGTGCCCTTCACTACCTTCGGCTTGACTTTGAAGGTCTTGAGCCACAAGCCGAAGTGGGGCCGGATGCAAAGGAGGGCCTCGCACACAACGATAAACGCCGAGATGTTGAGGATGAAGTTCGGCGCCAGATCGTGGAAATCCAGGCCGTAGTAGAACATGAGTGTCACTACCGGTTTTCCAATAAAAATATTTATTGAGAAACCAATCTTTTGAGTCCAGTATGAGAGAAATCCTCCTCACTGGTATACAAATTCTTGATACAATAAGCCAGTAGCATAAAATATATTACAGGGCCGAACTACGGTTGCTCAACCAAATTATTACAAGCACGCCAATAATTATACATAATGGCGGACATGACACAGTGGTGTGGAGGCATACTACAGACTCGAGGATAGGACGGTGGTGGAAAAACACAGCGGGGAGGGGGATACAAGACTCTAAAACTGTCATCTCATCGAGCGTCGATGTGAGGCTCGATGAATTTATTTGGTAGCGGAAGCGGATATAATACAGTGACCAAATCCAGGGTCGCACGAGACTGACTGGGACTCCTCTAGGCGTCGGACTCGCTATCAAATTCTTCATCCATGAGATCGCCTTCGTCAGCATCTGGCCAAATCAACAAGCCAGTGAGTACTTTGAAAGTACTCGCAAGACAGTTCGTACGTAAGATATAACAAATGCATGCATGGATGCGTCATGATTAATTCACCAATGTACATTAAACAAAAAAAATTAGCATAACGAGGTAAGTAAAAGGGAAACGGCGGTAGTCCGCCTGAAATCCCAACAAAACACAAATGAAGACCGATCGGGTGTTTGAAGCGACGCCTCGAAAGGTGAACAAATAAATAAAGGAAATGATGCCACAGTCGGGCGTCTTAGCGACACCACATAAAGGGCTTTAAAAGAAATGCCACAGTCGGACGTCGGGGCGACATCACAGAAAGGGCTTTAAAAGAAATGCCACAGTCGGGCGTCTTAGCGACACCACATAAAGGGCTTTAAAAGAAATGCCATAGTCGGACGTCGAGGCGACATCACAGAAAGGGCTTTAAAAGAAATGCCACAGTCGGGCGTCTTAGCGACACCACATAAAGGGCTTTAAAAGAAATGCCGCAGTCGGACGTCTGAGCGACATCACAGAAAGGGCTTTTAATCACAACTAAATAATACTCATAATAAACATTCAATTCATGAAAATAAACGGGTTAGTCCATCCACATAAATAATTATTTAACCGGACTTAGCACTCATGCGATTCACCGGAGTCTCTGTCATCAAAACTGACATTTGGTCAGGATAAGATAATATCGAGCTTGGACATGGAATAGATGATTCGAAGGAATATATGACTCTGCAGAGTTTGTACAAAATTTTTCCCACAGCCAACGGATTTCCGTAGTCACGAAGGACTAGTTCCGTTTACGGTTTTTTGGTAGAAAACACAGCTAACCAGTACACACCCATCCTACCTCTCGATGCTAGGAATCACCCTAGACATCGTCCAAGAAAAACTTTTGAGACGGGGAGATCACAATCTCGAATAGCATGGGATCAAATTTATATACGCGCGCTCTAAGGGGTGCCCCCCTCTCGGTCCCAACCGGAAACACCCATGCCCCCTGACCGGATGACTGGCTTTAATCTAGGGCCATGGAACCATCATCATGGCCTCTCCTTTTTGGTGTGTACCAGGAAAGCGGTTTACAACTTACTAAGCCATATTCTTTGCGGAAAACATGTGGTAGTACAAGGAAGGAAGAATGGAAAGAACTGGAATGATACGAGTTGACATTGAAGTCACATAGTCTGGCATAAGCCTGGCATGCTACAACACTGCCATCTTACCCATCCTCATGCCAACACATGGCCATGCATACTCACATCCATCCACTCATGGATTTTCGAAACTCACTTGCCTCATCGTCTCAGGTAACATGACATTCGTCGGTATGTTCATCAACATGCCATAAACTACTTAATGCAAACATGCCAAAACAATCATCATATCAAAAGTTCAAACATGCTTGCCTGGTTCGGAGTAGTCAGAGCCTAGCTCGGTGAAGTTCGCGGCTCCGTCACCTCCTTCGGTATCTACGGTATAAAGAAAATATATGCGCTATCGTAAATACCAAGAGGTGCACAAAAAGTATTCCAAATATTTTTCAAATAAATCTGATAAAAAACTAGACAAAATATTAAAGAGGACAGAAAAAGAATCAATCAAAAATACTATACTGTTTAAAAGTTGTAAAGGTTTTTGTCCAGGGACTCATCTGTAATGAAACATAAAGTTTCCAGGGGCTAGCTTATAAAAACAGAAAACGCTTCGGTAGCAACTTCGCCAGCCCAGAGGGAAAGCGTATTTGGCCCGAAGGCGCTTTCAGAAAACGATTCGCTTAGACAGGACAGAGAGGCTGACAGGTGGGTCCCGCCCGTCAGGTTTAAATATTTGAACGGGGCGGCAGAGTTCGCCGGTGCCCGAGAGCCGCGGTGGTCGCCGGCGGTGATCCACGGCGAGGCAGGGGGATCGGAGAGTACGTCCGTGCTCAGGGTGCCATTCCGCGTCGGTTGGTGGTGGTGGTGGTCGCCGGCGAGTACCACGTCGACGGCGAGCCTTGCTCCGGCGGACGGCGGTTCGGGTAGTTGCGGACTTCGTCGGAGAGAGCTGTGAAGATCAAATTGAGGAGGGGGTTAGGCTTCTGGTAGCTAGAGGGGATAACAGACGGGGTTTGGGCGCCGGAGACGGCCTCACCGGAGCGAATCGAGGTGGAGGCCGAGGCGGAACGGGGCGGCCGGAGTCGGGGGAGGAGACCTCCTCGAGGTCCTCCTGGTGGCTTGGCAGGGTCTTGGAGAGGTGCAGTGAGGGTGTGGGGGTCATGAGCGAGCTCGGGGTCCTTTTTATAGGCGATCCGAGGCGGTGGCCGTGAACGGGGGATCTCCGGTGAAGGTTACGGCGGCGCAGTGCTTGGTCGGAGGAGATTAGGGAGTTGGGCGTCATCGTGGAGGTCTAATGGTTCCATTCAGACGCTAATCGGACTTGGATTAGAAGCTTAGGCAGGCTTTGGTCGGAACGGGACGGCGCGGGTCCGTTGGCGGCAGATAGCGCGTCCAGTGCTGTCGGGCCACGACGACGGTGCAGCGGGGGTGCGCTGGCGTGCATGAGGCCATGCGGAGAGCCAGGGAGCGATGGGCGGCGGCGAACGACGTTTGGGCCGCCGTTCTGCTTCCTGTCGGTCGCTACGGTGGTTTGGCCGCTGCAAGACACGCCGGCGCGGGCGGCTCAGGGCGCCACCGACGCCAGGAAGACGCCAAGCGCGCGTGCGGGGGTGCTGGCCAGGGAGAAGGGGCCGCGTGCAACGCGCCAAGCGCACTGTGGACAGGTGACCAATCACTGACGAAGAAACGACGCTGCATCTCTGAATTTTTCTGAATTTGCAAAGGAACAGTGCAGCTCAGGTGTTCGACAGAATGATCTAGGCATCTAGGGATTTTTCCTTGAGCTGATTTTTGGTGGAGTGGCTACTCATTGCTCCAGTAGGCTGCCTGAATTTTTGGGGAATTTTTTGAGAAGTGTAGATATGAATTTCACCAAATTTGGCAAATCTGGTCCAAAGTTGCAGAGACTGAAATTTGAAAATTTTGAAAAGAGGAGGAGTGGATCAAGATGGTTCTGGGTTGTGGGTACAAAGGACTATCCAGGAGAGTTGGTTTGAGGTCAAAACTCAAATGTAAAAGGGTACTTGCTTTGAAAATCTCTCAGGCTCCAAATTATTTTCAGAAATGATTTGAGGGAAAAAAATTAGAATAAAATCCAAAACTTGCTTGGATTAGTTGGGACAGAGAACTTAGGTTGATTACAAGGAGGAGGGGAGGTTTTGGAGGGGTTTTACCACATGGCCAAAATACAAAGTCATGGGTGGTTTCCAAGATATGAAAATCCCAAATTTTCATAGAGTTTCTTTTTAAAATAAAAAATTAAACTCCCGAAATAATTTGAGAGGGAACCAACAGAGAAGAAGTTTTCAAAAGATCAAACACCAAAGTTTGAAGAAAAATAAAATCCTTGCCAAAGAAAAGAAAGTTTTTAAGAGGAAGGTTTTCTGGAAAATTATAAATGGCATCTTTTCAAAAACCACAAAGTTTTTGCTGAAAACCAAATAAAAATTTTGGAGTGTCACAATGAGCCCCCGGACAAAGGGGTGAAGTGGAAAGCCCAGTCCGCAGAGGAAGTGGGGAAGGAAAACGAACCTCTAATGGGGCCCGGGGGTAGGGATGAGCTGCCCCTCGTCGGGCAGCCGGTGCGCGATGTCGCCGGAAAGGTATCCGGCGCTGCGCAGCTTTGTGATATGCTCCTCCTTAACGGTGGAAGCCAACCATTTGCCTCCCCCTCCGGACAAGGTCGGAGAAGGTTGAGACGAGATGCGCGAACTTGGGCGCTGGAGCTTGAGTGTGCGGAGGTGGATAAGAAAAGGAGGAAGAAGGCGTGGGCAAAAAGGTGAATCCTTATCCCTTATATATAGGCGGGCGAAGACTATGCGTCCCCCACCAGCCTGGTAAAACTCGCTTATCTCCCAAGCGCCACCATCAATGGCGTGGTTGGGTTACCCACGTCCGTATTGATGAGAATCCCGGAATAAGGGGAACACGATCTCTACTTCAACAAGACGTGCCAAGGAAACCGCTTTGCTAAACGTGCTGAGGTGGTATAATAAAAAACGATTCAAGTAAAGGCTTGGTAGTGGTGTAACGTCATGCCGCAAAATACGTCAGCAGATTGAGCTTGTGTACATTTTATTCTCTCTACGGTGGAATGTGGAATTTATTTTGCAGAGCCGGACACTATCCTGGTGTTCATGATCTTCTCTGGATTATTCAAAGGAGGAACCCGCCTTGCAATACCGAACATTATGCGCGCCGGACTTATCGTCATTGAAGCCTGGTTCAGGGGCTACTGAGGGAGTCCTGGACTAGGGGGTGTCCGGACAGCCGGACTATCATCGTCCGCTGGACTCCAAGACTACGAAGATACAAGATTGAAGACTCCGTCTCGTGTCCGGATGGGACTTTCCTTGGCGTGGAAGGCAAGCTTGGTGATACGGATATGTAGATCTCCTACCATTGTAACCGACTCTGTGTAGCCCTAGCCCTCTCCGGTGTCTATATAAACCGGAAGGCTTTAGTCCGTAGGACACAACATACATTACAACAATCATACCATAGGCTAGCCTCTAGGGTTTAGCCTCCTTGATCTCGTGGTAGATCCACTCTTGTACTACCCATATCATCAATATTAATCAAGCAGGACGTAGGGTTTTACCTCCATCAAGAGGGCCCGAACCTGGGTAAAACATCGTGTCCCTTGTCTCCTGTTAACATCCGCCTAGACGCACATTTCGGGACCCCCTACCCGAGATCCGCCGGTTTTGACACCGACATTGGTGCTTTCATTGAGAGTTCCTCTGTGTCGTCACTGATAGGCTCGATGGCTTCTTCAATCAACAACACTGTCCAGGGTGAGACTTTTCTCCCCGGACAGATCTTCGTATTCGGGGGCTTTGCACTGCGGGCTAATTCACTTGGCCATCTGGAGCAGATCGAAAGCTACGCCCCTGGCCGTCAGGTCAGGTTCGGGAGCCTAAACTTCACGACCGACATCCGCGGGGACTTGATCTTCGACGGGCTTGAGCCACAGCCAAGCGTGCCGCACTGTCGCGATGGGCATGACCTAGCTCTGCCGCCGAACAGTGCCTTAGTGGCCGCACAAGAATCCGCTCCGGCCCTTAGTCCGGAGCCGATCGCCCAGATCGAGGACCGGTGGTTGGACACCCCCTCGGGGGCTACAACTTCCACGGCGATGGAGCCGAAAACTAACCTTGTCCCTTGCGAAACTTGTGACTCCGAGGTGCCGGACTCCCCGCCGGACTCCGGACCTCCCGCGCCCCTGCCGATCGAATCTGATTGGGCGCCGGTTATGGAATTCACCGCCGCGGACATCTTCCAACACTCGCCCTTTGGCGACATCCTAAATTCGCTAAAACATCTCTCGCTATCCGGAGAAACCTGGCCGGACTATGGCTAGGACGGTTGGGATACGGACGATGAAGAAATTCAAAGCCCACCCACCACACACTTTGTAGCCACTGTCGACGATCTAACAGACATGCTAGACTACGACTCCGAGGACATCGACGGTATAGACGACGATGCCGGAGACGAACAAGAACCAGCGCCTACAGGGCACTGGAAGACCACCTCGTCATATGACATATACATGGTGGACACCCCAAAAGCGGGGGTCGGTGAAGAAGCAGTGGAGGCAGATTCCTCAAAAAAATAGCCCAAGCGCCGACGTCAGCAGCGCAGCTCTAAATCCCGCCACAGCAAGAATGGTGATTCAGGCACAGGAGATAATAATACCCCAGAGAGTGCCGAATATAATCCCCTCCAGCAAGATTCAGCACAGGAGGATGCAGAAGCAAGCCCTCACGAGAGGGCGGCAGACGAAGAGGTCGAGGATGATAATTATATACCTCCCTCCGAAGACGAGGCAAGCCTCAATGACGACGAATTCGTCGTGCCCGAGGATCCCGTCGAACAAGAGCGTTTTAAACGCAGGCTTATCGCCACGGCAAATAGCCTAAAGAAAAAGCAGCAGCAGCTTCAAGCTGATCAGGACCTGCTGGCCGATCGATGGACCGAGGTCCTCGCGGCCGAAGAGTATTGTCGGGGCCGGAATCATATCCGCGGCCCCGGGCACCTATGGGGCACGGGGGGCCCCTTTCTGGTTCGGCGAGGGGCGGAGGCCGCGCGCAGAGCGGATCGAGGCCCGGGCGCGCGCTGGGGAGACGAGAGACGGCGGGCAATCTTTTTACCCAGCTTCGGAGCTCTCCGGAGAGATAAAACTCCTACTGCTGCTTTGTGTTGTTATTCGATCTTGCTCGAATGCGAGCGCACGGTGGTGTGGTGTGTGTGTGTTGAACCGAACCCTAATCCTGTGTTTCCAGATGGACCCAACCCTAATCCTGTGTTTCCAGATGGACCGAACCCTAATCCTGTGTTTCCAGATGGACCGAACCCCTTCTACGTGCGCATGGGCCTCCCTTTTATAGTCGAAAGGGGGCACCAACAGGTGGCAGTGTAAGAAGAGGGGGTAGAAAGGTAAAAACGCAGGTTGGTTTAACAGTGACCAACAGTGCCCCCTACCTAACTGACGGCAGGGGACAAGGGCATTTAATGCCCGTCCGGTCGCCCCAACAGTGTAGGGAGGCGATCGTCAAGTGAGCCACCGGTTGCCATGATGGCGTCTCTGTTAGCTCCGCTTGCCACCTCGCTCTGCATGGCTGTGTAGTGCCTCGCCACGTGCCTTTGGGACGGCCTTGCGATGACACGTCGCGGGATGTGCTGGAGTTTGGTTGGCAATCTTGCCGCGGCAAGTGCCTTGCCGCGGTTCTCCTCTTGTCGGGCCGGCAAGCTTGCTGGCTTCTCGGGCCTTGCCGGGGCGCGCGGGGCGTCGCGGCAAGTCCCCTGGAGGTGCCTCGGTCGGCCTTCCCGGAAAGCTCCTCTTGCTGGGGCCTTTGTTGGCCTTCCCGGCAAGCTCCTCTTGCCGGGGCCTTGGTTGGCCTTCCCGGCAAGCTCCTCTTGCCGGGGGCTTTAGCTTGAGTACTCCATTCTTGAGCGGCATCACCGTAGCCGCGGAGGACCTTGGCGGACGCCCGGCAAGCCCTGCTGCGGGTTGCCGCGACTGCCCGTGCACAAGTTCGGGGTACTAAGGTACCCCCCTACACCGACAGAAGCCCCCGGGCCTGGGCCATACACGGTGCCGAGCGTTGTTGGGCCAGGCCCAAAATTGTGCACGGGCACGCGTGGCCTGGGTCCACTCAGGATCGAACTCCGTTTCCACTGCGTCCTCCCGCAACGGCACACGTCAGTTGCGGCGTCGTGGGCGACGTGGGCGGTGTGTGCGGGGCTGAGTCCTCGCGAGCACGCATCAAGCCATGATGGAGGGGACGGCCCACGCCCTCCTTCCTAAATGGAGGTAGGTGTGGGGGCGTGGTGCATTTACTGGACGGGGCCAGCGCGCGGCTTTTGAGGCGTCCGCTCCCATGCTCACGGGGTGGGGCGAGACTGCCTCACCCGTCCACTCGGCGCTGCATCCCTGCCACGCGGCTCCCATGCACTTGGGGTCACGGACGGTGCGATTGGAGAATCTGGGCCGGCGTGAGCAGAGGCAGCGGGTCGGCCCCGATTCCCTGCTCTCCCGCGCCTTGATTCGCCGAGCGGGGCGGCCGGGCTCCCACCCTGCCCCTTTATAAGGGGCAGGGGGAGGGCACAGAAGCCCACACTCCTTCTTTCCTTTTTAACTTCTGCTCCCCTTCCTCCCATTCGTCATGGAGAAAGGGAATCCTGGCCCCTCGTCGGTGGCGGCGAGGGTTGCCGCCAGACAGCGCATCCCTCCCTCTGTCGCTCCCGCGGCGGTGGAGTCGGTCGATAGGGGAAGAGGGAGGGGGCGAGGCCGAGGGCGAGGTCGAGGGCGTGGCCGAGGCGCTCGGGGAAGAGGCGGCCGGGGTGGTGCGCCACCCCCGTCTCCGCCGACGGCTCCTCTCCTCGAGGCGGTCCATGTTGGGGACGACCCCTGGGAGTTCTTCGTCAAGCTGCGCCGGGCACCTCGCCGACGCCTCCGTCTTCCGGCTCCCTTTCTGAGCGCGATGGAGCCGGACCCGCCCGAGATTCTGGAGTTGCGCATGAGGGGCTGCGGGATCAGCGGCACTCGAGTTAGTGTCGTATCCCCAGCCCCCGGCGTGATGTACTTCGACCGAGGGTGGAAGACGTTCGCCCGCATCCATAGCTTGACGGCGGGGTTTACCCTCCATTTCAAGTTAATGGAGGGCAACCTTCTCGCCGTCAAGGTCTTCGGGGACTCCGGCATCCGGGCAAGATGCTGCGTGGACAGCTCCTCCGATAGCGAAGGTCCCTCCTCGAGCGAGAGTGACGAGGAGGGAAGCGATAGCGACGACGAGGACGGCGGGTCCGACTAGGCGTCGGACGCCGCCTCGCGCGCGTCACCGGCGACCCCATCATCCGGGTCGCCGGCCTTCTGAACTCCCCGGGGCCGTCTCCTTGGGCGGCTGGCGTAGGGAGGCGGCGGAAGAGGAAGAGGGGTGGCGGCAAGGCCGTCAAGTCGGAGTACGAGGGCGAGGTGCCCTCGACAGCGTGCTGACGTCCTGCCGCCCCGTCTTCGAGCTCTGCCTCCGGCGCCTCCGTCTCCGCCAAGCTCCTGGCCGGGCCCCGGGAAGTTCTCTTGGTGTCTTCTGGCACCCGTAGCTCGCCTAGGCGTTTCTTTTGCCCTCCCCGGCAAGCTTCTCTTGCCGGGGCCTCCTTGACCTACCTCCTAAAGAGAAAACAGGAGAGGGATTACGGGCACCTTATCTTTTAATTTGCAAGCCTTCGGGCCTTAGCTGTATTTAAAGCTTGTAATCCTCTCTATCATGTTTTTCATCCTCCATGGACTCACACTAAATTGGGATGTTTTTTAATGAAAAGAGGGGAAAGCTTGCCGGATTAAGTCTTTTACTTGATTGCGCGCCTTGTATGGTTTCACCCTACGCTTTTAGGGAACTTGCCGGCGCGGGCACCTTGCCGTGAGCGCCGAGTGCGGAACGTCGGCAACGGAACTGCAACCGACAGGAAACCTTGTCGCGGAGCTAGTCGCGGCCTACTTAAGTCGTTGAGCGGACTCGAAACGACAGTAAGGCAACTAGCTACGAGCTGGTTCCCTGCCGGCGGTGTCGCGGCCGACAAGAAACCTTGTCGTTGGGCTAGCCGCAGTTCACCTAAATTGTCGAGCGAACTCGAAGCAACAGTCGGTGCGCGACTAGCTACGAGTCGGTTCCTCCGTGCACAGGTTCTTTTCGTACAAGGCATGATCGTTCAGAGACGCGGCCTCGCTTTCCCCAGCCCACAAGAGGATGCATGATGAGGCATGGAAAACTTATCTGGTATTACAGCCCCCGGCGACTCTGGCTTGCCAGGGGTGAATCTTGATATTTGCAGCCCCCGGCAACTTTGGCTCCGCCGGGACCTAGGCGCTGGTGCGCCTTGCTCTGTCCTTGTCGCCAGCGTTGTAGCCCCCGGGGACCCTGACTTGCCGGGGACGAATCTTGGCACTCACAGCCCCCAGCGATACTGGCTTGCCGGGGCCTAGATGCCAGCGCGCCCTTCTTCTCCTTTTCGTTCTCAAATGGCCTGGCCAGGATATGCGAGCCCTGCGAACGAAGGAAAAGCAAAAGGACGGACTCTCGACCTCTAAGCTAAGGGTTAGCTGCTGTTAGGCACTATCAACCCTAACCAAGGACGAGACTCGACCTAGCATGCATGCTATAACCCTGGGGTATCAGCACTTCATTTACTTGTGCTCAGGGTCTGCGCCTGGCTCTGTACAAAGGGTTACATGCAACAGCGGCCAGGCTTGTACAGAAAGGTGGTTGCCGGACAGGGTCCGACAACCGCGCCTTACGAATAAAACTTACGAGGATGCTCTATGTTCCAGGAGTTGCTCACCGGAAAGCCATCTTCGGTCTCTAGGCGGACAGCTCCAGGCCTAGCGACTCGTTTCACCCGATAAGGGCCTTCCCACTTCGGCGTCAACTTGTTGGAATTCTTGGCGGATTGAACGCGCCGAAGAACAAGGCCGCCTTCCTCAAAACTTCTGGCTTTAACTTTGCGGCTGTGGTAGCGGCGCGAAGCTTGCTGGTAGTGAGCGGCTCGTACAGCAGCCTGAAGACGATCTTCCTCGAGGAGCAGCGCGTCATCTTGGCGCAGCTGCTCTTGCTCAAGCTCATCATAAGCGAGCACTTGAGGCGATCCGTATACGAGTTTCGTGGGGAGAACTGCTTCTGCTCCATATACTAGAGCAAAAGGTGTCTGGCCAGTGGCTCGATTTGGCATCGTTCTGATCGACCAAAGAACCACCGGCAGCTCCTCGATCCAATTTCTTCCACACTTGTGCAGCCTGTCAAAAGTTCTGGTCTTGAGCCCGCGCAGCACTTTAGCGTTTGCCCTCTCCGCTTGACCGTTGCTTCTCGGGTGAGCAACAGAAGCGAAGCAGATCTTGGCGCCAAGATCTTGGACGTACTGCATGAAGGTGCGGCTCGTGAATTGTGTGCCATTGTCGGTGATGATCCTGTTAGGGATTCCGAAACGGCAAACAATTGACCAGAAGAACTTGACTGCTGACTGTGCGGTCACCTTCCTCACTGCTTCCACTTCAGGCCACTTTGTGAACTTGTCGATTGCGACGTACAAGTACTCAAAGCCCCCGATTGCTCGGGGGAAGGGGCCGAGGATGTCGAGCCCCCAGACCTAAAATGGCCAGGATAAAGGGATTGTTTGGAGAGCTTGAGCTGGCTGATGTATCTGCTTGGAGTGGAACTGGCACGCTTCACACTTGGTTACTTGTGCAGTTGCATCCTGGAGGGCAGTCGGCCAGAAGAAACCTTGCCGGAAAGCTTTGCCGGCAAGTGCTCTTGCGCCAATGTGGTGACCACATATGCCTCCATGTATCTCCGCCAATAGCTCTTGTCCATCTTCCCGGGAAATGCACTTCAATTTCACTCCGTTGAATCTTTTTCTGTACAGTATGTCGTCGACAAACTGGTACATACTTGATTGCCGGGCTACTCTTTCCGCTTCTTCTTGCTCTTCGGGAAGTTCTCCTGTTTGAAGGAAATGGACAATCCGCTGTGCCCATGCCGGAGCCTATGGCTCGACGACAAGGACTAAAGGCGCAAATGCTGCTGCGGGAACATCCGCTTCCACGGCAAGAATCTGTGATCCAGCCGGAGCGTGATGCTCCCCGGCAAGCGTGTCAGGACACAGCTTGTCGGGAGCGTCTGCTTCAACGAAACAAACCCTGGGGCTTGTCGGAGCAGGCTGCCCCTCAGCATTCTCTGTGTTGATCCTGGGGACCTTCTTGGCGGCGGCTTCGGGGAGCTCTGCCGGAAAGTAGTCGCCAGTAACCAACTTTCTTTTCTTGTTCTGTCCAGTTGATGGTGTTACAGATGGTTGTGTCAGCTTGAGCATAAAAATTCCTGGTTCCACAGGTAACTTGAGTGCGGCGCATTTTGACAGGCCATCTGCAATGTCATTCTGAGCTCTTGGAACATGTTCCATTTGCAGGCCGTCAAAATGTTCCTCTAGCTTCCTCACTTCATCAATGTAGGCTTCCATCAACGGACTCTGATAATCTTTGTTTACTTGACGGACGACAAGCTGTGAGTCACCCCGGACAATAAGCTTCTTGATCCCAAGGTCTGCCGCGATCCTGAGTCCGACAAGCAAGCCTTCATACTCTGCAGTATTGTTTGTTGCTTGCTCCTTGGGAAAGTGCATCTGGACCACGTACTTGAGGTGCTCTCCGGTGGGTGCGACAAGTAGTACGCCCGCACCGGCGCCTTGCAGCGAGAAGGCACCGTCAAAGTACATGATCCATTCCTTGCTTGCTTCCTTGTCGGGGATGCTCCTCTCCGGAGTTTCTTCATCAGGCGTTGGCGTCCATTCTGCTATGAATTATGCCAATGCTCGGCTCTGGATAGTTGAGGTACTCTCGAACTTGAGGCCAAAGCTTGACAATTCCAGTGCCCACTCGACAATCCTGCCCGTTGCCTATGGATTCTGCAATATCCTCTTCAACGGAAAGCGAGTGACCACTGTGATCTCATGTGCTTGAAAGTAATGGCGCAGCTTCCTCGAGGCCATTAGGAGGCCGAAAAGCAACTTCTGCACACCAGAGTA
Source organism: Triticum timopheevii (assembly GCA_963921465.1). Taxonomy (NCBI): domain Eukaryota; kingdom Viridiplantae; phylum Streptophyta; class Magnoliopsida; order Poales; family Poaceae; genus Triticum; species Triticum timopheevii. The sequence goes on along the minus strand of OY997270.1, from coordinate 578,160,964 downwards.
CCTTGATCTAGCCCCCTGCAGAAGGGAACTGACAAAGTAAACTGGGCGCTGCACCATCTTCTTCTGTTTCTCTTCTTGTGGCTGCGCAGATCCATCCTTGCCGGAACCGGAACTTGCCGGATTAGGGCTTGTCAGGCCAGAGCTTGTCGGGGAAGCCCCCTGCTTGTCGCTGGACTCGCTTGCCGCGGTCGCTGGCTCACCATCTGCCTCCCTCTCCGCTACTAACGCAGCACTAACCACTTGATTGGTTGCCGCCAGATATAGCAGCAACTTCTCTTGTGGCTTAGGTGCGACAAGTGTTGGAGTAGAGGATAGGTATCTCTTCAGGTCCTGCAGTGCAGCCTCCGCTTCCGGAGTCCATTTCATTGGACCTGCCTTCTTCAAAATTTTGAAAAATGGCAGGGCGCGCTCAGCAGACTTAGAGATGAACCTACTGAGAGCAGCAACACAGCCGGCAAGCCTTCGCACGTCCTTGACTCGCTTCGATGCTTCGATTTGCTCGATGGCCTTGATCTTGTCGGGATTGGCTTCGATTCCCCGCTGAGACACGAAGAATCCGAGGAGCTTGCCGGAAGGGACTCCAAACACACACTTCTCGGGATTCAACTTGAGATTGATCTTGCGCAGATTTGTGAAGGTCTCGTTCAAATCTTGGATCAGAGTTGCCCTGTCTCTGCTCTTGACCACTATGTCATCCATGTAAGCTTCTATATTTCTGTGCAGCTGTGGCTCAAAAGCATGACCGACTACTCTTGCAAACGTCGAACCAGCATTCTTTAGTCCGAAAGGCATCCGTACGAAGCAATACGTGCCACATGGAGTAATGAATGCGGTTTTCTCTTCATCCTCTTCTGCCATGAAGATCTGGTGATATCCTGAGTATGCATCAAGGAAGGAGAGCAGATCACATCCTGCGGTGGAATCAACAATCTGATCGATGCGCGGCAAGGGGAATGGATCCTTGGGACAGGCTTTGTTGACATCAGTGAAGTCAATGCAGAGCCTCCACTTCCCGTTCGCCTTGCGCACGACTACCGGATTGGCTAGCCACGTTGGATGGAGTACTCCCCGGACCAATCCTGCTGCTTCCAACTTCCTAATCTCCTCTGCTATGAATTCTTGGCGCTCTACGGCTTGTTTCCTGACTCTTTGCTTGACGGGCCGTGCGTGAGGGCACACGGCGAGGTGGTGCTCGATTACTTCCCTGGGAACACCGGGGATGTCAGATGGTTGCCACGCAAACACATCGACATTCGCCCGCAGGAAAGCAATGAGCGCGCTTTCCTATTTAGGATCAAGCGTGGCACTGATGGTGAAGGTACCACCGGTGCCGTCCTTCTTGGCGGCCACCTTCTTGGTCTCTGGCGAGGTTACCTTTGCTTTCTTGCACTTGCCGGTGGAGCTCGATGTTGCGCTCTCGACGGCAGCGCAACACTCCGAGGAGGTGCGCTTGCCGGAGTGGGCATCAGGGCTGCACTTGCCGGACTTGAGCTTCTCCTTCCCCTGGGGAGCTTCAGCGGCAAGTGGCTCGCGCTCTGCTGCGGCTGCTGCTTCCCGGTAAATCTTGTCGGCGCAAATGAGTGCATCCCTCTTGTCACCTTGGACAGAAATGATACTCATCGGGCCAGGCATCTTGAGCACGTTGTATGCGTAGTGAGAGGCTGCCATGAACTCGGCAAGCGCTGGTCGGCCGAGTATCCCATTGTAAGGTAATGGGATATCAGCAACATCGAAGGTGACCCTCTCTGTCCTGAAATTCAGCTCACTGCCAAATGTCACTGGCAATGTGATCTTCCCCTTGGGCTTGCTCCTTCCCGGATTTATCCCTTGAAAGGCACCAGTCTCTTCGAGCTCGCTGTCGGGGATCTGGAGCTTCTTGAGCACTGTGGAGGAAATCAGGTTCAGGCCGGCCCCGCCGTCAACCAACATCGGCAGGCACCTGACCGCAGTGATGCAATCAGGGTGGTCTTCTACATCGAAAATGATGGGCGTGCCGGACCATTTCAGAGGCCTGCACACCTCGACGGATGGCTCCGTTGTGTTCACCTCTCGCACCCACTGCTTGAGTTGGCGGTGTGAGGCGTGCAGAGAGGCGCCGCCGTCGATGCACAGCACCTCTGTCGCCTTCTGAAACTCTTGGTCGTCGGTTTCATCTTCCTCCATCTCATCTTCATCTTCGTCCTTGTCGCGGCCGTGGGGAGGCCTATCTCCTTGCCGCGGCTTGGGCTTGCCGCGGTGTCCTCCCCGGGCGGGAAGTTTCTTGCCGGATCCTCCGCCACCTCCCTGGGCTCTCTCCTTATCGCGGCGCTCGTACTCTGCTTTCTGCAGCTCCGCCATCTCTTCGTCTTTCTTGCAGGTTTGGAGATCGTGGCCCTTGGTGCGGTGGATCTTGCAGTACTGCTTGCCGGAGCCGTCCTGCTTGTCAGCGGCCACCACAGCCTCGCCGGAATCACCAGCTTTGGCCTTCTCGGCGCCACCTCCACTGCCGGACTGCTCGACGACTAGCACATCCTTAGCTCTTCTGTTTCTGTTGTTCCGTCTCCGGTTCTTCTTCGCCGGGGCGGCATCCTCACTGTCAGATCCTTCTGCTCCTGCGTTCTCTCCGGGGAGTTTCCTCCCCTCCTCAGCACGTGCACACTTGTCGGCCAGAGCATATAGCTCGCTGACATCTCTGATTTTGCACAACGCCATCTGCTCCCTCATCCTGCGGTTATGCACGTTCTGATGGAAAGCGCTGATAACCGCGGCAGGGTGGACGTCTGGGATGTTGCGCTGCACCTGGCTGAATCTCTGTATGTACTTGCGCAGGGGTTTTCCTTCCTTCTGGGCGAGCAGATGAAGATCGCTCTCCTGGCCATGAGGTTTGTGGCCGCCTGTGAAGGCGCCGACAAACTGATGACACAGGTCCGCCCACAAAGAGATGGCGTTGTCCGGCAAGTGCATTAGCCAAGATCTGACGTTGGGCTTGAGCACCAGCGGGAAGTAGTTGGCGAGGATCTTCTCGTCGCGCCCCCCGGCAGCCTGCACCGCGATGGTGTAGACGCTGAGGAACTCCGACGGATGTATCCTACCATCGTACTTCTCGGGTACATCTGGCTTGAAGTTTTTGGTACTGGGCCACTGGACCTGCCGCAGCTCACGGGTGAACGCAGGGCAACCTACCGCGTACGGCAAGTCGCCTGGTTCCCCCGGCGCGTGCATATCAACAATGGGCCCAGCGCGCTGGTCTGACTGACGCCGCGCTTCTCTTCGGCGCTCGATGCGGGTACGAGCGTCCTCTTGTCGTCGTTCTTGGAGAACTTGGCGCTGATCGCGCCGAGCTCGCGGGTCCGACGACGCGGTGGAATCGGCGTCGAGGTTGGCCCGGCGAGTCGGCGATCTTGGCCTTCGTGGAGGGGAGTACACGGCGGTGGCTCCCCCAGCGGTCTTGTCGGCGTCGGCTTGCGCTTGGACGCCTTGCCGGGGCCTCGATGCGCTCGGTTGCCGGGGCTTGTCGCTGTTGGCAAAGGCGATGAGGCTGTATATGGTCATCCTCCAGTCGTCGATCTTGTGCGGCGCCGGAGGGTAGTCTAGGAGCAGCTGGGCTCGGGCCAGCGCTTCCTCTGCTGTCTTGGGCGGTGGCGGCGACGAGCGGCGCGAGGAGCGGGATGTGCTCGGACTCCCAACTGGATTGGGAGGTGTGTCACCCCGCCCTGGCGACCGTACCTCGCTCGCGCCAGCATGCGGGCGTGCATACTGACCTCGAGCGTCTCGCGACCCGCCAGCTTGGCCTTGCTCCAACGCGAGCACGGTGCTGGGAGCACCGGGGCGTTGTCGACCTTGCACCTCCTGGGAAGGGTGCGGTGTATGCATGGTCGCCGACGCTTGCGGGGCCTTGTTTTTGGATCTGGTGACGACGTGAGTCCCACCGTCGGCGCCCGCTACTCCGTCGGCGCCCACTCCACCGCCTGTTTGCTCCGGCGGTGGTGGCGGAACCGATGTAGACGGAGCGGCTACCTCCGAAGGCTTCTTCTTCGGTGGCATGTCGATGAAGGCGTTGATGCAACGCGCGTGGAGACCGGATCGGATGCTCACGACCTCGACGCGCCCCCTACCTGGCGCGCCAAAGGATGTCGGGGCCGGAATCGTATCCGCGGCCCCGGGCACCTATGGGGCACGGGGGGCCCCTTTCTGGTTCGGCGAGGGGGCGGAGGCCGCGCGCAGAGCGGATCGAGGCCCGGGCGCGCGCTGGGGAGACGAGAGATGGCGGGCAATCTTTTTACCCAGCTTCGGAGCTCTCCGGAGAGATAAAACTCCTACTGCTGCTTTGTGTTGTTATTCGATCTTGCTCGAATGCGAGCGCACGGTGGTGTGGTGTGTGTGTGTTGAACCGAACCCTAATCCTGTGTTTCCAGATGGACCCAACCCTAATCCTGTGTTTCCAGATGGATTGAACCCTAATCCTGTGTTTCCAGATGGACCGAACCCCTTCTACGTGCGCATGGGCCTCCCTTTTATAGTCGAAAGGGGGCACCAACAGGTGGCAGCATAAGAAGAGGGGGTAGAAAGGTAAAAACGCAGGTTGGTGTAACAGTGACCAACAGTGCCCCCTACCTAACTGACGGCAGGGGACAAGGGCATTTAATGCCCGTCCGGTCGCCCCAACAGTGCAGGGAGGCGATCGTCAAGTGAGCCACCGGTTGCCACGATGGCGTCTCTGTCAGCTCCGCTTGCCACCTCGCTCCGCATGGCTGTGTAGTGCCTCGCCACGTGCCTTTGGGACGGCCTTGCGATGACACGTCGCGGGATGTGCTGGAGTTTGGTTGGCAATCTTGCCGCGGCAAGTGCCTTGCCGCGGTTCTCCTCTTGTCGGGCCGGCAAGCTTGCTGGCTTCTCGGGCCTTGCCGGGGCGCGCGGGGCGTCGCGGCAAGTCCCCTGGAGGTGCCTCGGTCGGCCTTCCCGGCAAGCTCCTCTTGCCAGGGCCTTTGTTGGCCTTCCCGGCAAGCTCCTCTTGCCGGGGCCTTGGTTGGCCTTCCCGGCAAGCTCCTCTTGCCGGGGGCTTTAGCTTGAGTACTCCGTTCTTGAGCGGCATCACCGTAGCCACGGAGGACCTTGGCGGACGCCCGGCAAGCCCTGCCGCGGGTTGCCGCGACTGCCCGTGCACAAGTTCGGGGTACTAAGGTACCCCCCTACTTTAGTACACCGACAAGTATGAACTCGAACGCCCCTCCAAAAGTTACCCAAGATGCAAGTTGCTCCCCCGATTAGATGAGGAAACATACATACCTTCATCGCCATCGCACAATACGGCCGACCGACCACCCCGTGGCCGAGACAGAGAGGCATCTAGGCCCTCCACCAAGACCGTACCCCGGCATCGCTCCAAAAGTACGAAGCCAAGAGGGAACACGCCGGACTTGCGAGATATATTGGAGGACAAAGCAAGGCAATCCAGATCCATCTATGGATCACGTGGGCGCCCCACGACCCATGACGAATACCGTCGCGCCAGATACAATAACTCCGGCCGGGCCGAACACAGCAGACAACGCTCTCTCGAGCTACGTCGTGATGTTGCTCAATATAGAGGTGCCGCACACCCGCTATGCTTCACTGACGAAGTAATGGATCATCAAATCCCTGAAGGGTTTAAACCCGTAAACATTGAATCCTACGATGGCACAACAGACCCCGCGGTTTGGATCGAAGATTATCTCCTTCACATCCATATGGCCCGCGGCGATGATCTTCACGCCATCAAGTATCTCCCACTCAAGCTTAAAGGACCAGCTCGGCATTGGCTTAACAGCTTGCCCGCAGAGTCAATTGGGTGTTGGGAAGACCTGGAAGCCGCATTCCTCGACAACTTCCAGGGCACATATGTGCGACCACCAGACGCCGATGACCTAAGCCACATAATTCAACAGCCAGACGAATCGGCCAGACAATTCTGGACATGGTTCCTCACAAAGAAAAATCAAATCGTCGACTGTCCGGATGCAGAGGCCCTCGCAGCCTTCAAGCATAACATCCGCGACGAATGGCTAGCCCGGCACCTAGGATAGGAAAAGCCGAAATCCATGGCAGCCCTCACATCATTAATGACCCGCTTCTGTGCGGGAGAGGATAGCTGGCTAGCTCGCAGCAACAACCTCAGTAAAAATTCTGGCAGTCCGGATACCAAGGACCACAATGGCAGGTCGCGTCGAAGCAAAAATAAACGCCGCATTAACAGCGACGACAAGGAGGATACGGCAGTCAATGCCGGATTCCGAGGCTCTAAACCCGGTCAGCAGAAGAAGCCATTCAAAAGAACCACTCCGGGTCCGTCCAATTTGGACCGAATACTCGATCGCTTATGCCAGATACATGGCACCCCTGAAAAGCCAGCTAATCACACCAACAGAGATTGTTGGGTATTCAAGCAAGCAGGCAAAGTTAATTGCCGAAAACAATGACAAGGGGCTGCACAGCGACGATGAGGAAGAGACCCGACCGCCGAACAATAGAGGACAGAAGGGTTTCCCCCCACAAGTGCGGACGGTGAACATGATATACGCAATCCATATACCAAAGAGGGAGCAAAAGCGTGCACTAAGGGACGTATATGCGATGGAGCCAGTCGCCCCTAAGTTCAGTCCATGGTCCTCTTGCCCGATCACTTTCGATCGAAGAGATCATCCGACCAGTATCCGCCATGGCGGATTCGCCGCATTGGTTTTAGACCCAATCGTCGATGGATTTCACCTCACGAGAGTCCTGATGGACGGCGGCAGTAGCCTGAACCTGCTTTATCAGGATACAATGCGCAAGATGGGCATAGACCCCTCAAGGATTAAACCTACAAAGACGACTTTCAAAGGTGTCATACCAGGTGTTGAGGCCAGTTGTACAGGCTCAGTCACACTGGAAGTGGTCTTCGGATCCCCGGACAATTTCTGGAGCGAGGAGTTAATCTTCGACATAGTCCCATTCCGCAGCGGCTATCACGCCCTGCTCGGACGAACCGCGTTTGCAATGTTCAACGCGGTACCGCATTACGCATACCTCAAGCTCAAGATGCCAGGCCTCGTGGAGTCATTACGGTCAATGGAAATACGGAACGCTCCCTCCGAACGAAGGAACACACAGCGGCTCTCGCGGCAGAAGTACAGAGCAGCCTTTTAAGGCAATACTCGAGTCCGGCCGTTAAACGGCCGGACACGGCCAAACGTGCCCGGAGCAACATCAACCAAGACCACCTGGCACGTTCCGAGCACGCTTAGCAATGCGGCCCCAACCCCAGCCCTAGCATAATTGCAAGACCATGGGCCTAGGGGAAGGGGCACGACCACAACAGACCCAGAGTGCGGCTCGACCACACCAGGGGCTCACAAGTGTGTCACTCCTTTTTGTTATTGTTTTATTTCTTTGTGTACACAGGACTCCGATCACCGGAGGCCCTGTCCGGCGGTGAACCCGCCGAATTCACGATGCAACAGCCAGGGAAGAAAGAATACTGAGATAAACACTTAGGTGGTCTCCATTACGAGCATTAAATTTGATTATATCCACCAGTCCGCAGCCCATCCCTGGAGGGGGACATGTTTGATTAGTCCAATCCCTTGCTTACCACACTATTTGTATCATTCCGCACTCATAGCAGAATTCTTTAAATAAATAATGTAGCAGTTTTTGCCTGTTATTGCATTACTTTACACATGTTCATTAATGATATCTCGCACCCGTATATTATTGGTACGGCCGAATACACCAGGGGCTTATGTTCCCCGCATTATGGTGTGATAAGTCTGAACACTTTCACAAGTGCGGCACCCCGAACTTATAGCATTATATGAATCGGCTCCGAATCATGTCTTGGGTCAATAGTTGGGTTTGTCCGGCTCCCACGTTTTGGCGCCTGACGTTCCGTTCTGTCGGCTTAGGTGGCACTGGGAGAACCACTGTGATTGCGCCCCGGTTGAGCTAGGCGAGCGCCTCAGTGGAGAAAGCTAAAACTGACCGGCGTGATAAGGTGAGAGACTGGTTGCTGTTCGAGAGGTCTTTTCGGGTCCCTAAAGACCCATGCCGCTTCAAGCGAAGTACCGGATAATGTCCGACGAAGGCGTGGATAGCGCCCCGAATTCGGTCTTCTGAATACTAGGGGCTTCACCGAAATTTAAAATTATAGAATTCTATGGCTAAGTGAGGGTGTTCAAGCATTATAAGTCCGGTTGCCTTGTTCGTTGTGTTGAGCGCCTCCCTAGATAGACCCAAAAATGGGAACAAGAGTGCTCAAGTTTATCCCGAACACCCCAGCACTCGTGGCTTGGGTGCTGAAGCCAACGACTTGCCATCTCTCAGATTTTATAAACGGCCGCACAGAACGTAATATTTTAAATTAAACAAGCGTTGTGTAGCGCATATGAACAAATTTTCAGTGCACAGGATAATACATAGCGAGTTTCACTCAATAATTACATCTCTGGGGCACTCATCCGCAATATTGCGGGCACCCTTCAGGACAGTCTTATAGTACATTTTGGGCGTACGATACTCCGCTGGCGGTGGGTCAGTAAGAAGCTTCTCCGCATCCAGCCTGCCCCAGTGCACCTTTGCGCGGGCAAGGGCCCGACGAGCACCTTCAATACAGGCAGAGCGCTTGACGACATCCACCCAGGGGCACGCATCCACCAGCCGCCGCACGAGGCCGAAGTAGCTCCCAGGCATGGCCTGTCCAGGCCACAGCCGGACTATAAGGCCCTTCATGGCCTCCTCAGCTACCTTGTGGAGTTCAACCAGCTGCTTCAGCTGGTCGCTTGGGGGCACCGGATGGCCGGCCTCAGCGTACTGAGACCAGAAGACCTTCTCTGTTGAGCTCCCCTCCTCGCGACGGTAGAATGCGGCAGCATCGGATACACTGCGAGGCAGATCTGCAAACGCCCCTGGAGAGCTCCGAATTCGGGTAAGTGTTAGGTAGTTCACATTAACATGCTTGCTTTGCATGAAAAATGCCTTACCCGCCTCTATTTTCTTCATATCCTCAACCTCCTGAAGGGCCTTGCGGGCCTCGGCCTTGGCGGACTTGGCACTTTCGAGAGCCGAGGCGAGCTCGGACTCTCGAGTCTTTGAGTCGCGCTCCAAACTCTCATGCTTCTCCATGAGAGCCTGGAGCTCTTGCCGCACCTCCGCCACCCGTGCCTCCTGCTTTTCTCGCTCTGCCCGTTCCGCGGCCGCACGGTGTTCAGCCGCAGACACAGCCTCCTTCAGGGCTGCCACCTCGTTTGTGGCCCCTGCAGTACCCGTATTATCCTTGTTAATTTTATTGCAATCGAAATCCTTTTCTGTAAGGTAAAAATTCAAAGTGGTGCTACTCACCTTCTTTGTCCTCGAGCTGCCTCTTGGCATGGTCGAGCTCTCGCTCGGACCGCTCGAGATCTTGCTTTAATGCACCAACCTCCGCAGTTAGTGCGGCAGATGTCAGCAGCACAGCCTGCAAACCCATATTGACATAATTTATTAGCAACCTTTTCTTTCCGAACACCGAACCAAGCATCAGGGGCTACTGTCTATGTGGTATTACATTACATAATTTTAACTTTTTACCTCAAAGCCTGTTAGAAGGCTACTGTAGGCTTCGGTCAGCCCGCTCTTGGCGAGCTGAACCTTCTGAATCACCGCACTCATAACAGTGCGGTGTTCTTCCTCGATGGAAGCGCCTTTGAGCGCCTCCAGCAAGTTGTCCGGCGCCTCCGGTTGGACGGAGGCCGCCGGCGTCACGGTCTTGCCCTTCTTTCGAAGGGGCCGCTTGCCGGACTCCGGAACCGCTATAGGTTCCGGCGTGGAGTCCGGCGCAAAGTCCGGGAGGCTGCCTTGCGGAGCCTCCGGAGCATCCTCCTGATGGGTCCCTTTCTGGGAGCCCACCTCGGCGTCCTCATCGGCGCGGGGGGTGGAGGCAGTCGGAAGGGAATCCACATCCGACGGGGCCAACGACCCGCTCGATGAAGCGGGGAGATCATCATCGGCCGGACTGCGGGCAATATGCGGCATTAGTAGGACACTATGTGACACAAAAGAAATTGCAGATCATTCAGGGATCCGGATACTTATGATCTCGCCGGAGGCCTGGCCCTTGAAGGCCACTCCTCGCCGCCAACGTCGGTGTTGGCAGAGCTGTCCGGGGGAATATTTCTCCCCCTCTTGGACCCTTCGGCCTCCCCTGTTGGGGAAGCCTTCCTCTTCCTCTCTCCCCCTTATGGGAGAGAGTCTTCTTCCTCCTCCTCGTCTTCGGGGGAGGAGTCCGCCTCGTCGTCGGACGCCTGATAACGGGAACTCTTTCGAGTGCCCGTGGCCACCTTCTTGGCCTTCTTCTCCGGCACCACATGCGGTGCCGGAACCAGCAGCCCCGCTAGACGGGCATCCACTGGGTCTTCTGGCATGGGAGCCGGGCAGATGAGCTGCTCGGCCTTCTTCATCCATTCCTGTTAAAGGAAAAGGGAGATTGAAACCCTCTTAGAATCAATCTATTTACAATAAGTGTCCCGTAAAGAGGTAGAATCACTTACCTCATCAGCCGGATGCTGCGAGTGAAATCCGTGATCTTCCGTCGCGGACGCGGGGGCTTCGGCGCCCTTAAACAGCACCCTCCAGGCGCCTTCGTACGTCGTGTCGAAGAGCCCACTCAGCGCCTGGTGCTGTTCCGGATCGAACTCCCACAGTTTGAATGCTCGTTCTTGGCATGGGAGAATCCGGCGGACGAGCATGACTTGGACCACGTCGACGAGCCTGAGCTTCTTGTTCACCAGCTTCTGGATATAGGCTCGGAGTCCCGTCAGCTCCCCCGAATTACCCCACAGCAAGCCCTTCTCTTTCCAGGAGGTGAGCTGTGTAGGGATACCAGATCTAAACTCGGGGGCCGCCGCCCACGTGGGGTCGCGCGGCTCGGTGATGTAGAACCACCCCGATTGCCACCCCTTGACGGAGTCCACGAAGGCCCCTTCGAACCAGAGGACGTTGGGCATCTTGCCCAACATGGCGCCTCCGTACTCTGCCTGCGTGCCCTTCACTACCTTCGGCTTGACGTTGAAGGTCTTGAGCCACAAGCCGAAGTGGGGCCGGATGCAGAGGAGGGCCTCGCACACGACGATAAACACCGAGATGTTGAGGATGAAGTTCGGCGCCAGATCGTGGAAATCCAGGCCGTAGTAGAACATGATCCCCCGGACAAAGGGGTGAAGTTGAAAGCCCAGTCCGCGGAGGAAGTGGGGAAGGAAAACGAACCTCTCATGGGGCCCGGGGGTAGGGATGAGCTGCCCCTCGTCGGGCAGCCGGTGCGCGATGTCGCCGGAAAGGTATCCGGCGCTGCGCAGCTTTGTGATATGCTCCTCCTTAACGGTGGAAGCCAACCATTTGCCTCCCCCTCCGGACATGGTCGGAGAAGGTTGAGACGAGATGCGCGAACTTGGGCGCTGGAGCTTGAGTGCGCGGAGGTGGATAAGCAAAGGAGGAAGAAGGCGCGGGCGAAAAGGTGAATCCTTATCCCTTATATATAGGCGGGCGAAGACTATGCGTCCCCCACCAGCCTGGTAAAACTCGCTTATCTCCCAAGCGCCACCATCAATGGTGCGGTTGGGTTACCCACGTCCGTATTGATGAGAATCCCGGAATAAGGGGAACACGATCTCTGGTTCAACAAGACGTGCCAAGGAAATCGCTTCGCTAAACATGCTGAGGTGGTATAATAAAAAACGATTCAAGTAAAGGCTTGGTAGTGGTGTAACGTCATGCCGCAAAATACGTCAGTAGATTGAGCTTGTGTACATTTTATTCTCTCTACGGTGGAATGTGGAATTTATTTTGCAGAGCCGGACACTATCCTGGTGTTCATGATCTTCTCTGGATTATTCAAAGGAGGAACCCGCCTTGCAATGCCGAACATTATGCGCGCCGGACTTATCGTCATTGAAGCCTGGTTCAGGGGCTACTGAGGGAGTCCTGGACTAGGGAGTGTCCAGACAGCTGGACTATCATCGTCCGCCGGACTCCAAGACTACGAAGATACAAGATTGAAGACTTCGTCCCGTGTCCGGATGGGACTTTCCTTGGCATGGAAGGCAAGCTTGGCGATACGGATATGTAGATCTCCTACCATTGTAACCGACTCTGTGTAACCCTAGCCCTCTCTGGTGTCTATATAAACCGGAGGGCTTTAGTCCGTAGGACACAACATACATTACAACAATCATACCAAAGGCTAGCTTCTAGGGTTTAGCCTCCTTGATCTCGTGGTAGATCCACTCTTGTACTACCCATATCATCAATATTAATCAAGCAGGACGTAGGGTTTTACCTCCATCAAGAGGGCCCGAACCTGGGTAAAACATCGTGTCCCTTGTCTCGTGTAACCATCCGCCTAGACGCACAGTTCGGGACCCCCTACCCGAGATCCGCCGGTTTTGACACCGACAGGCCCTCTTGATGGAGGTAAAACCCTACATCCTGCTTGATTAATATTGATTATATTGGTTGTACAAGAGTGGATCTACCACGAGATCAAGGAGGCTAAACCCTAGAAGCTAGCCTATGGTATGGTTGTTGTAATGTATGTTGTGTCGTATGGACTAAAGCCCTCCGGTTTATATAGACACCAGAGAGGGCTAGGGTTACACAGAGTCGGTTACAATGGTAGGAGATCTACGTATCCGTATCGCCAAGCTTGCCTCCCACGCCAAGGAAAGTCCCATCCGGACATGGGAAGGAGTCTTCAATCTTGTATCTTCGTAGTCTTGGAGTCCGGCGGACGATGATAGTCCGGCTGTCCGGACACCCCCTAGTCCAGGACTCCCTCAGGGTCCGAACCTGGGTAAAACATCGTGTCCCTTGTCTCCTGTTACCATCCGCCTAGACGCACAGTTCGAGACCCCCTACCCGACATCCGCCAGTTTTGACACCGACATTGGTGCTTTCATTGAGAGTTCCTCTGTGTCGTCACCGATAGGCTCGATGGCTTCTTAAATCAACAACGCTGTCCAGGGTGAGACTTTTCTCCCCGGACAGATCTTCATATTCGGCGGCTTCGCACTGCGGTCTAATTCACTTGGCCATCTGGAGCAGATCGAAAGCTACGCCCCTGGCCGTCAGGTCAGGTTCGGGAGCCTAAACTTCACGGCCGACATCCGCGGGGACTTGATCTTCGACGGGCTCGAGCCACAGCCAAGCGTGTCGCACTGTCGCGATGGGCATGACCTATCTCTGCCGCTGAACAGTGCCTTGGTGGCCGCACAAGAATCCGCTCCGGCCCTTAGTCCGGAGCCGATCGCCTAGATCGAGGACCGGTGGTTGGACACCGCCTCGGGGACTGCAACTTCCACGGCGATGGAGCCGAACACTAACCTTGTCCCTTGCGAAACTTGTGACTCCGAGGTGCCGGACTCCCCGCCGGACTCCGGACCTCCCGCACCCCTGCCGATCGAATCTGATTGGGCGCCGATTATGGAATCCACCGCCGCAGACATCTTCCAACAGTCGCCCTTTGGCGACATCCTAAATTCGCTAAAACATCTCTCGCTATCCGGAGAGACCTGGCCGGACTATGGCCAGGACGGTTGGGATACGGACGACGAAGAAATTCAAAGCCCACCCACCACCCACTTTGTAGCCACTGTCGATGATCTAACAGACATGCTAGACTACGACTCCGAGGACATCGACGGTATGGACAACGATGCCGGAGACGGACAGGAACCAGCGCCTACAGGGCACTGGAAGACCACCTCGTCATATGACATATACATGGTGGACACCCCAAAAGAGGGGGACGGCGAAGAAGCAGTGGAGGCAGATTCCTCAAAGAAACAGCCCAAGCGCCGACGTCAGCGGCGCCGCTCTAAATCCCACCACAGCAAGAATGGAGATTCAGGCACATGAGATAATAATACGCCAGAAAGTGCCGAAGATAATCCCCTCCAGCAAGATTCAGCGCAGGAGGATGCAGAAGCAAGCCCTCACGAGAGGGCGGCAGACGAAGAGGTCGAGGATGATAATTATATACCTCCCTCCGAAGACGAGGCAAGCCTCAACGACGATGAATTCGTCGTGCCCGAGGATCCCGTCGGACAAGAGCGTTTTAAACGCAGGCTTATTGCCGCGGCAAATAGCCTAAAGAAAAAGCAGCAGTAGCTTCAAGCTGATCAGGACCTGCTGGCCGATCGATGGACCGAGGTCCTCGCGGCCGAAGAGTATGAACTCGAACGCCCCTCCAAAAGTTACCCAAGACGCAAGTTGCTCCCCCGATTAGAGGAGGAAACACACATACCTTCATCGCCAGCGCACAATATGGCCAACCGACCACCCCGTGGCCGAGACAGAGAGGCATCTAGGCCCTCTACCAAGACCGTACCCCGGCATCGCTCCAAAAGTACGAAGCCAAGAGGTAACGCGCCGGACTTGCGAGATATATTGGAGGACAAAGCAAGGCAATCCAGATCCATCTATGGATCACGTGGGTGCCCCACGACCCACGATGAATACCGTCGCACCAGATACAATAACTCCGGCCGGCCGAACACAGCAGAGAACGCTCTCTCGAGCTACGTTGTGATATTGCTCAATATAGAGGTGCCGCACACCCGCTATGCTTCACTGACAAAGTAATGGATCATCAAATCCCTGAAGGGTTTAAACCCGTAAACATTGAATCCTACGATGGCACAACAGACCCCGCGGTTTGGATCGAAGATTATCTCCTTCACATCCATATGGCCCGCGGCGACGATCTTCACGCCATCAAGTATCTCCCACTCAAGCTTAAAGGACCAGCTCGGCATTGGCTTAACAGCTTGCCCGCAGAGTCAATTGGGTGTTGGGAAGACCTGGAAGCCGCATTCCTCGACAACTTCCAGGGCACATATGTGCGACCACCAGACGCCGATGACCTAAGCCACATAATTCAACAGCCAGACGAATCGGCCAGACAATTCTGGACACGGTTCCTCACAAAGAAAAATCAAATCGTCGACTGTCCGGATGCAGAGGCCCTCGCAGCCTTCAAGCATAACATCCGCGACGAATGGCTAGCCCGGCACCTAGGACAGGAAAAGCCGAAATCCATGGCAGCCCTCACATCATTAATGACCCGCTTCTATGTGGGAGAGGATAGCTGGCTAGCTCGCAGCAACAACCTCAGTAAAAATTCTGGCAGTCCGGATACCAAGGACCACAATGGCAGGTCGCGTCGAAGCAAAAATAAACGCCGCATTAACGGCGACGACAAGGAGGATACGACAGTCAACGCCGGATTCCGAGGCTCTAAACCCAGTCAGCGGAAGAAGCCATTCAAAAGAACCACTCCGAGTCCGTCCAATTTGGACCGAATACTCGGCCGCTTATGCCAGATACATGGCACCCCTGAAAAGCCAGCTAATCACACCAACAGAGATTGTTGGGTATTCAAGCAAGCAGGCAAGTTAATTGCCGAAAACAATGACAAGGGGCTGCACAGCGACGACGAGGAAGAGACCCGACCGCCAAACAATAGAGGACAGAAGGGTTTCCCCCCACAAGTGCGGACGGTGAACATGATATACGCAACCCATATACCCAAGAGGGAGCGAAAGCGTGCACTAAGGGATGTATATGCGATGGAGCCAGTCGCCCCTAAGTTCAATCCATGGTCCTCTTGCCCGATAACTTTCGATCGAAGAGATCATCCGACCAGTATCCGCCATGGCAGATTCGCCGCATTGGTTTTAGACCCAATCATCGATGGATTTCACCTCACGAGAGTCCTGATGGACGGCGGCAGTAGCCTGAACCTGCTTTATCAGGATACAGTGCGCAAGATGGGCATAGACCCCTCAAGGATTAAACCTACAAAGACGACTTTCAAAGGCGTCATACCAGGTGTTGAGGCCAGTTGTACAGGCTCAGTCACACTGGAAGTGGTCTTCGGATCCCCGGACAATTTCCAGAGCGAGGAGTTAATCTTCGACATAGTCCCATTCCGGAGCGACTATCACGCCCTGCTCGGACGAACCGCATTTGCAAAGTTCAACGCGGTACCGCATTACGCATACCTCAAGCTCAAGATGCCAGGCCCTCGTGGAGTCATTACGGTCAATGGAAATACGGAACGCTCCCTCCGAACGGAGGAACACACAGCGGCTCTCGCGGCAGAAGTACAGAGCAGCCTTTTAAGGCAATACTCGAGTCCGGCCCTTAAACGGCCGGGCACGGCCAAACGCGCCCGGAGCAACATCAACCAAGACCACCTGGCACGTTCCGAGCACGCGTAGCAATGCGGCCCCAACCCCAGCCCTTGCATAATTGCAAGACCATGGGCCTAGGGGAAGGGGCACGACCACAACAGACCCAGAGTGCGGCTCGACCACACCAGGGGATCACAAGTGTGTCACTCCTTTTTGTTATTATTTTATTTCTTTATGTACACAGGACTCCGATCACCAGAGCCCTGTCCGGCGGTGAACCCGCCGAATTCATGATGCAACAGCCAGGGAAGAAAGAAGACAGCGATAAACACTCAGGTGGTCTCCATTACGAGCATTAAATTTGATTATATCCACCAGTCCGCAGCCCATCCCTGGAGGGGGACATGTTTGATTAGTCCAATCCCTTGCTTACCACACTATTTGTATCATTCCGCACTCATAGCAGAATTCTTTAAATAAATAATGCAGCATTTTTTGCCTGTTATTGCATTACTTTACACATATGTTCATTAATGACATCTCGCACCCGTATATTATTGGTACGGCCGAATACACCAGGGGCTTATGTTCCCCGCATTATGGTGTGATAAGTCCGAAAACTTTCACAAGTGCGGCACCCCAAACTTACAGCATTATATGAATCGGCTCCGAATCATGTCTTGGGTCAATAGTTGGGTTTGCCCGGCTCCCATGTTTTGGCGCCATACATTCCATTCTGTCGGCTAAGGTGGCACTGGGAGAACCACTGCGATTGCGCCCCGGTTGAGCTGGGCGAGCGCGTCAGTGGAGAAAGCTAAAACTGACTGGCGTGATAAGGCGAGAGACTGGTCGCAGTTCGAGAGGTCTTTTTGGGTCCCTAAAGACCCGTGCTGCTTCAAGCGAAGTACCGGATAATGTCCGACGAAGGCGTGGATAGCGCCCCGAATTCGGTCTTCCGAATACTAGGGGCTTCGCCGAAATTTAAAATTATAGAATTCTATGGCTAAGTGAGAGTGTTCAGGCATTATAAGTCCGGTTGCCTTGTTCGTTGTGTTGAGCGCCTCCCTAGATGGACCCAAAAATGGGAACAAGAGTGCTCAAGTTTATCCTGAACACCCCAGCACTCGTGGCTTGGGGGCTGAAGCCAACGACTTGCCATCTCTCAGATTTTATAAACGGCCGCACAGATGGTAATATTTTAAATTAAACAAGCGTTGCGTAGCGCATATGAGCAAAGTTTTCAGCGCACGGGATAATACATAGCAAGTTTCACTCAATAATTACATCTCTGGGGCACTCATCCACAATATTGCGGGCACCCTTCAGGACAGTCTTATAGTACATTTCGGACGTACGATACTCCTTGCCCGTTGGCGGCGGGTCAGTAAGAAGCTTCTCCGCATCCAGCCTGCCCCAGTGCACCTTTGCGCGGGCAAGGGCCCGACGAGCACCTTCAATATAGGCGGAGCGCTTGACGACATCCACCCAGGGGCACGCATCCACCAGCCGCCGCACGAGGCCGAAGTAGCTCCTAGGCATGGCCTGTCCAGGCCATAGCCGGACTATAAGGCCCTTCATGGCCTCCTCAGCTACCTTGTGGAGTTCGACCAGCTGCTTCAGCTGGTCGCTTGGGGGCACCGAATGGCCGGCCTCAGCGTACTGAGACCAGAAGACCTTCTCCATTGAGCTCCCCTCCTCGCCACGGTAGAATGCGGCAGCATCGGATACACTGCGAGGCAGATCTGCAAACGCCCCTGGAGAGCTCCGAATTCGGGTAAGTGTCAGATAGTTCACATTAACATGCTTGCTTTGCATGAAAAATGCCTTACCCGCCGCTATTTTCTTCATATCCTCAACCTCCTGAAGGGCCTTGCGGGCCTTGGCCTTGGTGGACTTGGCACTCTCGAGAGCCGAGGCGAGCTCGGACTCTCGAGTCTTTGAGTCGCGCTCCAAACTCTCATGCTTCTCCACGAGAGCCTGGAGCTCTTGCCGCACCTCCGCCACCCGTGCCTCCTGCTTTTCTCGCTCTGCCTGTTCCGCGGCCGCACTGCGTTCGGCCACAGACACAGCCTCCTTCAGGGCTGCCACCTCGTTTGTGGCCCCTGCAGTACCAATATTATCCTTGTTAATTTTATTGCAACCGAAATCCTTTTCTGTAAGGTAAAATTTAAAGTGGTGCTACTCACCTTCTTTGTCCTCGAGCTACCTCTTGGCATGGCCGAGCTCTCGCTCGGACCGCTCGAGATCTTGCTTTAATGCACCAACCTCCGCAGTCAGTGCGGCAGATGTCAGCAGCACAGCCTGCAAACCCATATTGACATAATTTATTAGCAACCTGCGAATATCTTTTTAGATGCTCAGTCCGACTTTTCTTTCCGAACACCGAACCGAGCATCAGGGGCTACTGTCTATGCGGTATTACATTACATAATTTTAACTTCTTACCTCAAAGCCTGTTAGAAGGCTACTGCAGGCTTCGGTCAGCCCGCTCTTGGCGAGCTGAACCTTCTGAATCACCGCACTCATAACAGTGCGGTGTTCTTCCTCGATGGAAGCGCCTTTGAGCGCCTCCAGCAAGTTGTTCGACGCCTCCGGTTGGACGGAAGCCGCCGGCGTCACGGTCTTGCCCTTCTTTTGAAGGGGCCGCTTGCCGGACTCCGAAACGCTGCAGGTTCCGGCGTGGAGTCCGGCGCAATGTCTGGGAGGCTGCCTTGCGGCGCCTCTGGAGCCTCCTCCTGATGGGTCCCTTTCTGGTATCCCACCTCGGCGTCCACATCGGCGCGGGGGGTGGAGGCAGTCGGAAGGGAATCCACATCCGACGGGGCCAACGACCCGCTCGATGAAGCGGGGAGATCATCATCGGCCGGACTGCGGGCAATATGCGGCATTAGTAGGACACTATGTGACACAAAAGAAATTGCAGATCATTCAGGGATCCGGATACTTACGATCTCGCCGGAGGCCTGGCCCTTGAAGGCCACTCCTCGCCGCCAACGTCGGTGTTGGCAGAGCTGTCTGGGGGAATAGTTCTCCCCCTCTTGGACCCTTCGGCCTCCCCTGTTGGGGAAGCCTTCCTCTTCCTCTCTCCCCCCTCTGGGAGAGAGTCTTCTTCCTCCTCCTCGTCTTCGGGGGAGGAGTCCGCCTCGTCGTCGGACGCCTGATAACGGGAACTCTTTCGAGTGCCCGTGGCCACCTTCTTGGCCTTCTTCTCCGGCACCACATGCGGTGCCGGAACCAGCAGCCCCGCTAGACGGGCATCCACTGGGTCTTCTGGCATGGGAGCCGGGCAGATGAGCTGCTCGGCCTTCTTCATCCATTCCTGTCAAAGGAAAAGGGAGATTGAAACCCTCTTAGAATCAATCTATTTACAATAAGTGTCCTGTAAAGGGGTAGAATCACTTACCTCGTCAGCCGGATGCTGCGAGTGAAATCCGCGATCTTCCGTCGCGGACGCGGGGGCTTCGGCGCCCTTAAACAGCACCCTCCAGGCGCCTTCGTACATCGTGTCGACGAGCCCGCTCAGCGCCTGGTGCTGTTCCAGATCGAACTCTGTCGGTGTACTAAAGTAGGGGTACCTTAGTATCCCGAACTTGTGCACGGGCAGTCGTAGCGTCCCGCGACAAGGCTTGTCGGGCGTCCGCCAAGATCCTTCGCTATTCCTATTACTGCCGTTCAAGAACAAAGTGTTTAACTGAGAAGACAGAGTCCCGGCAAGAGGAGTTTGCCGGAAAAGACAAAACCCCGGCAAGAGGAGCTTGCCGGGAAGGCCAACCCAGGCATTTTAAGAGACTTGCCGCGACGCACCGCGCGTCCCGGCAAGGCCCGGCGAGCGACAAGCTTGCGGGCGCAACAAGACAGCGACGGCGGCAAGGCGCTTGCCGCGGCGAAGCCACCACTCTGCGCACACGCTCCAGCGCATCCGACGACGTGTCGCCGCAGGATCGCTCCTGGTGCACGTGGCGGGTAGCTATGCAGCCTAGCGGTGCGAGGTGGCAAGAGAAGATGACTAGAAGGCCATCGTGGCGATCGGTGGCGCCCCTAACGGTCGTTTCTTGCACTGTTTAGCCGACCGGATGGGCATTAAATGCCCTTGTCCCCTGCCGTCAGAGTTAGGTAGGGGCACTGTTGATAGCGGTTGCACCAACCCCTGTTTTTACTTTTTTTACCCCTCTCTCTACGCTGCCACCTGTAGGTGACCCCTTTAGACTATAAAAAGGAGGCCCATGCGCACGTAGAAGAGGGGGGATTCATTCGAAACTACAACACACCCACGCTCTCAAGCAAGAACAGAATAGAAACACAAAGCAGCAGTAGGAGTTTTATCTCTCCGGAGAGCTCCGAAACTAGGTAAAATCCCTCGCGTACTTCGCCTCGATCTGCTCTTCGTGCGCCCTCCGCTCCCTTGCCGGACCAAAAGGGGCCCTACCCCATAGGTGTTCGTTTCCCACGACATCTTTGGTGCGCCAGGTAGGGGAGCGTCGAGGTTGTGCGAACCTGATCCGGCGTTTGCGCGCGCTACATCAACATCTTCATCGACATGCCACCGAAGAAGAAGGCTTCGGAGGTGGCCGCTCCGTCTACGACTATCCTACCGCCACCGGAGCAAACGGGCGGTGGGGTGGACGCCGGCGGAGGAGCGGGCGCCGACGGGGGGACTCACGTCGTCACCAGGTCCAAGGACAAGGCCCCTTTAGCTTGAGCGTCTGTACATCCGCCGCACCCGTCCCAGGAGGTGCAGGATCGACAACGCCACGGTGCTCATAGCACCGTACTCGCGTTAGAACAAGGCCAAGCTGGTGGGCCGCGGGACGCTCAAGGCCAACATACACGCCAACACGCTGGCACGAGCGCAGTACGGTCGCCTGGACGAGATATTGCTCCTTCTAACACTGTTAGAAGTTTGAGCATATCACGCACCTCGCGTCGCTCGCCACCGCCACCCAAGACTCCAGAGGAAGCGCTAGCCCGAGCCCAGCTGCTTCTAGATTACCCTCCAGCGCTAGACAAGATCGACGACTGGAGGGCCACCATTCAGAGCCTCATCGGCTTCGCCAACGGCGACAAGACCCGGCAACCGAGCACATCGAAGCCCCGGCAAGACGCCCAGGCGCAAGCCGACGCCGACAAGACCGCTGGGGGTGCCACCACCGTGCACTCCCCGCCCCGAAGGCCAAGATCGCCGACTCGCCGGGCAAACCTCGACATCGACTCCACCGCGTCGTCGGACCCGCGAGCTCGCCGCAATCAACGCCAAGTTCTCCAAGAACGATGACACGAAGACGCTCGTACTCGCATCGAGCGTCGAAGAGAAGCGCGACGTCAGTCAGACCAGCACGCTGGGCCCACTGTTGATATGCATGCGCCAGGGGAACCAGGCGACTTGCCGTACGCGGTAGGTTGCCCTGCGTTCACCCGTGAGCTGCGGCAGGTCCAGTGGCCCAGTACCAAGAACTTCAAGCCAGACGTGCCCGAGAAGTACGATGGCAGGATACATCCGTCAGAGTTCCTCAGCGTCTACACCATCGCGGTGCAGGCTACCGGGGGGCGTGACGAGAAGATCCTCGCCAACTACTTCCCGCTGGTG
This sequence comes from Triticum timopheevii, assembly GCA_963921465.1. Lineage (NCBI taxonomy): Eukaryota > Viridiplantae > Streptophyta > Magnoliopsida > Poales > Poaceae > Triticum > Triticum timopheevii. The sequence goes on along the minus strand of OY997270.1, from coordinate 578,139,217 downwards.
CTCAAGCCCAACGTCAGATCTTGGCTCATGCACTTGCCGGACAACTCCATCTCTTCATGGGCGGACCTGTGCCATCAATTTGTTGGCGCCTTCACAGGCCACCACAAACCCCATGGCCAGGAGAGCGACCTTCATCTGCTCGCCCAGAAGGAAGGAGAACCCCTGCGCAAGTACATACAGAGATTCAGCCAGGTGCAGCGCAACATCCCAAATGTCCACCCTGCCGCGGTTATCAGCGTGTTCCATCAGAACGTGCGTAACCACAGGATGAGGGAGGAGATGGCGATGTGAAAAATCAGACATGTCAGCGAGCTATATGCTCTGGCCGACAAGTGTGCACGTGCTGAGGAGGGGAGGAAACTCCCCGGAGAGAACGCGGGAGCAGAAGGATCTGACAGTGAGGATGCCGCCCCGGCAAAGAAGAACCGGAGGCGGAATAATAGAAAGAGAAAAGCTAAGGATGTACTAGTCGTCGAGCAGTCCGGCAACGGAGGTGGCACCGAGAAGGCCAAAGCTGGTGACTCCGGCGAGGCTGTGGTGGCCGCCGACAAGCAGGACGGCTCCGGCAAGCAGTACTGCAAGATCCATCGCACCAAGGGCCATGACCTCCAGGCCTGCAAGAAGGTTGAGCAGCTCGTGGAACTGCAGAAAGCTGAATACGAGCACCGCGACAAGGAGAAGGCCCAGGAAGGTGGCAGAGGATCCGGCAAGAAGCGTCCCGCCCAGGGAGGACGCCGCGGAAAGGCCAAGCAGCGGCAAGGAGACAGGCCTCCCCGCGGCCACGACAAGGATGAAGACGAAGATGAAGATGAAGAGATGGATGAGGATGAGGCCGACGAGCAGGAGTTTCAGAAGGCGACAGAGGTTTTGTGCGTCGACGGTGGTGCTTCTCTGCATACCTCGCACCGCCAACTCAAACAGTGGGTGTGGGAAGTAAATGCAGCAGAACCGTCCGTTGAGTCGCGCAAGCCCCTGAAGTGGTCCAGCACGCCCATCATCTTTGATGTCGAGGATCACCCTGATCGCATAACTGCGCTCGGGTGCTTGCCGATGTTGGTTTCACCAATTATCCGCAACCTCAAGGTCACAAAGATGCTGGTTGACAGCAGGGCTGGCTTGAATCTGATCTCCTCAGCGGTACTCAAGAAGCTCCAGATCCCTGACAGCGAGCTCGAAGAGACCGGCACTTTTCAAGATATCAACCCGGGAAGGAGCAAGCCAAAGGGGAAGATCACACTGCCAGTAACATTTGGCAACGAGCTGAACTTCAGGACAGAGAGAGTCACATTCGACGTTGCTGATTTTCCATTGCCCTACAATGGGATACTTGGCCGTCCAGCGCTTGCCAAGTTCATGGCAGCCTCTCATTACGCTTACAACATGCTCAAGATGCCCGGTCCGATAAGTGTCATTTCTGTCCATGGCGATAAGAAATATGCACTTATCTGTACCGACAAGATCTATCGGGAAGCAGCAGCCACAGCAGAACGCAAACCACTTGCCGCTGAAGCTCCCGGGGGGAAGAAGAAGACCAAGTCCGGCAAGAGTAGCTCTGATGCCCACTCCGGCAAGCGCACCTCTTCGGAGTGCTGCACTACCGTCGAGGACGCACCATCGAGCTCCACCGGCAAGTGCAAGAAGGCAAAGACAGCTTCACCAGAGACCAAGAAAGTGGCCGCCAAGGAGGACGGCACTGGTGGTACCTTCACCATCAGTGCCACGCTTGACCCTAAATAGGAAAGCGGCTCGTTGCTTTCCTGCGGACGAATGTCGATGTGTTTGCATGGCAACCATCTAACATCCCCGATGTTCCCAGGAAAGTAATTGAGCACCACCTTGCCGTCTGCCCTCATGCGCGGCCCGTCAAGCAGAGAGTCAGAAAACAAGCAGTAGAACACCAAGAGTTCATTGCAGAGGAGATCAAGAAGTTGGAAGCAGCAGGCCTGGTCCGAGGAGTACTCCATCCAACGTGGTTAGCCTATCCAGTAGTCGTGCGCAAAGCAAACGGGAAGTGGAGGCTTTGTATTGACTTCACTGATGTTAATAAAGCTTGTCCCAAGGATCCATTTCCCTTGCCACGCATTGACCAGATTGTCGACTCCATGGCAGGATGTGATCTGCTTTCATTCCTTGATGCATATTTAGGATATCATCAGATCTTCATGGCGGAAGAGGATGAAGAGAAAACCGCATTCATTACTCCATGTGGCACGTACTGCTTTGTACGGATGCCTTTCGGACTAAAGAATGCTGGTTCAACATTTGCAAGGGTAGTCAGTCATGCTTTTGAGCCACAGCTGCACAGAAATGTAGAAGCTTACATGGATGACATAGTGGTCAAGAGCAAGGACAAAGAAACTCTGATCCAAGATTTGGACGAGACTTTTGCAAATCTGCGCAAGATCAATCTCAAGTTGAACCCCGAGAAGTGCGTGTTTGGAGTTCCTTCCGGCAAGCTTCTCGGGTTCTTTGTGTCCCAGAGGGGGATTGAAGCCAATCCCGACAAGATCAAGGCCATCGAGCAAATCGAAGCACCGAAGCGAGTCAAGGACGTACGAAGGCTTGCCGGCTGCGTTGCTGCTCTCAGTAGGTTCATCTCTAAGTCTGCTGAGTGCGCCCTGCCATTTTTCAAAATTTTGAAAAAGGCAGGTCCAATGAAATGGACTCCGGAAGCGGAGGCTGCGCTGCAGGACTTGAAGGGATACCTGTCCTCCACTCCAATACTTGTCGCACCTAGGCCACAAGAGAAGTTGCTGCTGTACCTGGCGGCAACCAATCAAGTGGTTAGTGCTGCGTTAGTAGCGGAGAGGGAGGTGGATGATGAGCCAGCGACCGCGGCAAGCGAGTCCAGCGACAAGCAGCGGGCTTCCCCGACAAGCTCTAGTCCCGACAAGGATGGATCTGTGCAGCCACAGGAAGAAAAACAAAAGAAGATGGTGCAGCGCCCAGTGTATTTTGTCAGTTCCCTTCTGCAGGGGGCTAGATCAAGGTACTCTGGGGTGCAGAAGTTGCTTTTCGGCCTTCTCATGGCCTCGAGGAAGCTGCGCCATTACTTTCAAGCACATGAGATCACAGTTGTCACTCGCTTTCCGTTGAAGAGGATATTGCAGAATCCAGAAGCAACAGGCAGGATTGTCGAGTGGGCACTGGAATTGTCAAGCTTTGGCCTCAAGTTTGAGAGCACTTCAACTATCCAGAGCCGAGCATTGGTAGAATTTATAGCAGAATGGACGCCAACACCTGATGAAGAAACTCCGGAGAGGAGCATCCCCGTCAAGGAAGCGAGCAAAGAATGGATCATGTACTTTGATGGTGCCTTCTCGCTGCAAGGCGCCGGTGCGGGCATACTACTCGTCGCACCCACCGGAGAGCACCTCAAGTACGTGGTCCAGATGCACTTTCCCAAGGAGCAAGCAACAAACAATACTGCAGAGTATGAAGGCTTGCTTGCCGGACTCAGGATCGCGGCAGACCTTGGGATCAAGAAGCTTATTGTCAGGGGTGACTCACAGCTTGTCGTCCGTCAAGTAAACAAAGATTATCAGAGTCCGTTGATGGAAGCCTACATTGATGAAGTGAGGAAGTTGGAAGAGCATTTTGACGGCCTGCAAATGGAACATGTTCCAAGAGCTCAAAATGACATTGCAGACGGCCTGTCAAAGTGCGCCGCACTCAAGTTACCTGTGGAACCAGGAATTTTTGTGCTCAAGCTGACTCAACCTTCTGTAACACCATCAACTGGACAGAGCAAGAAGAGGAAGTTGGTTACTGGCGACTACTTTCCGGCAGAGCTCCCTGAAGCCGCCGTCAAGAAGGTCCCCAAGATCAACACAAAGAGCGCTGAGGAGCAGTCTGCTCCGACAAGCCCTAGGGTTTGTTTCGTTGAAGCAGGCGCTCCCGACAAGCTGTGTCCCGACACACTTGCCGGGGAGCATCACGCTCCGGCTGAATCACAGATTCTTGCCGTGGAAGCAGATGTTCCCGCAGCAGCATTTGCGCCTTTAGTCCTTGTCGTTGAGCCACAAGCTCCGGCATGGGCACAGCAGATCGTCCATTTCCTTCAGACAGGAGAACTTCCCGAAGAACAAGAAGAAGCGAAGAGAGTAGCCCGACAATCAAGTATGTACCAGTTTGTCGATGACATACTGTACAGAAGAAGTTTCAACGGAGTGAAATTGAAGTGCATTTCCCGGGAAGATGGACAGGAGTTGTTGGCAGAGATACATGGGGGCATATGTGGTCACCACATTGGCGCAAGAGCACTTGCCGGCAAAGCCTTCCGGCAAGGTTTCTTCTGGCCGACAGCCCTCCAGGATGCAACTGCACAAGTAACCAAGTGTGAAGCGTGCCAGTTCCACTCCAAGCAGATACATCAACCAGCTCAAGCTCTCCAAACAATCCCTTTATCCTGGCCATTTTCGGTCTGGGGGCTCGACATCCTCGGCCCCTTTCCCCGAGCTGTCGGGGGCTTTGAGTACTTGTATGTTGCAATCGACAAGTTCACAAAGTGGCCTGAAGTGGAAGCAGTGAGGAAGGTGACAGCACAGTCAGCGGTCAAGTTCTTCAGGTCAATTGTTTGCCGTTTCGGAGTCCCTAACAGGATCATCACCGACAATGGCACACAATTCACAAGCCGCACATTCATGCAGTACGTCCAAGATCTTGGCGCCAAGATCTGCTTCGCTTCTGTTGCTCACCCGAGAAGCAACGGTCAAGCGGAGAGGGCAAACGCTGAAGTGCTGCGCGGGCTCAAGACCAGAACTTTTGACAGGCTGCACAAGTGCGGAAGAAATTGGATCGAGGAGCTGCCGGTGGTTCTTTGGTCGATCAGAACGACGCCAAATCGAGCCACTGGCCAGACACCTTTTGCTCTAGTATATGGAGCAGAAGCAGTTCTCCCCACGGAACTCGTATATGGATCGCCTCGAGTGCTCGCTTATGATGAGCTTGAGCAAGAGCAGCTGCGCCAAGATGACGCGCTGCTCCTCGAGGAAGATCGTCTTCAGGCTGCTGTACGAGCCGCTCGCTACCAGCAAGCTTCGCGCCGCTACCACAGCCGCAAAGTTAAAGCCAGAAGTTTCGAGGAAGGCGGCCTTGTTCTTCGGCACGTTCAATCCGCCAAGAATTCCAACAAGTTGACGCTGAAGTGGGAAGGCCCTTATCGGGTGAAACAATCGCTAGGCCTGGAGCTGTCCGCCTAGAGACCGAAGATGGCTTTCCGGTGAGCAACTCCTGGAACATAGAGCATCCTCGTAAATTTTATTCGTAAGGCGCGGTTGTCGGACCCTGTCCGGCAACCACCTTTCTGTACAAGCCTGGCCGCTGTTGCATGTAACCCTTTGTACAGAGCCAGGCGCAGACCCTGAGCACAAGTAAATGAAGTGCTGATACCCCAGGGTTATAGCATGCATGCTAGGTCGAGTCTCGTCCTTGGTTAGGGTTGATAGTGCCTAACAGCAGCTAACCCTTAGCTTAGAGGTTGAGAGTCCGTCCTTTTGCTTTTCCTTCGTTCGCAGGGCTCGCATATCCTGGCCAGGCCGTTTGAGAACGAAAAGGAGAAGAAGGGCGCGCCGGCATCTAGGCCCCGGCAAGCCAGTATCGCTGGGGGCTGTGAGTGCCAAGATTCGTCCCCGGCAAGTCAGGGTCCCCGGGGGCTGCAACGCTGGCGCCGGGCGCAGATCCCGTGCATAAATAAAGTTTATGTGCTCCGCACATCTTGTCAAATTTCATGCATTCTTTCTTTTGCATGTTTTATCTGACACTTTGTGCAGCACTTACCCCCGGTAAGCAATAACGAGCCTTAAGGCTCCATATCATTATTTTCTCTTCTTTCTTCTCAAAAAGAAGGTTCCTTCGCCCACAAGTTCACGGGGGGGAAGGGGAGGATAAAGGTGTGGACCGGGCGTCGTTCAAAGGAGTCTAGCCTTGCCGGGACACGGACGACAGAAAAGCTAAGTTGCCAAAGTTTGAGCATGATCAGTTTTTTTAAAAAAAATTAAGTTATCTTCCTTGAACGACCGTACTTTGTATGGAAAACCTGTGCGCGGAGGAACCTCCTCGTAGCTAGTTGCGCCCTTACTTTGTTTCGAGTCCGCTCAACAACTTAAGTGTGCTGCAACTAGTTGCGGCAAGGTTTCTTGCCGGAGCCGGCACCGCCAGCAGGATGCTGATGTTCCGCACTCAGCACTTGCGGCAAGCGTGCCCGCACCGGCAAGTTCCCTAAAAGCGTAGGGTAAAAACATACCAAGAAGGGAATCAAGTAAAGGAGATAGCATAGCAAGCGTTGCCCAGAATAAAGTTATATTACAAAAGTAACTTGTTGCGGCACTGACTAAATTGTTCTCATGACTTAAATAAACAGCGACAAGGAAGGGAGAAGAAGGGTGGCCTAATCCACGCGCTCGCCGTCAACCCTCCTGACCTCATTCACCTTGTCCACGATGGGTGCGACAATGGCTTTGAGTTCTTCAAGATCAGCACCCGCCGGCAGCTTCTTGAGGACGCGGGTGAGGTCGAGGCCTGGATTGCGGAAGAGTATCTTCACCAACACCTTCTCCAGGACCTTGGCGCAGATTGCGTGCGACTCATCCGCCAGCTTCTTTGGGATCCTTTCCCGGAGTTGCTGGAGGGCCATCACCACACCCTTGAAGAAAAGAGTAAGCTTGGCGCTGGGCTGGAGGTTTTCGTCAGTGGAGTACCCGAAGCCCGCCAAGTCCAGCTCCGCCAGCTCCTCGTCGATGGCTGCAGCGATGTTGACGAGGCCCTCCGTCCAGAGCTCCACCGTAGCCTTGAAGGTGTTTTGAGTCTTGGCGGCCCTCGTCAGCAGCTCCTCGTTGCCCTTGATCTCTTTCTTCAAGTCATCCTCGCGCTTCTTGGCGCCATCCAGCGTCTCTGTCAGTGTGGCCAGCTTCAGCTCCAGATCAGCGCTCGAGTCCTTGGCGGCGTTCAGTTCCTTGATCTTCTCAGCAAGTTGAACTTGCAGATCGCCATGGGCGAGGGCATCCTTCTCACGTTCGCGCTGGAGTGCGGCAAGCTCTTCATCTTTCCCTTTCATGTCAGCCTTCAGCTGCGTCACCCTCGCTTCTAATTCCCTCTTGGCAGCCTCGGCAGCTGCGGCAGCATCCTTCGCTTCCTTGAGCGCCCCGCCAAGTGATTGTTCCCGGGCAGCGAGATCCTCCTCGTGGCTGTCCAGATTTACCTTCGGCGAGCCTCTGCTGCTCTTCGGCTTCAGCCTTTTCAAGGATGAACGCCTTCTTCGCCTCGACGAGTTGCGCCCTCTCCTCCGCGATGGATTGGAGGGCCTCCTGGTTGCGGCTCTTGAGCTCCTCCGCATGCTTCTCTATGTCAACTCCTGCCCGCGCGACAAGCGCTTCCTGGGACTCAAGCTTCTCTTGCCGGGCGCGGTAGAGTGACACCAACTTTCGGAGCAACTGCTCCTCCTCGGACTCGCCGCTGCTGCTGCTTGGCGCGTCAACCACTGCCAGCCTAGGAGAGGCGAGTACTTCTCCGTCAAACTCCTCTCCTTCGACCGGCGCCCTGGAGCTTGATGCCCAGGGAAGCTTGATGTAGACACCCTCGCCGGCCTTCAAGTAGGCGCCTGGCTGGGGCTCCTCGGAGCCCGGCGCTGCATCAGTGGCGGAGGGGTCGGCAGTCAGTGTAGCGCCTTGCGCTCCTGCACCCTCAGGGTCGCCAGTACGGTTGCCGGACCCCTCGCCAGCTCCTGCACCAGCAGCCTTGGCGGCTTCTTCATCGGCGGGTTCATCAGCGCCAGCCTCTCCCTCATCAGCGGCGGCATCTTTGGTATTGCGGCGTGCGTCTTCCTCACCGGTGGACTCAGTCTCCATCGGGTCTGTGAGAGGGGGATCTGAGGACAGGAAGAGGAAGGAAAAGTCAAGCAAAGATCCAAAAAAGAAGATCAGAAGAAAAACCCAAGGGAAAATTTCCGACAAGGAGGGTTACCTGTGCTGGGCTCCGTGACCATGGGCTCCACCACCGGAGGATTGCTCGTCCCGTCCCTCGCTGGGGAACTGCCCCTTGCCGGAGACCGCTCCCTTGCCGGAGAGCGCTCCCTTGTCAGAGAATCGCCCCTTGGCGGCGTAGTCGAAGCAGACAGCGCCTCTGGAGCGGCTTCTGGTTGCTCCTGATGGACCTGCTCTGCTCCTACACAAGTAAATCAACAGTCAAGATGTCAGCAAAAGAAAAGCACCCATGTGCGCCCCACAACAGGAAGTGAACCAAACACTTACGCTGGGGGCTGTGCTGGGGGCTGCTGCGAGGAGAAGGAACCGGGTCCGTCAAGGTGGTCTCGGACGTGTCTTCTGCCATCACAGCAGGATCGTCCTCGATGACAACCACAGGGACCTTGGCCCTCTTCTCCGCTCTCTCGGCCAGTGTCCTGAAATGGAATAGGGATTCAGAGGGAAGCAGATCAGATGCAAGATAGGAAACAACAAAGATTGAAGAAATACAAGTACAACAAGGGAAAGTCTTACTCCTCCTCCTCTTCTTCATCCTCGTCGGAGCTCAGCGCAGAGAGGTCAAAGTCTGGTACCCTTTCTGCGCGGTGTGGCGGAGGAGTAGGCTCCCTTCGACGTTTACCAGGAGCTGCGGCAGGGTCAGGCGTGGCGGCCCGGGAAGATCCCTCCTCAGTTGTCGGCGCGGCCTGTGATGCTCCCGCGGCAACGGTACTTGCCGCGGTGGAGCGTGTCCCACGGCGCTGCGGCTGTTGACCTGCCTGCCGCCCTGCTATATCTCCAGTTCGACGGAGGCGCCTTCTTGGTTGAAATTGGGGCTGCGCTGGGGGCTCCGCCTGCGGCAAGCTGCTCGAAGACGGCTGGCCGCTCGCGCCCTCGGCGGGCTCGCTCGCTTCGGCTTCGGGCTCCCCCTCGCCAACGCCCCCTCCGGCAAGGTCTTCCCGGTCGGCAAGGCTTGCCGCCTCGGCCGCCTCTGCCTCCTCCAACGTGAAGCCAAACTCGCCCACTGTGGCGGCTGCCGCCGCCTCTTCAACCCTGGTGGCGATGTATCGCATCTCATCGTCGGTGGTGTCACGGGTGAGGAGCCTCTACTCGTCGGCATGGACTGCCACCTCCACCAGGCCATCGAAGAATTGCCGCACGACGTCGTCGGCGGGCTCCATCCAAGTTGGGCTTATCCTGTGCGAGTCGCACTCCGGCATCATTGCATAGATGCGATCACGCTGGGAGTTGTTGCACAGTGGGATGACGCCCTGCGGCAGCCTAAACCACTTTGGATGGTTGGCGTCATGCTTGAACAGCTCCTTGAGCATCCCGTCAAGCTCCAGAACCGTGAAGTTAAAGTTGAGGCCTGGGCGCAGCCTCATAATATTCGCCGGGCCGCCAAACAGCCAGGCGGGCCTCCCCTTCTTCTGCAGAGGGGCGATGTGACGGCGAAGGAAGTCCGCGCCCACGGCCCCTGCTGTGAGCCCGGCAAGCCTGAGCCGCAGGATTCAGGTGGTGGCGATCTTCAGCTTGGCGTCGTCCGGCGACAGCGCGCCCCAGTCGCCGCCGCGCACTACCCGGGTCTGGCGTAGGTTGCTGAATGGCTGCGGATTGGCGTCAACGATCCAGCACCACTACGCCCTCCACTCATCCCACTTGCTACGGAGCTCGCCCCCCAGATACACCTCCTTCATGCCGATTCGTGAGGTCCAGGCGATTCCGCCAGCCAATGGCTCTCCTTTCTCGGCTCGGGGGGGTGAAATAGTGGCGAAAAAGAGCAACATTTGGGTGGATACCAACGAAGTTCTCGCAGAGGTGTGCGAAAACCGCCATTGTCAGAACGGCGTTGGGGGTGAAATCAAGAAGATGAAACCCGTAGGTATTCATGATGTCGCAGAAGAAATCAGAAAAAGGTGGGCAGAGCCCACAATAGAAGAACACCGGAAAGAAATAGTACCCTTTTGGGCACCGCTTTGAAGTGGAAGCTTCGGCGGAGAGCACCGGCGTGCGCGGATGCGCCCGCGTCTCCGTCGACCAGAAGAGGTAAAACTCCTCCCGCAGCGCCTTCGGGGTGAGCTCGGGGGGGAAAAGCACTCGCTCCTTGCGCAGCGCCTCAAGCCGCAACACCTCAGCCGACTTTGTGCTCGACTCTGTGCCCTTGCCGGTCTTCGGAGCCATGGCGGAAGCAGCGGGGGAGCGCGGAAGTGTTGAGGGCGACGGCGGCGACGGGCAGCGGAGCGCTGCTCTCTTTCGGCTTGGGAAGCGGAGGGGAGCGGCGGAGCTTTCGGAGGAAGATACTGCAAGTGGCGAAGGTGGGGGAACGGCCCTGTTTCCTCTGCTTATAAACAGGGGAGGCGAATGTTACGCCTTTCCTGATTAAAGAATTGCCCATGATCTCTCCCACGACGCCGCGTTTGACGCATGCCGTTACGGGAGGGCGCGGTGGATACAGAGTCAGATTTAGTGTGGACCCAGGCCGCGTGTGCCTGTGCCCTGTTTTGGGCCTGGCCCAACAGTGCTCGGCACCGTGTATGGCCCAGGCCTGGGGGCTCCTGTCGGTGTACTAAAGTAGGGGTACCTTAGTATCCCGAACTTGTGCACGGGCAGTCGCAGCGTCCCGCGGCAAGGCTTGCCGGACGTCCGCCAAGATCCTTCGCTAATCCTATTACTGCCATTCAAGAACAAAGTGTTTAACTGAGAAGACAGAGTCCCGGCAAGAGGAGTTTGCCGGAAAAGACAAAACCCCGGCAAGAGGAGCTTGCCGGGAAGGCCAACCCAGGCATTTTAAGAGAATTGCCGCGACGCACCACGCGTCTCGGCAAGGCCCGGCGAGCTACAAGCTTGCGGGCGCGACAAGACAGCGACCGCGGCAAGGCGCTTGCCGCGGTGAAGCCACCACTCTGCGCCCACGCTCCAGCGTATTCGACGACGTGTCGCCGCAGGATCGCTCCTGGTGCACGTGGCGGGTAGCTGTGCAGCCTAGCGGTGTGAGGTGGCAAGAGAAGATGACTAGAAGGCCATCGTGGCGATCGGTGGCGCCCCTAACGGTCGTTTCTTGCACTGTTTAGGCGACCGGACGGGCATTAAATGCCCTTGTCCCCTGCCGACAGAGTTAGGTAGGGGGCACTGTTGATAGCGGTTGCACCAACCCCTGTTTTTACTTTTTTACCCCTCTCTCTACGCTGCCACCTGTCGGTGACCCCTTTAGACTATAAAAAGGAGGCCCATGCGCACGTAGAAGACGGGGGATTCATTCGAAACTACAACACACCCACGCTCTCAAGCAAGAACAGAATAGAAACACAAAGCAGCAGTAGGAGTTTTATCTCTCTAGAGAGCTCCGAAGCTGGGTAAAATCCCTCGCGTACTTCGCCTCGATCTGCTCTTCGTGCGCCCTCCGCTCCCTTGCCGGACCGAAAGGGGCCCTGCCCCATAGGTGTTCGTTTCCCACGACAAACTCCCACAGTTTGAATGCCCGTTCTTGGCATGGGAGAATCCGGCGGACGAGCATGACTTGGACCACGTCGACGAGCCTGAGCTTCTTGTTCACCAGCTTCTGGATACAGGCTCGGAGTCCCGTCAGCTCCCCCGAATTACCCCATAGCAAGCCCTTCTCTTTCTAGGAGGTGAGCTGCGTAGGGATACCAGATCTAAACTCGGGGGCCGTCACCCACGTGGGGTCACGCGGCTTGGTGATGTAGAACCACCCCGATTGCCACCCCTTGACGGAGTCCATGAAGGCCCCTTCGAACCAGAGGACGTTGGGCATCTTGCCCAACATGGCGCCTCCGCACTCCGCCTGCGTGCCCTTCACTACCTTCGGCTTGACGTTGAAGGTCTTGAGCCACAAGCCGAAGTGGGGCCGGATGCATAGGAGGGCCTCGCACACGACGATAAACGCCGAGATGTTGAGGATGAAGTTCGGCGCCAGATCGTGGAAATCTAGGCCGTAGTAGAACATGAGCCCCCGGACAAAGGGGTGAAGTGGAAAGCCCAGTCCGCGGAGGAAGTGGGGAAGGAAAACGACCCTCTCATGGGGCCCAGGGGTAGGGATGAGCTGCCCCTCGTCGGGCAGCCGGTGCGCGATGTCGCCGGAAAGGTATCTAGCACTGCGCAGCTTTGTGATATGCTCCTCCTTAACGATGGAATCCAACCATTTGCCTCCCCCTCCGGACATGGTCGGAGAAGGTTGAGACGAGATGCGCGAACTTGGGCGCTGGAGCTTGAGTGCGCGGAGGTGGATAAGCAAAGGAGCAAGAAGGGGTGGGTGAAAAGGTGAATCCTTATCCCTTATATATAGGCGGGCGAAGACTATGCGTCCCCCACCAGCCTGGTAAAACTCGCTTATCTCCCAAGCGCCACCATCAATGGCGCGGTTGGGTTACCCACGTCCGTATTGATGAGAATCCCGGAATAAGGGGAACACAATCTCTGCTTCAACAAGACGTGCCAAGGAAACCGCTTCGCTAAACGTGCTGAGGTGGTATAATAAAAAACGATTCAAGTAAACTCTTGGTAGTGGTGTAACGTCATGCCGCAAAATACGTCAGCAGATTGAGCTTGTGTACATTTTATTCTCTCTACGGTGGAATGTGGAATTTATTTTGCAGAGCCGGACACTATTCTGGTGTTCATGATCTTCTCTGGATTATTCAAAGGAGGAACCCGCCTTGCAATGCCGAACATTATGCGCGCCGGACTTATCATCATTGAAGCCTGGTTCAGGGCCTACTGAGGGAGTCCTGGACTAGGGGGTGTCCGGACAGCCAGACTATCATCGTCCGCCGGACTCCAAGACTACGAAGATACAATATTGGAGACTCCGTCCCGTGTCCGGATGGGACTTTCCTTAGCATGGAAGGCAAGCTTGGCGATACGGATATGTAGATCTCCTACCATTGTAACCGACTCTGTGTAACCCTAGCCCTCTCCGGTGTCTATATAAACCAGAGGGCTTTAGTCCGTAGGACACAACATACATTACAACAATCATACCATAGGCTAGCTTCTAGGGTTTAGCCTCCTTGATCTCGTGGTAGATCCACTTTTGTACTACCCATATCATCAATACTAATCAAGCAGGACGTAGGGTTTTACCTCCATCAAGAGGGTCCGAACCTGGGTAAAACATCGTGTCCCTTGTCTCCTGTTACCATCCGCCTAGACGCACAGTTCGGGACCCCCTACCCGAGATCCGCCGGTTTTGACACCGACAATGCCCTTGGAACTCGGTATCTTCATCTTGAGGTAGGCGTAGTGGGGCACATCCATAAACTTGGCCAACTCTGGTCGGCCAAGCACTGCGTGGTACGGGCTCTCCAAATCCATTACCTCGAACCATATTGCCTCTCGGCGGAAATGATCCTTGTCTCCAAAGAGGACATCCATCTTGATCTTGCCGATTGGTGAGCAGGACAGGCCGGGTACGATGCCATGGAACACAATCCGTCTAGGCATGAGTTGCTTTGGCTTGATGTTGAGCTTCTCCATTGTGTCTCGGTACAGTATGTTGATACTGCTCCCGCCGTCTATTAGCACATGGGAGAAACAAGCGACGCGCCTCTCTGTTGCCAGGGTAGCATCCAGAACAAGGGCATAGGATCCCGGAGATGGCATCACCTCTGGGTGGTCGTCCTGGCTCCAGCTGATGGGCTTCTCCGACCAGTGCATGAATTCTGGGTTACTGGAGGCGACCGCGTTGACCTCTTGGTCTTGTCGGTGCCGACTTCGCCGATCATCCGGTTGGCTCGTGAAGACGATGTAGGCGGCATGCTCGTCAAGGAACTCGTCGTGGACGGCTCCGACTGCCGGCCGAGCGGCCGGCTGCGGGGGGGGGGGGGGGGGGGGCAGGAGGCGGCTGGCCTGCAGGTGGAGGCGGCAACAGCCCCTCACCCTTGGAGATTCGGGTGAGCCAATGACACTTCCGGGTCGTATGGTTGGACGGCTTCGCGTCGCAGTGGAACTTGCAGGGGGCATCGAGGGTCTGCTCGTAGGAGAAAGCCGGCTGGCAAGCCGGCCTACCGCCCTTCTCCTTCTTGGGAGCCGGCCGTCCCTCAGGCTGCTCTTCTTCGACCGTGGCCACCTGCCTGCTAGTGGAAGGTGGCATTGGAGCCTTGCGCTTGTTGTCATTCTGGTATGGGCGCCGGGTGGACTCTCCAGCCGACGTCTTGGGAGCCGGCGCAAGCACTTTCCCAGAGGCGTCGACTCTGAGCTCGGTCTTCATGGAGGAGTCGACCATGGCGTATTTGTCCGCGATGATCAACAACTCGTCAAGGGTAGTCGGCTCGTCGCAGAGGAGACAGTGCTTGAGGAGGGTGCCCTCTCGGCACCTGGCTGTGAAGTACTCGATTGCCTGAACCTCGTGCACCCCTTCGCAGGAGTTTCAGAGCTCGGCCCAACGCGTGAGGTAGTCGCGAGTCGACTCGTTGGGTCCTTGTACGCACAAGGAGAGCTGTCGGGGCTTGGGAGCCCGCCTGTAAGTGCTGGTGAAGTTGCGGATGAAGGCTTCCGTGAAGTCGAGCCAGCTTTTGATGCTGTAGGGCTTGAGGCTGTTGAGCCAGGTACGCGTCGTGCCTTGGAGCATTAGGGGGACATATTTCACGGTGACGCGCCGGTTGCCGTTTGCTATGCGAACTGCGGTGGAGTAGTCGATCAACCAATCCTCCGGCTTCACGGAGCCGTTATACTTGGGCGTGTCTCTTGGAAGCGAGAACCCTTTGGGGAAGCGCTCGTCGCGGATGCGGGGGCTGAAACAAGGCGGGCCGACATCATCCTCTTCTTCCAGGGCCAAGGATCGAGCAAGGCGGTCGATCCGATGGCGGGCGTCGTTCTCGCCGACTCCTTCACGGCGACCAAGTCGGTCGCTGAGAGTCGGATGCTCGATAGGCGGCGGGGTGGGATATCTTTCCCCGCGAGGTTGAGGAGGGGGCAAGTCGCCTCGTCTCTCCACGCCTCGGGGACGGCCCTCCGCGTCGCGCTCGATGGTGATTCGTGTCCGGCTGCGGCTAGCAGCCGGCTCCTTCTCTTGTCTCGCACGGGTGCCTCCCCCAGTCGGTGTTCGCGATGTCGCGCCATACTCTCAGCGAGGGGGGGTTCCAGCCCGGACGCCGGCTTTGTGCCGCGCTGCGGCCGTGCCGATCAGCTGCTGGATGCGTCTGGTCATGTAGGGGAGCTCGTCGGCCCCCAGTCCGTTGAGCTCGTCAACGATCGACTGGGCGGCGCATAGATTCTCGAGGGGCGTGGCGTAGATCGGGAGGTCCGCACCCAACATGCTGGAAATAGCCGCGCCGCGTTGCTTGACGGCGCCAACTCGGCTTGGCCCTTCTGGAGGCAGTGTGCCGAAGGCGGCTCGGTCGACCTCGCGCTGGTGGGCTTCCGTGAGGCGTCTCATGGTGTTTATCTTCTAGCCCTCCACGATGAGGGCAAGGCGGCGAGCCTCCAGCGCCTCGGCGTCGGCGTCGGCCAGGATGGGGACGGACAAGTCCTGGTGCACCGCTTGCAAGGCGCCGTGGGTGTTCTCACCAGAAGCGGCTCCGTGGCTGATAACCAGCACCTCAGTGACGGTGCTGCTACCACTGTCAGCTCGCGGGAGAGGGTCGTCGAAGATGATCACGTTGGTGGGGAAGGCGTCAAGCGATGCCGTGTCGGAGTCGACAAGCATTGGGTCGGTGGAGCGGACCGACTCCAAGTCCGCGATAGGCTCGCCGGAGACGTGGAGTTGGTCGAGGATGCTGTAGCCACGCCCTGTCCCATCACTGTTATGGGTGATGGTCTTTGGAGGCGGCGTTCGGCCGCTTGCTTCTGGGAGTCAGCCCTTCATAGGCCGCCTTCGGGAAGTCGGTCCTTCATGGGCCGGCTTCTTGGAGTCAGCCCGATCGTGGCGTCATCCAAAGGTTGTTTTATGGCCGGGCCGCCTTCTACCAGCCGGCCTAGGTGACAGCCGGCCGGAGGAAGGCGGCCCCGTGTCTTAGGTGCCACGAGGCCCGGTCGGCCCGTTGTTTTTTCTGAGGGCCAAAGGGAGCCGGTTAGGCTACCCGTGGTCATTTACTCCGACAGTGATAGCGCACGCAGACCACCTGAGAGGGCGTGTGGCCTCAAGCTTGGGGAGGACTGCATTCACCTCGCGAGCAAACTGCTTGAAGATGCGCTGTGAGGCTGGGGCCTGGGCGGCGCCCAGGATGCAAGCGATTGCGCGCGGCTCCTGGAAGCCCCCAGCCCCCTCGTCATGATGCTGGTCTTCATTCCTCCTTGGCGGTGGTGGCAGAGGAGGGAGGCCTGCATTTCCTTGCAGGCAATCCTCACGAGGCTGATCCCTCCAACCTCCCTCGCGAGGCTGGTCCTGCCAACGGTCCTCGCGAGGTCGATCACGCCACCCTTGGCGAGGGCCACGGTCTTCCCATGTGATTTTTCATTGACAACTTATTGATATTCAGAGATTTAGTGTTGTGGTCTCCTTCCAATCCTTGCAGAATTCAGAAAAATGGACCTTAGCCTCTGTATATGGGCCATGCGAGGGTCGGCCTAGGGACGACTTCGTTAACTGGCTATATCACTTAGTCATCCCTCCAGATGAAAATTGGCTGTTGTTGGGGGATTTTAATTTCATCAGGTCTTTGGACAACAGAAACCTCCCGGGTGGTGACATCAATGATATTTTCCTTTTCAATGAAATAATTTGTCACCTTGGTCTCCTGGAGCTACCTTTGAAAGGCCGTAGCTTCACCTGGTCTAATATGCAGCAACACCCCCTGCTCAAGCAGCTTGATTGGTTCTTTACTACTGCAGATTGGATTTCACATTATCCAAACACTGTAGTTAACCCACTAGCCAGAACTGCCTTGGATCATGTGCCATGTGTGGTGTCCATTGACACTACCATTCCTACGGCTAGGACTTTCCGGTTTGAAAACTTTTGGCTTGACATGCCGGGGTTCATGGATTGTGTCACCAAGTCTTGAAATGCTCCGGTTTTCTCTGATCTCTCTGCTTCTGCAGTTCTCACAAAGAAGTTTAAAAGGCTGCGGTATGATTTGAAAATTTGGAGCAAAAATTTATCATACATCAAAAAGCTTACTGTGGATTTCTCAAAGGTGATTTTGCACTTTGATCAGCTGGAGGAAGTGAGGCCTTTAACAAGGCCTGAATTCAATTTCAGGAAAATAGTGAAATTCCACTATGAACATCTGTTGAAAATTCACTATATTTACTGGAAACAGAGGTGCACTATTCGGTACATCAAGGTTGGTGAGGAGAATTCTAAATTTTTTCATGCAATGGCATCGGAGCACATGAGAAGGAATTCAATCTCAAGTCTGAAAACAAGCTCCATGATTGATCCTGTGTTTGATCACGCTCAGATGGCCGGAATTCTTTGGGCTTCGTTCAAATCAAGAATGGGCCAAGCCCAAGGGATAAATATGGGCTTTGATCTGAGCCATCTAATTCAGCCCATCCCGGGACTGGAAGAGCTTTCTTTGCCGTTTTCTGATGATGAAAGAAATAAAGTCTTGAAAGAATTGCCGGTGGATCGGGCAGCAGGTCCGGATGGATTCAATGGAATGTTTGTCAAGTGCTGTTGGCCCATAATTGAGAAGGACTTCTTGAGGATGATTAGGGGTTTTTATGAGGGGAAGCTTTCGTTGGAAAACATTAATGTCTCCCTCATTACACTCATACCTAAAATTATCTCTCCTGAAGGGCCTGATGACTTCCGGCCAATTTCTCTCACCAACACTTGTCTTAAACTTTTAACAAAATTGTTGGCCAATAGGTTGCAGAAGGTTATCCTTAAGTGTATCCACAAAAATCAGTATGGATTCCTTAAGGGTAGGTCAATTCAAGATTGTCTGGCGTGGAGCTTTGAATACATTCATCAATGTAACCAATCCAAGCGTCCAATCATAATCCTTAAGTTGAATTTTGCTAAGGCCTTTGACACTGTCGAGCATGAGGTTATTCTTCAGATGCTGCAACATAAAGGGTTTGATGCCAAATGGATTTCTTGGGTGAAGCAGCTGTTGTCCTCTGGTTCTTCGTCTGTGTTGTTAAATGGCATTCCTGGAAAACAATTTAAATGCAAGTGTGGTGTTAGACAGGGTGATCCACTATCGCTGCTGTTGTTTGTCATTGCTGCAGATTTGTTGCAGTTTGTGGTGAATCAAATGCTTGAGCATGGCACCCTCTCTTTGCCTATTCAAACACATGACAGAGAGTTCCCCATCATTCAATATGCGGACGATACAATCCTGTTTCTTGCAGCTAAGGATAATGAGCTGGTTGCTCTAAAAAACATGTTGCTCACCTTTCAACAATCCACAGGGCTAAAGGTCAACTTTGTCAAATCTTCAATGATTCCCTTGAATATGAGTGATGAGTAGGCTACAAGGCTTGCTACTATTCTTGGTTGTAAAATTGGACACCTCCCATTTACTTATCTTGGTTTGCCATTGGGAACTACAAGGCCAAGAATCATTGATCTAATGCCCCTGGTTGACAGTCTTGAGAGGGGACTAACTGCAAGTTCATCCATGCTGAATCAAGGCTCTCGACTGCAACTTCTTACCTCTGTCCTCACCTCCATGCCAATATATTTTCTGTGCAGCCTCAATATTCCAGCAGGGATCATCAAGCAGCTTGACAGAATCTTCAGACAATGTCTTTGGAGGGGCAACAATGATGCTCCCAAGCAATCTCTGGCAGCATGGGAGCTAGTTTGTAGGCCAAAAGATAAAGGGGTTTAGGAGTTCTAAATCTGTACATCCAGAACAAAGGGCTACTTCTCAAGCATCTTCACAAGTTTTATAACAAGGCTGATATTCCCTGGGTGACACTGATTTGGAATAGTTATTATGATCATGGTGTTCCACGGGCAACAGATGAAGCTAGCTCTTTCTGGTAGAGGGATATTATGAAGCTGCATGAGGCTTACATTTCTATTGCCTCGGTTAACATAAACATGGGTGACTCTGCTCTATTCTGGACTGATTCTTGGCACATTGGGGGCTCTGCTAGACCCCTTTGTTGGAGATTGCCAAGGTTGTTTTCCTTTGTAAACAATGATAAGGTCTCTGTGCAGGAATTTCTTCAATCCAAGGATCTCTTCTCCATGTTTTATTTACCAATTTCTCATGAGGCTGCTACTGAGTTACACATTTTGGAAGGTTGGATCTTGCAGTTGGATAGAGACCCCAATATACCTGATGTTTGGATATGGCCTGGTAAATCAGGGGAATACACTTCCAAGAGCTTCTACTCGATCATGCATTCACATCTACCAACCATACAACCCTGCAAATGGTTGTGGCAGAGTAGGTGCACCATGAAGATCAAGGTGTTTGGGTGGCTGCTTTTCTTCGATAGACTAAACACCAAGGACATGCTGGTTAGAAGACACTGGCGCTCTAGCTAAGATGGTAATCTTTGTCTCATTTGTAGTGAGCTGGTGTATGAGGACAGAATACATTTGTTCTTTAACTGCACCTTCAGCTGTAGAGTCTGGAATTACCTAGGCATTGATTGGTCTGGAGGCTCAGATATTCTGCAATGTATCAAGCATGCTAGGTCCAGCTTCAGGCACCCCTTCTTCTTTGAAGTCATGCTAACTGCTGCCTGGAATATTTGGATTTTGAGAAATGGCAGAACCTTCAGAGCTGAGAGAGCCACTTTCAGTGCCTGGAGGTGCAAATTCATACATGATATCTCTTTACTTGCTCATAGGGTGAAGGATTGTATCAAACCACAACTCTTGAGTTGGATTGATTCTTTGTTGTAAAGGAGGTAGGGATGTTTAGCCATAGGTAGTTTTTTCCATTTTTGCCTTGTATATATTCTGTATTTGTTTGTACAGCTCCTTTTATTTTAATAAAGGGCTGTGGGGCTTTGCTCACAGTATATATTAAAAAAACATCTTCCCATCATCCTCCACCTCTTCCTCCTCCCCGGGCATAGCCCCGATCGTTGCGCTCGGGGCGTTGGCCGATACGCCCATCTCGCACAACCCTGAGCTCTTGGCATTCGTTGGTGTTTTGGGTGTGGAGGTCGTGGTACACGCAGTACCGGCTGCCCTTGGATGACTCCGGCTGATCCCTGCCTCGCTTGGTGTCTGGCTCCACTGCGAGGACAGCCGCTCCTTTGAGCTTCACGTCCTTGACCTTGGGCTTCTTCTCTTCCGGATCAGCAGCTGGAAGCTTGAGGAGGGAGAGGCGCCCTTCCTCAGCCCTGGCGCACTTGGTCCCCAAGTTGAACAACTCCAGAGATGTGCACAGGTCTTCATGGACTGCTAGCTCCTCTTTCATCTTGATGTCACGCACGCCATCGGAGAAGGCTGAGATGATGGCTTCCTCAGTCACCCTGGGGATCTTGAGGCGGGCGTTGTTAAAGCGCTCGATCTACTTCTGCAGGGTCTCTCCTGGCTGTTGCTTGATGCGGTGCAGGTCACTCATGGCCGGGGGCCGGTCGCGAGTGCCTTGGAAGTTGGCGATGAAGCGAGTGCGCATCTCGCCCCAAGAGGAGATCGTGCCGGGAGGCAGGTTTAGGAGCCAGGTGCAGGTGCCATCCTTGAGCGCCATGGGAAACCAGTTCGCCATGACCTTTTTGTCGGTGTTCTGGGAATGGGGATCCCCAGACTTGCCTGCCTGCGGCCTGCGGCATGGCTCAAGGGGTGGGGGGGCCAGCGCGGCCCATCTTCATCAACACAAGCTCAAGACCCTCTCAAGGGGCCAAGCCTCGCGGGGCGGACGACAAGGAGCTTCTCAGGCATGGCCTCGTCAGGATGGCTCACGAGGAGGCGGAGAGATCAAGGCGGGGTACCTCACGAGGTGCCCATGACGCAAGCCATGACGACCAAGGGCAACAGGCGGGCGCCAGCCCGCGCAGTGTCCTCTTTTCCTCTTTGGTGCAAAGGGAGCAAGCGCAGGCGAGAGCATCAAGCAAAGGCATCCATTTCGGTGCAACAAGACCAAGACCAGCCCAACGGCAGGAAGGAAGTCATTGTGGAGCCCAAGCAGGCGTCACCACCAGAGCCTTTAACAGGCGAGGACCAACTTTAGTCAGGATAAGTGTACTATATGTTCCCCTTCAAAATGGCCAATTGTTGGCACCCTTTCCGCTCAATATTTGGGAAGAGGCCCATGGCCTTTGCCTATAAATAGGACTAGCCACCCCCAGGGTAGAGGCATCTAGAATCGAGGAGCTAGAATCAAGACAGAGGCATCTGAAATCCAGAGAGAGAGAGAGAAGGGCGGCTGAACTCCTCCTAGCAGTTCATCGCCCCAGCCAAGAACAGACCCTCACGAGGCTGTTCTCCCTTGTATTGTTCATCATCATCAGCCCAAGAGGCAATCCACCACACCACAAACTAGAGTAGGGTATTACACCACAATGGTGGCCCGAACTAGTATAAATCTTGTGTCTCTTGTGTTGTTCCTTTCGTAGCATAGATCCTAGCGAGGCGGCGAGGTGCAGGTAGTAGAGGGCGAAATCTCCACGTGCACCCCAGTGTTTGAACCTCAAGGGTCTGCCGAAACTCGAAATCCAACATTTGGCGCGCCAGGTAGGGGTGCACCGGAATTCGTCTTCCGCCGCCCTGTTCTCCTCCGACCACCACATCCATGTCTGACGCTCGTCAGGCCCGCGCCGAGCGCCGGGCCGCTCTCGCCTCCCGTATCACCCAGACGGCTCCCGTCGGCGGGCGCCCTCGTCGTTCCCCGTCACCTGCCGTCAACGCCGCCACCGGCCCGGCGGGGAACGAGCAGCAAGCATCGTCCCAGCATCCCTCCGTGAGGCAAGACGGCCGCACTGCTACCCCCTCGCTCACCCCAGCTGGTTCTTCGTCTCGCGCATTCCGCGCGCCCATGGAGGCTCGAGCTGCGCTCATCGCGGCAAACAAGCTCCTGCGCTACCGTCCTGTCGACGATGTCTACGAAGAATGGCTCGACCGCGTCGCCGAGCTCGTCCGTGCCGCAGGGGGCTCTCCTGCGCCGTCCGTCCCGCTGCACCGCACCTCGCCCTGCATGGGCGATGAAGCTCCCGGGGCGCCCCAGCCGCCTCCTCCTCAAGAAGGAGCCCTGGCCCCAAGGCGCGTGGCCCTTGGGCGGAACCCGCTCCATCAGGCGCTAGCGCGGCAAGAGCAGAGCTGCCAAGAAGCCCCTCACCTGCAAGAAGCTGCCCGAGCGCTCCCTGCTCTGGCTCGTCATGACCACGCTCCTGCTCCAGCACGTCAAGACCCCGCACTGCTCCCAGCTGCAGCGCATGGGGACCCGCAGGACCAAGCTCTTCGTCACCCAAGGCCTCCCGTGGCCATAGCAGGCTGCCATGCCTTCACCATCGAGCTGCGCAGCGTCGCGTGGCCCGGCAAGTTCAAGCAAGACCCGCCTCCTCACTATGACGGTACGACTGACCCCGCAGAGTTCCTCCAGCTCTACGAGCTGGGCATCGAAGCCGCCAATGGAGACGAGAAGGTCATGGTGAACTAGTTTCCCATGGCGCTCAAGGACGTGGCCCGCACCTGGATCCTGAACCTGGCTCCAGGCACAATCT
This sequence comes from Triticum timopheevii, assembly GCA_963921465.1. Taxonomy (NCBI): domain Eukaryota; kingdom Viridiplantae; phylum Streptophyta; class Magnoliopsida; order Poales; family Poaceae; genus Triticum; species Triticum timopheevii. Next base: position 578,116,724 of record OY997270.1, on the reverse strand, counting down.
CCTCCTGGGACGAGATGCACACCCGCTTCATCGCCAACTTCCAGGGTACTCGTGACCGGCCACCCGCCGTGAGCGACATGTGCCGTATCAAGCAACAACCAGGGGAGACCCTGCAGAAGTACATCCAACGCTTCAACAACGCACACCTCAAGATTCCCAAGTGACCGAGGAGGCCATCATCTCAGCCTTCTCCGACGGCGTGCGCGACGTCAAGATGAAGGAGGAGCTGGCGATGCATGAAGACCTGTGCACTTCCTTGGAGCTGTTCAACTTGGCGACCAAGTGCGCCAGGGCTGAGGAAGGGCGTCTCTCCCTCCTCGAGCTGCCTGCCGCAGACCCAGAGGAGAAGAAACCCAAGGCCAAGGATGTGAAGCGCAAGGGGGCTGCGGTGCTCGCGGCAGAACCAGACACCAAGCGGGGCAGAGATCAGCCTGAATCTTTCAAGGGCAGTCGGTACTGCGTATACCACGACCTCCACACCCACAACACCAATGAATGCCAAGAGCTCCGAGCCATGCATGAAGGAAGGACCGGCCGACGTCCCGACCGCAGCGACCGGGGCTACGATCGAGGAGGAGGAAGGAACGCAGGACGCTGGGAAGACGGCGGCCCATGCCAAGGGTGGCGCGATCGACCTCGCGAGGATCGCTGGCAGGACCCGCCTCGTGAGGGAGAATGGAGGGATCAGCCTCGCGAGGATCGCCCGCAAGGCAATACAGGCCTCCCTGTGCTGCCGCCGCAGCCAAGGAGAAACGAGGACCATCATCAGGACGAGGGGGCTGGCGGCTTCCAGGAGCCACGCGCGATCGCCTGCATCTTGGGCGGAGCTCAAGCCCCAGCCTCTCAACGCATCTTTAAGCAGTTTGCCCGCGAAGTGAATGCAGTCCTCCCCAAGCTCGAAGCCACGCGCCCTCTCAGGTGGTCGGCGTGCGCCATCACGTTCAGCTCAGCGGATCAGCTCAAGTGCACGGCCACAGCCGGAGTCCTCCCAATGCTTTGTTCCCCAATCATCAGCAACGTGCTAGTCACCAGGACCCTCATCGATGGCGGGGCAGGGCTCAACGTCCTGTCCGTGGAAACATTCAACAATCTCCAAGTGCCCTACAGTCAGCTTCAGCAAACCAAGCCTTTCTCCGGAGTCACCGACGGCTCCACGGTCCCGATTGGGCAGGTTCGCCTCCCTGTCACCTTCGGGGCGCGTGACAACTACCGCACCGAGCTCATCAACTTCGACGTCGCCCACATTCGCCTGCCATACAATGCCATCCTCGGGTACCCAGCGCTGGCCAAGTTCATGGTCGTAACCCACCACGGCTACAACGTCCTCAAGATGCCAGGAAGTGGCGGAGTCATCACGGTGCCCTGCGAAGAGAAAGACGCGGTGTGCTCCCTGGAACGAGCCTTTCAGGCCGCATCACTGGAAGACCCGAATCGCGGAAGTAGGACGCTTCCCGAGACTGCCCCCAAGAAGAAGAAGACATCGTCCGGCTCGGCCCCTCAGGAGGCAGGCCCCTCAGGGCCCGCGCCTGCCCGGTGGGAACCTCCTTCCATCGCATAGAGAAACGCGCCTGGCGCCCTCCTCAGGCAGGGCTCGGGGGCTCTCCCCTGGAGGGCCGCCGACCTCGCCAAGGTCACGAGGGAGGAGCTTGGGCACCACTTGTAGGTGTGTTTCGAAGCACCTTTCCCTCAAGAAGGAGCTAGGCAAGGAGGGACAAACCCTCAGGAGTTCGTCAGCAAGGCCATTCAGGAGCTACATGAGTCAAGAGTCATGAGAGGCAGCCGCCGCTTACCCGCTGTGGCTCCCCATCCAGGCAAGGATGGTGGGCTGCGCGTCTGCATCGACATACCAGGGCTCAACCGAGCCTCCTCACAGGAGCGCCTCTGGCCCTCGCAAGTGGGGCGCTGCGAAGGTCCACCCCACAGCTACGTTCGCATGCCTTACGGCTTGCCGAATGCGGCTGCCATGTACCAGCACCTCATGAGGGGCATCCTGGAAGCTCAAGAGGTCAGGCGTTCCGCAGCCCTGGCGGAGATGGAGATGGTCCGCGAGGAGCCACCAGCGCCTCCGGAGCCTCCCGAAGCCCCAGGGCCTGGGGGCTCGTGAGGATCGGCTCCCGCGGCCCACCGAGTCTGCTACACCAACACCCCTTCGCCTTTAACATCATCAGGTGACATCTTTCAAGTTTCATTTCCAGCTGGGAGCGCCCCCCCAGGGCTGCATTATTCCTAGGCCGCGTGGGTCCGTCCCTGCGGCGTGTATCCCTTTTACTTCATGTTCCTAGCCTACTTTGTTAGGGGTGCCCCTCGGGCTGCATCATCCCCAAGTCGCTCGGGCCAGACCCAGTGGCATGTATCCCTTTTATGTTTATTTTGGGCCATGCGTTCGACCCACCATGCTTGACCTAGTTGCCCGCTCAACTGACACCAACTGATGGAGCTGCTCCCAAACGGCACGACGCTTGTGCATGGGTCCGTCCCTGCAACACCGACAAACCTGAATGGCTGAGCTCTGGCTGCGGCAGCCCCGCATAGCCCCACCTCGTCGAGCCCTCAGTGCCTCACCACCCTTCCAGAGCAACCAACGGCTGACTATTGATTGTCATGGCAAACTCTCGTCCTTTCTGTGATGAGCCTGCAGGATCTCTTCGAGGAGCAGCGTCAGGCGAGGCCCTCACGGTGTCCTCTTCACCCTCGTCCGTGCGAACCGCTTGCACGTTAAGAGGGGGGGGTACCTGAGCATCGCGACTCAGGGCTCCTACTGGCCCTCCAGCCCTCACCCTCTAGCCTTGACCACGGCATCGCGACCTGGCATATCGGTGACAGCTGAGACTCGCTCAAGGGCCGGGACCCAAGGACGTAGAGCAGAAAGGGGAGCAAAGGCGAGAGGGCAGGGGCACGCGAGGACCTCGCCAAGCAACCCCTCGCCTGCCGATGCATGGACCCGGTGACACACCAGGGACAGGTCCCTGATTCTTGAGATAAGTCACCACCCGGAAGCCCCGACTACCATGGCACCGCCCCCGCACCTAATGCAATCCCGTGTTAGCAACGTCGCTCTCCTTTCTCACCGAATGATGGCTGCTTGAGCGCTAAGGGGGACCTCCTGAGCATCGCGACTCTGGGGCTCTTACCGGACCTCGGGCCGCTCACCTCCTGGCCTTGACCACGGCATCGCGACCTGGCATACCAGCGACGGCTGAAGCCGCCTTGGGACTGGGACCTGTCGGCGCAGAGCATCAAGCCCTCGCGAGGTTCGAAAGGAAGAACTGAGCTAAGACGGAATGAGCAACTCGCGCTACTCCATGGTGAGGATTATATTAACAAATAGGACCACAGGTACCTTACAAGCCCCCACGGGGCACGTTTTTGATTCTTCGCAGGGAACAGATCCTAAAGAATGCTAACTACACGCGCCCGTGCAAAAGACGCCATCATCAAAAGTGGGCCGTCCGGCACCGGCGCCAACCCCATCCAGATCAGAGGCGGCGACGGCCTGACGAGCCCACCCTGCTCTGGGAGCGGCGTAGGCTCGGGGGCTCGTAGCTGTCGTCGCTCGTCTCCGGAGTCGCGAAGAGCTCGGCGGAGTCACTGGATCCTCTGGCGCCTCCATCGCCTGAGGAGCTGCCAAGGGAACGGTTAGCCAGCCTAGGCCTCGCCGTAGCGGGGTCCCGACCACCTCTCCCGGGGCAGCACTCCAGCCGGCGACCCTCCGCATCAAAGACCTTGAAGAACATCACCGAAGCACCGTCGTACTCCAGGTGGATCGGGAGGGCGCCCCTTGCCCTGCAGACCTGGGCGATCTCACCCAGCCTCGAGTCATGAAGACCTCGCCCGGGGCAACGACCGCGACCTTTGCCTCGGTCGCGAGGGTGCTGCAGCCGGCGTGCTGCAGCCAGAGCCCGAGGAGTTCCCCCTGCGGGATGACGGAGGCGAAGAAAGGAGGAAGGAAAATCCAAGACTGAAGAGGCATGGCGGCGTGAAGCACGAACTCTCGGGAGGAGCCCTCGGCGTGGACTCCAGGAGGAAATACGCACACCTTCGTGACCCGCCGGCGCCAATGTCGGCGCCACTCCTGGCGTTCGGCATCGACTCCTTCAGAGCCCTCGATGTGGGCGTACAAGGGAAGCGGGAACCCTGGTGGTGGCCGCTCGCACCAGGGCCTCAACACTTCCTGATGAGCGCCCTCACCCCGATGGCAGAGGGCTAGCCGTTTCTTCGGCGGAAGCGGGTCAGGACCCTCTCGGGTAGCCTTTCCCTTCTCTGCCGCAGAGAACCGGCGGATCGGAGCCATTGCAGCAAGACGGAGCAAGGACCGGGAAGAAGGAGAAGCAAGAAGAGATGGACCGGAAGGGTGCGTGCCGTTCCATACTTATGGCCGGCGAAGGCCAACCATCAACCTCCACGATCACAGGTAATCATGACCCGCTTTGCATGTAGGGACTTGTCAAATCTGCGTGGTTGCCGAGGCATCATGAGAAGTGGAGGCACCCACGTCCAATCAACCGCCACGCGGCGCCCAAGGCCATAGGCTGTTAGGGCCCGCGGTGCTTCGCACTTGCCCTTTCACTTCTCTGCTCGGCCTAGTCCAGGCGCGCCTTGGGCCCGGGGGCTACTGTCGGCGTTCTGGGAATGGGGGTCCCCAGACTTGCCTGCCTGGGGCCTGTGGCGTGGCTCAAGGGGGGGGGGGGGCGGGCAACGCGGCCCATCTTCATCAACACAAGCTCAAGACCCTCGCGAGCGGCCAAGCCTCGTGGGGCGGACGACAAGGAGCTTCCTCAGGCACGGCCTCATCAGGCTGGCTCGCGAGGAGGCAAAGAGATCAAGGCGGGGTACCTCACGAGGTGCCCATGACGCAAGCCATGACGACCAAGGGCGCCAGGCGGGCGCCAGCCCGTGCAGTGTCCTCCTTTCCTCTTTGGTGCAAAGGGAGCAAGTGCAGGCGAGAGCATCAAGCAAAGGCATCCATTTCAGTGCAACAAGACCAAGACCAGCCCAACGGCAGGAAGGACGTCATTGTGGAGCCCAAGCAGGCGTCACCACCAGAGCCTTAGACAGGCGAGGACCAACTTTAGTCAGGATAAGTGTACTAGATGTTCCCCTTCAAAATGGCCAATTGTTGGCGCCCTTCCCGCTACATATTTGGGAAGAGGCCCATGGCCTTTGCCTATAAATAGGACTAGCCACCCCCAGGGTAGAGGCATCTAGAATCGAGGAGCTAGAATCAAGACAGAGGGATCTGAAATCCAGAGAGAGAGAGAAGGGCGGCTGAACTCCTCCTAGCAGTTCATCGCCCCAGCCAAGAACAGACCCTCGCGAGGCTGTTCTCCCTTGTATTGTTCATCATCATCAGCCCAAGAGGCAATCCACCACACCACAAACTAGAGTAGGGTATTACACCACAATGGTGGCCCGAACTAGTATAAATCTTGTGTCTCTTGTGTTGTTCCTTTCGTAGCTTAGATCCTAGCGAGGCGGCGAGGTGCAGGTAGGTAGAGGGCGAAATCTCCGCGTGCACCCCAGTGTTCGAACCTCAAGGGTCTGCTGGAACCCGAAATCTGACACTTTTCATCCCCGTTGGCCGCCTCGATGCCCAGCTCGTAGAGCTGGAGGAACTCCGTGGGGTTGGCAGTACCGTTGTAGCGGGGAGGCAGATCTGGCTTGACCTTGCCCAGCCAGGCCATGCTGCGCAGCTCGGCGGTGAAGGCGCGGCAGCCTGCAGTGGCTACAGGGGGCCTTTGGTGATGAAGGGATTGATCTTGAGGTCTTCGCGCGCTGCCGCCAGCAGCAGCGCGGGGTCTTGGCACGCTGGAGCAGGAACACGGTCATGGCGTGCTGGTGCTGGGAGCACGCGAGCAATTTCTTGAGGGCGAGGGACCTCTTGGCAGCTCTTTTCTTGCTGCACGGGCGCTGGGCGTGGTGGGTCTCGTCCAGGGGCCACGCGCCTTGAGGCCAGGGCGCCTTCTTGAAGAGGAGGCGGTGGAGGTGCCTCCGGAGCTGCGTTCCCCGCGCAGGGCGGAGGGCGATGCAGCGAGAGGGACGACGCAGGGGAGCCCCCTGCGGCGCTGACGAGCTCGGTGATGCGAGCGAGCCACTCGTCGTAGAGGTCGTCGATGGGGCGATGGTGCAGGAGCCCACGTGCCAGGAGCAGCGTGACGTGCGCGTCCGCGGGAGGGCGATGAGCGTGCGACGACGAGCCTGCCGGAGTCAGCGACGGGGTGGCGGTGCGGCCTTCCCACCGCATCGAGGGATGCAGCGACGACGCCTGCTGCTCGTTCCCCACCGGGCCGGTCGCGGTGTGGGCGGTAGGCGACGGGGAACAAAGGGGAGGCCCACCGACGGGAGCCGTCTGGGCAACATGGGCCGCGAGAGCAGCCCAACGCTCGGCGCAGGCTCGGCGAGCGTCAGACATGGGCGCGACGGACGACGAAATGCTAGTCGGTGGAAGAGGGATTCCGGCGCACCCCTACCTGGCGTGCCAAATGTCGGATTTCGGGTTCCGGCACACCCTTGAGGTTCGAACTTTGGGGTGCGCACGAAGGTCTTTCCCCTACCAACTCACGTCTCGAAGCCTCGCAAGGGATGTAGGCTAGAAAGAAGAACACAGAAGGGACACGAGGTTTATACTGGTTCAGGCCACCATTGTGGTGTAATACCCTACTCCAGTGTGTGGTGTGGTGGATTGCCTCAGGGGCTGATGAACAATACAAAGGAAGAACAGCCTCACGAGAGGTGTTCTTGAACTGGTGCGATGAACTGCTTGGGTGAGTTCAGTCGCCGCTCTCCCTCTAGTCTACCCAAAATCTCCATGCCTACTCTGTGGTGGCTAGCTCTATTTATAGAGGGAGGCCCTGGGCCTCTTCCCAAATATTGAGCAGGAAGGGTGCCAACAATTGGCCATTTTGAAGGGGAACATCTAGTACACTTATCCTAACTAAAGTTGGTCTTCGACTGCCAAAGACTCTGACGGTGACGCTGTCCTGGGCTCCATGATGACCTCCATCCTGCTGTTCCGCTGGTCTTGGTCTTGTTGCACCAAAACGGTAACCTTTGCCTGATGCCTTGGCCTGTGCTTGCCCCCTTTGCACCAAAGGGGAAACAAGGACACTGCGCAGGCTGGCGCCCGCCTGGTCTCGATCGTCATGGCTTGCGTTACGGGCACCTCGCGAGGTACCCTGCCTTGATCTCTCCGCCTCCTCACAAGCCCGCCTGATGCGGCTGCTCCTGAGTGTTGGATTTCGGGTTCCGGCATACCCTCAAGGTTCAAACTCTGGGGTGCACGCGGAGATCACACCTCCTGCCTACCCACGTCTCGTCGCCTCGCAAGGATCTAAACTACACGAAGAATAACACAAGGGACACGAGATTTATACTGGTTCAGGCCACCATTGTGGTGTAATACCCTACTCCATTTTGTGGCGAGGTGGATTGCCTCAGGGACTGATGATGAATAGTACAAGGAAGAACAGCCTCACGAGGGGCTATTCTTGGCTGGTGCGGTGAACTGCTTGGGTGAGTTCAGTCGCCTCTCTCTCTCACTAGTCTACCCAAAATCTCCTCTCTCTCTACTCTGCGGTGGCTAGCTCTATTTATAGAGGGAGGCCCTGGGCCTCTTCCCAAATATTGAGCCGGAAGGGCACCAACAATTGGCCATTCTGAAGGGGAACATGTAGTACACTTATCCTGACTAAAGTCAGTCCTCGCCTGCCAAAGACCCTGATGGTCACGCCGGCTTGGGCTCCACGATGACCTCCATCCTGCCGCCCTGCTGGTCTTGGCAGGGGCGGAGCCAGTGCCCGGCTACCCTGGGCACTTGCACGGCTCGATGCCAACGCCTATGCTGTACGATGTCCTGTGACAGCTGGAAAATTTGACATACGCGCCGTCATTTCCTGGGCAGAATTGTGTTGGGCCGCTTGGTAATGGGCTTTGTAAGAGCTAGGCCTAGCAAGCCACGTTCGGGCTGTTGGTTAATGCTAGGATGACGCACACGCACGTTTGGGCTGGTTAATCGCTGTTTCGGTTCGCTGCTCGCTCGCCTCCCCCTGCGCTGTTCGGCTGCCTATCGCGCGGAAACAGCATAGCGGCGGCGGCCGGAGGCTGGCCTTGGCCTCGGCACGCGGCCAGCGGCGGGATGAGCGGATCTGTCCTGGGGAAGGCAGGAACGGCTTGCAACCTTGCCTACTCGTTCCTTCCTTCTTAATCAGATTTGGTAAGATTGCTAACTGATGTGCCTATCCACATCCAGGGATGGAAGATTAGGGCTTAAATTTTAAGTTCAGACCGTTGAATTTTTTTCAAGTTAGATCATGATAAAAATATTATAAGAACATCCATCGCAACGAAGTATCACTAATTACGTCTGCCTCGTGATTTCCTTTAACACACTATTCTATGTTCCATTTATTCCTACAAGCTCTCTATTTTGAATATATCAACAAATTACAATGATGAATTTATATGTGAACTTCGAATCTATTTTTTATCTTAGTATTTTTTTAGGACATTTGGATGGTAATTTGGATAGCTGTACTTTTGCTTGGAACAAGATGAGTTTGGTTCCATGCATGGCCTTGTTCTATGACTTTTATTGTCAAGTCTCAAATTCATTTTTGGTCTATGAAACTGAATATCGATATGCTACATATTAGTTCACTTTAAAGAAACATTTGTATGACTTTGTTTTTAAATTCGTTTTTTCATTATTAATGTGGATTTGTGGTACGGAAGTTTGAGGCTATTTTGTATGTTGTATCAATCGGAACATCACATTTTAATTTCGACATTAGACACTTAGGCTCAAGCTTGCCCAGGCTCGACAAAAGTTCTGGCTCCGCCACTGGGTCTTGGTCATGTTGCACCGAAATGGTTGCCTTTGCTTGATACTCTTGCCTGCGGTTGCCCCCTTTGCACCAAAGAGTAAACAAGGACTCTGCGCAGGTCAGCGCCCGCCTGGCCTCGGTCGTCATGGCTTGCGTCATGGGCACCTCGTGAGGTACCCCGCCTTGATATCTCCGCCTCCTCGCGAGCCAACCTGACGAGGCTGTGCCCGAGGAAGCCTCTTGTCGTCCGCCCCACGAGGCTTGGCCCCTCGCGAGGGTCTTGAGTATGTGTTGATGAAGATGGGCCGTACTGGGCCACTCCCTGAGCCACGCCGCAGGCCGCAGGCAGGCAAGTCTGGGTACCCCCATTCCCAGAACACCGACAGTAGCCCCCAGGCCCAAGGCGCGCCCGGACTTGGCTTAGCAGAGAAGCGAAGGGGCAAGTGCGAAGCACCGCTGGCCCCATCAGCCTGCGGCCTTGGGCGCCGCGTGGCGGTTGATTGGACGTGGGCGTCCTGCCTCCCCCACGATGCCTCGGCAACTGCACGAATTGACAAGAGAGCGGCACCCGTCTAGGCTTACCTTCTTTGCCTTCTCCTGTCATGGCCCAGATCCCCTTTCTCGCTCCTATCCTTCTTGCTTCCGAAATCCCCAGATCTACTCCAACCCTGCATCTTAGCAAGGCATGGCGCCTCGCCAGACCCTGGCTGGAGCATGGTACTCCCCCGCTCTAGACCCTCTGAATGTGTCGGAGAATAACCTTGCTCGGACGCGCCAGATGATGGCGGCGCAAGGCAACGACGGGGCGGCCGTGCTCAAGGTTGGTTCCGCCCTTCCCGAGGACAAAGGAAGCACCTTCTACCCGCTCTTCGTGAGCGCCATCGCTGCCGGTCTGGTGCCTCCCTTTTCCGAGTTCTTCCTTTCTGTTCTCCACCATTACAACCTACAAGCTCTGCACCTCCATTCCAACTCTGTTCTTCTCCTGGCGATTTTCGCCTACTACTGCGAGGCTCATGTTGGGGTAAGGCCCTCAGTGGCCTTGCTGCACCATTACTTTTACCTCCGGGTCTCTCGTGGCCCCATCATCGCGTGCGCGAGCTTTGTTGCGTATGCCAGCTCCAACGCTATCTCGAAGCCCGGGAAGAGGATTGAAGGCTTCAGGAGCAAGTGGGTCATGGTGGATGCTGGGCGCATCCATCCCCGGCTGATTCTGCCCATGAGGCAGCCCGAGTCTGTCGACGCTTTGTCCCGCATGGAGCTCGTCGATCCCCGCGTGAAGCCAGTGCTGGAGAGGATGGACGCGGACCTGTGGCCGGGCAACATGGCGATGGCGAAACTGACCGGGGCGTCGCTCCTGAGGGAGTTCCTGGAGCACCGGGTGGCTCCGCTCCGGGAACACTCGCTCCCGCTATGGAGGCTCGGGGGGGCCGATGCTGCCCTTCGCCCGACCTCTGCAGCCCTGGCCGACGAAGATCTGGTCGCGGTCCTCCAATCCTTGGTTGGGGGAGACGTGGCGAGATTGGAGGGTGCTCCCGTACTCCTGTTCCTTCGGGATGATTGGGAGCAGGTGGTGAACTCCATGCCCTCTTTCAACAGGGAAGGGCCTGTGCCTGCGGAGGTTCCTGAGGACCTGGCGGCCCTGGCGACGGTGAACGTATCCTCCGGCGACTCCGGCAGAGAGGAGGAAGAAGTGGAGCAGCAAGAGGAGCCCGATTCCGAGGCGACCGACGGGGAGTCGAGAGCGCCCCTCCCTCGTTGCGGGTCCCGCACTCTTCGTCTCATGCCGGACGATGGCGAGGATGGCAACGAGCGATGCGGTGAGTGCTCGCCCCTGATCCCGAAGAAGGACAGGACGGGGCTGGTTCTCCGCGGACCTGCTCCAGCTCCGAGGCGATCTTCAGACGTGCCTCCTGCTCCCGAGTCTCTTGAGGTTGATCCCAGCAGCCGGCTCTCGGGCTTCAAGTTTGGCCGAAGGTTGCTTGAGCCCATGAGCGATGACCAGTAAGTGCTTGATTCTCGTTTTGCTTCTTGCTTTGTTGCTGAGGCTTGACGTCCATATTCCTTGGCTAGGCCGGTGCCTGCAGCGAAAAAGCTGAAGGGGGCCCCTGAGGCTTCGTCCGGGGCAGCACTTCCACCCGCGGGAGAAGGGGGCGGCAAGACCCAGGTCTCTCCTACCCGGTCATCCTCGCGAGGCCCGGCGGGGCGAGCTGGGGCGAGCTCAGCCCCCGTGGCCCAAGCTACTCCCGAGGTGTCCCTGCCTGACGCCACTGCCGCAGTCATCGGGGCACAGAAGGTCCCAACTCATGGTGCTGTGATCATGTTGCCGTCTTCTCCTCCTACTCCGCCAACTGCCATTTCTCCGACTCCTTCTACTGTCCTAGATCATGCTGCTGCTGAGCTGGACCGGCTGCGAGAAGATCTTCAGGGCGCCGACCCTCGCTTGGTGGCCGGGCACCTGGAGCTGGCCTCCGGCTGGGTCCGCTCTGATGCTTCAGTTCGAGCGGCGCTGGCTTAGGCTGCGACGGCTTGCGACGAGGAGAAGCAGGCCATCTTTGAGTCCAAGGCCGCTCGAGACGCTGCCTTGGGTGAGGTTGCGAATGTCCGAGGTCGCTGCAAGGTGCTGGAGAGCGAGCTGCAAGGCCTGCGCGACCAGCTCGCCAAGGAGGCCCCTGACCGCCAGGAGAAGGAGGAAGATATGAAGGCTCGTGAGGCTGCCGCCAAGGACCGGGATGCCAAACTTGATGAACGCCATGGCCGCTTAGGTGCGCTGGAGTAGGCGTTGGAGGCGAAGAGCATCGAGCTGGACGGCAAGGCGCGGGTCCTGGCCGAGGACCGCGTGGCCTTCGCGAAGCTGGAGGAGAAGGCTCGCACCTTGCTGAAGACGCTTTATGACAGTGGCCTGGAGAGCCCGCTAGCGGCGCCGAGGACGGCCCCGCCAAGCTGCTTCCCTTCATTGTCCGCGCCCTTGAAGATGTCGCCCTCGGCCTTGGCCCCACGGCTGAGGCTGAGGCGCATGTCCTTTCTTCTGCAGCGCTGACGCGCGTCTTCACCCACGTCTACCTCCGAGACCCCGGCGTTGACCTTGACAGCCTGCTGGAGCCTATGAGCGGCGAGCTTGCCGCTGTCGCTGCTGAGGCCGTGAAGGGTCGAGCAGAGGCTCTGTTGGCGAAGTTCCGTGCTTTCAGCACCAAGCCAAGGCGAGGCGCTGCCAATCCTGAGGCTCCATGAGGCGAAGTCGCCCAACACAGCTCCGTCACCAGTGACGGCATCGCCAGAAAGTGACCCCTTCGCGGCTCCTGTCTTGTTTTTAGCTCCTGCAACATGCATCATGCCTCGTGGAGGCGTTTAAACTTGTGTTTGGCGTTTTCAAAGCACTCTATGGACTGTAATATTTTCTTTTGAATTCCTTGAGATTCGCTTTTCCTTCCTACTTGCTTATGTTCTATGTCGGCAGAGCCCGGCCCCGCGCATACCTCAGCCGCCGTTAGCCCCGACCGGAAACCAGGACGGGACCAAGGATTAAGGGGCTACGTGACTAGTTAGGCTCCTGAGTCGCGATGCTCAGGAGTCCCCCTTGACGCGCGAATAGCAAGCAGGGAGGGGAGATGTATGAGTAAATCTACCGTTCTACGTCGGCAGAGCCCGGCCCCGCGCATACCTCAACCGCCGTTAGCCTTTCGTAACTAAGGGGTGAGGGGCTACGTGACCAGTTAGGCTCCTGAGTCGCGATGCTCAGGAGTCCCCCATGACGTTCAAACGGCCTTCGTACCTTGGCTCCGCTCGGGGAGAGACGTGCGACGAACCAGGCCCGAGGGGCCTGGCTGGGTGGCGTGCGCCTGGGCGTGACCCGAGCGTAGCCCCCGTGCCCAGCCCCCTCGCGTGGCACTCCCGAGGGGAGGCATTACGATGGGGCCGGACACTGAGCTCTGGGCTCCCTGAGGTTGATGTGGCCGGGGGCCACCCTCAGTTGTTTCTCACCAGCGCGGAGCATAGCGCTTCCATATACGTACGGGCATAGCCACTCCTCGGCAGTGTCGTCAGCCAGCGCGGAGCATGGTGCTTCCACTGTTGCGTGGGAGGGGGCTCCCCTCCGGGAGGAGACCCCGGGGCGTGTACAGCCCCGCCCTAACACGTGGCTAGCACGGTAGGGCCTGACGAGGTGTGTCTGGGCACCCGTGAGCCAGCGTGGGACTCACGGGGCCCTACCTCAAGGCGGGTTGCGCCTGGCTCTGGGCCTTTATTTGTAATGTGTTCCTGCAAATTTGGTTAGATGCCGACACTCTACGTCCTCGGGTCCCAGCCCTCGAGCGAGCTCAGCCGTCGCTGGTATGCCAGGTCGTGATGCCGTCGACAAAGCCAGAGGGTGAGGGCTGGAGAGTCAGTAAGAGCCCATGAGTCGCGATGCTCAGGTATCCCCCCTTTAACGTGCAAGCGGCCGACATGAAGGAAGAAGGGTGCCATGGACACTCATCAAATAATGATCATGATGGGTCAAACGCACGACCTGAATAAACGCGAGAGGGATACATGTCACTAGGTTTGGCCCGAGTGGCTTGGGGACAATGCAGCCCGAGGGGCGCCCCCAATAATGTAAGCTAAAACATGAACCAAAGGGATACATGCCGCAGGGACGGACCCACGCGGCCTGGGAATGATGCAGCCCTGGGGGGCGCTCCCAGCTGAAATGAAGCTTGAAGGATGTCACCTGATGATGTTGAAGATGAAGGGATGCTGAGGTAGCGGTCGGCGTGCGCTGCGGAAGCTATTCAGATGAGTAGCGACATCTTCACTAGGAAGGCCGGCGAATTGATCTTTCACAACAAGATTCAACAAAGCAGTATTGATTTCACAAGATTCAATATTGGCAAGAGGAGCAATCAGAGTGCTAAGGAAATCGTTATTATTGGTATTGGTGAAGTCACACAATTGGGTGGCATCTTGAGCCATCACGACAAGCAAGCAAACTAACACACGAGCAAACAAAAGGACGAGGTAAAGGCAACGGAAAGAGAGGAGGAGATTGGGAAAGAGAGGGCGAATAAAACGGCAAGGGTGAATTGGGGGAGAGGAAAACGAGAGATAAGGATTGTGATGGGTACTTGGTATGTTGACTTTTGCGTAAGCCTCCCCGACAACGGTGCCAGAAATCCTTCTTGCTACGTCTCGAGCTTGCGTTGGTTTTCCCCGAAGAGGAGAGGATGATGCAGCACAGTAGCGTAAGTATTTCCCTCAGTTTTTGAGAACCAAGGTATCAATCTAGTAGGAGGTCACGCGCAAGTCCCTCGTACCTGCACAAAACGATAGCTACTCGCAACCAGAGTGAGATCTGATAGAGATAATATTTTTGGTATTTTTGGTATAAAGATGCAAAGTAGAAAGTAAAGGCAAAGCAAGTAAATAAAGTGATGGAGATTAATATGATGAGAATAGACCCGGGGGCCATAGGTTTCACTAGTGGCTTCTCTCAAGAGCATAAGTATTCTACGGTGGGTGAACAAATTACTGTTGAGCAATTGACAGAATTGAGCATAGTTATGAGGTTATCTAGGTATGATCATGTATATAGGCATCACGTCCGAGACAAGTAGACCGAAACGATTCTGCATCTACTACTATTACTCCATTCATCGACCGCTATCCAGCATGCATCTAGAGTATTAAGTTAAAAACAGAGTAACGCCTTAAGCAAGATGACATGATGTAGAGGAATAAATTCATGCAATATGATAAATACCCCATCTTGTTATCCTCGGTGGCAACAATACAATACGTGTCTTGCAACTCTTTCTGTCACTGAGTAAGGACACTGCAAGATTGAACCCAAAGCCATGCACTTCTCCCATTGCAAGAACTACCAATCTAGTTGGCAAAACCAAATGGATAATTCGAAGAGACTTGCAAAGATAACTCAATCATACATAAAAGAATTCAGAGAAGATTCAAATATTATTCATAGATAAGCTGGATCATAAACCCACAATCCATCGGTCTCAACAAACACACCGCAAAAAGAAGATTACATCGAATAGATCTCCACGAGAGAGGGGGAGAACATTGTATTGAGATCCAAAAAGAGAGAAGAAGCCATCTAGCTACTTGCTATGGACCCGAAGGTCTGAAGTAAACTAATCACACTTCATCGGAGGGGCTATGGTGTTGATGTAGAAGCCCTCCATGGTAGATGCCCCCTCCGGCGGAGCTCCGGAACAGGCCCCAAGATGGGATCTCGTGGATACAGAAGGTTGCAGCGGTGGAATTAGGTTTTTTGCTCCTGTTCTGGTATATTGGGGGTACATAGGTATATATAGGAGGAAGGAGTATGTCGGTGGAGCTTCGAGGGGCCCACGAGGCAGGGGGGCATGCCCGGGGGGGGGGGGGAGGGCGCGCCCTCCACCCTCGTGACCGCCTCGTGGCTTTCTTGACGGAGGGTCCAAGTCTCCTGGGTCTTATCTGATGAGAAAATCACGTTCCCGAAGGTTTCATTCCGTTTGGACTCCGTTTGATATTCTGTTTCTTCGAAATACTGTAAAGGCAAAAAACAGCAATTCTAGGCTGGGCCTCCGGTTAATAGGTTAGTCCAAAAATAATATAAAAGTGGAAAATAAAGCCCAATATAGTCCAAAACAATAGATAAAGTAGCATGGAGCAATGAAAAATTATAGATACGTTGGAGACGTATCATACCTCTAGGGTGAATAGAATATGAGGATTCGTGTGCTTCTGACAGGATTTTCTGTTTCAAATCCGCTTGATCAGGTACACAAATCCTTCCACGGAATCGGAGGGTACCGAATTGGTCCTTTGAGAAATCTGGAGTCTGTCCTGCTACCACATTCTTGGCACGTTTCTGCAGAACGGTGTCATCTGGCTGGGACTTGCGGATCTCTTCCTCAAGTGTGGGGGTAACTTCCAAGATATTAGCAAGGCCGGCATCAACTATGACCAGGTTGAGCTGAGCAATCTCCTCTTGAATTTCAGGAGGCAAGGATTACAACATGACATTTAGGCTGACACGCTTTTGACTGAGTGCACCGGCAACCACGTTGGCCTTACCCGGGTGGTAATTTATTGCAAGATCATAATCTGTGACTAAGTCAAGCCATCTTCGTTGATGGAGGTTTAAATCTGGCTGAGTAAATATGTACTTGAGACTTTTGTTTTCAGTAAAAATTTGGCACCTCTTCCCGATGAGATAGTGTCTCCAAATTTTTAGAGCATGAACCACCGCGGCCAATTCCAAATCATGAGTAGGATAATTTCCCTCGTGGGGTCGTAGCTGTCGTGAGGCATAGGCTACTACTTTGCTGTCTTGCATAAGTATGCATCCAAGTCCCTGTCTGGAAGCGTTGCAGTACACATCAAAACTGCGGTAGATATCTGGAAGAGTCAACATAGGTGCAGTTGCCAGCCGTATCTTTAGCTCATTGAAACTTTTCTCCCAGTCCTCAATCCATTCAAACTTCTTATCCTTTTTGAGAAGCTCCGTCATGGGTTTAGCAATCTTGGAAAAACCTTCAATGAAACGACAGTAATATCTGGCTAATCCAAGAAAACTCCGGATCTGAGATACGGTTGTGGGCAGCAACAAATCGAGCACATCCTTTACTTTGCTCGGGTCCACGGCTATACCTTCAGCAGATAGCACATGCCCAAGAAATCCAACTTGCTTGAGCCAAAACTCACATTTACTGAATTTGGCGTATACCTGATGGTCGCGGAGTCGTTGTAACACTGCTCGGAGGTGTTCTTTGTGCTCTTCTTCACTTCTTGAGTAAATAAGTATGTCATCGATGAAGACTACCACGAACTTATCGAGGAAGTCCATGAATACTTTGTTCATCATATGCGTGAAGAAGGCAGGGGTGTTGGTGAGACCAAAGGACATAACTGTATATTCATAAAGACCGTATCGAGTGGTGAATGCGGTCTTAGTAATATCTTCCTTTTTAATCTTGAGCTGATGATATCCAGTCCGTAAATCAATCTTGGAGAATACCTTGGCCCCATTGAGCTGATCAAACAAGTCGTCAATCCTTGGCAGTGGATATTTGATTTTGCTTGTGACATCATTCAGCTGATGGTAATCCACACACACGCGGAGGCTGCCATCCTTTTTGTCCACGAAGATAGCAGGTGATCCCCATGGTGAAGAGCTGGGATGGATATATCCTTTCTGGAGCATTTCATCAAGCTGTTTCTTTAGCTCCATGAATTCTGATGAGGGCATCCGGTAATACTTCTTGTATAATGGTCTGGTTCCGGGCACAAGATCAATCACAAACTCAAGCTCTCGGTCTGGTGGCATGCCTGGCAATTCTTTTGGAAATACATTAGGAAACTCACTGACCATAGGAATTAATTCCAACTCAGTCACAGTGGTGAATACCATTTCCTTCTTGGGTATACTTCTGCGAGCATTGAATTTGGTAGTCTGCCCTTGACTGGTCAAAGTGACTTCTCGGGTCGCACAATTTATGCATACTTGATATTGAGTCAGCCAATTCATACCCAAGATAACATCCAACTTACCGGACTCAATAATTATCAAAGAAGTTGGAAAACAGACTCCGTTGATATTGACTTCCAGATTACGGCAGACCAGATGGCTTCTGATTAAGGATTCCGGGGTTTGTACCAGCATATTCTAAAGTGAACAAGGAAATTTGTTTTGGGCAACAAAACCCCGAGAAATAAAAGAGTGGGAAGCCCTAGAGTCAAATAAAATCACTGCAGGTATGTTATTAACAGAAAACATACCAATTACGACTTCGGGGTTCTCTTGGGCTTCATCGGCGGAGAGGTGATGTACGTGCCTAGTGATGGTTTGCTGGTTCGGGGATGACTCCATAAAATTTACTTGTGGCCTGAATAGAGCGTTCGCCTTGCTGTCCTTGGGACACTATCTGGCATAATGTCCGGTTTGCCCACAACTGAAGCAAGAATTGTTGCACTGTCGCTCCTCGTGCACTGGGTTGGTCACGGCATTCTTGACTTGAGTGGTGGTCTTGTTAACATTCTGTGGCCAATTGGGCTTGTATTCCACCTTAGTCTGCTGCCAGGTACGAGCCTTTTGCACTGGTTGCCCTTCCTTCCTTGGCTCAAACTTGCGCTTGTGATCATTGTTAGCAGGCCTATTTTCTGATAAAAGCTTGTGCTCCCTTTCAGCAATGAAAGCCTTGTTCACTAGAGTTTGGAAATCTGGGAAATCAAACATACTGAGGGTACATCGGAGTTGCGGGTTTAATCCACCAAGAAATCTGTCAATCTTTCTTTCTTAAGTGGCCACGTCATATAGGGAGTAACGTGACAGATGATTGAATTTTTGCAAATATTCTCCCACAGACTAATTTCCTTGGAGGAGTGCAAGAAATTCACACTGCTTAGTCTTCATAATTCTAGAAGGGATATGAAATTTCCGGAAATGATCCTTGAATTTTGACTAGGTGATTTCTTCATCAGCAGGCCACATGGCTTTTGCATTTTCCCACCATATGGCAGCAGCGCCTTCAAGATAATGAGTTGCAAATGGAACCTTATCACCTTCTTCAGTATGAGCAATCTCAAGTTTCTTCTCAGTAGTTCACAACCAATTGTCTGAATCCAAGGGGTCAATAACCTGACTAAAACTGGGAGGCCTGGTCCTTTGAAAATCTGACAGCTTGGAATGATGACCGTTCTGATTTCCATTCTGTCCAACCACAGCTTGAACACTTCTTAATATTTCAATTAGATCATTATTCCGTCTTTCCTCAAACATACGCAGAATTTTCTTGGTGGAGGGCGGATTTGGCGGTGGAGGCGGGGGTGGAACGTACGGCTCGGGGAGTGTCCTGCCTGTCATGCGGAACGACGAACAGGAGAACCCTCGCGAACGTTGCTACTGCTCCCTCCCCGCGTCATCCTATTGTGATTTTTCCCAAGGCAACGCAACCAAGATGAGAAATATTCAAAATAAGTTGGGGAACGCCAGCAACAAAAGCCCGAGAAAAACCGAAATGACAAAGAAAATGCGGTGAACAAAATAGAGTTCCAACATAATTATACATAGACTCATACATGAAAGATAAACAACATGCTAGGTTCAAATGCGAATACACCACACGTTACGAAGGAGATGCGGCGATGTGTACAGCATCAGCTACAACTAGCACGGATACGGCACCGGAGCCATCTACACTCACAACCATTAGCAGGTTAGCATAAACATAAAACAAGTGCATGCAATGCAACAACCAGCCACAAATGCTACCGGCACTCAACTAAAACTTGTATCTAACGTCCAGTTAATACGTCATAGTCTACCATGGCCTACAGTCAGCGGGGCTCTGATACCAAGCATTGTGGCACCCCGGCTCAGAGCAACCTGTTTACCATGCATTGACAGCCCAGAGACCATGTCTTCTGGCAACACACAACAACTTGGTATAGAAAAACAACCGCTTTATTGATGCTAGTGGATCAAAGTTCATATTACAATAGTTGGCGTGGCCAAGCAGCACACAGGGTGCGGCTGAACAATATGTACATTAATTAGTGAACATAAAGGGGCCTCGATCATAGCAACTATGCGGCAGCGGAACATCGTCGTAGCGGAAACTCCATAGCACAGGGACACCAATGTGGACACGATCTAGACTCGGACAACACTCCTTTCCAACCGGACTCTCCTGAAGTCTGGCATGACACGCCAGGTCAGTACATTGAATGTACTTGCAAGCTCACAACAAGCATAAACATAATGACAAACAATATCATGACAATTAACCAATTATTAATAACGCAACAATAGAGCCAACATGTTGTGATTATACTCCTGAGATAAAAATCTCCCGGATTGGCTTACCAATGGTGACCGCTCTTGGAATCACAAACATACCAAACCCAAAATATTATCTAGCAATATCTCGTGATCTTTCCGGCGATCACAACCACGATCAATATTTAGCATTAAACCGTGATCCTTCCGGCGATCACAACCACGACCAACACTTGGTCTCAAACAACAAGATGATCTTTCCATCATCATCAACAGTGCAAAGTTCATAACTTAGTGTGCAAGATTTATTTAAACGTTGACCCATGGTGTGACCTACTTTCGAGCGTGTCTGTAATCGTGGACTCGACTATCGATAGATTAATACACTCTGCAGAGATAGCGCACTGTACCCACACCACAGAACCCATGGCCTCACACTCCCATTCAGGTGGACCAATAGCATTCCGATGAAACCCCTCCATTGCCATGACACTCTCCCGGCCACTCCGACTCACTCCCCACTAGGCTAGTCCTGGGTGGCCCCGTGTCTACCAAAGACACAACGACCACCGTCGTGGCCAAAACATAAACAATCCCACTCGGGGACCCGGTACCATAAACTCAACGGGCACACAAGGTTATGTCTGCTTACCGGGCCAGGGTACCGCACGCCCATAACCTTCCCTAGTTGGAGGCACCGACCAGAGGCATGACAACAAAACGAATAAAGGACGTCCCATATCGGCAAATGTGGTTGCACTGGGAAAAACTCGATTCAGTGGCACCATGACCCGGTCAATAATATATTCATGTTGAGTTATTATCAGGTTCAACTTAACGTGAAAATAACCGGTGTCATAGTATGCCATGAAATGCAACACTCACATATGTATCACATATGACTGAAATGACTGAGTCAACTATATCCACACTAAGCATCAACATCAACACATCATGAAAACCTCACTTTGAACGGAATCTTTCTAGCAAATTTTACCATTTTTATTTATGCAAGAAATAAACTCCACTATTTACTCATATCCATAACCATATTATTCTTTCATCACCAAAACTGAATCCTAGTTTCGTTACCAACTAAGTTAACTTCAAACTTTTTGTGACTCAAGCATATTAACTCAAACAGGCAATTAACATAATACAAATAACATAATAATGATTTAAATGCATGGATTAATTCATTTGTTCAAGTAAGAAAATCACAAATATTGTAATGGTAACATGAAAATGTTGTTGTGGCTTGCCTTAGTGCAGATGAGGTTCACAAGCCTCCTGGTGATCCTCAAGACAAGCCTCACCCTCTGAAAATAATTAAAAACACAAAAAGAAAATATAAAGAAACCTTATGAAATTCACCAGAAACTCTATACAGCAGGGGAAAATCCATCTTTGGTGAGTTGCTAGATTTTTGAACAAAGAAC
Organism: Triticum timopheevii; assembly: GCA_963921465.1. Classification (NCBI taxonomy): domain Eukaryota; kingdom Viridiplantae; phylum Streptophyta; class Magnoliopsida; order Poales; family Poaceae; genus Triticum; species Triticum timopheevii. The sequence goes on along the minus strand of OY997270.1, from coordinate 578,095,710 downwards.
ACAATGCAAAAAAGAATCAATTCATTTGGACTTATGGCTAAAGAGTTATGGCTGTTTGAAGTTCTCTAGATAAATTAAAATTAAAATTTAAATAAAACAGACTGGGGGGTTGAAAGCACAAGTACTCCCTAGATGGTTTTGGTAATTAATGTCAACATATCTCTTGTTGGACTAACACTTTTATCTAGTATGTTTCAGATAAGTTCAACAATGGAGTGGCATGGACTAAAGGATGTGGGAACTCCTTCAAGATGCTAAGGACAAAGGATTGGCTCAAGCTTCAAGCCCAAGACTCTTCATTTTATATTTTAGTGATCCAAGATCACATTGAGTCTATAGGAAAAGCCAATACTATCAAGGAGGGATGAGGTGTTGCTTAATGAGCCTCTTGCTTCATGTGCTTAGTGATATGCTCCAAAACCCTCAACTACTTTCCCACTCCCACACAAATGACCTAAACCTAAAGCCAAAATCGGTCACACCGATTCTTTCTATCCGGTTCCACCAATTTCAAATGTCTTAGCCACTGCCACAAACCCTAAGCAAATCGTTCTCACCGATAGGGATCCCGGTCTCACCGAGATGGGATTGTAATCTCTCTGTGTATGTCCATTACCAAAATCGGTCCCACCGAGTTTGAGCAATCGGCACTACCGAGATTACAATGCAAACTTCCTGGTTGACTCGTTACCAAAATCGGTCCCACCGAGTTTGTGTAATCGGTCAAACCGAGTTTGCCTGACCAACTCTCTGGAAAGCTTATTACCAAAATCGGTCTCACCGAGTTTGTGTAATCGGTCTTACCAAGATTACGTTATGCCCTAACCCTAATCATATCGGTCTCACCGAGTTGCATTTCGGTCCCACCGAAAATCCTAATGGTCACTAGGTTTGCTAAATCGGTCTGACCGAGTCTGTTGAATCGGTCCCACCGAGTTTGGTAAATTGTGTGTAATGGTTAGATTTTGTGTGGAGGCTATATATACCCCTCCACCTCCTCTTCATTCGTGGAGAGAGCCATCAGACTAAACCTACACTTCCAGCATACATTTTCTGAGAGAGAACTACCTACTCATGTGTTGAGGCCAAGATATTCCATTCCTACCATATGAATCTTGATCTCTAGCCTTCCCCAAGTTGCTTTCCACTCAAATCTTCTTTCCACCAGATCCAAAACCTATGAGAGAGAGAGTTGAGTGTTGGGGAGACTATCATTTGAAGCACAAGAGCAAGGAGTTCATCATCAACGCACCATTTGTTACTTATTGGAGAGTGGTGTCTCCTAGATTGGCTAGGTGTCACTTGGGAGCCTCCGACAAGATTGTGGAGTTGAACAAAGGAGTTTGTAAGGGCAAGGAGATCGCCTACTTCGTGAAGATCTACCGCTAGTGAGGCAATTCCTTCGTGGGCGACGGCCATGGTGGGATAGACAAGGTTGCTTCTTCGTGGACCCTTCGTGGGTGGAGCCCTCCATGGACTCGCGCAACCGTTACCCTTCGTGGGTTGAAGTCTCCATCAACGTGGATGTACGATAGCACCACCTATCGGAACCACGCCAAAAACATCCATGTCTCCAATTGCGTTTGAATCCTCCAAACACTTCCCTTTACATTCTTGCAAATTGCATGCTTTACTTTCCGCTGCTCATATACTCCTGCATGCTTGCTTGATATGTATTGTGAATGTTAAACTTGTGCCTAAACTCCACTTAAACTTAAGGAAACTTAAAAATTGCAACTTTGGTACTTTGTGTCTAATCACCCCCCTCTAGACACGTCTTCTCAAGGTCCTACAAGTGGGATCAGAGCATTGGTCTCCATTGCCTTGTGTCGGTGTCAAAATCGGCGGATCTCGGTAGGGGGTCCCGAACTGTGCGTCTAGGCGGATGGTAACATGAGACAAGGGACACGATGTTTTTACCCAGGTTCGGGCCCTCTCGATGGAGGTAAAACCCTACTCCTGCTTGATTGATATTGATGATATGGGTAATACAAGAGTGGATCTACCACGAGATCAAGGAGGCTAAACCCTAGAAGCTAGCCTATGGCATGATTGTTGTAATGGTTGTCTGTCCTACGGACTAAAACCCTCCGGTTTATATAGACACCGGAGAGGGCTAGGGTTACACAGAGTCGGTTACAATGGTAGGAGATCTACATATCCGTATCGCCAAGCTTGCCTTCCACGCCAAGGAAAGTCCCATCCGGACACGGGACGGAGACTTCAATCTTGTATCTTCATAGTCTTGGAGTCCGGCCGATGATGATAGTCCGGCTATCCGGACACCCCCTAGTCCAGGACTCCCTCAGTAGCCCCCGAACCAGGCTTCAATGACGACGAGTCCATCGCGTATATAGTCTTCGGCGTTGCAAGGTGGGTTCTCCTCCAAATTCCATATGTTTGCCGAACAGTGTCCGGCTCCCTCACAAACGTTGCGCTCCTTGGCTTCCACGCCCAATAATGGCCCTCTTCCACACGTCGCACGAATGCGAAAAGCCAGGGTATCTTTTATGTTTTACCCCCCAGCTGCGCAAATAATCTGTCTATAAGAGAGATAAGAATCCAAATCCAAATCACACCATCTTCCCTCTGCGAGTACTCATTGGAGCGCTTTTGACCTAAAACCCATTCCATCATGGACCGTTGACGCGGCTCCTCCTCTCGCGCTCCCAGCCCTCCGCTAGGAGATTGGAGGAGATGCTCGGTTCCGCACAACGAGCTGGTGAAGCTTCAGTCGGAGGGATATCTTCCTCCGGCCTTTATGGTCCCGGTTCGAGCCGGGCTGGCCACCTACAAAGGTGGGAAGCAAGCGGAGGCCACCCCTAGCCCCTCTAAACGAGAGCGGGTGTGCTTCGTCCCCTATCTGATAAGAGGGCTCAGATTTCCTGTACATCCGTTCCTCCGCGGGCTCCTGGAGTTCTACGGACTCCAGCTCCATCACCTCACGCCCGCCTCTATTCTGCATATCGCGGGTTTTGCAGCTCTTTGCGAGCTATTACTGGGCATCGAGCCCCATTTTGCACTGTGGAAGAGGCTATTCTGCCTCGTACCCCGTTCTCATGAGGGGTCAATATATCAAGTGGGCGGTGCCGAAATATGGCGCATCGCCGGGACCGGATACCCATCCGGAACCCCGAAGAAGGCGTCCGAAGACTGGCCTTCGGAATGGTTCTATGTGGAGGACGCTCCACTGCTGGACCCAGTTCGGATCGGCCTCCCGGAGTTTAGTGGGGCTCCTTTGAAGAAACGCCTAAGCTGGCGCCCGCGGAGCCCTCAACTGGAGGAAGACAAGGGCGTCCATTATCTGATGGGCCGGATAAGATTGCTGGCCCATTCCGGATTGACCATGATTGGAGTCATGGCCACGTGCATAATGCGGGGGGTGCAGCCGCTGCAATACAGGGGCCACCCCATGTGGGATTTCAACGGGGAAAATGATGCCACCCGTCATGGCCGCAAAGGGCCGGAGTCGGCCAAAGATTTGGTGAAGATTCTGTCCGGCCTGTACAAGGGGGAGAAGGAAGACTTCCTCCAGACGAGCCCGTTGAATGGGTTCTCAATGAATAACCCTCGGAGCTGGGTAAGCGGACGTTCATTTATCCGACCCGTGCTTTCAAAGGTAAGTACCTTACCTTATGGATTTGACGCAGGAACTGCGCCGGACTGTGGAGAGCATACATAGTCCGGCCCCACAACCCGAGGATCCGGGAAGGTCCCTTGATCCGGCCTCCGAAGAGGATCCGGACATAAAGGTGGAGCTAATTGACGGGGTGTTCCACCAACTCAGCATGGACAATGCTTTAGTCGCTATCACGGCTGACTACCCCGGCCTAACCCCGGCTTCCTAGGTGAATATGACCGAAGTCTGACACCATCATTTCGTCCTTGCGCATTTCTGACCACCGTATATAATGGTGTCTCGCAGGAGGTGCCTTCAAGGCAGGAGGCCGAGCCCACGGCAGCTGACCAACAAGGGTCAGTCCGGCCCCGCAGACGAAAGAGGAGTGCGGCGCGGGTCGAAACGTCATCGCAACGGTATAGCCCTCGTCTTGTTATTTAGGAAAAGGATTTCTAGGAGGTGTATTAACGCTCATGACCTTTCCAAGAGAAAGAGCACTCGCCGGACGGTGTTCGGAGAGGTTGCCTATCAAGCCTCCGTCCGCCAGGCCCCAACACCTAGTCTGGAGAGGGAGGCGAGCGCAAGGCGCGAGCCGGATTATCCTCCAGTGGAGGATGCCGACCGGCTGTCCGCCACCAGGTCTGAGGTGGAGAGCGCCATGAATCACAGGCGTCGCCGGACAGTTCTGCGTGACGCGTGTTTCTCCCCAGAGGCGTTGAATGCCTTTAACACAGGAGACGCGCACCTCCGTGCTGCTCGAGATGGTTTAACCAGAGCCACGGAGCAATATGTAAAAGACATACGGGTAAGAGATTTTAATGGTTATGTATGCCAGTAGCCCCCGAGACTTAAAGTAGTTAAAGTAACTGATTTAAGGATCATATAATTTGCAGGATCTTACAGAGAAGAATGCCCAATTGTCCCAGGAGTTGCAAGAGTGCAAGGCCCAACCTGAGGCCGCACTCGCTGCCGCGGGAGGAGACACAGAGACCCCTCCTGGTAACACATTATTTCAAAAAGACAAGCGGTGTGCGGTGTGCGGCGTGCGTGCAAGTCTGACTTTGATATTGCAGATGTTGCCGGACTGGATCCGGACAAGCAACACCTACTGCGCCAACTGAAGGCCGGCGAGAGGGTGCTTATGAAGGTACAACAGGAGAGGAACGAACTCCAGGATGCCCACACCCAGCTTGGGGAAGAGCTGAAAGGTGTTCGGGCCGAGCTGTCTAGCTCCGTGAAGCAGAATCAGCGGCTTCGTCGCGGCATCTATGGTGAGTGCTTAAGCGAATTCTTTTGAAAAGAAGAGTTCGGCGAGGAAGCCTATTGACAGAAATATGCTTTGTAGGTTCGCTCATAGGTCGCCCTGCGGAGGAAATGCCCATTTCGACGGGTGACCAACTTCCCGAGCTGGTGCAACTGCTCGAACGTATTCGGCAGGCGATGAGTGGCGTCGTCCAGACCCTATGGCCATCCGTCTCCCTACCCGAGGGCCTTGGAGAGCTTGCGGAGAAGCTTCAGGGAGTACGGCAGCGCTTCCGCTTATGGAAGATATCGGCCTGCCGTCAAGGTGCCAGGGAGGCCTGGGCCATGGTGAAGACGCGGTACAAGAAGGCGGATCCAAACCACATGGCCGAGGTCGGACCTGTGGGGTCCGATGGGAAGGAGATCCCTGTGAGCTTAGTGTAGGCCAAGTAGAGTTGGCCGCTAAGTATTCCCAACGGGGCTGTAAATTAGACAACCTGTTAGACGGGATTGAGGAGGAGTACAGTCAGTCAATGTGACTATGTATTTAAAATGACATGTAAAATGCCTTCTAGCTGGATTGTAGATCGTTTGTCTTTGCCGACCTTTTCGCTTCGACCTCGGGACCGTAGAGTCTGGAGTGTGTCCGAATACCCTCTCAGTTATGACAAAACCGGGGTATGCATGGAGACCAGGCGTAGGGGCCATTAGTGCTTTATCAGACAAGTGCCCAACTAGTTATGTTATATTACATGGTTAGTAAGAAACATCTTCCAGGGAGAATAGTTCCGTTAAGGGTTCCTTTCCCTGGGAGGCATGCCCTAAAGTGCATGTCCGGACTGCGAAAAAAGCAGGAAAACATCTGGGGGCAGATAGATAAATATGTAAAAAATCGTCTTTTAAGTCACCGACCGAATATTCTCTTAAGAACGCTAGCTTTCGGCTGCACCCAGTCTAAGGTACACATCCGGCTGACCCGGCAATAACAATCGCAGAGGTGCTCCCTTTACCTCCTAGCCGAACAATCGGGAACGTAGGGGTAAGCACAGGAGCCAGGCAACCCAGCTTGGCCAAAACTTAAGTCATATCGATGCATATAATGGTGAATAAAAGGTCCATGTGGAAGTTTGACACATGTGCTGGGCATGAAGCCCTGATAAGTAAGCTTCTGGTAAAGAAGCCCCCAGGTATAATGAGTGCGGATAGCATATCAAGTGTGTGCGAACAATGCGCAAATAGGCCTCTAAGGGCTTTTATGAAAAAGGTGAGAGAAAGGAGAGAAATGAAAAGGCGGCTGAAGTGTAAAAATATGAATGGAGGAAGGAAACGAACTCTTAGTCTGGCGCTAGGCGTAAAATCTTCGGAGGCGGGCCGCGTTCCATGGGTTCGGCTCGAGTCGGTTGTCCGACGCATTTCACAGATGGTATGCTCCGCCGGTGAGGACTTGGTCGATGATGAAGGGACCCTACCATTTGGGCTTGAGTTTGTCCTTTTTCTTGTCCGGCAGGCGTAGAACTAGTTCGCCAACGTTGTAAGTTTTGGCCCGTACTTCTCTGCTTTGATATCTTCGAGCCTGCTGCTAATAGAATGCGGAACGGGCCTTTGCCACATCGCGTTCTTCCTCCAATGCGTCCAAGTTGTCTTGCCGATCCAGCTCGGCTTCTCTTTCTTTGTACATGCGCACTCGAGGTGAGTCATGAATTATGTCGTAGGGCAACACCGTATACCATGAAAAATGGTGTGAAACCGGTAGTACGGTTTGGCGTGGTCCGCAGCCCCCAGAGCACGGAGTCGAGCTCCTCTACCCAGTGCGTATTAGATTCCGTAAGGGACCGCACTATTCTGGGCTTGATGCCGCTCATTATCAGACCATTTGCTCGCTCAACTTGACCGTTGGTTTGAGGGTGATAGATTGAAGCGTAATCAAGCTTAATGCCCATATTTTTGCACCAGAGTTTGACCTCGTTGGTCGTGAAGTTCGTTCCGTTATCGGTGATGATGCTATGGGGGACGCCATAACAGTGTACTACCCCGGATATGAATTCTATCACTGGTCCGGACTCTGCCGTTTTAACTGGCTTGGCCTCTATCCATTTGGTGAATTTGTCCACCATGACCAATAGGTACCTTTGCTTGTGGGTTCCCCCTTTAAGGGGTCCAACCATGTCAAGCCCCCAGACCACGAACGGCCAGGTAATGGGTATGGTTTTGAGGGCGGTAGGTGGCATATGGCTCTGATTAGCAAAGAGCTGACAACCAATGCATCTTTGGACTAAGTCCTGAGCATCTGCCCGGGCCGTCGGCCAATAAAATCCTATACGGAAGGCCTTGCCTACAAGGGCCCGAGCTGCGGCGTGGTGTCTGCCTAGTCCGGCATGAATTTCAGCCAGAAGGTTTCGCCCTTCCTCTTCGGAGATACACCTTTGAAGGGCTCCGGTTGTGCTTTTCTTGTAAAGTTCTCCCTCGTGGACCTTGTAGGCTTTAGATCCCGAACTATGCAGCGGGCCTCATTTTGGTCTTCGGGAAGTTCCTGCCTAATTAAGTAGGCTAGGAATGGCTCTGTCCACGGGGCAATTACTGCCGTTATTTCGTGGGCTGAAGGTGTTATTTCGTCGGCTGAGCCGCCGATTATGTCAGATTGTTCTGTGTTGGGTAGTGCGGCTGCTTCCGGGTTGTTATTTCCGGACTCCTCTTCCCATAGTACGGATGGCCTAAAGAGCCGTTCCAGGAAGATGTTTGTTGGGACAGCGTCGCATTTCGCGCCGATGCGTGCCGATACGTCGGCTGCTTGGTTATTATCCCTGGCTACATGGTGGAATTCGAGTCCTTTGAACCGAGCTGACATTTTTAGGACAACATTACGATAGGCTGCCATTTTCGGATCCTTCGCGTCAAAGTCTCCATTTACTTGGGATATTGCAAGGTTTGAATCCCCGCGCACCTCTAGGCATTGAATGCCCATGGAGATTGCCATCCGGAGGCCATGTAGGAGGGCCTCGTATTCGGTTGCGTTGTTGGAGTCCGTGTACATTATCTGGAGTATGTATTGGACAGTATCCCCAGTTGGGGACGTCAATACGACGCCAGCCCCCAAACCGGCCAACATTTTGGAGCCGTCAAAATGCATAATCCAATTGGAGTATGCACCATACTCTTTAGGGAGTTCGGCTTCAGTCCATTCAGCGACAAAGTCAGCCAAGACCTGCGACTTTATGGCTCGCCGAGGTTTGTAAGTTATATCGAATGGTAATAGCTCAATGGCCCATTTTGTGATGCTGCCCCTCGCGTCGCGGTTGTTTATAATGTCGTTGAGGGGCACTTCGGAGGCCACTGTTATCGAACACTCTTGAAAGTAGTGTCGGAGCTTCCGGGATGCCATGAACACCGCGTATGCTATCTTTTGATAGTGCGGGTAACGGGACTTGCAGGGGGTTAAGACAGTGGATACGTAGTACACTGGTTTTTGAAGAGGGAATTTATGCCCTTCTGTTTCTCGTTCGACGACGAGCACCGCGCTTACAACTTGATGTGTTGCCGCGATATATAACAACATTGGTTCGCCTAGGTTAGGCGCAGCTAGGACCGGATTTGTTGCCAATATGGCTTTTATTTCTTCGAGTCCGGTGGTGGCAGCATCCGTCCATTCAAAGTGTTCGGTGCGCCTGAGGAGGCGATAGAGGGGCAGTGCCTTTTCTCCCAAACGGGAGATGAAGCGGCTTAAGGTCGCCATGCATCCAGTCAATTTTTGTATTTGTTTGAGGTCTTTTGGAATATCCAGCTGTGACAGGGCTCGGATCTTGGCTGGGTTTGCTTCAATTCCTCTACTGGATACAATGAAGCCCAGGAGCCTCCCGGCTGGTACGCCGAAGACGCATTTTTTCGGATTCAGCTTGATGTCATATGCTCGGAGGTTGTCGAATGTGAGCCTCAAATCATCTACTAGAGTTTCGACATGTTTGGTTTTGACGACTACATCGTCTACGTATGCCTCTACTGTTTTGCCGATCTAGGTAGCCAGACATGTCTGAATCATGCGCTGATATCTTGCGCCGGCGTTTTTGAGTCCGAAGGGCATCGTGTTAAAGCAGAATGGTCCATATGGAGTGATGAATGCCGTTGCGGCTTGGTCCGCCTCCGCCATCTTAATTTGATGGTAGCCGGAGTATGCGTCAAGGAAGCACAATGAATCATGCCCTGCGGTAGCATCGATTATTTGGTCGATGCGGGGAAGGGGGAAGGGATCCTTTGGGCAGGCCTTGTTGAGGTCTTTAAAATCGACACATAGGCCCCAGGATTTATCCTTCTTTGGTACCATTACCAGGTTTGCTAGCCAGGCCGGATGTTTGATGTCTCTGATGAATCCGGCTTCCAGTAGTTTGGCTAGCTCCTCTCCCATTGCCTGTCTCTTCGGTTCGGAAAATCAACGAAGAGCCTGTTTGACTGGCTTGAATCCCTTTAGGATGTTGAGGCTGTGTTCTGCCAATTTGCGTGGGATTCCTGGCATATCTGAAGGGTGCTAGGCAAAGATGTCCCAATTTTCCCGAAGGAATTCTCGTATTGCAGCGTCTACGTCAGGGTTTAACTGTGCCCCGATGGAGGCCGTCTTTGTTGGGTCCGTTGGATGGACCTGGAACTTGACTATTTCGTCAGCTGGTTTAAAGGAGGTGGACTTGGATCTCTTGTCGAGTATCACATCCTTCCTATTCACCGTAGAGCGCAGCGCAGTGAGTTCCTCTGCAGCTAGGGCTTCGGATAGTGCCTCCAGGGCTAATGCGGCTGTTTTGTTTTTGGCGCGGAGTGCTGTGTCCGGATCACTAACGAGAGTGATTATTCCGCCGGGCCCGGGCATCTTAAGCTTCATGTACCCGTAATGGGGTATGGCTTGAAAAATTGTGAATGCCTCCCGTCCTAATATAGCGTGATATCCACTGCTGAACGGGGCCACTTGGAACGTGACCTCTTCGGACCTGTAATTGTCCGGCGAGCCGAACACCACATCAAGTGTGATTTTTCCAGTGCAGCGTGCTTCCCGGCTAGGGATTATTCCTCTAAAGGTTGTGCTGCTTCACTCAATGCGGCTCCAGTCTATTTCCATTTTTTGAAGAGTTTCCTCGTAGATGAGGTTTAATCCGCTGCCGCCATCCATGAGTACCTTGGTAAGGAGAAAGCCGTCCACTATCGGACTGAGGACCAATGCGGCTGGTGCTCGGGCTGTTCGGAATTTAGGTTCATCGCTGGCATTGAAGGTGATGGCCGTGTCGCTCCATGGATTTGTTGTTGCTACTTGGTAGACTTCGGCGAGGCTGCGGATTGTTCGTTTCCGCATATTATTTGATGTGAAAGTCTCGAAGACTGTTGACACCGTACTGGTACTGTTGGAGTGGCTCTCCGGGGCTAGAAGCTCTTCGCCACTTTTGGCCACCTGCCGCAGTATCCAACATGCTCGAAGGCTATGTGTTGGAGTGGCGCTTTCTGTACTGTGAATTTTACAGAGTCCGCTGAGCCATCCCTCCAGTACGGTTCCGTGCCCTTTATGGGGTTTTGCTTTTTGGTTTTTGTACCTGGTGCCTGAGTGTGATGCACCCTTTTGTTTCGGACTAGGGTTGTATTCGGGGCCGGATTGTCCCAAACTTAGTTTCGGTTTTCCGGAAACTCTCCATCGCAAAGTACTTCCGTACTATGGACCCCAGATCAGCGAAGCGTGTAATTTCGCAATGACTGATGGCATTCACTATTCCCTCGTCCGTGCAATTGTTGCAGAAAATTGAAATTGCATTTTCCCCATGGCAGTCCTTTATCCTGTCCATAACCAGGAGGAATCTGGCCTAGTAATGATGTACTATTTCGGCGGGCTCTTGCCGGATTTGAGATAGATCGCATATGTCTGGGTGGGTGGGTGGAATTAAATCCGGAACCCTACCCATCTCTAGGCTCAAGGGCCGGAAAGTTTCCGAATTTGGAAGCTTGTATTACTAGACGTTGTCCAACGAGTCTGGTCCGATGCCTGACTTTAGGTTCAGTGCTTGATCGACGTCCGTCCCTCCGCGGAAATCCGGCATGGAGGGTTCGGGAGTCCGGACATGACTAGTTTTCAATATAGAAGAAGATTCACCGCGTCGTTCCTCTACCACCGCAACATGGTGGGTCACCTGGGGATAGTTAATCTCTCTCAGATCGGTTTTAAGCCCAATCTGATTGTAGTCTGCAGCGACTCCCAGGGCGGTGATGCGGTCCAAGAGCTCGTTTACGGACAAGAGCTCTATTGGATCCAGCTGCTCGGCGAATTCCGAGTTGACGTGAAGATTTTTTTCGATGACCCGAGAGGTCGTCGTTGAAGCGGTGGCCGAACAGGCGTTCATAAGAAAACCACCTAGCCGGATAGTTTGGCCGGCGGCCAAAGCTCCTTTGGTGATGGTTCCGTCTTTAAAGATGGGAAGAGGCATCCTTCCTATCGGTGATGGCACAGAGGAACTCTCAATGAAAGCACCAATGTCGGTGTCAAAACCGGCGGATCTCGGGTAGGGGGTCCCGAACTGTGCGTCTAGGCGGATGGTAACAAGAGACAAGGGACACGATGTTTTTACCCAGGTTCGGGCCCTCTCAATGGAGGTAAAACCCTACTCCTGCTTGATTGATATTTATGATATGGGTAATACAAGAGTGGATCTACCATGAGATCAAGGAGGCTAAACCCTAGAAGCTAGCCTATGGCATGATTGTTGTAATGGTTGTCTCTCCTACGGACTAAAATCCTCCGGTTTATATAGACACCGGAGAGGGCTAGGGTTACACAGAGTCGGTTACAATGGTAGGAGATCTACATATCCGTATCGCCAAGCTTGCCTTTCACGCCAAGGAACGTCCCATCCGGACACGGGACGGAGTCTTCAATCTTGTATCTTCATAGTCTTGGAGTCCGGCCGATGATGATAGTCCGGCTATCCGGACACCCCCTAGTCCAGGACTCCCTCACCTTGGTTTAATCACCATTGTAGGAAGATGGATGAGTCTACTTTGGGGAGTCTTAGACATAGAGTGCCTATTCTTGATGGAGAGTATTTTCATGAGTGGAAAAATGAGATGCTTGTAATTTTCAATCAATATCATTTGAACAAGTACATTGCTAGCCCTTGTGCACCTTATGTTGATCCTATGCATCCTACCCATGATGAGTCAATTGACATGATTAGGAATCTTAGAACTGCCGAACTTATCATTAGAGGATTGCCTAGAAACTTGATTGGATGTTTGCCTACTTTTAAGTGTGCCTACACTATATGGAAATTTCTTGAGGAACGCTTTCCAAATTATTCCTTGAACAATCTTGATGAAATTCTTCATAAGTCTATTGCTTTGAGTAAGATGAATTCTAGTGATCCAATGTTTGGTGATCGTCTATTTGAGCTTACAAACCTTATGCGTGCCAAAGGAAATGTTGGGATTATTAGTGATATTATTTCCGAAGCTATAAAAATTCATAAGCAAGATCATTGTCAAAATCACTCTAACAAATTACCCTCTCTAGGATTTGATCCACCACATGACGATGTTGAACATGGATACTATGATGAGGATGATGATAGTGACTTTGATCTTGATGATGCAATGAGACACTTTGGTCTTATGGCAAATCTTCGTGGATATATGTCAGGAGGAAAGGAATGGGTTCTTGATAGTGGATGTACCGATCACATGACCGGAGATAAAGACATGTTTCGTGAGCTTGCTGATAATGATAGTCCTTGAAAGTATGTCACTTTCGGTGACAACTCAAAGGGTAAGGTGGCCATATCACATGATAGCTCCATAAAAAATGCCATGCTCGTTGAATCTGTTGGATACAACTTACTTTCATTATCTAGACTTGCTGATTTCAGTTTCAATGTTCTATTTACTGAAGTAGATTGCCAAGTGTTTCATCGAGAAAATCATAAAATGGTCTTTACCGATGTGCGTAGAGGTGATCTATACATTGTTGATTTCACTAAAAAGGGTCAACCTAACACCTGCTTCATTGCTAAATCCTCAAAAGGTTGGTTATGGCATAGACGATTAGGTCATGTTGGTATGCAAAACCTTGACAAGCTTATTAAAGGAAATCATATTCTTGGAGTTAACAATGTCATATTTGATAAGGATAGACTTTGCAGCGCTTGTCAGGCAGGTAAACAGGTTGGAGGAAGGCATCCCGTGAAGAACATCATGACCACAAGGAGGCCACTCGAGCTGCTTCACATGGATCTCTTTGGTCCCAACTCCTACAAGAGTCTTATTGGAAATTCTTTTGGTCTAGTTATAGTTGATGGTTTTTCAAGATTTACGTGGGTGTTCTTTCTCGATGATAAATCGCAGGTCCAAAAGATCTTCAAAAACTTCGCTAGGAAGGCCCAAAATCAATTTGAAGTGAAGATCAAGAAGGTTCGCAGCGACAATAGAACGGAGTTCAAGAATGCAAATGTGGACACCTTTCTTGACGAAGAAGGGATTTCAGACGAGTTCTCGGCTACGTACACACCTCAACAAAACAGAGTTGTTGAGAGGAAGAACCGGACGCTCGTCGAAATGGCGAGAACGATGCTTGATGAGTACAAGACGCCGAAGCACTTTTGGGCAGAAGCGGTTGAGACAGCTTGTCATGCAATCAATCGCTTGTATCTTCACAAGCTACTCGGCAAGATGGCATACGAGCTCCTCACCGGTAACAAACCCCAAGTTGGATACTTTCGAGTATTCGGCTCAAAGTGCTACATTCTTGATAAGCATCGTCGTTCTAAATTTGCTCCTAAGTCTCATGAAGGTTTCCTACTAGGTTATGGCTCAAACTCTCACACTTACCGTGTCTACAACAATTTCACCCGAAAGGTTGAAGAGACAGTAGATGTGAAGTTTGATGAATCTAGCGGCTCGCAAGTAGAGCAATTGCCAATTGATGTAGGAGACAAAGATCCTTCGGAAGCAATCCAAGACTTGTCAATTGGCAAGGTCCGTCCAACGGAGGTGAAGGAGAGTACCTCGTCCATCCAAGTGGAAGCTTCTACTTCACGACAAGGTGAACCAAGAGTTGATACGGAAGCATCCACAAGTGGGACACACCAAGACGAAGAAAACGACGAAGTGCATCAAGATGAACGTCAACAACCTCCTTCTCCACCACGACAAGAGAACGACAATGCCAACAATGAAGAAGGCCAAGAAGAAGAACAAGATGAAGAAGATGTTCAACGAAGACCCAAGCAAAAGCTTTCATGAGTTCGAGCAAGAATTGCTAAAGATCATCCCGTCGAGCAAATCTACAATGACATTCAAACCGGGAGAATCACTCGCTCTAAAACTCGTTTAGCTAACTTTTGTGAAAACTATTCTTTCATCTCTAGCATTGAACCTATGAAGGTTGAAGAAGCATTGGAAGATCCGGATTGGATAAATGCTATGCATGAAGAGCTACACAGCTTTGAGAGGAACCAAGTTTGGACATTGGTTGAGAAGCCCGACAACAACCACAACGTCATCGGTACCAAATGGGTGTTTCGCAACAAGAAAGATGAAGATGGACAAGTAGTTCGCAACAAAGCACGTCTCGTCGCCCAAGGCTACACACAAGTCGAAGGTATGGGCTATGGTGATACTTACGCTCCCGTTGCTAGACTTGAGTCCATTCGCATCTTACTTGCCTATGCTAATCATCATGATATCACCTTGTACCAAATGGACATTAAATGTGCTTTTCTAAATAGTGAAATAGAGGAGGAAGTTTATGTTAAGCAACCTCCCGGCTTTGTCAATCCTAAGAAACCCAATCATGTTTACAAACTTCACAAAGCACTTTATGGTCTTAAACAAGCTCCTAGAGCATGGTATAAATGCTTGATCAAGTTCCTTATTGAAAAAGGCTTTGAAATTGGGAAAATTGATTCCACACTTTTTACTAAAAGGGTTAATGGAGAACTATTTGTGTGCCAAATCTATGTTGATGATATTATATTTGGTTCAACTAACCCTCATTTTAGTGAAAAGTTTGGGAAGCTAATGTCGGAGAAGTTTGAGATGTCTATGATGAGTGAACTCAAATTCTTTCTTGGGTTGCAAATCAAGGAAACTAAGGAAGGTACCTTTGTTTCTCAAACGAAGTACACCAAGGACTTATTCAAGAAGTTCAATATGCAAGAATGCAAAGGTATGTCTACACCCATGCCTACTAGTGGACATATTGACTTGACCAAAGATAGTGAACCGGTTGATCAAAAGGTTTATCGCTCTATGATTGGTTCATTATTATATCTATGTGCTTCACATCCTGATATCATGCTAAGTGTGTGCATGTGTGCACGATATCAAGCTGCTCCTAAGGAATGTCATCTTAAGGCCGTGAAAAGGATAGTGAGATACTTAATCCATACACCAAATTTTGGCATTTGGTATCCTAAGAGGGCCTCTTTCGATCTTGTTGGCTATTCTGACTCGGACTATGCCGGAGACAAGGTTGATAGAAAGTCCACTTCGGGTACTTGTCAATTTCTTGGTAGATCTCTTGTGTCTTGATCCTCCAAGAAACAAAACTCGGTATCCTTATCCACCGCCGAAGCGGAATATATTGCCGCTGGTTCATGTTGTGCTCGGTTACTTTGGATGACCCAAACTCTTAAAGATTATGGGATATATGTGAGACATGTTCCATTGCTGTGTGACAATGAAAGTTCTATCAAAATTGGTCATAATCATGTGCAACATTCTCGAACTAAGCATATTGAAGTTCGTCATCATTTCATTCGAGATCATGTTGCTAAGGGTGACATTGATCTTAAGCATGTTCGCACCGAAAAGCAATTAGCAGATATATTCCCTAAACCTCTTGATGAGAAAGTGTTTTGCAGGTTAAGAGGAGAATTGAACATCATTGATGCTTCAAACTTGGAGTAGAAACTCCATTGGATACATGCAAGACATGAGCTTATGACTAATCCTTGATATTTCTCTTATGATGAAAATCTTATGTCTTGGATATATTTGTATCTTGCATGTTATCTAACCCTTGTAGGTACTTGGTGGAATCAAACTCCATGAGATTGTAATCTACTCACATCTTGCGCAATCTCTACATCACCAAGTCTCTACACTATGGTGGTTGAAGACAAGGAAGCACGAAACCATTCAAACATATCCTTTGACAAATTATATGTTGAGCATCATGATTGTCATTTCTGGATATACAAGTGCTCTTCCTGGCAAGAACTAACCATGTAGGTAGATGGACCTAAATTCCAAGTGGTGCTCCCAATTCTTGATGAGCTACATCAACCTTGAGCAACCCACACAAGTTTAACTACATGGACAACACCACCAACCAAGGTATGTCATTCCATCTTAGAGAAGCTTTACTCCAAGACATGAGCTAAAGCAACTCGACAAGATGTGAATACATCAAGATGCTTAACCAAAAAATGGCAACCCCATTTTGAGCTTAAACAATGAGTATGACCTATGATCAAGTGATCTCACTTGACTCCTAAGTCAATATACTCTAACATAGGTGACTTTGTCACCGACCATCTCTAGATGAAGTTCTCTTGTGTTCTTTTCTGTGTTTTTGCATTTGTCTCATGCATATTTGCTTCCCATTTCAAAAAAACTTCATCTAGATTTCTTTTTGTTTGCTCTGCATTTTTCTGCATCCAATTCCTTGCATATCTTTCAGTAAATTCCTTGCAAATCTTTATGAGATCTTACTAGTCTAGTGAGCTGAGGTGACAAATGTTTTCCCTACAATGAACTCGGTTTCACCGATTTGTTATGTTCGGTCCAACCGAATCCTTTCGGTACAACCGAAGCATACCACTCGGCGCCACCGATTTCACATCAGGAAAACAGTTTGTCACATATTCTATGTTTCTTCTAATTCAGCTCCACTCAATGAATCTTGTCCTCTACAAGCATCACATTTTTATCATTACTTTGTGTTGTGTCTCAAGGACCAAACGCATTCGACGGATTCCAGAAAACCCTTCTTGGAAATTGATGTCAAAGGGGGTGAGAGAGAACATCAAAGCTTATCATTTACAGAGAGATCACATCAGAGAAAGAGTTTATCACCTCCTCAAGGGGGAGAGAGATCCTCAGGGGGGAGAGAGATCTCCAGGGGGAGAGAATACTTAAGTAGAAGTATTTCTCAAGGATCCCAGATGCTTGGTGATCAAGAGGAGAGATGCCACATGTCTTCTTGAGGGGAGATACATGTTCTTATGATCCTTTGTGCTTATTTGCATTAGCTTGCATTTGCTCTAATCATCATTCATATCTTTCAGCTCTGATTTTCTATTCCCTATCTTCTCCCAGTATCCCATGCTAGATTCAGGGGGAGCAAGACATCTAAGGGAAATAAATCATTTAAATTCATTGCATATCTTTACTCTTGGGGACATGTCTAATCCAATGTGGTACTTAGTACTCACTCTCTACATGTCATCCCAGTCTTGGTATTCTTGTGGTTTCTTTGGTTTGCTCTGGCTAGTAGGTGTATCTATGTTATCTAACCTTGTTTGCGCAGGTTCATTCTATCCTAAGCCAACTCAAGACTACAAGGTAAGTATATGCATCACAATCATGTGTATGAGGAATTCTTGCTGATGTACATACTGTTTGCAAGAAGGACTCATGAGCATGAAGGTATTTTCTTTAATATTATTTGCTCTGATGCATATGGCACATATACATGTAACACATTGCCTGCTCTATCATGATTATGCTCTCACATGCTTCTATATTCCATATTCACATGAGTGCATACATGTAGGGGGAGCCTATGCCTGTTACATGTCTTTCCAAAGCTTTACTTGCTGTTCTTTATATCTTTATCTAAAGCTTTGATGTATGTTGTCATCAATTACCAAAAAGGGGGAGATTGAAAGCACAAGTGCTCCCTAGGTGGTTTTGGTAATTAATGTCAACATATCTCTTGTTGGACTAACACTTTTATCTAGTATGTTTCAGATAAGTTCAACAATGGAGTGGCATGGACTAAAGGATGTGGGAACTCCTTCAAGATGCTAAGGACAAAGGATTGGCTCAAGCTTCAAGCCCAAGATTCTTCATTTTATATTTTAGTGATCCAAGATCACATTGAGTCTATAGGAAAAGCCAATACTATCAAGGAGGGATGAGGTGTTGCTTAATGAGCCTCTTGCTTCATGTGCTTAGTGATATGCTCCAAAACCCTCAACTACTTTCCCACTCCCACACAAATGACCTAAACCTAAAGCCAAAATCGGTCACACCGATTCTTTCTATCCGGCGCCACCGATTTCAAATGTCTTAGCCACTGCCACAAACCCTAAGAAAATTGGTCTCACCGATAGGGATCCCGGTCTCACCAAGATGGGATTGTAATCTCTCTGTGTATGTCCATTACTAAAATTGGTCCCACCAAGTTTGAGCAATCGGCACTACCGAGATTACAATGCAAACTTCCTGGTTGACTCATTACCAAAATCGGTCCCATCGAGTTTGTGTAATCGCTCAAACCGAGTTCGCCTGACCAACTCTCTAGAAAGCTTATTACCAAAATCGGTCTCACCGAGTTTGTGTAATCGGTCTTACCAAGATTATGTTATGCCCTAACCCTAATCATACCGGTCTCACCGAGTTACATTTCGGTCCCACCGAAAATCCTAACGGTCACTAGGTTTGCTAAATCGGTCCGACCGAGTTTGTTGAATCGGTCCCACCGAGTTTGGTAAATTGTGTGTAATGGTTAGATTTTGTGTGGAGGCTATATATACCCCTCCACCTCCTGTGCATTCGTGGAGAGAGCCATCAAACTAAACCTACACTTCCAGCATACATTTTCTGAGAGAGAACTACCTACTCATGTGTTGAGGCCAAGATATCCCATTCCTACCATATGAATCTTGATCTCTAACCTTCCCCAAGTTGCTTTCCACTCAAATCTTCTTTCCACCAGATCCAAAACCTATGAGAGAGAGTTGAGTGTTGGGAAGGCTATCATTTGAAGCACAAGAGCAAGGAGTTCATCATCAACGCACCATTTGTTACTTCTTGGAGAGTGGTGTCTCCTAGATTGGCTAGGTGTCACTTGGGAGCCTCCGACAAGATTGTGGAGTTGAACCAAGGAGTTTGTAAGGGCAAGGAGATCGCCTACTTCGTGAAGATCTACCGCTAGTGAGGCAATTCCTTCGTGGGCGACGGCCATGGTGGGACAGACAAGGTTGCTTCTTCGTGGACCCTTCGTGGGTGGAGCCCTCCGTGGACTCGCGCAACCGTTACCCTTCATGGGTTGAAGTCTCCATCAACGTGGATGTACGATAGCACCACCTATCGGAACAACGCCAAAAACATCTGTGTCTCCAATTGTGTTTGAATCCTCCAAACCCTTCCCTTTACATTCTTGCAAATTGCATGCTTTACTTTCCGATGCTGTAGCGACCAGACCTCAAACAGTCTGATCTCTGTGCTCAGGTGTCATCCCTGGATCAGTAATGCTGACACCACACAGTACTTGAAGGATTTATAACAGAGTAGCAATCACACACTTATTACATCGAATGTCTCAAGAGAGAACTTATTAAAATAAATATGGCTTAAGGCCATCTAAATATGATAATAGCGGAAGGCTTGGAAGAATAAACGAGTCCATCAACTCCAACGGCATCACTAAGTATAGAACCACGACCTAAGCACCTTACTCGTAGTTTGAAAAGTCTGCAACATGAAACGTTGCAGCCCGAAAACGGGTCAGCACATGGAATATGCTGGCAATGTAACACATAGAGAAATATGATGGAATAAGCTATACTACATGCATATTTGGCTGGTGGAAACCTCTATGGGTATAGTTTTGCGTAAAGCCAATTTTTCCCTACTGCAAGGAATAAATTTACTTAACTATCATGGTGGTTGTTAAACATTGAGAATGGTTGACAGCATTCTCAATCCCAATTAAAAGTACTCATTAACAACCCAACAATATTAATTAAAGTAACATGATGAGATTCACATGATATCCGAATACTAGATACTCAAGATGTCCATAACCGGGGACACGGCTAACCATGATTAGTTTGTTACACTCTGCAGAGGTTTGCGCACTTTTCCCCACATGACTCGATCTCCTCCGTTGGGATTCTCGCACTACATGTTGTTTGAGAAACGGATGACCGAGACATAGTCTTTCAGAAGCGCTAGCACCTTACGATGGGTAGACCGTACCAACCTACATCCCCTACATCTGCTAGTCTACCACTGTAAGAGTTCGCACAACTTAGTCAACTATGCTAGAGCCCATAATAGCATGTGGCTGCACACGGAAGTTTCTAGCATGAATAATCTTATGATCCCTTTGAGCCTGGGTGGCGGTCCATGAAAAAAACAGGCAATCCTGGTCTACCGAGGTGCCTAGACAGGCAATCCTGGAATAACTAGGTACCTCAATCCACCCAGATGTGTATTAATGTTGCCACCTTAAATAAACCATTAATTAACAATTTCACATCTGTCATGGAAATTCACTCAAAACCCAATCCACATCTACGAGCATATCATGGCATAATAAGCAAACGTAGAAGTAACTCCCAAGGGTTTGTTAATAAAACAGGTAATAGGTACTACCTCAAACTAATTCCCAAAACCCACAATTTAATTCAGATCCTAATCATGCAATTGTTTGGAGGATTGAACTAATGCAATAAAAATTGGGTATGAAAAGGGATATGATCAAAGTGTGAACTTGCCTTGCTGATGATCCGCGAAACCTAGAGACTCGAAGTAACAGGCGGCGCACTCCGGGTATTCTATCGCAGCAAACAAACAAGCATACAATAAGTACTCATCTAATGCACAGGTAAAACTCGAATAAAAGATCTAACCAGAAAGTTCAACTTAAGAACTCCGGTTTGCAAAAGGAATCAAAACAAACGAAGCAACGGAAGTCAAACGGCGAAAGAAAACAGCTCCGTTTTACTAATCTGGATCTAAGTCAAATTTTACAGAAGCAAAAATGTGTTTAAGGTGGTTATTTGGAAAGAGGGTTTCGAGACGAAACTCCACGCGCTTGAATCGCCTGATTCCGATAAACGAGCGAAAAGTTATTCGAAAATGAAAATCGGATCAGAAATTGCGATCAGAAAAATCGCGGATTAAATCCGAGAAAAAGAAAAACGGTGAACAGGTTAACGAACGAACGTTCGTTAACTAGATCTAATCTGACGAACATGTTCGTTAAAACGAACGAACGAGCGAACGCTCGCTATTTAACCAAAACCGAAAAAAACCGATCTAATAAAATAAACCGAAACTAAAAAACCGGCGAAAACCGACGGAAAAACCGATCGGTTTTGCTAAAAAAACGGCACAGAATACGAGGCAACCTCGGGCGGCGGGTCGCAAGGCGGCGGCGGCGGCTCCGGCGGCAGCGGCGGCTGGCGGCGACGGCGTGGGGCTCGAGGCAGTGGCGCGGCTAGGGTTTGGGCGGCGATGGGCTGGCGGGGCGGGCTGGCGGCTCGGGGCGGCGCTTTATATAGGCTGCCCCCGGGCGGAGTCCCGCTCGGGTACGGCCCGTAGGTCGGTTCGTTTTTTTAAAATAAATAATTTTGTGCAGAAAATCAAACGAAAGAAATACTAAACGGACTCCAAAAATCCCGAAATCAATTTCACCCGGCTTCTAAAATCAAGACAGACAAGATGAACATTTATTTAGGGACTAAATGCAATTTTGAAAAACGCACATTTTTCCTAAATCCAAATAAAAAGGCGAAAATCTCCAAAATAAAATCTTATTTGATTTTTTTATTAAATCTTCATTATTTCTTTATTTTGGGAAAGTCATTTTATTCCCTCTCTCAAATTTTGATAGTAGAAATAATTGAAGATAAAATAAATAAAATCAAATGATCCTATTTTCAAAATTTGGGAAAACTCAATTATGAAAATAACGAAATCCCCAACTCTCTCCGTGGGTCCTTGAGTTGCGTAGAATTTCTAGGATCGAGCCAACAATGCAACAAAATATGATATGCAATGATGATCTATGTATAACATTCCAAATTGAAAATTTGGGATGTTACAAACCTACCCCCCTTAAGATGAATCTCGCCCTCGAGATTCAGGTTGGCTAGCAAATAGGTGAGGGTGGGCATTGAGCAGATCTTCCTCTCTCTCCCATGTGGCTTCTTCCTCGGTGTGGTGGCTCCACTGAACTTTGCAAAGCCTGATGACCTTGCTGCGGGTGACTCGGCTGGCATATTCCAGAATTTTAACTAGTTTCTCTTCATAGGTTAGATCGTTGCTCAATTGAATCGCTTCTAGTGGCACAGTATCTCTTAGTGGTATATCCGCCATCTCTGCGTGACACTTCTTAAACTGAGAAACATGGAACACATCGTGAACACCTGACAATCCCTCGGGTAATTCCAACTTGTATGCTACTTCTCCCATGCGTTCCAAAACTTTGTATGGTCCCACAAAACGCTCTAACTTTCCTATAACTCCAAAACGCTTAAGTCCTCGATGCGGAGATACTCGAAGATAAACTCTGTCTCCAACTTCATATTCTGTCTCCTTGCGTTTTGAATCCGCATAGCTCTTCTGCCTTGACTGGGCTACCTTGAGCCTATCGCGAATCAACTTTACTTTCCGTTCAGACTCCTTAATCAAATCCGGTCCAAACAACTGGCAGTCTCCAACCTCATCCCACAACAACGGGGTCCTGCACCTCCTTTCGTACAAGGCTTCGAAGGGTGCCATCTTCAAACTGGTTTGGTAGCTATTGTTATAAGAAAACTCCACATATGGCCAGTTGTCATCCCAACTGGATCCATAATCTAATACACACGCTCTCAACATATCCTCCAAAATCTGGTTAACTCTCTCGGTTTGTCCATCTGTCTGTGGATGAAAAGCTGTACTAAACTCTAGTCTAGTTCCCAATGTTTCGTGCAACTGCTTCCAGAACTTTGAGGTGAATTGGGTTCCTCTATCTGATACGATACTCCTCGGAACTCCATGCAAGCATACAATCCTGGTCATGTATATCTTAGCCAATTTGGCACTGCTGTAGGTAGTCTTTACTGGGATGAAATGAGCTACCTTCGTCAAACGATCGACTACAACCCAAATCGAGTCATAGCCTGAACGGGTCCTGGGCAATCCCGTGATGAAATCCATACCTAATTTATCCCACTTCCATTTGGGTATAGGCAATGGATGTAGCAATCCTGCTGGCTTCTGATGTTCTGCCTTCACTCTCTGACATACATCACAAACTGCTACATACTCTGCAATATCCTTCTTCATTCCAGTCCACCAGAAGTTTCCTTCAAATCCAAATACATCTTGGTATTTCCGGGGTGCATCGAATACGGCGAATCATGTGCCTCTTGCAAAATCAACTTCCTGATCTCCGGATCACTTGGCACGTAAACGCGGTCCTCAAACCATAAGGTATCGTGCTCATCCTCACGAAATCCCTTAGCTTTTCCCTTGCTCATCCTCTCTTTAATAGAAGCAACTTCCTTATCTGTCTTTTGAGCTTCTCTGATTTTATCCATCAAAGTAGACTGAATCTCCAACGCTGCTACATAGCCTCTAGGAACTATTTCCAAACACAGCTCCCAGAATTCCTCTGCTAATTCTTTTGGTAAACCTCCGGTCATTAGGGTGTTGACATGGCTCTTGTGGCTCAACGCGTCTGCTACAACGTTAGCCTTTCCGGGGTGATAATGCAATCTCATATCATAATCTTTAATAAGCTCCAACCATCTCCTCAGCCTGAGATTTAACTCCTTCTGCGTGAAGATGTACTTCAAACTCTTGTGATCCGTGTACACCTCACAGTGGTTTCCAATAAGAAAATGTCTCCAAGTTTTCAGTGCGTGCACTACGGCTGCTAACTCCAAATCATGTGTCGCATAGTTTAACTCATGAGGCTTAAGCTGTCGTGAAGCATACGAAACAACTCTTCCCTCATGCATAAGCACTGCTCCAAGTCCTCGGCGTGAAGCGTTGCAATATACTTCGTAATCCTTGCCTTGATCTTGCAGAATTAACACTGGTGCGGTAACCAAATGTTTCTTCAACTCTTGGAAACTAGCCTCAGACTCCTCTGTCCATATGAACTTGGTATCCTTCTTCAACAATTCTGTCATAGGCTTCGCAATCTTCGAGAAATTCTCAATGAATCTTCGGTAGTATCCTGAGAGTCCAAGGAAACTCCGGATCTCTCCAACTGTTGTTGGTGCTTCCCAGTTTGTCACAGTGGCAACTTTAGTGGGGTCTACTGCTATACCTTCTCCGGATATAACATGTCCGAGAAATCAAACTTCCTTCAACCAAAACTCACATTTACTGAACTTGGCATACAACTGATGTTCTCTGAGCTTCTCGAGTACCAAACGCAAGTGCTCCTTATGTTCCTCTTCATTCTTCGAGTAAACCAAAATATCATCAATGAACACCACAACAAACCTATCGAAAAACTCCATAAACACCTTGTTCATCATGTTCATAAAATAGGCTGGGGCATTAGTCAGACCAAATGACATAACGGTATACTCATACAGCCCGTACCTGGTGGTAAAAGCCGTCTTAGGTATATCCTGCTCCCGAATCTTCAACTGATGGTATCCTGATCGCAAATCGATCTTGGAAAATACCTTAGCTCCTTGCAATTGGTCAAACAAGTCGTTGATCATCGGCAACGGGTACTTGTTCTTAATGGTCACTTCGTTCAATCCTCGATAATCAACAACCATTCTTAATGATCCATCCTTTTTCTCCACTAGAAGTACTGGCGATCCCCAAGGCGAAGAACTTGGGTGAATAAAACCTTTGTCCAGCAACTCCTTAATCTGCTTCTTAATTTCCTCCAAATCTTGGGCTAGCATCCTATACGGTCTCTTAGATATCGGCCCAGTGCCTGGCAGTAGTTCAATCAAAAACTCAATGTCTCTATCCGGCGGCATGCGTGGCAACTCTTCCGGAAACACGTCCGAATAATCCCTTACCACGGGTACTTCCTCCTGCACAACTCCTGATAAGGAATTTACATGTGCCCTCCTCGGCTCATGCTGTGATACATACTTGATTCTCCTTCCTTCAAGGGTGGTAAGCAAAATCGACTTACCGGCGCAATCTATATTCCCTCCGTACTTTGATAACCAATCCATGCCTAATATCACATCCAATCCTTGCGATTCCAGAACTATTAGGTCCGAGGGAAATACATAGTGTCCAATCCATAATGGCAGTCGATCACACCATATACTGGCCATATACTCTGCTCCGGGTTAGGTTACTAGCATGGGTGACCTAAGGGATTGGGTTGGTAATTTATATTTATCCACAAATCCCCTTGATATGTATGAATGCGATGCACTAGTATAAAAAAGAACAACTGCAGTAAATGTCTTAACCAAAAACTTACCTATTACTGCGTGTGGCTGAGCTTCAACCTCCTCCACGGTAACGTGGTTCACCTGTCCCCTGTTGAAAGGGTTCGGCCTCTTTCCTGAGCTTCCATTGCCGTTTCCATATTGGGCTTCTGGACATTCATTTGCATAATGCCCAGTCTTACGGCACTTATAACAGGTGATATGGCTCAGGTCTACCTTGGATGGTGTTGGCGGGTTGGTGCGGTTTTGTCCATTGCTTCCTCCATTCCCGTTTCCATTCTTTGTGCCATTATGATTGTGCGAGCTGCCTCCTCTGTGAGTATGCTGAAATTGCCCTCCTGACTTCGGGGTAAAGCGTACTTTCTGCTGAGCTCCAGAATTGTTCTTCCCCTATCCATACTTCCTCTTGCGATTGTCAATCTGCTGCTGCTTCCCTTCAATCATAAGTGCACGATCTACTTACTCCTGGTAGTTGTTGAAGGTGGCTACCATCAACTACATGCTCAGCTCATCATTCAGCCCTTCTAGAAACTTCTCCTGCTTAGCTGCATCCGTAGCAACGTCATCTGGGGCATAACGTGCTAGCTTACTAAAGTCATCCACATACTGGCCAACTGTCCGTCCTCCTTGGCGTAAGTTGCGAAACTCACGCTTCTTCATGGCCGTAGCTCCTGCTGAAACATGGGCAGTACGGAAAGCTTGCTGAAACTGACCCCATGTGACAGTGTCTATAGGGTAAGTGGCTGTAATATTCTCCCACCATGCTGCTGCGGGTCCTTCGAGCTGATGTGCGGCAAACTTCACCTTTTCCCCATCTGTACTTCCTGCAGTGATCAACTCCCTCCCTATCTTACGGAGCCAATCATGTGCTATTATCGGCTCGGTGCTACTGGAAAACACCGGCGGATTCAGCCTTAAGAAATGAGTCAAATGGTCAACAGGTGGTGGTGGTGGTGGGTTGTTGTTGTTGTTGTTGCCTTGGTTCTGTACCAATGTTTGAATCAAGGCATTCTGCTGCTGAATCAACTGAGTGATTTCCGGCGGGAAAACAAATTCGGGGTCATGTCTCGGAGGCATCTGAGGGTTTATAGAAGAGACGAGAGTTAAGAATAGAATGAGGTCTAGTGAGATAACACTACCCATATGCACATGAGACAAAAGCACACAATATCACTCCAATCAATTCAAACAAGGGCATACAACGGCTAACTATCGTTACAAAAGTGCTGGGACTAAAACTAATTTTTAAATGGGGGAATTCTACTACTATTATGGTGGTTAACTAGAAAAACTGCTCCAATGAAGATTCCATGATATCTGCTCCTGCTTCATCAACATAGTCATCATCACTATCGTCGGGATCCGAGTCGGTGTCATCGATGATGATATAATTATCCGGAGAAGTGGGTTCGTCATCTTCTGCTCTGGGTGCTGAACCTCCCATGAATACTCCAATCTTCTCCTTAAGGTCGCCGTTCTGTCTTACTAGAGCGACGATTTCTTCCATATAGTCTTTACGTATAGCCTTGAGTTCCTCTTCTAACTCCTTGATCTTGGTCATAGCCTTCTGCAGATCCTCCATGTCTGCGCACATCTGATTCTCCTGGCGTCAGATGTGTTGGTTTAATTCTTGGATATAAGCTGTGATTGATCTGTCCTTCCTGTTGTTGATCATCTCCCAATGCTTATCTCAGTGCCCACAAATCTGGTAGATAGTATTCTTGAGATCTTTGTGGTAAACATCTCCAATTCGTCCCATGGCGATGTGGGCTGCCATGCTCTTTCCTAGGCTCCATGTTGGTGCATCAAAGGAAAACTCTATGAGCTCCGTGACTGGTGCAAATGTCCTCCCTGGAATGTGGACTTGAATCATCCAGCGCTCCTCTTCGGGTAAAGTGGCGTTGAAGGTCCCGGTGAAGCTTGGTACTCCTATGTTCAGGTATCTAGTGACTTCCTTCAAGTGGTATCCAAAAGGTAAGTCTTCATCCGGTTGTGTGAACTTGTTCCTTGCATCCGCCATCCTAAAGAATAGAAAAGATGAGGAGTCAGAAATGAGAAGAAAGAGTAGTGATCTAGGGCTTTAGCTTAGTGGCCGTGTCCTACAGTCAGCATGTGCTCTGATACCATCTTTATAGCGACCAGACCTCAAATAGTCTGATCTTTGTGCTCAGGTGTCATCCCTGGATCAGTAATGCTGACACCACACAGTACTTGAAGGATTTATAATAGAGTAGCAATCACACACTTATTACATCGAATGTCTCAAGAGAGAACTTATTGAAATAAATATGGCTTAAGGCCATCTAAATACGATAACAGCGGAAGGGTTGGAAGAATAAGCTAGTCCATCAACTCCAACGGCATCACTGAGTATAGAACCACGACCTAAGCACCTTACTCGTCATCTGAAAAGTCTGCAACATGAAACGTTGCAGCCCGAAAACGGGTCAGCACATGGAATATGCTAGCAATGTAGTACATAGAGAAATATGATGGAATAAGCTATACTACATGCATATTTGGCTGGTGGAAAGCTCTATGGTTACAGTTTTGCGTAAAGCCAATTTTTCCCTACTGCAAGGAATAAATTTACTTAACTATCATGGTGGTTGTTAAACATTGAGAATGGTTGACAGCATTCTCAATCCCAATTAAAATTACTCATTAATGATCCAACAATATTAATTAAAGTAACATGATGAGATTCACATGATACCCGAATACTAGATACTCAAGATGTCCATAACCGGGGACACGGCTAACCATGATTAGTTTGTTACACTCTGCAGAGGTTTGCGCACTTTTCCCCACATGACTCGATCTCCTCCGTTGGGATTCTCGCACTACATGTTGTTTGAGAAACGGATGACCGAGACATAGTCTTTCAGAAGCGCTAGCACCTTACGATGGGTAGACCGTACCAACCTACATCCCCTACATCTGCTAGTCCACCACTGTAAGAGTTCGCACAACTTAGTCAACTATGCTAGAGCCCATAATAGCATGTGGCTGCACACGGAAGTTTCTAGCATGAATAATCTTATGATCCCTTTAAGCCTGGGTGGCGGTCCATGAAAAAAAACAGGCAATCCTGGTCTACCCAGGTGCCTAGATAGGCAATCCTGGAATAACCAGGTACCTCAATCCACCTAGATGTGTATTAATGTTGCCACCTTAAATAAACCATTAATTAACAATCTCACATCGTTCATGGAAATTCACTCAAAACCCAATCCACGTCTATGAGCATAGCATGGCATAATAAGCAAACGTAGAAGTAACTCCCAAGGGTTTGTTAATAAAACAGGTAATAGGTACTACCTCAAACTAATTCCCAAAACCCACAATTTAATTCAGATCCTAATCATGCAATTGTTTGGAGGATTGAACTAATGCAATAAAAATTGCGTATGAAAAGGGATATGATCAAAGTGTGAACTTGCCTTGCTGATGATTCGCGAAACCTAGAGACTCGAAGTAACAGGCGGCGCACTCCGGGTATTCTATCGCAGACAAACAAACAAGCATACAATAAGTACTCATCTAATGCATAGGTACAACTTTAATAAAAGATCTAACCAGAAATTTCAACTTAAGAACTCTGGTTTGCAAAAAGAATCAAAACAAACGAAGCAACGGAAGTCAAACGGCGAAAGAAACCATCTCTGTTTTACTAATCTAGATCTAAGTCAAATTTTATAGAAGCAAAAACTTGTTTAAGTTGGTTATTCGGAAAGAGGGTTTCGAGATGAAACTCCAGGCGCTTGAATCGCCTCATTCCGATAAACGAGCAAAAAGTTATACTAAAACGAAAATCGGATCAGAAATCGCGATCAGAAAAATCGCGGATTAAATCCGAGAAAAAGAAAAAAGGCGAACAGGTTAACGAACGAATGTTCGTTAACTAGATCTAATCTGACGAACACGTTCGTTAAAACGAATGAACGAGCGAACGCTCGCTATTTAACCGAAACCGAAAAAACCTGATCTAATAAAATAAACCGAAACTAAAAAAACCGGCGAAAACCGACGGAAACACCGATCGGTTTTTCTAAAAAAAACCAGCACGGAATATGAGGCAACCTCGGGCGGCGGGTCGGCGAGGCGGCGGCGGCCATTCCGGCGAGGTCGGCGGCTCCGGTGGCGGCGGCGGCGCAGGGCTCGAGGCGGCGGCGCGGCTAGGGTTTGGGCGGCGGTGGGCTGGCGGCTCGGTGGGCTGGCGGGGCGGGCTGGCGGCTCGGGGTGGCGCTTCATATAGGCTGCCCCCGGGCGGAGTCCCGCTCGGGTACGGCCCGTAGGCCGGTTCGTTTTTTAATAAATAATTTCGCGCAGAAAATCAAACGAAAGAAATACTAAACGGACTCCAAAAATCCCGAAATAAATTTCCCCTACTTCTAAAATCAAGCTGGACAAGATGAACATTTATTTGGGGCCTAAATGGAATTTTGAAAATCGCACATTTTTCCTAAATCCAAATAAAAAGGCGAAAAACTCCAAAATAAAATCTTATTTGATTTTTTATTAAATCTTCATTATTTCTTTATTTTGGGAAAGTCATTTTATTCCCTCTCTCAAATTTTGATAGTAGAAATAATTGAAGATAAAATAAATAAAATCAAATGATCCTATTTTCAAAATTTGAGAAAACTCAATTATGAAAATAACGAAATCCCCAACTCTCTCCGTGGGTCCGTGAGTTGCGTAGAATTTCTAGGATCGAGCCAAAAATGCAACAAAATGTGATATGCAATGATTATCTATGTATAACATTCCAAATTGAAAATTTGGGATGTTACAGCTGCTCATATACTCTTGCATGCTTGCTTGATATGTATTGTGAATGTTAAACTTGTGCCTAAACTCCACTTAAACTTAAGAAAACTTAAAAACTGCAACTTTGGTACTTAGTGTCTAATCACCCCCCCCTCTAGACAACTCTTCTCAAGGTCCTACAGGGCTGATGTCGAAGGCATAAAGCCTCAGGGCGCCACCACTCATACCGCTTTGCGCGTCTACTGAGTGGCTGACTAGCGGGCCACGCTAGTCAGGTGAGGGGAGAGAGAGAGAGGGAAACAGAGGACGGTAAGGCTTCACCGGAGCGCACGCCGGCGACGAGGGCTCCTTGGCCAAAACGAGAGGGAGGGATTAAGAGAGGAGACGAAGGTACACCTGCCCGTACCCGTAGAGTAGCTAGGGGTGGTCGGACGGCGTCGGATTCAACCTCTCAAGCGGAGGCAGAGGGCGGAGGTCGTCGGAGACAAAGACGACGGCGAACAAAGGCGACTCCAGTGGCTCCAACCAGGCGGAACGGCACCACCAAAGAGTGGCGGAGGCCCTGGAAGGGTTGCCCTGGCCTGGGAGGGGCTGGAACCGCGGAGATGACCCGAGGGGATCGCCGGCGAGCTCAAGCTCGGGGACGGCGGCCCGCGGCCTGTCCGGCCTAGCTGCGGCTATCTACGCGATCGAGGAGTGTGTGGGAGTGCTGGATGGTGCTCGAGGAGGCTAGGGAAGGCGCTATTTATAGGCGAGCACTGAGGAGGGTTCGGGCTCCGCCGGTGGACACCTGGACACGGTGCCCGGCGTCGAACAGCGTCAATGAGAGGGGGAGAAGATGTCACAATTCATGCGGGAACTGTTGGCGAACGGGGACAAGCACAGGGGCGAGAGGAAGGCGACGAGCATAGTGCGTCGTGCACTGTTGCGTTGGCCGGACCGTGCCCGTGCTCGCTGCGGTGAGCTCCAGCATCGGGGAGTGCCAGGGCGGAGTTAAGGGGGTTCGGACAATTATTGTGGCGCGGTTTGGCACGCTCAGGCAGGCGGGGCAGCGAGCACACGCGCAACAGAGCGCTTGGCGGCACTCAGAGCACGTCAGTTGCATGCCAGCACGCCTGGGCGAACGCGGTTACCGCGTGAACTATGACCTCAGGCCGACCTAAGCCCAAACTTCATGTCTGCAATACAAAAAAAATACACTTCCATGATGATACGTGTTTGCCATAGTTGGTCGCGTTTTTTGTCATGCATGTACATCCATGACGATTTTATGACAGAATCAAGATACTCATACCTGTGCTGTCGTAGAAGTGTTCCATGACATTACTAAAATTATCATCACGGAACTGTCCACTTCCATGACGATAAATCGCGCGTCACAGAAGTGCTTTCGTCAAGGGTGACCGACATGTGGCATCCATTGTAACGAAATGTCGTTAAGCTATTGGGTCGGGTTTTGGTTCTGATAACCCGTTGATGGAGTCCTGGATTAGGGGGTATCCGGCTGCCGGACTGTGTACAACATCCGGATGGGACTCTCCTTTGCATGGAAGGCAAGCTTGGCGATCCGAATATTGTGTTTCCTTCCTTTTAACCGACTCCATGTAAACCCTAGCCCTCTCCGGTGTCTATATAAACCAGAAAGGTTGGTCCTTAGAAGGCCGATCTCAATTACAATCATACCATCATAGGCTAGCTCTTAGGGTTTAGCCTCTACGATCTCGTGGTAGATCTACTCTTGTACTACCCATACCTTCAATATTAATCAAGCAGGAAGTAGGGTTTTACCTCCATCGAGAGGGCCCGAACCATGGTAAACATCTATGTCCCTTGCTTCCTGTTACCATCAGCCTTGACGCACAGATCGGGACCCCCTACCCGAGATCCGCCGGTTTTGACACCGACATTGGTGCTTTCATTGAGAGTTCCTCTATGTTCTCGCTGCCGGGCTCGATGGCTCCTTCATTCATCATCAAGGATGCTGTCCAGGGCGAGACTTTCCTCCCCGGACAGATCTTCATGTTCGGCAGCTTCGCACTGCAGGCCAATTCGCTTGGCCATCTGGAGCAGATCGACAACTACGCCCCTGGCCATCAAACCAGGTTCGGAAACCTGAACTACATGGCGGATATCCACGGAGTCTTGATCTTCGACGGATTCGGGCCCGCGCTAGGAGCACCGGACAGTCACGATGAGCATGGCCTGGACCTGCCATCGGACAACACTCGGGATTTCACCCCTGCAGTAGCTCTGGACTCAAATCTGGAGCAGGCTGCGTTGCCTAGGGACGGAGGGATGGACCCCGCCCCGCAGGCCGTACCCTCATCGGCGGTGGAGTCAAACACAGGCCGCGCTTCTGAGGAAGCCTGTGACTCCGGACCCCCGGATTCGTATCCGGTTGTAGGTTCCAGTCCGCGTGTTCCCGAGCCCACTGAGCCTGGTTGGGCTCCGGTAATGGAATTCACCGCTGCGGACATCTTTCGGCACTCGCCTTTCAGCGACATGCTGAACTCATTGAAGTCTCTCTCTTTGTCAGGAGGCTCTGGGCCGAACTATGTCCGGCTTGAGTGGGAAGCGAGCAACGACGGAATTCGTTGCCCACCCACCACCCACTTCATTGCCACGGTCGATGATTTAACTGACGTGCTTGACTTCGACTCCGAAGACATCGACGATATGGACGACGATGCAGGAGAATTACAGGAGCCACCGCTCACGGGGCGGTGGAAGGCCACCTCCTCATACAATATATATATATGGTGGACACTCCGAAGGAAACCAATGGCGATGAGGCAACGGAGGATAACCCCTCAGGAAGAAAAGCAAAGCATGGGCGTCGTCGGCACCACAGCAATACCGGCCCTGGAGACGAAAGCAATCCGGATGGCGCCGAAGAGGAATATAACCCTGACCAGCCCGCCTTCGAGCAGGCCGAACAGGAAGATTAGCAGGTTAGCCCAGAAGAACAGGCGACGGATGGATACCCGGAGAAGGACAACTACATGCCCCCCCTTCGAAGACGAGATTAGCCTCGTCGACGACGAGTTCGGCATGCCTGAGGATCCCATGGAGCAGGAGCGCTTTAAGCGTTGGCTTATAGCCATTGTGAGGAGCCTGAACAAGAAGAAGCAGCAGCAACTTCAAGCTGATCAATACCTGCTCACAGACAGATGGACTTAAGTCCTGGCAGCCGAGGAATACGGACTCGAGCACCAAATGGCTGACCGGCCACCTCGTGGCCAGGATAAATCGGGATATCAGCCCGAATACCAGCCAGCACCCCCACGCCGATACACTACGGCCCAGGGCAACAGGCAAGACCTGCAAGACATTCTGGAAAACAAAGCAGGACAGCCAAGATCGATCTACGGATCGCGGGGGCGCGCCCCAGCGCGCGACAATGACCGTCACGCCAGACACATCATCAACAAGTCCAGCCGGGCCGAACACAGCAACCCAGACCAATTCGAACTGCGTAGCCACATAGCCCAGCACAGAGGTGCCGCACACCCCCTCTGCTTAACTGACGAAGTGATGGATCATGAATCCCCAGAAGGGTTCAAACCCATAAACATCGAATCATACGATGGCACAACAGACCCCGCAGTATGGATCGAAGATTTCCTTCTCCACATTCACATGGCCCGTGGAGATGATCTACACGCCATCAAGTATCTTCCCCTTAAGCTCAAAGGACCAGCCCAGCACTGGCTAAACAGCCTGCCAGCAAACTCCATTGGCAGTTGGGAAAACCTGGAAGACGCATTCCTCGACAACTTCCAGGGCACATATGTGCGACCACCGGACGCTGATGACCTGAGCCACATTACTCAACAGCCCGGAGAGTCAGCCAGGAATTCTGCACTCGGTTCCTAACTAAAAAGAACCAAATAGTTGACTGTCCGGACGCCGAAGCCCTGGCGGCTTTTAAGAATAATATTCGTGACGAGTGGCTTGCTCGACACCTCGGCCAGGAAAAACCCAAGTCCATGGCAGCTCTCGCAACACTAATGACCCGCTTTTGCGCGGGCGAAGACAGCTGGTTGGCTCGCAGCGGCAGCATGCCACATTCTGGCACTTCGGATGTCCGCGATAACAACAGCAAGCAACAATGCAACAGACATAAGTGACGGAACAACGGCGACAACACTGAAGACATGGCAGTAAACGCCGGATTCAGCGGATCCAAGTCCGGGCAGCGGAAAAAGAGTTCAAAAGAAATAATCAGGGACCGTCCAGTTTGGACCCATACTGGAGCGCTCGTGCCAAATTCATGGCAGCCCGGACAAGTCAGCCAACCACACCAATAGAGACTCCTGGGTGCTCAAACAGGCCGGAAAAATAAATACCAAAAACAAGGACAAGGGGCTGCACAGCAACGATGACAAAGAGCCCCTGCGTCCGAACACGAGGGGGACAAAAGAAATCCCCCCCCCCCAGGTGAAAATGGTCAACATGATCTATGCCACTCACATCCCCAAGCGGGAACGGAAGCAAGCACTACGGGACGTCTATGCGATGGAGCCAGTCGCCCCCAAATTCAACCCATGGTCAGCTTGTCCGATCACCTTTGATCGTAGGGATCATCCTACTAGCATCCGTCATGGCGGCTCAGCCGCATTGGTCTTAGACCCAATCATTGACGGATTCCACCTCACGCGAGTCCTTATGGACGGCGGCAGCAGCCTAAACCTGCTTTATCAAGACATAGTGCGCAAAATGGGCATTGACCCCTCAAGGATCAAGCCAACCAAAACCACCTTTAAAGGTGTAATTCCTGGAGTAGAGGCCCGCTATATGGGGTCTATAACATTGGAAGTGGTCTTCGGATCCCCGGACAACTTCCAGAGCGAGGAGTTAATCTTCGATATCGCCCCTTTCCGTAGTGGTTACCACGCACTGCACGGACGAACCACATTCGCTAGATTCAATGTCGTACCACATTATGCATACCTCAAGCTCAAGATGCCACGTCTGTGCGGGATCATAACTGTCAACGGAAACATGGACCGCTCTCTCCGTACAGAAGAGCATACTGCAGCCCTCGCGGCAGAAGTACAATGTGGCCTCCTCCGGCAAACCACCAATACAGCGACGACAACCTCAAGCACCGTCAAGCGAGTCCAGAGCACCCTGCAATAGGATCATCAGGAACGCCAAGAGCGTGATTAGCAGTCCGGCCTCCGCTCAAGCCCCATCAAAGCAGCATTCATGTCGCGCGTACACAATTACGCACTCGAGATATCATGGGCATAGGCGGAGGCGCAACAACGACTCAGTCAATAGTGTGGGTAACCGCCAAATACCTTCATAATCTTCCCATTTTACCTTTCAGTATCCTCAGAAGAGCCGGATTGCCGGACTTACATGGGCAAGACAATCAAGGAGGCAACAGGCGCTATGCATAGAAGGAAATACCCAGGTGGAATCTATTTACGATCATTATACCTGCTTTATCTATTTGTACACAGCCTGCCCCTCGATAGGACACGTCAGATAGTCCTATTTATCTCCGCTTAATGCATCCATTGTAAACATACGCTTAAACATATCATTCATCAATGGGAAATTATATATAGCATCAGCTTATTATTCTTCTTTGAGCATTTTTTCTCTTATAAATGTTTTTTTATATTGCATCCGTACACCTTGGTACGGTCAGTTTGCCAGGGGCTTCTCATGGCGCCCCGTAATATGGCAAGTAAAGTCCGAACACTTTCAACAGTGCGGCACCCCGAACTTATAGCACTATATGCATCAGCTCTGAATCATGTCTTGGGTCTACAGTTGGGATAGCCCGACTCCCTTGTTTTGGTGCCTTACGTTCCGTTATATCGGCTAAGGTAGCGCAGGGAGAACTACTGCGATTGTGTCCCGGTTCTTTCGGACGAGCACCTCAGTAGAGAAAGCCGAAAACTGGCCTGCATGATGTGGCGAGAGCTGGTCGCTGTTCGAGAGGTCTTAAAATCCTTCAAGATTTTCCGCTTTAGGTGATAAATCGGCTTTGTTCGATATAGGCGTGTATAGCGCCCCAATTCGGCCTTCCGGATTCTAGGGGCTTCGCTGAAATTTAAAATTGTAGACTTCTATGGCTAAGTGAGAGTTATAAAGCCCTATAGTCCGATTGCCTTGTTCGCTGCGCCGGACACCTCCTTAAGGGACCAAACATTTGGATAAAGAGTGTCCGGATTTTCCACGAACACCCCAGTACTAGTTACGTGGGGGCGGAAGCCGACGACTGGCCTACTTTCAGAATTTTATAAACAGCCGCGCAAAAGGTAATATTTTAAATCAAACATTGCTACATAGCACAAGTAAATTCGTCTTTAAATTACAACAATGGCAGAGGTACATTTAGTCAAAGATCTTTTCCTTGGTACACTCATCAGCCATGATACGGGCGCCCTTCATAACACCATCATAGTACTTCTCGGGATGGCGATGCTCCTTGCCCTCTGGTGGACCGTCCTTCACCAGCTTCTCAGGATCTAGCTTGCCCCAATGCACATTCGCACGGGCAAAGGCCCGGCGGGCACCCTCAATGCAAACAGATCGGTTGATGACTTCAAGCCGCAGACAGGCATTCACCATCCGCTTGATCAGGCCAAAGTAGATGGTGGGCAGGGGCTCACCAGGCCAAATCCAGACTATGAAATCTTTCATAGCCAGTTCGGCCGCCCTGTGGAGTTCGACCAACTGCTTCAATTGGTCACTCAAAGGCATTGGGTGTTCGGCCCCAGCATACTAGGACCAGAACAACTTCTTCGTTGAGCTCCCCTCCTGGGCACGGTAGAACTCCACAGCGTCTAATATGCTGCGTGGCAGATCTATGAATGCCCCTGGAGAGATCCAAATTTGAGTAAGTGAAAGAAACGCCTCCTCCACATGTTTGCTTTGCATAAAGAATTTCTTACCCGCTGCTATCTTTTTGGCCTCCTAGATTTCCTGATATGCCTTCTTGGCTTCGGCCTTGGCGTCTTTCACACTCACAAGGGCCTTCGCAAGCTCGGCCTCTATCATCTTCAGATCGTGCTCCACGGACTCGTACTTCTTGCCGATGTCTCGGAGCTCTTGTTGTACCTCACCCACTCTAGCACTTTGCTTTTCGCACTCCTTGCATTCCAAGGCCGCCTTGTCTTCAGCCTCGGACAGCGCTTTCTTCAGGGACGCCACTTCGGCGGTGGCCCCTGTCACACAGTCACGACGCTTTGGTGTTAGATTAACCAATTTTGTCTATCCTTAAATACATAAGAGCGGGGAATAACTTACCCTTGTTTTCTTTGAGCTACCTCTTCGTGAGTCCGAGCTCTCCCTGCGCCTGCTCCAGGTCCCGCTTTAGTTCGGCAACCTCGGCCGTGCGGACAGCAGCAGCAAGCAGCACAGCCTGCTTATGCACATGAATATTTATTATTATTAAACTCCTGCTGATTATAATTGACCCTCCGTTTGGTTTTACTTTCCGAACACCAAACAGAGTATCAGGGGCTACTACGTATCGGGTGGTAATTTTACACACATTTATTGCTTACCTCAAAACCTGTTAGGAGGCTGGTGCAAGCTTCGGTTAGACCGCTCTTGGCGGACAAAACCTTCTGAATCACCGCACTCGTAAGAGTACAGTGCTCTTCATCCATGGAAGCACCGCGAAGCGCTTCCAGCAAACAATCCGGTGCCTCGGGCGCAACGGAAGTCCTCGATACAGACGGCTCGCCCTCCCCAACGAGGGGCTGTCCACCTGAGTTCGGAACCATTGAAGGTTCCGGGACAGTATTCGGCTGAGAGCCCGGCCTACTGTGGATCTCATCGACACGATCCGCGGGGATCTTGAACCCCGCGTGTCTGACATCTGGAACCCCGCCTTGGGGTTCCTCCAGAGTCACCTCCCCCCGCTTTGGGAGCCTTCGGGACAACACCTCCATGTCATCCGTGGGCTGAGGAGTAGTGGCTGTCGGAAGTGAATTCATCTCTGAATCGCTCAGGGACCCGGAGGAAGATACCTCGGGGTGGGCCCTGGCCAGACTGCACATAAGTTCGGTGTTATACAAAAGCTATAGAGCGAAGTCATGATAGAGTGCGGACACTTATGATCGCACTGGGGGCTTCCCCCTGGGCAGCCACCCCTCCTCGCTGTGAGCGGCCGTGGTGGAGTAGTCTGGAAGGGACGCCTTTACCTTCTTGGACGCCCCGGCCTCCCCCTCCGGGGCGGCTTTTCTCTTTTTCTCCTCCCCAATGCGGGGAGGTAGAGTTTCTTCTTGCTTCCCCCTGCCTCCGCGGGAGGAATCTGTATCATCATCATCGGACGACGTGGGTATGATGGCCTTGCGCCGAGGGCCTTTTTCAGCCCCCCGGTCCGCCTCCCCGGGCCCCTCATCCTTTCCGGATGGGGCTTCTTATTCTTCCTCCCCTTCGTGGGAGGAGTGTGCCTCATCGTCTTCGGACGAGGCTTCTGACACAACCTTACGCCGGAGACCCTTTTGGGTCCCCGGGGCCTTCTTTTAGGCCTTCTTCTCTGGCACCTTGTATGGTGCCGGGACCAGCTTCTCCGTCAGGAGAGCGTCAGCTGGGCCTTCTGGCAGCGGAGCCGGACAGTAAACCTGCTCCGCTGTCTCCACATAATCCTGAACAAATGTGCATAACTACTTAAGGCTCTTCCATGGATATATTGGGAAGAACCGAATCCGGTGGTAGTCTGAGAACTCACCTGACTAGGAGGCCGCGCGGCGTGAAGCCCGCGGTCCTCAGATGTGGGAGGAGGTACTTCGGAGGCCTTGAACAACACCTTCCATGCGCCTTTGTGCGTCATGTAATAGAGCTTTCGGAGCGTATGGTGTTCGGCCTGGACGAACTCCCATAGATTGAATGCCCGCCTTTGGCATGGCAGAATCCGGCGAACAAGCATGACCTGGATCATGTTGACAAGCTTGATGTTCTTGTCCTTCATGCTTTTGATGCAGGTCTGGAGTCCGATCAGCTCCGTAGATTCGCCCCAGGACAGGCCCTTCTTCTCCCAGGAGGTGATCCGCATGGGGGCTCCGGATCGGAACTCGGGGGTCGCCGCCTAGCGGGCGCCGCGCGGCTCGGTGATGTAGAACCACCCCAATTGCCACCCTTTTACGGTCTCCGCAAAGGAACCATCTAGCCAGGTGATGTTAGGCATCTTGCCCACCATGGCCCATCCACACTCTGCTTGCTGGCCGCTTACAATCTTTGGCTTCACGCAGAAGGTTTGCAGCCACAGGCCGAAGTGAGGCCGGATGCAGAGGAAGGCCTCGCATACGACGATGAACGCCGAGATGTTGAGGACAAAATTTGGGGCCAGATCATGGAAATCTAGCATGTAGTAGAACATAAGCCCGCGGACGAAGGGATGAAGTGGAAATCCCAGTCCACGAACGAAGTGGGCAACGAACACAACCCTCGTGGGGTCCTGGGGTCGAATGACCTGCCCGGCATCCGGTAGCCGGTGCGCTATGTCCGCGGCCAAGTATCCAGCCGCCCGAAGATTTGTGACGTGCTTCTCCTTGACGGTGGAAGCCACCCAGTTGCCTCCTGCTCCGAACATGTTTAGCTGTGCGGAGAAGACTTGGGCTTGAGCGCTGGAGCTCGAGGGGGCCAGAGTGGGCAAGGGAGAAAGAAGGTGTGGGTAAAAATGAGGAAATCTTATCCCTTTATAGAGGCGACGAAAGTGGTGCGCCTCCCCACTTGCCCGTTGGGAATCGCTTGCTTCCCAAGCGCCACGATTGATGGCGTGGTGGGATTACCCATACCCGTATTGATGAGAATCCCGTAATAAGGGGACACGATCTCTGCTTTGACAAGACGTGTCATGGAAACCTCCTCGCAATATGCGCTATGGCTGGTTGCGGGAAAACGGTTCGAATAATGACCCGACCATAATGACACGTCGCGTTGCCTAAAAAAGTTGTCAGCGGATTACGTTTGTGAAATATCATTCTCTCTACGGTGGCATGTGAAGACCATTTTGTGGATCCGGACACGATTCAAGTGTTTGATAATTACTTTGGAGTATTCGGAGAAGGAACCCGCCTTGCAATGCCGAAGACAATACTGCGCGCAGGACTCATCGTCATTGAAGCCTGGTTCAGGGGCTACTGAGGGAGTCCTGGATTAGGGGGTATCCGGACTGTCGGACTGTGTACAACATCCGGACCATTGAAGCGTGAAGACAGAAGACTCAAGACTTTGGCCCGTGTCTGGATGGGACTCTCCTTTGCGTGGAAGGCAAGCTTGGCGATCCGGATATTGTGTTTCCTTCCTTGTAACCGACTCCATGTAAACCCTAGCCCTCTCCGGTGTCTATATAAACCGGAGAGGTTGGTCCTTAGAAGGCCGATCACAATTACAATCATACCATCATAGGCTAGCTCTTAGGGTTTAGCCTCTATGATCTCGTGGTAGATCTACTCTTATACTACCCATACCTTCAATGTTAATCAAGCAGGAAGTAGGGTTTTACCTCCATCGAGAGGGCCCGAACCTGGGTAAACATCTGTGTCCCTTCCTATTACCATCAGCCTTGACGCATAGATCAGGACCCCTACCCGAGATCCGACAGTTTTGACACCGACACCCGTTAACAGCCCCGACCAATGGGGATTTTCCACGTGTAAAAGCATCATTGGCTGGAGGAAACACGTGTCGGCTCATCGTTGGGACAGATGTCATCCACTCATTGGACAGAAGGTGCCTATGATACGTCGACACGTGGCACGGCCCAACAGAGGCCCATTCCTATGAAAAGGCCGGCCCGTTTGACTTGGTCAAAAGGTGGGAGGCTGGCCCATGGAAAGCCTGTTAACAGCATGTTCGCATATAGCCCATTTACAGCCCGCTAACCCAAGGCCCGTTACGCCCTATCCGAATTAGGCCCAGTAGCGTCATCTGGGCCATCCAATATGATTTCAGCCCATTTTCACTTCTAGCCCATGCATGGCCCATGACGTCTTTCGGCCCATATGAGGCCCTTTGTAACTCTTGGCCTATTAACGGCCTGTGGTGAAACTGGCCCGTAATGAACAGTGTATCACTTTACACCCATTAACAGCCCGTGGTGAAACTGGCCCGTAATGAACAGTGTATCACCTTATAGCCATTAACGGCCCGTTATTCCGTTGGGCCATTTCCAGCCCATGTTTTCTTTCGGCCTTCTCAGAGCCCATTTATTCTTGGGCTCATTTCCAGCATTCGTTTAGTTACGGCCCGTTACTGTCATTTTCTACTTGTGGGCCAAATTCAGCCCGTGTTTACAGTCGGCACGTTTGTGGTCCGTTAATACATTGGGCCATTTTCATAGCATCATCAAATACGGCCTATTAATGATGGCCCACTATAGTCGGCCCATGAACGGATGATTCCAACTCTAGCCCGTTTACGGCCATAATGCGGTCTGTTTGGCCCATGTTTGGCCAATTGATCATACGGCCCGTATAAGGCCCATTGTTTCTACGGCCCGCTACGGCCCATAGAATGCCCACTGTTTCTACGGCCCGTAGGAGGCCTAGTGTCACTACAGTAAATATTAGCCCATGGTTATTGTGGCCTAGTTTTAAATAAAAGGTTATTGCAGCCACTAGCAAACCGCGGAAAAAGAACTGCAATGACTACAAGCAAACAAATAAACAAGACAACAAGGAAATAAATAAGCAAGCAACTAACGCTAGGCTATCACGGCTATTACACATATTACATCCACTGGGCATCAAAGTTCGCCACCAATGCAAATATAGGGAACAAAGCAGCATGTCATATACACTGGTTGTCAAAGTTGGCGACCAGCGCAAATAAACACCACAGCAAAACAAATCCAGAACTGAAACCACTTCAGAAGATCTCAACAAACAATATACTGGGTACCCATAATGTTGGCAAGATGCTTAGCAAGCTTATTAACTTTCTCTTGTTTGGCGCTTAAATCCTCCAGCGCTTGCTATTGCACCAGGAAATATGCATCTGAATTCTGCAGGGACTTCCTCAGTCCTTCAGTTTCCTGTCGCAGCACATTTGATCTATGTCAGTCAACTTGAAGTTGAGACTCAAGAAGGCGAACTAATTCAGGCAGTGAGTTTGAAGAGCTTGTGCCAGCAGTAGTGGACAGTAACTCGAACACTACATCAAGACAGGACTTTTGGGTTCTCTCACTGTCGTCAAGATAGTTTTTATCAGCTTTCTTGGAGACCAACAGGGATGTCTCACTATCTTGAACCTTATCTGCATTACTTCCTTTACCATTGGATAACTGTAGGACCTTGAAGTATGTCTAGAGGGGGGGTGATTAGACTACTTGACCAATTAAAAACTTAACCTTTTCCCAATTTTAGAGTTTGGCAGATTTTAGCTATCTTTGGACAAGTCAAGCAATCATCACACAATTCAAGCAAGCATGCAAAGAGTATATGAGCAGCGGAAATTAAAGCATGCAACTTGCAAGAAAGTAAAGGCAAGGGTTTGGAGGATTCAAACGCAATTGGAGACACGGATGTTTTTGTCAGGGTTTCGATAGGTGGTGCTATCGTACATCCACATTGATGGAGACTTCAACCCACGAAGGGTAACGGTTGCGTGAGTCCACGGAGGGCTCCATCCACGAAGGGTCCACGAAGAAGCAACCTTGTCTATCCCACCATGGTCGTCGCCCACGAAGGACTTGCCTCACTAGCGGTAGATCTTCACGAAATAGGCGATCTCCTTGCCCTTACAAACTCATTGGTTCAACTCCACAATCTTGTCGGAGGCTCCCAAGTGACACCTAGCCAATCTAGGAGACACCACTCTCCAAGAAGTAACAAATGGTGCGTTGATGATGAACTCCTTGCTCTTGTGCTTCAAATGATAGTCTCCCCAACACTCAACTCTCTCTCATGGGATTTGGATCTGGTGGAAAGAAGATTTGAGTGGAAAGAAACTTGGGGAAGGCTAGAGATCAAGATTCGTATGGTAGGAATGGAATATCTTGGCCTCAACACATGAGTA
Organism: Triticum timopheevii; assembly: GCA_963921465.1. Taxonomy (NCBI): domain Eukaryota; kingdom Viridiplantae; phylum Streptophyta; class Magnoliopsida; order Poales; family Poaceae; genus Triticum; species Triticum timopheevii. Next base: position 578,052,690 of record OY997270.1, on the reverse strand, counting down.
GGTGGTTCTCTCTCAGAAATGGTAAGTTGGAAGTGTAGGTTCGTTCTGATGGCTCTCTCCACGAATGAAGAGGAGGTGGAGGGGTATATATAGCCTCCACACAAAATCTAACCGTTACACACAATTTACCAAACTCGGTAGGACCGATTCAACAGACTCGGTCAGACCGATTTGATAAACCTAGTGACCGTTAGGATTTTCGGTGGGACCGACATGCAACTCGGTAGGACCGATATGGTTAGGGTTAGGGCATAACGTAATCTCGGTGAGACCGATTGCACAAACTCGGTGAGATCGATTTTGGTAATAAGCTTTCCAGAGAGTTGGTCAGGTAAACTCGGTGGGACCGATTCGCTCATTTCGGTGGGACCGAATGTTATGAAAGGGAAACAGGGAGTTTACATTGCAATCTCGATGGGACCGATCGCTCACTTTGGTTAGACCGAAACGTTATGAAGGGAAACAGAGAGATTACAACCCCATCTCGGTGAGACCGAGATCCCTATCGGTAAGACCGATTTGCCTAGGGTTTGTGGCAGTGGCTATGACATTTGAACTCGGTGGCGCCGGATAGAAAGAATCGGTGGGACCGATTTTGACTTTGGGTTTAGGTCATATGTGGATGTGAGAAAGTAGTTGACGGTATTTGGAGCATATCACTAAGCACATGAAGCAAGAGGCTCATTAAACAACACCTCATCCCTCCTTGATAGTATTGGCTGGCTTTTCCTATAGACTCAATGTGATCTTGGATCACTAAAATGTAAAATGAAGAGTCTTGAGCTTTTGAGCTTGAGCCAATCCTTTGTCCTTGATATTTTGAGGGATCCACTTTCATCATCCATGCCATGCCATTCATTGAGCTTTCCTGAAATAATAGTCTTGGAATAGCATTAGCTCAATGAGTTATATGTTGTTATGAATTACCAAAACCACCTAGGGATAGTTGCACTTTCAATCTCCCCCTTTTTGGTAATTGATGACAACATATAGATCAAAGCTTCGACAAATGATAATAAGATTGAAAAACATCGTCGCTTTGAGAAGTATGTGATAAGCAAGAGCTCCCCCTAAATTTGTGCATAGTTTAAAATTTGCTTTGGACTGCAAATGCACAAGGAATTAGGCTCATGGGTTACTCTTCGATGTCACATACATCTTGGTGGAGCGCTCAAAATGATAAAGATTAAATATATGCACTCATCACCAAGCAAAGTGAATGATCATATAAGGATAGGTAAGATAATATCATTTAGCAAGCATAAGTGTAGCTTATGATCAAACACATGATCATCAATGTCTCACAGATAATAGCATAGTATCTCAAGCAATCAAGAGCAAACAAAAGTTTAACCACCAAAGCAAGAGAGAACAAAAGCAACACACTCTCTCTCGAAGCCTATGATCTATACATTTTTCTCCCCCTTTGGCAACAAGTTACCAAAAAATTCATAGAAAATGCATAGTGCTAGATCGACTCTCAGGCTTGATCTTCAGGTGGTGGTGTAGATATGGCTCCTTGGACGAAGGCTTCAGTCGATGTGGATGGAGCTGCAGGAGTTGGTGCTGGAGTTGGTTGCACTAGAGCTATAGGAGCTGTAGCTGGTGCAGATGATGTGGCTCTGGTGTCTGTCACAGGCACTGTAGCTGACCTCTGAGCTCTAGGCACTCTGGCAAATGCATCAGTGGTTGTCTTTCCCTTCCTCTCCTGCATGTCATCCTGGAGCTGCTCCACAACTGACTGAATCTCAGTTACATTAACATCTTGATCATAGAATTTTTGTTCCATGATTCTTTCCAGGCTCTCTTGGTTTTGAGTTAGGGTGGCCAACACCTTATCAATCCTCAGAGTTGATGCTATCAAGTAACCAAGCTGCTCCTGCTTGTTCTTCAAAAAGTACTCAGATGCCTCCTCTTGAGTTGGCATCTTGGCAGCCTTCTCTCTCTTTGCTTTCTCCTTCTTCTCTTGAGCTTGCACTGATGATGGTTCATTCTCATTCATGACAACTTGATTGTCCTCAAAGTCTGGATAGATAGTAAAATGTTCCTTATCCAGCAAGTATGTTCCTGTGCCCATCTTTGAGTTAATCAACTCCTGAATCTATGGGGCATACCCACAACTTCTCTTCTGGTCTGCTGCTGTCCTCTTAATGGTCTCAACAATGAGGCTCATGACCTTGAATTTTTGTGGCATATCAAACAAGTGTAGCAAGTTGATAGCATGCCCTCTAATCATATTGTGGTCACCTGACTTGGGCAACAGAGTGTGCCTTAGGATCCAGTTGATGGTTGGCAGCCCTGACAGAAGAAAGTGGACTGACCCAAACTTATGAGTCTCAACTGCAGCATCAGGAATTTCCTTGTACATGTGAGCCATGGTATTGTAGTCCATCTTCTTCTTGGCATAGACATCCAAGTCATCTTCACTCTCCTTTGGTGCATTGATCAGACTGGCCCATTCCTCAATTGTTGACAGGTACCTTGTACCTTCAGACATCCAAACTATCCTGCCATCTGGATAGAAGTGTGCTGTGGAGTAGAATTGCATAATGAGCTCATCATTCCACTTTGTGAGCTTCTGCCCAACAAAGTTTGCAACTCCACAAGCAACAAAACTGTCTTGCACTCCAGGATAGTGTTCCTCATTTTCCTTCATGTAGGTCCAATCGACCCACCTCATATCACACACGATTGGTTTCTTGTCCAACAACACTGTCTCATAGAAGTCTTGCTATTCCTTAGTGTGGAACCTGTAATCAACAGCAGTTCTTCTCCTGGTAGCATATGGATCAGACAGCCTCCACAATCTAAGTCCTGCATCCTTTCTCAACTTCATGTTCTCAACCACAGGATGAGCATCATTGTGGTCTGGAATCTTGGGCTTTAGCTTCCTCAGGATTTGTCCTTCATCATCTTCCTCATCAGCAACTTCAGGCACTGGGGCCTTGTTCTTCTCAGCAGCTGGAATACTCCTGGTATTCCTCTTTGGTGCAATCTTGGGCTTGGGGGCAGCTTTGGGTGCTTCCTTGGGCTTTGATGTTGCAGCCCCTGACTTTATAGCATCACCCATTAGCTTTTGTGCCTTGGGTGCTGGTGCAGCAACCTCTTCTTCCTCTTTAGAGTCTCTCCTCATAGAGGGATTTCCAAGAACCTGGGCAGTAGTGGTTCTGGCTCTCTTCTTCTTCTTATCTTGACCAGCAGCTTCATCTTCTGATTCAATGGTAAACTTCATAGTTTCTCCAGTGGGAACTTTCTTGGGTTTGGAAGTTGTGACTCTTCTTGCAGGTGCCTCTTTGGGTTCAGTCTTTTCAGGCACTTGAGTTGATCTTCTGACTTTCAGCATAGGTGTCCTCTTGGCAGGGACCTTCCTATTTAGTCCAGGCTTCGTGTTCTTTGCTGAGGCAAATTCCTTTTTGAGAACAACCTTCTTGGAAGTAGCCTCATCTTCTTCTGCCATATAATCCTCATCCTCAGATTCTGAGGTTCTCTTCTTTCTTGTCCTGGTGGCAGCTTTAGGTAGATTGCTTGGGGTGCTCTTGCTGCCATCATCTGAAGTGCTGGAGGGACTAGTGCCCTGACTCATGTGATTGTGCTCTTCTGACTTGTTCTGACTGTCACTTTGGTCTGACATGCTGCAAATCACTGACTGCTGACCCTGTGAATAGTTATAGATGAGATAGAATGGATGAGCATCACAAAATGCAGAGATTTTTGCAAAAGAATGATTCAAAAACTCAGTTTTAGTTTTCCACAGGAAGCATTTCGGATCAACGGATTTTCAAACTCGGTGATACCGAAGCAGTTTTGGAACCTAAACTGGTGAACTCGGTAGGACCGAGTCACAGTTCGGTGGCACCGAGACTGCTAGGGTTTCACAAAGTTTTAAAATTGGTCACGCCGATTAGCAATTCTCGGTCAGACCGAGAGTTACTAGTGCAATGGCGTTAGCCAAATCGGTGGGACCGAGTTTTTCAACTCGGTGGGTCCGAGATGGTTTCGGCGGAAACCTAACCCTAAATTTTCAAATCGCATCTTATCTAAGGATTGTATTGACTGCATAGGAGTGTTTCAATCATGGCAAGAATCATAATGAACAGAATGTGCTAGGAATCGGACAAGGATAGCACTGTGATCGAGTCCATACCCTAGCTTGGCGATGAAATCGCTACGGCGGCAATGGAGAGGGTGAATTCCATTGACGGCAGCGGAGACCAGCGACAGGAGGCGGCTGGCGACAAGGAGACGATCCGGAGACCCTGGTGGCAGAGCGAGCTATTGCGCGGGCGAAGAGGTTCGGAGAAATTTCCAAATTTTTGCCCGTGAGTATATATAGCCTGACCCTGTCGGTGTGACTGAGTGGAACGACTCGGTGACACCGAGATGCATAACTATTGACAGTTACAGCAACTCGATGTGACCGAAAAGTTCAAATCGGTTGCACCGAGATTGAAAACCTAGATCGACTTAGTGATCTCGGTAGGACCGAAATGGAGGAATCGGTCAGACCAAGAATCACAAAGAAGTTTTGGAAGTTTAAGTCTATGACGAATCGGGGACTTCGAGTGCTCCTCACACAGAGTGGTTCGAATCTGACTTGATCAAATTTTGTGATGTAGCATGAATAGAGTTTGAGACGAGAAAAGCATAGATAGCTAGAGAAGGTTCTTAGGCATTCTTGTCCATCCACTTGGCAAAAAGAAAAAGAACCCAAACAATCAAAGAAACAAGTGGATGTCCTCGAATGAGTAAAATATGCAACCAACATGCTCACACAATGGAATGGCAAATAAAATATGTGGCAAAGCATGCACAACCAATTCTAGCATCTATCATACAATTGGCTATGACTAGGTCATCTATATATGAGTGTATTAACTTAGGAGTCAAATGAGAACATTTGATCATAGGTCATACTCATCGTTTAAGCTCAAGTGGGGTTACCACTTTTACATAATGCATTGATGTGTTCACACCATTAGAGTTGCTTTGACTCAATTCTTAGAGTTAAGCTCCCCCTAGATGTGAGATCCCCGTTTAGAGGGATGAACTAACCTTGGGTTTTCTCGATGATGACTTCATGTAGGTGTTGAAGATGTGGATGCTCAATGTTGATGTAGATCATTTGGAGCAATCCTTTGGAGTGAGTTGCACTTTCAACATACCTACATGGGTTAGTCCCACAAGGAACAAACAAGAATATCCATAGACATAGAGTGATGCACACACAAGATGATGTCCATGAAATCATTAGGTTACCTTGTCCCTTGCCTTACCAACATGAGGGTTTGTGACTCCTTGAACTAGTGCAAGATGTGGAGGTTGATTGCACTTGTCCTTGCCATAATGATATGAGTGAAGAATGTTGGCGGAGTCACCCTCAAGAACTCTCTAGTTCTTCTTCTTCGGGATCCACATCATCTTGATGGGAATCCTTGGAGTTGTAGTTGTACTTGATGAAGTAGAACTTGACGTAGTCTTGGGAACCCATTTGACCGAGGCCTTAGGTGCTTCTTCAAATACATCAATCTCCTCTTGAAGCTTGTCCTTGCCTTTGTTCTTGTGGTCTTGTGGTGGAAGATCATCTTGTGCTTGTGTCCCCTTGAAGGAAGTAGGATCATACTTCTCTTGTTGAGGAACAAACTTCGTCTTGGGGTATTGATCTTCTTCCCACTCAACTCCATTGGCATTGAACTTTCATTCAAAACCAACACCTTGATTCTTCTGGTGCCTTCCTTGCTTGCATACAATTTCCTCGAATTGCTTACTCCCAGCAAGGCTCTTGTAAACACCTTTCTCTATAATTCCCTTCAATAAGCTATTTTCTTGCTCAAGTGTAACTTGGCTAAGAGAATCATTAGTGGAATCAAAAGAGCTACTAGAAGCAACAATATTGGATTTGGCATTATTATTGTTACTACTAGAGGAAGGATCTTTCTTGTACTTGTTACTAGACTTCACTTGAGGCATGTAAGTAGATAAGAGTAAATGCTTGGCAATGTAAGAAGAACTTTTCTTACGGAGATCATCATTGATTGCTTTTAAGAACTCATGCTCTTGCTCAAGATTGAGCTTTTCAAAGCATAACTTCTCATGAGCCCTTAAAAGTTCTTGATGATCTTCGAAGATAGTTTCATGAGCTAACTTAAGAGTGTTTAGTTCTTTAGTTAGAAGCTCAATCTTCTCCTTATCATTGTCATTCGCTTTATCTTGATTAGCATGATTAATTGACGTTTCATCATAGTATTCATCACTAGAGTTGTCAACAAGTAAATCATCATCACCTAGCAAGTCATCTTCATCACTATTGAAATCAACATACTCGGGATGTGTTACCTTTGGACCTTTGGCCATGAAGCATCTTCCAATTCCTTCATTTGGTGAGTCAAATATGTCGTAGGAGTTGGTTGACACAAGTGCTAGACCGGCAACACCTTCATCTTGAGTATATTCGGAGTCGGAGTGATAGCTCTCTCGCAGTGATTGTCGGAGTCGGAGCTGTATACCCATTCACCAACATGATCTTGATGTCTTTGTTTTGTGTAGCTCCTTGATGACTTTTCCTTCCTTTCCGAATCCTTGCTTCTCCGTGAGGGTCTTCGTTCATAACGATCATCTCTACTCCTCCTCTCTCTTGGTGGTGATTCTTCTCTTTTGCTTCTTCTTTTTGGAGAATCTTCTATTCTTTTGTAGGGTGCCGTACACTCATTGGAATAGTGTCCGGGTCTCCCACAATTGTAGCAATTTCGCTCTCGACTAGAAGAACTTTTGTCATTGTAGGACCTTGACTTAGAGCTTCTTTATTTGCTTCTACTCTTGTAGAATTTGTTGAAGTTCTTCACCATCAAGCTCAATTCTTCATTTAAGGTTTGTTTCTCACTTGATGATGTGGGGGCTTCACATGAGGCTTTGTAAGAACCACTTGACTTGTTGTGAAGTTCCTCCTTATCCTTGAGTGACATCTCATGAGCAACAATTCTTCCAATGACTTACGTTGGCTTGAGATCTTTGTAGTTTGGCATCATTTGGATCAATGTGCACACAGTATCATATTTTCCATCCAATGCACTTAGGATCTTCTTGATGATGAATCTGTCGGTCATCTCTTCACTCCCTAAGCCGGCAATCTCATTTGTGATAAGAGCAAGCTTAGAGTACATTTCAGCGACACCTTCACCATCCTTCATTTTGAACTTGTCAAGCTGACTTTGGAGCACATCCAATTTGGATTCCTTGACGGAGTCAGTACCTTGGTGCATATCAATCAAAGTATCCCAAATTTCCTTTGCACTCTCAAGATGGCAGATTTGTTGAATTCTTCGGGGCACAAGCCATTGAAGAGGATATCACAAGCTTGAGCATTGTATTGCAGCATCTTCAATTCTTCCGCGCTAGCTTCACGGTTTGGCTCTCTCCCATCAAAGAATTCACCTTGCAAGCCAATACATACAATAGCCCAAATGACGGGGTTATGTCCAAGAATATGAATTTTCATCTTATGCTTCCAACTAGCAAAGTTAGTACCATCAAAGTAAGGACCTCTACGGTGATAATTTCCCTCACTAGACGCCATACTCTCCTAGGTTGTGAAACCAAGGCTATGACCACCAAAAGCTATGGAAATCAAAGCAAATGGAGACCAAAGCTCTGATACCACTTGTAGGACCTTGAAGTATGTCTAGAGGGGGGTGATTAGACTACTTGACCAATTAAAAACTTAACCTTTTCCCAATTTTAGAGTTTGGCAGATTTTAGCTATCTTTGGACAAGTCAAGCAATCATCACACAATTCAAGCAAGCATGCAAAGAGTATATGAGCAGCGGAAATTAAAGCATGCAACTTGCAAGAAAGTAAAGGGAAGGGTTTGGAGGATTCAAACGCAATTGGAGACACAGATGTTTTTGTCATGGTTCCGATAGGTGGTGCTATCGTACATCCACGTTGATGGAGACTTCAACCCACGAAGGGTAATGGTTGCGCGAGTCCACGGAGGGCTCCACCCACGAAGGGTCCACGAAGAAGCAACCTTGTCTATCCCACCATGGCCGTCACCCACGAAGGACTTGCCTCACTAGCGGTAGATCTTCCCTAAGTAGGCGATCTCCTTGCCCTTACAAACTCCTTGGTTCAACTCCACAATCTTGTCGGAGGCTCCCAAGTGACACCTAGCCAATCTAGGAGACACCACTCTCCAAGAAGTAACAAATGGTGTGTTGATGATGAACTCCTTGCTCTTGTGCTTCAAATGATAGTCTCCCCAACACTCAACTCTCTCTCATGGGATTTGGATCTGGTGGAAAGAAGATTTGAGTAGAAAGCAACTTGGGGAAGGCTAGAGATCAAGATTCATATGGTAGGAATGGAATATCTTGGCCTCAACACATGAGTAGGTGGTTCTCTCTCAGAAATGCTAAGTTGGAAGTGTAGGTTCGTTCTGATGGCTCTCTCCACGAATGAAGAGGAGGTGGAGGGGTATATATAGCCTCCACACAAAATCTAACCGTTTGTCGGTGTACTAAAGTAAGGGGTATCTTAGTATCCCGAACTTGTGCACGGGCAGTCGCAACGCCCCGCGGCAAGGCTTGCCGGGTGCCCGCCAAGATCCTCTGTATTTCCTATTGGAGCCATTCAAGAACAAAGTGTTTTAACTGAGAAGACAAGGCCCCGGCAAGAGGAGCTTGCCAGGAAGGCCAAGGCCCCGACAAGAGGAGCTTGTCGGGAAGGATGACTAAAGCATTTCAAGGAACTTGCCGCGACGCGTCGCGCGTCCCGGCAAGACCCGGCGAGCGACAAGCTTTCGGGCGCGACAAGATAACGACCGCGGCAAGGCGCTTGCCGCGGCGAAGCCACCACTCTGTGCCCACGCTCCAGTGCATCCGTCGACGTGTCGCCGCAGGACCGTTCCAGGCGCACGTGGCGGGAAGCTGTGCAGCCAAGCGGTGCGAGGTGGTGAGTGGAGATGACAAGAAGGCCATCGTGGCGAGCGGTGGCGCCCCTAACGGTCGCTTTTCTGCACTGTTGGACGACGCGGACGGGCATTAAATGCTCTTGTCCCCTGCCGTCAGAGTTAGGTAGGGTGCACTATAGAGGCAGTTGTACCAACCCCTCTTTTTACATTTGTACCCCTGTCTGCGTTGCCACCTGTCGGTGACCCCTTTAGCCTATAAAAGGAGGCCCATGCGCAACGTAGAAGGGGTTGGACTCATTCGAAAACACAACACTCTCACACTCTCGAGCAAGAACAGAATAAAACCACAAAGCAGCAGTAGGAGTATTATCTCTCCGGAGAGCTCCAAAGCTGGGTAAAAATCGCTCACGTGCTCCGCCTCGATCCGCTCTTCATGCGCTCTCCGCTCCCTTGCCGGACCGAAAGGGCTCCTGCCCCATAGTTGTTCGTTTCCCACGACATCTTTGGCGCGCAAGGTGAACGGAAAATGGAGGCTTTGTATTGACTTCACTGATGTTAATAAAGCTTGTCCCAAAGATCCATTTCCCTTGCCGCGCATTGACCAGATTGTCGACTCCACGGCAGGATGCGATTTGCTTTCATTTCTTGATGCATATTCAGGATATCATCAAATCTTCATGGCAGAAGAGGATGATAAGAAAACCGCATTCATTACTCCATGTGGCACATACTACTTTGTACGAATGCCTTTCGGACTAAAGAATGCTGGTTCAACATTTGCAAGGGTAGTTCACGAAGCGTTTGAGCCACAATTGCACAGAATTGTAGAAGCTTACATGGATGACATAGTGGTCAAGAGCAAAGACAGAGCAACTCTGATCCAAGATTTGGACGAGACCTTTGCAAATCTACGCAAGATCAACCTCAAGCTTAACCCCGAGAAGTGCGTGTTTGGAGTCCCCTCCGGCAAGCTTCTCGGGTTCTTTGTGTCTCAGCGGGGGATAGAAGCCAACCCCGACAAGATTAAGGCCATTGAGCAGATCGAAGCACCGAAGCGTGTCAAGGATGTACGAAGGCTTGCCGGTTGCGTAGCTGCTCTCAGCAGGTTCATCTCTAAGTCTGCTGAGCGCGCCCTGCCATTTTTCAAAATTTTGAAAAAGGCAGGTCCAATGAAATGGACTCCGGAAGCGGAGGCTGCGCTGCAGGACTTGAAGAGATATCTGTCCTCCACTCCAATACTTGTCGCACCTAAGCCACAAGAGAAGTTGCTGCTATATCTAGCGGCAACCAATCAAGTGGTTAGTGCTGCGTTAGTAGCGGAGAGGGAGGCAGATGATGAGCCAGCGGCCGCGGCAAGCACATCCAGCGACAAGCAGGGGGCTTCCCCGACAAGCTCTAGTCCCGACAAGGATGGATCTGTGCAGCCACAAGAAGAGAAGCAGAAGAGAATGGTTCAGCGCCCAGTTTACTTTGTCAGTTCCCTTCTGCAGGGGGCTAGATCAAGGTATTCTGGTGTGCAGAAATTGCTTTTCGGCCTTCTCATGGCCTCGAGAAAGCTGCGCCATTACTTTCAAGCACATGAGATCACAGTTGTCACTCGCTTTCTGTTGAAGAGGACATTGCAGAATCCAGAAGCAACAGGTAGGATTGTCGAGTGGGCACTGGAATTGTCAAGCTTTGGCCTCAAATTTGAGAGTACCTCAACTATCCAGAGCCAAGCATTGGCAGAATTCATAGCAGAATGGATGCCAACACCTGATGAAGAAACTCCAGAGACGAGCATTCCCGTCAAGGAAGCAAGCAAAGAATGGATCATGTACTTTGATGGTGCCTTCTCGCTTCAAGGCGCCGGTGCGGGCGTGTTGCTTGTCGCACCCACCGGAGAGCACCTCAAGTACGTGGTCCAGATGCACTTTCCCAAGGAGCAAGCGACAAACAATACTGCAGAGTATGAAGGTTTGCTTGCCGGACTCAGGATCGCGGCAGACCTTGGGATCAAGAAGCATATTGTTAGGGGTGACTCGTAGCTTGTCGTCCGCCAAGTAAACAAAGATTATCAGAGTCCGTTGATGGAAGCTTACATTGACGAAGTGAGAAAGTTGGAAGAGCATTTTGACGGCCTGCAGATGGAACATGTTCCGAGAACCCAGAACGACGTTGCCGATGGCTTGTCAAAATGCGCTGCATTAAAGTTACCTGTGGAACCAGGGATCTTTGTGCTCAAGCTGACTCAACCATCTGTAACACCATCAACTGGACAGAGCAAGAAGAGGAAGTTGGTTTCTGGTGACTACTTTTCGGCAGAGCTCCCCGAAGCCGCCGCCAAGAAGGTCCCCAAAATCAACACCAAGAGTGCTGAGGAGCAGTCTGCTCCGACAAGCCCTAAGGTTTGTTCCGTTGAAGCAGACGCTCCCGACTAGTTTTGCTCCGGCAAGCTTGGCGAGGAACACCAAGCTCCGGCAGTCTAGTATGTACCAGTTTGTTGACGACATACTGTACAGAAGAAGATTCAACGGAGTGAAATTGAAGTGCATTCCCCGGGAAGACGGACAGAAGCTGTTGGTGGAGATACATGGAGGCATATGTGGTCATCACATTGGCGCAAGAGCACTTGCCGGCAAAGCTTTCCGGCAAGGTTTCTTTTGGCCAATAGCCCTCCAAGATGCAACTGCACAAGTAACCAAGTGTGAAGCGTGCCAGTTCCATTCCAAGCAGATACACCAGCCAGCTCAAGCTCTCCAGACGATCCCTTTGTCCTGGCCATTTTCGGTCTGGGGGCTCGACATCCTCGGCCCCTTTCCCCGAGCTGTCGGGGGCTTTGAGTACTTGTACGTTACAATCGACAAGTTCACAAAGTGGCCGGAAGTGGAAGCAGTGAGGAAGGTGACAGCACAGTCAGCAGTCAAGTTCTTCAGGTCGATTGTTTGCCGTTTCGGAGTCCCTAACAGGATCATCACCGACAACGGCACGCAAATTACAAGCCGCACCTTCATGCAGTACGTCCAAGATCTTGGCGCCAAGGTCTGTTTCGCTTCCGTTGCTCACCCGAGAAGCAACGGTCAAGCGGAGAGGGCAAACGCTGAAGTGCTGCGTGGGCTCAAGACCAGGACTTTCGACAGGCTGCACAAGTGCGGAAAGAACTGGATCGAGGAGCTGCCGGTGGTTCTTTGGTCGGTCAGGACGACGCCAAATCGAGCCACTGGCCAGACACCTTTCGCTCTAGTCTATGGAGCAGAGGCAGTTCTCCCCACGGAACTCGTATACGGATCACCTCGAGTGCTCGCTTATGATGAGCTTGAGCAAGAGCAGCTGCGACAAGATGACGCGCTGCTCCTTGAGGAAGATCGTGTTCAGGCTGCTGTACGAGCTGCTCGCTATCAGCAAGCTTTGCGCCGCTATCATAGCCGCAAAGTTAATGCCAGAAGTCTCGAGGAAGGCGACCTTGTTCTTCGGCACGTTCAATCCGCCAAGAATTCCAACAAGTTGACGCCGAAGTGGGAAGGCCCTTATCGGGTGAAACGAGTCATTAGGCCCGGCGCTGTCCGCCTTGAGACCGAAGATGGCTCTCCGGTGAGTAACTCCTGGAACATTGAGCATCTTCGTAATTTTTACCCATAAGGCGCGGTTGCCGGAACCCGTTCCAGCAACCACCTTTTCTACAACCCTTGCCGCTGTTGCATGTAACCCTTTGTACAAAGCCGGGCGCAGATCCCGTGCATAAATAAAGATCATATGCTCCGCACATCTTGTCGATTTCATGCTTTTTTCTTTTTTGCATGTATTATCTGACACTTTGTGCAGCACTTACCCCCGGTAAGCAATAACGAGCCTTAAGGCTCCATATCTTTATTTTCTCTTCTTTCTTTCTCTCAAGAAAAAGGAAGGTTCCCTCGCCCACAAGTTCACCGGGGGGGAGGAAGGAGGAGATAATGGTGTGGACCAGGCGTCGTTCAAGGAAAGTATCGCCTTGCCAGGACGCAAGCGACAGAAAAGCAAAGTTACCAAAGTTTGAGCACAATCAGTTTTAAAAATTTAAAGTTATCTTCCTCGAACGACCGTACTTTGTATGGAAAACCTGTGCGCGGAGCAACCAACTCGTAGCTAGTTGCGCCCTTACTTTGTTTCGAGTCCGCTCAACAACTTAAGTGTGCTGCAACTAGTTGCGACAAGGTTTCTTGCCGGAAGCGACACCGCCTGCAGGCTGCTGATGTTCCGCACTCAGCGCTCGCGGCAAGGGTGCCGGCGTCGGCAAGTTCCCTGAAAGCGTAGGGTAGAAAAACATACAAAGGAAGGAATCAAGTAAAGGAAATAACATAGCAAATACTGCCCAAGATAAAGTTATATTACAAAGATAACTTGCCGCGCTCTAATAAATTGTTCCCGTAACATGTTTAGCAGCGGCAAGGAAAAGGAGAAAACGGGCGGCCTAATCCACGCTTTCGCCGTCGATCCTCCTGACTTCATTCACCTTGTCCACAATGGGTGCGACAAGGGCCTTGAGCTCTTCAAGATCAGCACCCGCCGGCAGCTTCTTGAGGACGTTGGTGAGGTTGAGGCCCGGATTGCGGAAGAGCACCTTCACCAACAACTTCTCCAAAACTATGGCACAGATTGCGCGCAACTCGTCAGCCAGCTGCTTTGGGATCCTTTCCCGGAGTTGCTGGAGAGCCGTCGCCACGCCCTTGAAGAACAGAGTGAGCTTGGCGCTGGGCTGGAGGTTCTCATCAGAAGAGTACCCAAAGCCCTCCAATTCCAGCTGCGCCAGCTCCTCGTCGATAACTGCGGCGATGTTGACGAGGCCCTCCGTCCAGAGCTCCACAGTAGCCCTGAAGGTGTTCTGGGTTTCGGCAGCCCTCGTCAGCAGCGCCTCATTGGCCTTGATCTCTCCCTTCAAGTCCTCCTCCCGCTTCCTTGCGCCATCCAGCGTCTCAGTCAGCGTGGCCAGCTTCAGCTCCAGATCAGCATTTGAATCCTTGGTGGCGCTCAGCTCTTTGCCCCTCTCGAGGAGGCGGCCCTGCAGCTCGCCGTGGGCGAGGGCATCCTTCTCGCGCTCGCGTTGGAGCGCGGCAAGCTCTTCATTCTTTGCCTTCAGATCGGCCTCCAGCTGCACCACTTTCACCTCCAGCTCCTTCTTGGCGGCCTCGGTAGCTGCAGCAGCATCCTTCGCTTCCTTGAGGGTCCCGCCAAGTGTCCCCTCGCGCGTAGCAAGCTCCTCCTCATAGCTGTCCAAGTTGACCTTCCGCTGTGTCAGCTCGCCTTCTCGCAGGGACATCTCCTCGGCGGCAAGCCGTTGCTGCTCTTCGGCTTCAGCCTTCTCGAGGAGAAAGGCCTTCCACGCCTCGGCAAGCTGCGCCCTCTCCTCTGCAATGGACCGGAGGGCCTCTTGGTTGTGACTCTGGAGCTCCTCCGCATGCTTCTCTATGTCCACTCCCGCCTGCGCGACAAGCGCTTCCCGGGACTTCAGCTTCGCTTGTCGGGCGCGGTAGAGCGACACCAACTTCCGGAGCAGCTGCTCCTCCTCAGACTCGCCGCTGCTGCTGCTTGGTGCGTCAACCACTGTCAGCCCAGCGGAGGCGAGCACTTCTCCGTCAAAAGCCTCTCCCTCGACCGGCGCCCTGGAGCTTGACGCCCAGGGGAGCTTGATGAAGACACCGTCGCCGGCCTTCAAGTAGGCGCCGGGCTGGGGCTCTTCGGAGCCGGGCGCTGTGTCAGCGGCAGAGGGATCAGCGGTCGGCGTAGCACCCTGCGCTCCTGTGGCCCAGGGTCGTCAGTGCGATCGCCGGATCCCTCGCCAGCTCCAGCGCCAGCGGCCTTGGCGGCCTCTTCGTCGGCAGGATCATCAGCGCCGGCCTCTTCTTTGGTGGCAGCGGTTTCGTCAGTATTGCCGCGCTCCTCCTCCTCGCCGGTGGCCTCAGTCTCCATCGGCTCCGTGGAGGGAGGATCTAAAGACAGGAAGAGGGAGAAAAAGTCAAGCAAATATCCCAAAAAGAAGATCAGAAAAAGAAGAACCCACGCGAAGTTTTCTAGCGAGAAGGATTACCTGTGCTGGGCTCTGTAATCATGGGGTCCACCACCGGGGGATTGTTGGTCCTGTCCCTTGCCGGAGAACTATTCCTCGCCGGGGATCTCTCCCTTGCCGGAGAGCGCTCCCTTGCCGGGGAATCATCCCTTGGCGGCGTAGTGGAAGAAGATAGCACCACAGGGGCGGCCTCTGGTTGTTCCTGGTGAACCTGTTCTGCTCCTACACAAGTAAACCAGCAATCAAGATATCAACAAGGAAAGAGCACCCATGCGTGCCCCACAACAGGAAGTGAACAAATACTTACGCTGGGGGCTGCGCTGGGGGATGCTTCGAGGAGAGATTGCCGGGTCCGACAGGGTGGTCTCGGACGCGCCCTCTGTTGCTACAGTGGGATCGTCCTCGATGACAACCACGGGGATGTTGGCCCTCTTCGCTGCTCTCTCGGCTAGAGTCCTGAAAAGGAACAAGGTTCAGAGGGAAGCAGATCAGATACAAGACAAGAATTATCAAGAATTGAAGAAGTATAAGTACAACAAGAAGAAAGTCTTACTCCTCCTCCTCTTCTTCCTCCTCGTCGGAGCTGAGCGCAGAGAGGTCGAAGTCCGGTACCCATTCAGCGTGACGAGGCGGAGGAGTGGGCTCCCTTGGACGCTTGGCAGGAGCTGCGGCAGGATCGGAAGCGGCGGCCCGAGAAGACCCCGCTCCAGTTGTCGGTGCGGCGTGAGATGCTCCCGCGGCAACGGTGCTTGTCGTGGTGGAGCGTGTCCCGCGATGCTGCGGCTGTTAGCCCGTCTGCTGCCCTGCTACGTCTCCGATCCTGCGGAGGCGCCTTCTTGGTTGAGCTGGGGGCTGCACTGGGGGCTCCGCCTGCGGCAAGTTGCTCAAAGACGGCTGGCCGCTTGCACCCTCGGGGGGCTCGCTCGGTTCAGCTTTGGGCTCTCCCTCGCCGACGACCTCCCCGACAAGCTCTTCTCGATCGGCAAGGCTTGCCGCCTCGGCCGCCTCTGCCTCCTCCATAGTAAACCCGAACTCACCCGCGGCAGCGGCCGCCACCACCTCTTCTGCCCTGGTGGCAATGCGCCGCATCTCGTCATCGGTGGTGTCGCGGGTAAGGAGCCTCTACTCGTCGGCACGGACCGCTACCTCCACCAAGTCGTCGAAGAATTGCTGCACGACGTCGTCGGCGGGCTCCTGCCAAGTTGGGATGATCCCGTGCGAGTCGCACTCTGGCATCATTGCGCGGATGCGATCAAGCTGGGAGTTGTTGCACAATGGGACGACGCCCTGCGGCAGCCTGAACCACTCAGGATGGTTGGGGTCATGCTTGAACAGTTCCTTGAGCGTCCCATCCAACTCCAAGACAATAAAATTAAAATTGAGGCCTGGGCGCAGCCTCATGATATCCGCCGGGCCCCCGAATAGCCAGGCGGGTCTCCCCCTCTCCTGCAGAGGGGCGATGCGGCGACGAAGAAAGTCCGCACCAACAGCCCCTACAGTAAGCCCGGCAAGCCTGAGCCGCAAGATCCGGGTGGTGGCGATCTTCAGTCTAGCATCGTTCGCCGCCAGGGCGCTCCAATCGCCGCCGCGCACTACTCGGGCTTGGCGCAAGTTGGTGAATGGCTGCGGATCCTCATCAACAATCCAACACCACTCCGCTCTCCACTCCTCCCATTTGCTACGGAGCTCCCCCTCCAGATAGACCTCCTTCATACCGGCTCTCGAGATCCAGGCGATCCCGCCAGATAAGGGCTCTCCTTTCTCGACCCGGGGCATGAAGTAGTGGCAGAAAAGGGCTACGTTTGGGTGGATTCCGACGAAGTTCTCGCAGAGATGCGCGAAAACCGCCATGGTAAGAACGGCATTGGGGGTGAAATCGAGAAGATGGAGCCCGTATGTGTTCATGGTGTCATAGAAGAAATCGGAAAAGGGCGGGCAGAGCTCGCAATAGAAGAACAGTGGGAAGAAGGGGTATCCTTTTGGACACCGTTTCGAAGTAGAAGCTTCGGCGGAGAGTACCTGCGTGCGCGGATGCGCCCGCGTCTCCGTCGACCAGAAAAGATAGAACCATTCCCTCAGCTCCTTCGCGGAGAGCTCAGGGGGGAAGAGTGCCCGCTCCTTCCGCAGCGCCTCAAGCCGCAGCACCTCGGCCGACTTCGCACCCTTCCCGGTCTTCGGAGCCATGGCGGATGGCGATGGGGGAGAGCGAGGGCGTTGGCGGCGACGGCGGCGACGGGGCGCGGAGCGCTGCTCTCTTTCGGCTTTGGGAAGCGGAGGGGAGCGGTGGAGCTTTCTGAGGAAGGAACCGCAAGTGGCGAAGGTGGGGGAACGGCCCCTGTTTCCCCTGCTTATAAAGAGGAGGAGGCGAACGTTACGCTTTTTCCGAATAAAGAATCACCCACGATCTCTCCCACAACGCCGCGTTCGACGCGTGCCATTACGGGAGGGCGCGGTGGATACGGAGTTAGATATGGTGTGGACCAGGCCGCGTGTGCCCGTGCCCTGTTTTGGGCCTGGCCCAACAGCGCTCGGCACCGTCTATGGCCCAGGCCCGGTGTCGTGGTTGACTGAGGGCCACGAGCACCTATGGGGCAGGAGGGCCCATAGTTTGTCCGGCAAGGGAGCGGAGGGCGCACGCAGAGCAGATCGAGGCGAGGGAGCGCGCGGGGGATTTTTACCCAGCTTCGGAGCTCTCCGGAGAGATAAAACTCCTACTGCTGCTTTGTGTTTGTGTATTGTTCTTGCTCGAGCGAGCGGGTATGGCGTAGCTGCGGAACCAAAATCCCGAACCCCTCTACGCGCGCATGGGCCTCCCTTTTATAGGCTAAAGGGGTCACCGACAGGTGGAAGCGTAGAAAGAGGGGTAGAAGAGTAAAAACGCGGGTTGGTACAACTGCTACCAACAGTGTCCCCTACCTAACTCTGACGGCAGGGGACAAGGGCATTTAATGCCCGTCCGGTCGCCCCAACAGTGCAAGGAAATGACTGTCAGGGGTGCCACCGATTTCCACGATGGCCTCCTTGTCTGCTTTGCTTGCCACCTCGCACCGCCATGCGGCATAGCTACCCGCCACATGCACCAGGAGCGATCTCGTGGCGACATGTCGTCGGATGCGCTGGAGCGTGGGCGCAGGGTTGCAGCCTTGCCGCGGCGAGCGCCTTGCCGCGGCCCTTATCTTGTCGCACCAGCAAGCTTGCCGCTCGCCGGGCCTTGCCGGGACGCGCGGGGCGTCGCGGCAAGTTTTCTTGGAATGCCTTGGGTGGCCTTCCCGGCAAGCTCCTCTTGCCGGGGTCTTGTCTTCTTCCCGGCAAGCTCCTCTTGCCGGGTCCTTGGTCGGCCTTCCCGGCAAGCTCCTCTTGCCGGGGCCTTGGTTGGCCTTCCCGGCAAGCTCCTCTTGCCGGGGCGTCGGTTGGCCTTCCCGGCAAGCTCCTCTTGCCGGGGCCTTGGCTTGAGTACTCTATTCTTGAATGGCATCAAAGTGGGCGCTGAAGATCTTGGCGGACGCCCGGCGAGCCCTGCCGTGGGTTGCTGCGACTGCCCGTGCACAAGTTCGGGATACTAAGGTACCCCTACTTTAGTACACCGACAGGAGCCCCCGGGCCTGGGCCATACACGGTGCCGAGCGCTGTTGGGCCAGGCCCAAAACAGTGCACGGGCATGCGCGGCCTCGGTCACACCACATATCTCTCCTCTTCCACCGTGCACGCCCAGAGCGGCACGCATCAAACGCGGCGTCGTGGGTGACGTGGGCGGCGTGTGCGGGGCCGTGCCCCGTGAGCATGCGTCAAGCCATGATGAAGGGGATGGCTCGCGCCCCCCCTTCCTAAACGGAGGTAGGCGTGGGGGCGTGGCGCATTTACTGGACGGGGCCAGTGCGCGGCTTTCGAGGCGTCTGCTCCCACGCTCACGGGGTGGGGCGAGGCCGCCTCACCCGTCCCCTCCGCTCTGCATCCCTGCCACGCGGCTCCCATGCGCTTGGGGTCACGGACGGTGGGAGTGAGAATCCGGGCCGTCGTGAGCAGAGGCAGCGGGCCGGTCCCGATTCCCTGCTCTTCCCGTGCCTTGATTCGCTGAGCGGGGCGGCCGGGCCCCCACCTTGCTCCTTTATAAAGAGCAGGAGGGGGGGCACCGAAGCCCGCACTCATCTCCTTTTTCCTTCAGCTTCTGCTCCCCTTTCTCCCATTCGCCATGGAGAAAGGGAACCCTGGTTCTTCGTCGGTGGCGGCGAGGGTTGCCGCCAGACAGCGCACCTCTCCCTCTCTCGCACCCTTGGCGGAAGAGCCGGCCATAAGGGGGAGAGGGAGGGGGCGAGGTCACGGACGAGGTCGAGGACGAGGTCGAGGCGCTCGGGGAAGAGGCGGACGAGGCGGCGCGCCGGCTTCGACTCCGCCGGCGGTTCCTCTCCCCACGGCGGTCCACATAGGGGACGATCCTTGCGAGTTCTCCATCAGGCTGCGTCGGGCACCTCGTCGTCGCCTCCGGCTCCCAGCTCCGTTCGCGAACGCGATGGAACCGGACCCGCCCGAGACGCTGAGACTGCAGATGAGGGGCTGTGGGATCAGCGGCACGCGAGTCCGCGTTGCATTCCCAGCCCCCAGCGTGATGTATCTTGAGCGAGGGTGGAAGACGTTCGCCCGCATCCACAGCTTGACGGCGGGGTTTACCCTCCATTTTAAGTTAATAGAGGGCGACCTCCTCTCCGTCAAGGTCTTCGGGGACTCCGGCATCCGATCGAGGTGCTGTGTGGACAGCTCCTCCGATAGCGAAGACTCCCCCCCGAGCGAGAGTGACGAGGAGGAGAGCGACAGCGACGACGAGGGTAGCGGGCGGCGGAGTGGCGGGTCCGACTAGGTATCGGGCGCCGCTCCGCGCGTCACCGGCGACCCCATCATCCGCGTCGCCGGCTTCTCGAACTCCCCGGGGTCGTCTCCTTGGGCGGCTGGCACAAGGAGGCTACGGAAGGGGAAGAGGGCCGGCAAGGCCGTCAGGTCGGAGTACGAGGGCATGGTGCCCTCGACAGCGCGCTGACATCCTGCCGCCCTGTCCTCGAGCCCCGCTTCCGGCGCTGCCATCACCGTCCAGCCTTCGGACAGCCCCCGGGCTGTTCTCTTGGTGTCTTCTGGCACCCGTAGCTCGCCTAGGCACTCCTTTTGCCCTTTTCGCCTCCTTGACCTACCTCCTGAAGAGAGGGACAGGAAAGGCATTACGGGCATCTTATCTTTTTAATTTGTAAGCCTTCGGGCCTTATCTGTATTTAAAACTTGTAATCCTCTCTTTCATGTTTTTCATCCTCTATGGACTGTACCTGAGTGGGATGTTTTTTAATGAGAAAGGGGTTGCTTGCCGGGTTATTTGTCTTGCGGGTTAAACCCACGCCAAGGAGCAAATCCTTGGTATCCCTCGGACAGACAGTTCGCCTCCCGACAACAGGCCCTTGCCGCCTCCCCACATCGCTCGACCTTCCTCACGTCTTTGACGGAGGCGGGAACGATGTGGGTGCGGGCTCCTCGTTTCATCCCTTTGTTGCCGCGACTACGACCAATCTTGGCCCCGGGAACGCGCTCCAGGGCCTAGAGTCGAGGGAGCACGGCAGTTTTTGGGAAGAAACGCGGTTTCGCATTCCCCAGTCCATAAAAGGATGCATGAAGAGGGACGAAAGATTTATCTGATATTGCAGCCCCCGGCAACTCTGGCTTGCCAGGGACGAATCTTGGCACTCGCAGCCCCCAGCGATGCTAGCTTGCCGAGGCCTAGGTGCCGGTGCGCCCTTCTTCTCCTTTTCGTTCTCAAGCAGTCTGGCCAGGATGTGCGAGCCCCTGCGAACGAAGGAAAAGCAAAAGGACAAACTCTCGACCTCTAAGCTAAGGGTTAGCTGCTGTTAGGCACTATCAACCCTAACCAAGGACGAGACTCGACTCAGCATGCATGCCATAACCCCGGGGTATCAGCGCTTCATTTACTTGTGCTCAGGGTCTGCGCCTGGCTCTGTACAAAGGGTTACATGCAACAGCGGCAAGGCTTGTACAGAAAGGTGGTTGCCGGACAGGGTCCGACAACCGCGCCTTATGGATAAAACTTACGAAGATGCTCTATGTTCCAGGAGCTGCTCACCGGAACGCCATCTTCGGTCTCTAGGCGGACAGCGCCAGGCCTAGTGACTTGCTTTACCCGATAAGGGCCTTCCCACTTCGGCGTCAATTTGTTGGAATTCTTGGCGGATTGAATGCGCCGAAGAACAAGGTCGCCTTCCTCGAGACTTCTGGCTTTAACTTTGCGGCTATGGTAGCGGCGCAAAGCTTGCTGGTAGCGAGCGGCTCGCACAGCAGCCTGAAGACGATCTTCCTCGAGGAGCAGCGCGTCGTCTTGGCGCAGCCGCTCTTGCTCAAGCTCATCATAGGTGAGCACTCGAGGTGATCCGTATACGAGTTCCGTGGGGGTAACTGCTTCTGCTCCATATACTAGAGCAAAAGGTGTCTGGCTAGTGGCTCGATTTGGCGTCGTTCTGATCGACCAAAGAACCACCGGCAGCTCCTCGATCCAATTTCTTCCGCACTTGTGCAGCCTGTCAAAAGTTCTGGTCTTGAGCCCGCGCAGCACTTCAGCGTTTTCCCTCTCCGCTTGACCGTTGCTTCTCGGGTGAGCAACGGAAGTGAAGCAGATCTTGGCGCCAAGACCTTGGACGTACTGCATGAAGGTGCGGCTCGTGAATTGTGTGCCATTGTCGGTGATGATCCTGTTAGGGATTCCGAAACGGCAAACAATCGACCTGAAGAACTTGACTGCTGACTGTGCGGTCACCTTCCTCACTGCTTCCACTTCCGGCCACTTTGTGAACTTGTCGATTGCGACGTACAAGTACTCAAAGCCCCCGACAGCTCGGGGAAAGGGGCCGAGGATGTCAAGCCCCCAGACCGAAAATGGCCAGGATAAAGGGATTGTTTGGAGAGCTTGAGCTGGCTGATGTATCTGCTTGGAGTGGAACTGGCACGCTTCACACTTGGTTACTTGTGCAGTTGCATCTTGGAGGGCTGTCGGCCAGAAGAAACCTTGCCGGAAAGCTTTGCCGGCAAGTGCTCTTGCGCCAATGTTATGACCGCATACGCCTCCATGGATCTCCGCCAACAGCTCTTGTCCATCTTCCCGGGAAATGCACTTCAATTTTACTCCGTTGAATCTTCTTCTGTACAGTATGTCATCGACAAACTGGTACATACTTGATTGCCGGGCTACTCTTTCCGCTTCTTCTTGTTCTTCGGGAAGTTCTCCTGTTTGAAGGAAATGGACAATCCGCTGTGCCCATGCCGGAGCCTGTGGCTCGACGACAAGGACTAAAGGCATAAATGCTGCTGCGGGAACATCTGCTTCTACGGCGAGCGCCTGCGACTCAGCCGGAGCCTGATGTTCCCTGACAAGCTTGCCGGAGCAAAACTTGTCGGGAGCCTCTGCTCGAACGGAACAAGGCCTGGTGCTTGCCGGAGCAGGACGTTCCCCGGGAAGTTTGCCGGAGCAAAACTCGTCGGGAGCCTCTGCTCGAACGGAACAAGGTCTAGAGCTTGCCGGAGCAGGACGTTCCCCGGGAAGTTTGCCGGAGCAAAACTCGTCGGGAGCCTCTGCTCGAACGGAACAAGGTCCAGGGCCTTCCGGGGCAGACCGCTCCTCAGCGCTCTCGGTGTTGATCTTGGGGACCTTCTTGATGGCGGCTTCGGGGAGCTCTGCCGGAAGGTAGCCGCTAGCAATCAGCTTCCTCTTCTTGCTCTGTCCAGTTGATGGTGTTACAGATGGTTGAGTCAGCTTGAGCACAATAATTCCTGGTTCCACAGGTAACTTGAGTGCAGCGCATTTTGACAGGCCGTCTGCAACGTCATTCTGAGCTCTTGGAACATGTTCCATTTGCAGGCCGTCAAAATACTCTTCCAGCTTCCTCACTTCATCAATGTATGCTTCCATCAATGGACTCTGATAATCTTTGTTGACTTGGCGGATGACAAGCTGTGAGTCTCCCTGAACAATAAGCTTCTTGATCCCAAGGTCTGCCGCGATCCTGACTCCGGCAAGCAAGCCTTCATACTCCGCGGTATTGTTTGTTGCTTGCTCCTTGGGAAAGTGCATCTGGACCACGTACTTGAGGTGCTCTTCGGTGGGTGCGACAAGTAGCACACCCGCACCGGCACCTTGCAGCGAGAAGGCACCGTCAAAGTACATGATCCATTCTTTACTTGCTTCCTCGACGGGGATGCTCCTCTATGGAGTTTCTTCATCAGGTGTTGGCGTCCATTCTGCTATGAATTCTGCCAATGCTCGGCTCTGGATAGTTGAAGTACTTTCAAACTTGAGGCCAAAGCTTGACAACTCCAGTGCCCACTCGACGATCCTGCCCGTTGCCTCTGGATTCTGCAATATCCTCTTCAACGGAAAGCGAGTGACCACTGTGATCTCATGCGCTTGAAAGTAATGGCGTAGCTTCCTCGAGGCCATGAGAAGGCCGAAGAGCAATTTCTGCACACCAGAGTACCTTGATCTAGCCCCCTGAAGAAGGGAACTGACAAAGTAAACTGGGCGCTGCACCATCTTCTTCCGCTTCTCTTCTTATGGCTGCGCAGATCCGTCCTTGCCGGAACCAGAACTTGCCGGATCGGGGTTTGTCGGGTCAGAGCTTGTCGGGGGAGCCCCCTGCTTGTCGCTGGACTTGCTTGCCGTGGACCCTGGCTCACCATCTGCCTCCCTCTCCGCTACTAATGCAGCACTAACCACTTGATTGGTTGCTGCCAGATATAGCAGCAACTTCTCTTGTGGTTTAGGTCCGACAAGTGTTGGAGTAGAGGACAGGTATCTCTTCAGATCCTGCAGCGCAGCCTCCGCTTCCGGAGTCCATTTCATTGGACCTGCCTTTTTCAAAATTTTGAAAAATGGCAGGACGCGCTCAGCGGACTTGGAGATGAACCTACTGAGAGCAGCAACACAGCCGGCAAGCCTTCGCACATCCTTGACGCGCATTGGTGCTTCGATTTGCTCAATGGCCTTGATCTTGTCGGGATTGGCTTCGATCCCCCGCTGAGACACGAAGAATCCGAGGAGCTTGCCGGAAGGAACTCCAAACACACACTTCTCGGGATTCAACTTAAGATTGATCTTGCGTAGATTTGCGAAGGTCTCGTCCAGATCTTGGATCAAGGTTTCTTTGTCCTTGTTCTTGACCACTATGTCATCCATGTAAGCTTCTACATTTCTATGCAGCTGTGGCTCAAAAGCATGGCTGACTACTCTTGCAAATGTCGAACCAGCATTCTTTAGTCCAAAAGGCATCCGTACAAAGCAGTACGTGCCACATGGAGTAATGAATGCGGTTTTCTCTTCATCCCCTTCCGCCATGAGGATCTGATGATATCCTGAGTATGCGTCAAGGAATGAAAGCAGATCACATCCTGCCGTGGAGTCGACAATCTGGTCAATGCACGGCAAGGGAAATGGATCCTTGGGACAAGCTTTATTAACATCAGTGAAGTCAATGCAAAGCCTCCACTTCCCATTTGCTTTGCGCATGACTACTGGATAGGCTAACCACGTTGGATGGAGTACTCCTCGGACCAAGCCTGCTGCTTCCAATTTCTTGATTTCCTCTGCAATGAACTCTTGGCGTTCTACTGCTTGTTTTCTGACTCTCTGCTTGACGGGCCGCGCCTGAGGGCAGACGGCAAGGTGGTGCTCAATTACTTCCCTGGGAACGCCGGGGATGTCAGATGGTTGCCATGCAAACACATCGACATTCGCCCGTAGGAAAGTAACAAGCGCGCTTTCCTATTTAGGGTCAAGCGTGGCACTGATGGTGAAGGTACCACCAGCGCCGTCCTCCCTGGCGGCCACTTTCTTGGTCTATGGTGAGGCTATCTTTGCCTTCTTGCACTTGCCGGTGGGGCTCGATGGTGCGTCCTCGACGGCAGCGCAGCACTCCGAAGAGGTGCGCTTGCCGGAGTAGGCATCAGAGCTACTCTTGCCGGACTTGGACTTGCCGGTGGAGCTCGATGGTGCATCCTCGACGGTAGCGCAGCGCTCCGAAGAGGTGCGCTTGCCGGAGTAGGCATCAGAGCTACTCTTGCCGGACTTGGTCTTCTTCTTCTCCCCGGGGGCTTCAGCGGCAAGTTGTTTGTGTTCTGCTGCGGCTGCTGCTTCCAGGTAGATGTTGTCGGTACAGATAAGTGCATCTTTCTTGTCGCCATGGACAGAAATGACACTTATCGGTCCGGGCATCTTGAGCACGTTGTAGGCGTGATGAGAGGCTGCCATGAATTTAGCAAGCGCTGGACGGCCAAGTATTCCATTGTAGGGCAATGGAAAATCGGCAACGTCGAATGTGACTCTCTCTGTCCTTAAGTTCAGCTCACTGCCAAACGTTACTGGCAGCATGATCTTCCCCTTCGGCTTGCTCCTTCCCGGGTTGATCCCTTGAAAGGTGTCGGTTTCTTCGAGCTCGCTGTCGGGGATCTGGAGTTTCTTGAGTACCGCGGAAGAGATCAGATTCAGGCCGGCCCCGCCGTCAACCAGCAT
Source organism: Triticum timopheevii (assembly GCA_963921465.1). NCBI lineage: Eukaryota > Viridiplantae > Streptophyta > Magnoliopsida > Poales > Poaceae > Triticum > Triticum timopheevii. Next base: position 578,027,222 of record OY997270.1, on the reverse strand, counting down.
CTTCGTGACCTTGAGGTTGCGGATCGTTGGTGAAACCAACATCGGCAAGCACCCGACCGCAGTTGCGCGGTCAGGGTGATCCTCAACGTCGAAGATGATGGGCGTGCTGGACCACTTCAGAGGCTTGCGCGACTCAACGGACGGTTCTGCTGCGTTCACCTCCCGCATCCACTGTTTGAGTTGGCGGTGCAAGGTGTGCAGAGAGGCACCGCCGTCAACGCACAAGACGTCTGTTGCCTTCTGATACTCCTGCTCGTCGGCCTCATCTTCCTCCATCTCATCATCTTCGTCTTCGTCTTCGTCCTTGTCGCGGCCGCGGGGAGGCCTGTCTCCTTGCCGCTCCTTGGCCTTGCCGCGGCGCCCCCCCTGGGCGGGGCGCTTCTTGCCGGATCCTCCGCCACCCCCCTGGGCCTTCTCTTTGTCGCGGCGCTCGTATTCAGCTTTCTGTAGCTCAACGAGCTGCTCAACCTTCTTGCAGGCCCGGAGGTCATGGCCCTTGGTGCGGTGGATCTTGCAGTATTGCTTGCCGGAGCTGTCCTGCTTGTCGGCGGCCACCACAGCCTCGCAGGAGTCACCAGCTTTGGCCTTCTCGGCGCCACCTCCACTGCCGGACTGCTCGACCACTAGCACATCCTTAGCTCTTCTGTTTCTGTTGTTCTGCCTCCGGTTCTTCTTTGCCGGGGCGGCATCCTCACTGTCAGATCCTTCCGCTCCTGCGTTCTCTCCGGGGAGTTTCCTCCCCTCCTCAGCACGTGCACACTTGTCGGCCAGAGCATATAGCTCGCTGACATCTCTGATTTTGCACATCGCCATCTCCTCCCTCATCCTGCGGTTACGCACGTTCTGATGGAACGCGCTGAAAACCGCGGCAGGGTGGACGTCTGGGATGTTGCGCTGCACCTGGCTGAATCTCTGTATGTACTTGCGCAGGGGTTCTCCTTCCTTCTGGGCGAGCAGATGAAGATCGCTCTCCTGGCCATGGGGTTTGTGGCCGCCTGTGAAGGCGCCGACAAACTGATGACACAGGTCCGCCCACGAAGAGATGGAGTTGTCCGGCAAGTGCATTAGCCAAGATCTGACGTTGGGCCTGAGCACCAGCGGGAAGTAGTTGGCAAGGATCTTCTCATCGCGCCCCCCGGCAGCCTGCACCGCGATGGTGTAGACGCTGAGGAACTCCGACGGATGTATCCTGCCATCATACTTCTCGGGTACATCTGGCTTGAAGTTTTTGGTACTGGGCCACTGGACCTGCCGCAGCTCACGGGTGAATGCAGGGAAACCTACCGCGTACGGCAAGTCGCCTGGTTCCCCCGGCGCGTGCATATCAACAGTGGGCCCAGCGCGCTGGTTTGACTGACGCCGCGCTTCTCTTCGGCGCTCGATGCGGGTACGAGCGTCTTCTTGCCGTCGTTCTTGGAGAACTTGGCGTTGATCGCGACGGGCTCGCGGGTCCGACGACGCGGTGGAATCGGCATCGAGGTTGGTCCGGCGAGTCGGCAATCTTGGCCTTCGTGGAGGGGAGTACACGGTGGTGGCACCCCCAGCTGTCTTATCAGCATCGGCTTGCGCCCCGATGTCTCTCCGGGGCCTCGATGTGCTCGGTCGCCGGGGCTTGTCGCCGTTGGCGAAGCCGATAAGGCTCTAAATGGTGGCCCTCCAGTCGTCGATCTTGTCTGATGTTGGAGGGTAATCCAGGAGCAGCTGGGCTCGGGCCAGCGCTTCCTCTGGAGACTTGGGTGGCAGCGGCGAGCGGTGCGAGGTGCGGGATATGCTCAGACTTCTAACATTGTTAGAAGGAGCAACATCTCGCCCAGGCGACCGTCTCGCGCTCGTGCCAGCATGCTGTCGCGCATGTTGGCCTTGAGCGTCCCGCGACCCACCAGCTTGGCCTTGTTCTAACGCGAGCACGGTGCTAGGAGCGCCGTGGCGTTGTCGATCCTGCACCTCCTGGGAGGGGTGCGGCGGATGTACAGACGCTGAAGCTTGCGGGGCCTTGTCCTTGGACCGAGTGACGATGCGAGTCCCTCCGCTAGCGCCCGCTCCTCCGCCGGTGTCCACCCCACCGCCCGTTTGCTCCGGTGGCGGTAGGATAGACGCGGACGGAGCGGCCACCTCCGAAGCCTTCTTCTTCGGTGGCATGTCGATGAAGATGTTGATGTAGCGCGCGCAGACACCGGATCTGATCCGCACGACCTCGACGCCCCCCCTACCTGGCGCGCCAGAGATGTCGTGGTTGACTGAGGGCCACGAGCACCTATGGGCAGGAGGGCCCCTTGTTTGTCCGGCAAGAGAGCGGAAGGCGCACGCAGTGCAGATCGAGGCGAGGGAGTGCGCGGGGGATTTTTACCCAGCTTCGGAGCTCTCCGGAGAGATAAAACTCCTACTGTTGCTTTGTGTTTGTGTATTGTTCTTGCTCGAGCGAGCGGGTATGGCGTAGCTGCGGAACCAAAATCCCGAACCCCTTCTACGCGTGCATGGGCCTCCCTTTTATAGGCTAAAGGGGTCACCGACAGGTGGCAGCGTAGAAAGAGGGGTAGAAGAGTAAAAACGCGGGTTGGTACAACTGCTACCAACAGTGTCCCCTACCTAACTCTGACGGCAGGGGACAAGGGCATTTAATGCCCGTCCGGTCGCCCCAACAGTGCAAGGAAACGACTGTCAGGGGTGCCACCGATTGCCACGATGGCCTCCTTGTCTGCTTCGCTTGCCACCTCGCACCGCCATGCTGCACAGCTACCCGCCACGTGCACCAGGAGTGATCTCGTGGCGACACGTCGTCGGATGCACTGGAGCGTGGGCGCAGGGTGGCAGCCTTGCCGCGGCCCTTATCTTGTCGCACCAGCAAGCTTGCCGCTCGCCGGGCCTTGCCGGGACGCGCGGGGCATCGCGGCAAGTTTTCTTGGAATGCCTTGGGTGGCCTTCCCGGCAAGCTCCTCTTGCCGGGGTCTTGTCTTCTTCCCGGCAAGCTCCTCTTGCCGGGTCCTTGGTCGGCCTTCCCGGCAAGCTCCTCTTGCCAGGGCCTTGGTTGGCCTTCCCGGCAAGCTCCTCTTGCCGGGGCCTTGGCTTGAGTACTCTATTCTTGAATGGCATCACAGTGGGTGCTGAAGATCTTGGCGGATGCCCGGCGAGCCCTGCCGTGTGTTGCTGCGACTGGCCGTGCACAAGTTCGGGATACTAAGGTACCCCTACTTTAGTACACCGACACCCGGGGGCTCCTGTCGGTGTACTAAAGTAAGGGGTACCTTAGTATCCCGAACTTGTGCACGGGCAGTCGCAGCGCCCCGCGGCAAGGCTTGCCGGGTGCCCGCCAAGATCCTCCGTATTTCCTATTGGAGCCATTCAAGAACAAAGTGTTTTAACTGAGAAGACAAGGCCCCGGCAAGAGGAGCTTGCCGGGAAGGCCAAGGCCCCGGCAAGAGGAGCTTGTCGGGAAGGATGACTAAAGCATATCAAGGAACTTGCCGCGACGCGTCACGCGTCCCGGCAAGACCCGGCGAGCGACAAGCTTCCAGGCGCGACAAGACAACGACCGCGGCAAGGCGCTTGCCAAGGCGAAGCCACCACTCTGTGCCCACGCTCCAGCGCATCCATCGACGTGTCGCCACAGGACCGTTCCAGGCGCACGTGGCGGGAAGCTGTGCAGCCAAGCGGTGCGAGGTGGCGAGTGGAGATGACAAGAAGGTCATCGTGGCGAGCGGTGGCGCCCCTAACGGTCGCTTTTCTGCACTGTTGGACGACGCGGACGGGCATTAAATGCTCTTCTCCCCTGCCGTCACAGTTAGGTAGGGTGCACTGTAGAGGCAGTTGTACCAACCCCTCTTTTTACATTTGTACCCCTGTCTGTGTTGCCACCTGTCGGTGACCCCTTTAGCCTATAAAAGGAGGCCCATGCGCAACGTAGAAGGGGTTGGACTCATTCGAAAACACAACACTCGCACGCTCTCGAGCAAGAACAGAATAAAACCACAAAGCAGCAGTAGGAGTATTATCTCTCCGGAGAGCTCCGAAGCTGGGTAAAAATCGCTCTTCGTGCGCTCTCCGCTCCCTTGCCGGACCGAAAGGGGCCCTGCCCCATACGTGTTTGTTTCCCACGACACCGTTACACACAATTTACCAAACTCGATGGGACCGATTCAACAGACTCAGTCAGACCGATTTGATAATCCTAGTGACCGTTAGGATTTTCGGTGGGACCGACATGCAACTCGGTAGGACCGATATGGTTAGGGTTAGGGCATAACGTAATCTCGGTGGGACCGATTACACAAACTCGGTGAGACCAATTTTGGTAATAAGCTTTCCAGAGAGTTGGTCAGGTAAACTCGGTGGGACCGATTCGCTCATTTCGATGGGACCGAAATGTTACGAAAGGGAAACAGGGAGTTTACATTGTAATCTTGGTGGGTCCGATCGGTCACTTTGGTTAGACCGAAACGTTACAAAGCGAAACGGAGAGATTACAACCCCATCTCGGTGAGACCGAGATCCCTATCGGTAAGACCGATTTGCCTAGGGTTTGTGGCAGTGGCTATGACATTTGAACTCGATGGTGCCGGATAGAAAGAATCGGTGGGACTGATTTTGACTTTGGGTTTATGTCATATGTGGATGTCAGAAAGTAGTTGAGGGTATTTGGACCATATCACTAAGAACATGAAGCAAGAGGCTCATTAAACAACACCTCATCCCTCCTTGATAGTATTGGCTTTTCCTGTAGACTCAATGTGATCTTGGATCACTAAAATGTAAAATGAAGAGTCTTGAGCTTTTGAGCTTGAGCCAATCCTTTGTCCTTGATATTTTGAGGGATCCACTTTCATCATCCATGCCATGCCATTCATTGAGCTTTCCTGAAATAATAGTCTTGGAATAGCATTAGCTCAATGAGCTATATGTTGTTATGAATTACCAAAACCACCTAGGGATAGTTGCACTTTCAATAACGCGGTACTGGTCTCCAATATTTTGTTCGCATTCTAAAAGAGAAACAAGCAGACACATCACATGTTTACCATGTTGTATATGAAACTCATTTTGGTAAATGAGTTTAGTAGTAAAGTGGACAGGATAACAGCATGAAACAAACATATATCTATGTACCATGGTCACTTTATGGTCTATATCATTCTAGTTTTTGTTGCCAAATCAAGATAGAGACACAGTTCAAATAATATTTGTTCAAGACAAAGCAGAATAGACAGAATATAAGTGTGGGAAACTATAGAGCAATAACAACACTTGTAATGTGCATGACATGAGAACATAACTGTTTATTCAACTGAAACTGAAATCAACATAGAGTAGGTTACAACAACAAACCAGTTAAAGAAACAGGTTTAAAACATACCTGTTGCGCCATTGGAGTTTCAATTCCATCCTTCAAATTTGAAAATAGTTGGTATGAGTAAATACAATAATGCAAGAGCAAAGGAGTATGAACCATAGCTACAGAACCTGACCTGAGAACAAATCTTCTTCTCCTTTAAGCGTTGAGTTGGGATTCGGAGTGGTGGTCCTCGTGCTTTGGGCACTGCAGTTCCCTTACTAACTGCTCGTGTTTGGGTGCTCTGTGGTGGAGACGGTGATGTGTCAACTGGAACTGGGTTACTATCTACCGGGGTTGGGGTTAGAAGGGGTGTAGCTGGTTCTCTGTCCAACTGGGTAGGGGTACAATCTGCGAGAGTCTAGGTTATGTGTGGTGGATCTGGTCCTTGGGCCAGTACAACCGTGGTTCTATCTGCATCAACTGGTAGCACTATCTTTTGTGAAGACTGTATTGTTACTCCCTTAGATACTGCAATCACCCTCTCCAATTCAAATGGCTGATAAACAAGAAAAGTAATTGGAAGTATAGACATTGTATGATAGACAGGTGCAATGGATAGTGGGGAATAAAAGAGGGCATGAAATAATTCATATTTATGTTGTCTAACTAAACAGGATAGCATGACACAATTTCGCATATATGATGGCTAACTAAACAGGATAGCATGACACAATTTCACATTATGATGGCTAACTAAAAAAGATGGAAAGACATAGTTCAAAATATGAGACTATGTAAACAGGATGACATGATATAACTATATAATGTGTTTATTAAATAGGTTGGCATGCCATAATTCACATACATTCACGGATAGAATGCGATAACTCAAAATATGATGACTGTAAACACTAAACATGATGAGATGATATAACTATATGATGTATTTATTAAATGGGTTGCCATGCCATAATTCAGATAGATGATGTGTATGTACTATGTAAACATGATGGCATGATATAATTCAAATATATGATTTATGTAGTAAGCAAGTAAGCAGATGGCAATCCATATATGATGTAAAAACTAAGCAATGCAAGACAACATGCATGACATGGGTAATATAACCCTGCCAAGTTTGAGCATAGACCTCAGGGGGGAAATAGGACTGGTCATCAGTCTCTGAATCCTCCTCTGAGGAGCTCTCTGTAACCAGCAAGATGTCTGCTTCAGCAGGTAGCATTGTCTGCTCTGAATACCTTGTTTTCACTCTACATACTTCCATCACCGCTTCAAATGGCTGATGCACAGGAAGAGTAGTTGAATATACAAACATTGTCATCAAATGGAACACGTAATACAAAAAAATGATAGCATGATATAATTCACATACATGATGATTGGCTAAACAGCATGGCATTGCATAATTCACATATATAATGCCTTTGCAACAAGATAGCATTGTATAATTCACATATATAATGTCTTGCAACAAGATGGCAATGCATAATTCACATATATGGTAATTAGACACTGAACAGGTGGCATTCACACAAAGCATGTCTAAACTAATCAAATGACATAGCAATGCGAGACACCATACGCACGATATGAGCAACATAACCCTGCCAAGTTAGAGCATACACCTCGGGGGGGGGGGAATAGGACTGGTCATCTGTCTCTGAATCCTCCTTTGAGGAGCTATCCATAACCGGTGAGATATGCACTTCGTCAGATAGCATAGTCTGCTCTGAAGACCTTATTTTCACTCCAGAATTTGCCATCACCGTGTCAAATGGCTGATGCACACGAAGAGCAGTTGAATGTACTAACATTGTTGACAAATGTAATATGTAACGGAAAAAAAGGATGGTCTGATATAATTTACATATAAGATGACTGGCTAAGCAGGATGGCATTGCAAAATTCACATATATGATGTCTGGCTAAACAAGATGGCGTTGCATAATTCACATAAACGGTGAATAAACTAAACAGATGGCATTCGCACAAAGGATGTCTAAACTAAGCAGATGACATATTTGATGTATAAAGTAAGCAATGCAAGACACCATATGCATGATATAACCAACATCAGCATGCCAAGTTAGAGCAAAGACCTCAGGGGGTAAATAGGAGTTGTCTTCTCCTTACGAATCCCCCTCAGAACAGATATCTTCCTCTCGATTACAATCCGAAATGCATGGAGAGGGGCTTCCTTTGCGCCTACCATGGAGCGACGTGTGCATGAAATTTTATTGCCATGCAAGGCTCGTCTCTTTTGCTCTACATGTTCAGTTCCATTGTTTACAATAACTGTCGTGCATAGGAATAAAACATAGTGAGATTATGTAAGGAGTGCATGCAGAAATCCAGAGTGATGGTAGCAACCTGTGGATAGACCCAAAACCAATAATAGTAGGAAGATAATGGCTTCAGTTAAAAAATACAGATAATGGCTTCTTTACTGTTTGTTTCCCACCCAACATGAAACTCATAGTAGACACCGGAGATTACCAGATAGTACATAGATACTATTGATTGCGGCCCCGATATGTACCCCACAACCATTTAAAAACTCAAGTTTGACCATTAGTTTGGAGCTGACTCAGAGTCTAATTGGTGAATAAGATGATAAAGTAGCATGTAATATTAAGCGATGCATAACGTAAGCAGACATGAAAGAGTGCGACCTCTCTTGCGGATCCGTGTAGTCCTCGAGGTCATATGCTCGGTTGATGATGGTAATGCAGTTTTAATGGCTGTCTGCAGCGGGGAAGAAGATTTAAGGCGGCGAAAGACAGTCTGGAGGCCGGATCCCTGCTGTGATGGACCCTTCTATCGTTGGAGCAGCTGAGCTGGGGTGGACGACGGTGCAGCAGGAGCGGGACAAACCACGCAAGGTTTTCTTTGACAACTATCTGTAAGACAAGTAATTCTGTAAGGGCTCGTTTGAATTGGAGGATTCCAACAATGTAGGGATAGGAAATAGATAGGAATAGGATAGGAATGCACATGCAAAACAGAGAATTTAAAAACACATAATTTCTGCCAATCTGGGTGTTTGATTCACAACAATTGGAAGATCACAGGATGCAAAGAAGCATGGTGAGATTAAGTCAGACCACAAGAAAATGTACGGTTATAATGTTATTATGCTACTATCTCTTAGTCTTGTGCTTCATGAATAGGAATTTGAAAAGGTGGACAAGTGATAATTAAAATTCCTACATTTTTCTTTCATGGAGACACTAAAGGAACAAATCCGTGTGCTCAGTGGACAATATATATAACATGCAGAGTAAAAAAGAGATGCAACAAGTGTACAACCTCATTGGCGAAGCCATGTCGATCTCAGCGTGATTGGGTTTACCGGTGAGGATGCTCTGGCAGACTTGGCTGTCGGAAGAGGGGAAGAAGATCTTAGGCGTCTGGAGATGGAGCCCGAGGTACTGCTCTACTGTGATGGAGGGTTTCGTCGTTGGAGCAGCTCTGATGAGTTGTACGACACCGAGGCTGAAGCAGGACAAGAGAGACAACAAACAACGTTAACCTAAGTGGAATTCTAATAACATCTCCACTACATGACATAAAATACATAACCACAAAGTGCTAGATGTAAAATACATCAACCGCTCATCTCTAAACTTAACTGTCGAAACTGAATTTAACTGTCAAAACTAAACTTAACTATCGAAACTGAACTTAACAGTCGAAACTGAATTTTGCTATCGAAACTGAATTTTCCTGTCGAAACTGAACGCACTAGAAAGGTGAGGCTACACGTCGGTTGATTGACTTTTTCTTCTCTGGTCAGTCGATTTTGCAGCCGTTGGATACGAAATCAAGGGCCTGCGGTTCATCTTCAACCTCCACCCCCCTGAGCCGCCACCCACCACCGGCCAAACAGCAGTGCCCCCCCCTGCCGCCCGCGGCCGGTGGTGCGCCACTGCTACGTCTTGAGCTTGCATTTGTTTTCCTCAAAGAGGAGAGGGTGATGCAGCAAAGTGTAGCGTAAGTATTTCCATCAGTTTTGAGAACCAAGGTATCAATCCAGTAGGAGGCTCCTCAAAAGTCCCACGCACCTACACAAACAAACTGAGAACTCGCAACCAACGCAATAAAGGGGTTGTCACTACCTTCACGGCCACTTGCGAAAGTGAGATCTAATAAAGATAATATGATAAGATAAATATATTTTTGGTATTTTATAATATAGATGCAAAAAGTAAAGATGCAAATAAAAGTAGATTGAAAGCAAATATGATAAGAGATAGACCCGGGGGCCATAGCTTTCACTAGAGGCTTCTCTCAAGATAGCATAAGTATTACGGTGGGTGAACAAATTACTGTCGAGCAATTGATAAAAAAGAGCATAGTTATGAGATTATCTAGGAATGATCATGTATATAGGCATCACGTCCATAACAAGTAGACCAACTCCTGCCTGCATCTACTACTATTACTCCACACATCGACCAACTCCTGTCTGCATGTTGTCGTGGGGAACGAGCACCTATGGGGCAGGGCCCCTTTCGGTCCGGCAAGGGAGCAGAGAGCGCACGAAGAGCAGATCGAGGCGAAGCACGCGAGGGATTTTACCCAGCTTCGGGGCTCTCCAGAGAGATAAAACTCCTACTGCTGCTTTGTGTTTCTATTCTGTTCTTGCTTGAGAGTGTGGGTGTGTTGTGGTTTCGAGTGAGTCGAACCCCCCTCTACGTGCGCATGGGCCTCCTTTTAATAGTTTAAAGGGGTCACCGACAGGTGGCAGCGTAGAGAGAGAGAGGGGTGAAAAAGTAAAAACATGGGTTGGTACAAACGCTACCAACAGTGCCCCCTACCTAACTCTGACGGTAGGGGACAAGGGCATTTAATGCCCATCCGGTCGCCCAAACAGTGCAGAGAAGCGACCGTTAGGGGGGCCACCGCCTGCCACGATGGCCTTCTCGTCATCTCCACTTGCCACCTCGCACCGCTTGGCTGCAAAGCCACCCGCCACGTGCACCAGGAGTGACCCTGCGGTGATACGTCATCGGATGCGCTGGAGCGTGGGTGCAGAGTGGCATCCTCGCCACGGCAAGCGCCTTGCCGCGGTCGTTGTCCTGCCGCACCCGAGAGCTTGTCGCTCGTCGGGTCTTGCTGGGACGCGCGGCGCGTCGCGGCAAGTTCTTCGTAGTGTCTTAGTTGGCCTTCCCGGCAAGCTCCTCTTGCCGGGGCCTTGTCCTTCCCGGCGAGTTACTCTTGCCGGGGCCTCGTCTTCTTAGTTAAAATACTTTGTTCTTGAATGGCATCAATATGAGCTACGGAGGATCTTGGCGGATGCCCGGCAAGCCTTGCCGCGGGACACTGCGACTGCCCGTGCACAAGTTCGAGATACTAAGGTACCCCTACTTTAGTACACCGACAGGAGCACCCGGGCCTGGGCCATACACGGTGCCGAGCGCTGTTGGGCCAGGCCCAAAACAAGGCACGGGCACACGCGGCCTGGGTCCATACCAAATCTAACTCCACATTCACCGCGCCCTCCCGTAACGGCACGCGTCAAACGCGGCGTCGTGGGAGAGATCGTGGGCAATTCTTTAATCAGGAAAGGCGTAACGTTCGCCTCTCCTCTTTATAAGCAGGGGAAACAGGGCCGTTCCCCCACCTTCGCCACTTGCAGTTCCTTCCTTAGAAAGCTCCGCCGCTCCCCTCCGCTTCCCAAGCCGAAAGAGAGCCGCGCTCCACCCTCGCCGCCGTCGCCGCCAACCTCCTCCACTGCTTCCGCCATGGCTCCGAAGACCGGGAAGAGCGTGAAGTTGGCCGAGGCGCTGCGGCTGGAGGCGCTGCGCAAGGAGCGAGCACTTCCCCCCCCCCCCCCCCCCCCCCGAGCTCACCCCGAAGGCGCTGCAGGAGGAGTTCTATCTCTTCTGGTCGACGGAGACGCAGGCGCATCCGCGCACGCAGGTGCTCTCCGCCGAAGCTTCCACTTCGAAGTGGTGCCCAAAAGGGTACTATTTCTTTCGGTGTTCTTCTATTGTGGGCTCTGCCCACCTTTTTCTGATTTCCTCTGTGACATCATGAATACCTACGGGTTTCATCTTCTTGATTTCACCCCCAACGCCGTTCTAACAATGGCGGTTTTCGCACACCTCTGTGAGAACTTCATTGGCATCCACCCAAATGTTGCTCTTTTTCGCCACTATTTCACTCCCCGAGCCGAGAAAGGAGAGCCATTGGCTGGCGGAATCGCCTGGACCTCACGAATCGGCATGAAGGAGGTGTATCTGGCGGGCGAGCTCCGCAGCAAGTGGGATGAGTGGAGGGCGGAATGGTGCTGGATCGTTGACGCCAATCCGCAGCCATTCACCAACCTGTGCCAGACCCGGGTAGTGCGCGGCGGCGATTGGAGTGCTCTGTCGCCGGACGACGCCAGGCTGAAGATTGCCACCACCCGAACCTCCGGCTCAGGCTTGCCGGGCTCACAGCAGGGGCAGTTGGCGCGGATTTCCTTCGCCGTTGCATCGCCCCTCTGCAGAAGAGGGGGAGGCCCGCCTGGCTGTTTGGCGGCCCGGCGGATATCATGAGGCTGCGTCCAGGCCTCAACTTCAACTTCACAGTTCTGGAGCTTGACGGGATGCTGAAGGAGCTGTTCAAGCATGACGCCAACCATCCAGAGTTCCGTGGGGAGAACTGCTTCTGCTCCATAGACTAGAGCAAAAGGTGTCTGGCCAGTGGCTCGATTTGGCGTCGTCCTGATCGACCAAACAACCACCAGCAGCTCCTCGATCCAATTTCTTCCGCACTTGTGCAGCCTCTCGAAAGTTCTGGTCTTGAGCCCGCGCAGCACTTCAGCGTTTGCCCTCTCCGCTTGACCGTTGCTTCTCGGGTGAGCAACAGAAGCGAAGCAGATCTTGGCGCCAAGATCTTGGACGTACTGCATGAAGGTGCGGCTCGTGAATTGTTTGCCATTGTCGGTGATGATCCTGTTAGGGACTCTGAAACGGCAAACAATTGACCTGAAGAACTTGACTGCTGACTGTGCTGTCACCTTCCTCACTGCTTCCACTTCAGGCCACTTTGTGAACTTGTCGATTGCAACGTACAAGTACTCAAAGCCCCCGACAGCTCGGGGAAAAGGGCCGAGGATGTCGAGCCCCCAGACCGAAAATGGCCAGGATAAAGGGATTGTTTGGAGATTTTGAGCTGGTTGATGTATCTGCTTGGAGTGGAACTGGCACGCTTCACACTTGGTTACTTGTGCAGTTGCATCCTGGAGGGCTGTCGGCCAGAAGAAACCTTGCCGGAATGCTTTGCCGGCAAGTGCTCTTGCGCCAATGTGGTGACCACATATGCCCCCATGTATCTCCGCCAACAGCTCCTATCCATCTTCCCGGGAAATGCCCTTCAATTTCACTCCGTTGAATCTTCTTTTGTACAGTATGTCATCGACAAACTGGTACATACTTGATTGCCGGGCTACTCTCTCCGCTTCTTTTTGCTCTTCGGGAAGTTCTCCTATTTGAAGGAAATGGACGATCTGTTGTGCCCATGCCGGAGCTTGTGGCTCGACGACAAGGACTAAAGGCGCAAATGTTGCTGCGGGAACATCTGCTTCCATGGCAAGAATCTGTGATTCAGCCGGAGCGTGATGCTCCCCGGCAAGCGTGTCGGGACCCAGCTTGTCGGGAGCGTCTGCTTCAACGAAACAAACCCTAGGGCTTGTCGGAGCAGACTGCTCCTCAGCGCTCTTTGTGTTGATCTTGGGGACCTTCTTGACGGCGGCTTCGGGGAGCTCTGCCGGAAAGTAGTCGCCAGTAACCAACTTCCTCTTCTTGCTCTGTCCAGTTGATGGTGTTACAGAAGGTTGAGTCAGCTTGAGCACAAAAATCCCTGGTTCCACAGGTAACTTGAGTGCGGCGCACTTTGATAGGCCGTCTGCAATGTCATTTTGAGCTCTTGGAACATGTTCCATTTGCAGGCCGTCAAAATGATCTTCCAACTTCCTCACTTCATCAATGTAGGCTTCCATCAACGGACTCTGATAATCTTTGTTTACTTGACGGACGACAAGCTGTGAGTCACCCCGGACAATAAGCTTCTTGATCCCAAGGTCCGCCGCGATCCTGAGTCCGGTGAGCAAGCCTTCATACTCTGCAGTATTGTTTGTTGCTTGCTCCTTGGGAAAGTGCATCTGGACCATGTACTTGAGGTGCTCTCCGGTGGGCGCGACGAGTAGTACGCCCGCACCGGCACCTTGCAGCGAGAAGGCACCATCAAAGTACATGATCCATTCTTTGTTCGCTTCCTTGACGGGGATGCTCCTCTCCAGAGTTTCTTCATTAGGTGTTGGCGTCCATTCTGCTATGAATTCTGCCAATGCTCGGCTCTGGATAGTTGAAGTGCTCTCAAACTTGAGGCCAAAGCTTGACAATTCCAGCGCCCACTCGACAATCCTGCCTGTTGCTTCTGGATTCTGCAATATCCTCTTCAACGGAAAGCGAGTGACAACTGTGATTTCGTGTGCTTGAAAGTAATGGCGCAGCTTCCTCGAGGCCATGAGAAGGCCGAAAAGCAATTTCTGCACACCAGAGTACCTTGATCTAGCCCCCTGCAGAAGGGAACTGACAAAGTAAACTGGGCGCTGCACCATCTTCTTCGTTTTCCCTTCTTGTGGCTGCGCAGATCTATCCTTGCCGGAACCAGAACTTGTCGGGGAAGCCCTCTGCTTGTCGCTGGACTCGCTTGCCGCGGTCGCTGGCTCATCATTCGCCTCCCTCTCCGCCACTAACGCAGCACTAACCACTTGATTGGTTGCCGCCAGATATAACAGCAACTTCTCTTGTGGTTTAGGTGTGACAAGTATTGGAGTGGAGGATAGGTATCTCTTCAAGTCTTGCAGCGCAGCCTCCGCTTCTGGAGTCCATTTCATTGGACCTGCCTTTTTCAAAATTTCGAAAAATGGCAGGGCGTGCTCAGCAGACTTAGAGATGAACCTACTGAGAGCAGCAACATAGCCGGCAAGTCTTCACACATCCTTGACGCACTTTGGTGCTTCGAACTGTTCAATGGCTTTGATCTTGTCGGGATTGGCTTCGATCCCCCGCTGAGACACAAAGAATCCGAGAAGCTTGCCGGAAGGAACTCCAAACACGCACTTCTCGGGATTCAACTTGAGATTGATCTTGCGCAGATTTGCAAAAGTCTCGTCCAGATCTTGGATCAAAGTTTCTTTGTCCTTGCTCTTGACCACTATGTCATCCATGTAAGCTTCTACATTTCTGTGCAGCTGTGGCTCAAAAGCATGACTGACTACTCTTGCAAATGTTGAACCAGCATTCTTTAGTCCGAAAGGCATCCGTACAAAGCAGTACGTGCCACATGGAGTAATGAATGCGGTTTTCTCTTCATCCTCTTCTGCCATGAAGATTTGATGATATCCAGAGTATGCATCAAGGAATGAAAGCAGATCACATCCTGCCGTGGAGTCGACAATCTGGTCAATGCGCGGCAAGGGAAATGGATCCTTGGGACAAGCTTTATTAACATTAGTGAAGTCAATACAAAGCCTCCACTTCCCGTTCGCTTTGCGCACGACTACTGGATTGGCTAACCACGTTGGATGGAGTACTCCTCGGACCAAGCCTGCTACTTCCAACTTCTTGATCTCCTCTGCAATGAACTCTTGGCGTTCTACTGCTTGTTTTCTGACTCTCTGCTTGACGGGCCACGCGTGAGGGCAGACGGCAAGGTGGTGCTCAATTACTTTCCTAGGAACACCGGGGATGTCAGATGGTTGCCATGCAAACACATCGACATTCGCCCGCAGGAAAGCAACGAGCGCGCTTTCCTATTTAGGGTCAAGCGTGGCACTAATGGTGAAGGTACCACCAGTGTCGTCCTCCTTGGCGGCCACTTTCTTGGTCTCTGGTGAAGCTGTCTTCGCCTTCTTGCACTTGCCGGTGGAGCTCGATGGTGCGTCCTCGACGGTAGCGCAGCACTCCGAAGAGGTGCGCTTGCCGGAGTGGGCATCAGAGCTACTCTTGCCGGACTTGGTCTTCTTCTTCCCCCCGGGAGCTTCAGCGGCAGGTGGTTTGCGTTCTGCTGTGGCTGCTGCTTCCCGGTAGATCTTGTCGGTACAGATAAGTGCATCTTTCTTGTCGCCATGGACAGAAATAACACTTATCGGACCGGGCATCTTGAGCACGTTGTAGGCGTAATGAGAGGCTGCCATGAACTTGGCAAGCGCTGGACGGCCAAGTATCCCATTGTAGGGCAATGGAAAATCAGCAACGTCGAATGTGACTCTCTCTGTCCTGAAGTTCAGCTCACTGCCAAACGTTACTGGCAGCGTGATCTTCCCCTTCGGCTTGCTCCTTCCCGGGTTGATTCCTTGAAAGGTGCCGGTCTCTTCGAGCTCGCTGTCGGGGATCTGGAGCTTCTTGAGTACCGCTGAGGAGATCAGATTCAGGCCGGCCCCGCTGTCAACCAGCATCTTCGTGACCTTGAGGTTGCGGATTGTTGGCGAAACCAACATCGGCAAGCACCCGACCGCAGTTATGCGATCAGGGTGATCCTCAACGTCGAAGATGATGGGCGTGCTGGACCACTTCAGGGGCTTGCGTGACTCAACAGACGGTTCTGCTGCGTTCACTTCCTGCACCCACTGTTTGAGTTGGCGGTGCGAGGTGTGCAGAGAAGCACCGCCGTCAACGCACAAAACCTCTGTTGCCTTCTGAAACTCCTGCTCGTCGGCCTCATCTTCCTCCATCTCATCATCTTCATCTTCGTCTTCGTCTTTGTCGCGGCCGCGGGGAGGCCTATCTCCTTGCCGCTGCTTGGCCTTGCCGCGGCGCCCTCCCCGGGCGGGACGCTTCTTGCCGGATCCTCCGCCACCTTCCTGGGCCTTCGCCTTGTCGCGGCGCTCGTACTCAGCTTTCTGTAGCTCAACAAGTTGCTCAACCTTCTTGCAGGCCTGGAGGTCATGGCCCTTGGTGCGGTGGATCTTGCAGTACTGCTTGCCGGAGCCGTCCTGCTTGTCGGCGGCCACCACAGCCTCGCCGGAGTCACCAGCTTTGGCCTTCTCGGCGCCGCCTCCATTGCCGGACTGCTCGACCACTAGCACATCCTTGGCTTTCCTCTTTCTGTTATTCCGCCTCCGGTTCTTCTTTGCCGGGGCGGCATCCTCACTGTCAGATCCTTCTGCTCCTGCGTTCTCTCCGGGGAGTTTCCTCCCCTCCTCAGCACGTGCACATTTGTCGGCCAGGGCATATAGCTCGCTGACATCTCTGATTTTGCACATCGCCATCTCCTCCCTCATCCTGCGGTTACGCACATTCTGATGGAACACGTTGATAACTGTGGCAGGGTGGACGTCTGGGATGTTGCGCTGCACCTGGCTGAATCTTTGAATGTACTTGCGCAGGGGTTCTCCTTCCTTCTGGGCGAGCAGGTGAAGATCGCTCTCCTGGCCGTGGGGTTTGTGGCCGCCTGTGAAGGCGCCGACAAACTGATGACACAGGTCCGCCCACGAAGAGATGGAGTTGTCCGGCAAGTGCATGAGCCAAGATCTGATGTTGGGCTTGAGCACCAGCGGGAAGTAGTTGGCGAGGATCTTCTCGTCACGCCCCCCGGCAGCCTGCACCGCGATGGTGTAGACGCTGAGGAACTCCGACGGATGTATCCTGCCATCGTACTTCTCGGGTACATCTGGCTTGAAGTTCTTGATACTGGGCCACTGGACCTGCCGCAGCTCACGGGTGAACGCGGGGCAACCTACCGCGTACGGCAAGTCGCCTGGTTCCCCTGGCGCATGCATCTCAACAGTGGGCCCAGCGCGCTGGTCTGACTGACGCCGCGCTTCTCTTCGACGCTCGATGCGAGTACGAGCGTCTTCTTGTCGTCGTTCTTGGAGAACTTGGCGCTGATCGCGACGAGCTCGCGGGTCCGATGACGCGGTGGAGTCGCTGTCAAGGTTAGCCCGGCGAGTTGGCGATCTTGGCCTTCGGGGCGGGGAGTGCACGGTGGTGGCACCCCCAGCGGTCTTGTCGGCGTCGGCTTGCGCCTGGGCGTCTTGCCGGGGCTTCGATGTGCTCGGTTGCCGGGGCTTGTCGCCGTTGCCGAAGCCGATGAGGCTCTGAATAGTGGCCCTCCAGTCGTCGATCTTGTCTGGCGTTGGTGGGTAATCTAGAAGCAGCTGGGCTCGGGCCAGCGCTTCCTCTGGAGTCTTGGGTGGCGGTGGCGAGCGACGCGAGGTGCGGGATATGCTCAAGCTTCTAACATTGTTAGAAGGAGCAACATCTTGTCCAGGCGACCGTCCCGCGCTCGTGCCAGCATGTTGACGCGCATGCTGGCCTTGTGCGTCCCGCGACCCACCAGCTTGGCCTTGTTCTAGCGCGAGTACGGTGCTAGGAGCACCATGGCGTTGTCGACCCTGCACCTCCTGGGAGGGGTGCGGTGGATGTACAGACGCTGAAGCTTGCGGGGCCTTTTCCTTGGACCGGGTGACGATGCCCGCTCCTCCGCCAGCGTCCACCCCACCGCCCGTTTGCTCCGCTGGCAGTAGGATAGACGTAGACGGAGCGGCCACCTCCGAAGCCTTCTTCTTCGGTGGCATGTCAATGAAGATGTTGATGTAGCGCGTACAAACGCCGGATCAGGTTCGCACAACCTCGACGCCCCCCTACCTGGCGCGCCAGAGATGTCGTGGGGAACGAGCACCTATGGGGCAGGGCCCCTTTCGGTCCGGCAAGGGAGCGGAGAGCGCACGAAGAGCAGATTGAGGCGAAGCACGCGAGGGATTTTACCTAGCTTCGGAGCTCTCCGGAGAGATAAAACTCCTACTGCTGCTTTGTGTTTCTATTCTGTTCTTGCTTGAGAGTGTGGGTGTGTTGTGGTTTCGAATGAGTCGAACCCCCCTCTACGCGCGCATGGGCCTCCTTTTTATAGTTTAAAGGGGTCACCGACAGGTGGCAGTGTAGAGAGAGAGGGGTGAAAAAGTAAAAACAGGGGTTGGTACAACCGCTACCAACAGTGCCCCCTACGTAACTCTGACGGCAGGGGAAAAGGGCATTTAATGCCCGTCCGGTCGCCCAAACAGTGCAGAGAAGCAACCGTTAGGGGCGCCACCGCCTGCCACGATGGCCTTCTCGTCATCTCCACTTGCCACCTCGCACCGCTTGGCTGCACAGCCACCCGCCACGTGCACCAGGAGCGACCCTGCGGCGATACGTCGTCGGATGCGCTGGAGCGTGGGTGCAGAGTGGCAGCCTCGCCGTGGCAAGCGCCTTGCCGCGGTCGTTGTCTTGCCGCACCCAAGAGCTTGTCGCTCGTCAGGTCTTGCCGGGACGCGCGGCGCGTCGCGGCAAGTTCTTCGTAGTGTCTTAGTTTGCCTTCCCGGCAAGCTCCTCTTGCCGGGGCCTTGTCCTTCCCGGCGAGTTACTCTTGCCGGGGCCTCGTCTTAGTTAAAATACTTTGTTCTTGAATGGCATCAATATGAGCTACGGAGGATCTTGGCGGATGCCCAGCAAGCCTTGCCGCGGGACGCTGCGACTGCCCGTGCACAAGTTCGGGATACTAAGGTGCCCCTACTTTAGTACACCGACACATGTAGAGTATTAAGTTCATAAGAACAGAGTAACGCATTAAGCAAGATGACATGATGTAGAGGGATAAACTCATGCAATATGATATAAACCCCATCTTGTTATCCTCGATGGCAACAATACAATACGTGCCTTGCAACCCTTTCTGTCACTGGGTAAGGACACCGCAAGATTGAACCCAAAGCTAAGCACTTCTCCCATGGCAAGAAAGACCAATCTAGTAGGCCAAACCAAACTGATAATTCGAAGAGACTTGCAAAGATAACTCAATCATACATAAAAGAATTCAGAGAAGATTCAAATATTATTCATAGATAAACTTGATCATAAACCCACAATTCATTGGATCTCGACAAACACACCGCAAAAAGAGTTTACATCGAGTAGATCTCCGCAAGAGAGGGGGAGAACATTGTATTGAGATCCAAAAAGAGAGAAGAAGCCATCTAGCTAATAACTATGGACCCGTAGGTCTGTGGTAAACTACTCACAACTCATTGGAGGGGCAAGGATGTTGATGTAGAAGCCCTCTATGGTCGATTCCCCCTCCGGCAGAGTGCCGGCGAAGGCTCCAAGATGGGATCTCACGGATACAGAAGGTTACGGTGGTGGAAATTGTGTTTCGTGGTGCCCTTGGATGTTTTCCGGGTACGTAGGTATATATAGGAGGAAGAAGTACGTCGGTGGCCGCCCGAGGGGCCCACGAGACAGGGGGCGCGCCCTACAGGGGGGCGGCCCCCTGTCTCGTGGCTTCCTCGGAAGCTTCTTGACTTGCACTCCAAGCTCTCCAGATCACGTTCGTTCCAAAAATCACGCTCTCGAAGGTTTCATTCCGTTTGGACTCCGTTTGATATTCCTTTTCTTCGAAATACTGAAATAGGCAAAAAAACAGCAATATGGGCTGGGCCTCCGGTTAGTAGGTCAGTCCCAAAAATGATATAAATGTGTAAAATAAAGCCCATAAACATCCAAAAGGGGTAATATAATAGCATGGAACAATCAAAAACTATAGATACGTTGGAGACGTATCAAGCATCCCCAAGCTTAATTCCTGCTCATCCTCGAGTAGGTAAATGATAAAAAGAATTTTTTGATGTGGAATGCTACCTAGCATAATTCTCAATGTAATTTTCTTTATTGTGGCATGAATGTTCAGATCCAAATGATTCAAAATAAAAGCTTATAAAACATAAAAATAATAATGCTTCAAAGCATACTAACAAATAATCATGTCCTATCAAAATAACATAGCCAAAGAAAGCTTATCCCTACAAAATCATATAGTTAGGCCATGCTTCATTTTCATTACACAAAATACTCCCATCATGCACAACCTCGATGACGAGCCAAGCAATTGTGTCATACTTTTTAACGCGCTTCAGCTTTTTCAACTCTTACGCAATACAGGAGCGTAAGCCATGGACATAACACTATGGTGGTATATGGTGGTGGTTGTGAGGACAAAAAGAGGGAGAAGATAATCTCACATCAACTAGGCATACTAACAGGCTATATGGAGATGCCCATTAATAGATATCAATGTGAGTGAGTAGGGATTGCCATGCAACGGATGCACTACAGCTATAAATATATGAAAGCTCAACAAAAGAAACTAAGTGGGTGTGCATCCAACTTGCTTGCTCACGAAGACCTAGGGCATTTTGAGGAAGCCCATCATTGGAATATACAAGCCAAGTTCTATAATGAAAAATTCCCACTTAGTATATGAAAGTGACAACATAGGAGACTCTCCATCATGGAGATCATGGTGCTACTTTGAAGCACAAGTGTGGAACAAGAGATAGTAGCATTGTCCCTTCTCTCTTTTTCTCTCATTTTTTCTTTTTTTTTTCTTTTGGCCTTTCTCTTTTTTTCTTTTTTATTTTTGGCCTTTCTTCTTTTTTTCTCATTTTTTTCTTTTTGTTAAGTCCGAAGTCTCATCCCGACTTGTGGGGGAATCATAGCCTTCATCATCCTTTCCTCACTAGGACAGTGCTGTAATAATGAAGATCATCACACTTTTATGGATTTACAACTCAAGAATAACAACTCAAGGCTAGATCAAGATATGACTCTATGTGAATGCCTCCGGCGGTGTACCGGGATATGCAATGAATCAAGAGCGACATGTATGAAAATTATGAAAGTGGCCTTGCCACAAATACGATGTCAACTACATGATCATGCAAAGAGCAATATGACAATGACGGAACGTGTCATAGTAAACGGAACGGTGGAAAGTTGCATGGCAATATATCTCGGAATGGCTATGGAAATGCCATAATAGGTAGGTATGGTGGCTGTTTTGAGGAAGGTAAATAAAGGGTTTATGATACCGGCGAAAGTTGCGCGGTAGTAATAAAGGCTAGCAAAGTGGAAGGATGAGTGTGCATATATCCATGGACTCACATTAGTCAAAAAGAACTCATGTACTTATTGCAAAAGTCTACTTAGCCCTCAAAGCAAAGTACTACTACGCATGTCCCAAGAGGGATAGATTGGTAGGAAAAGACCATCGCTCATCCCCGACTGCCACTCATAAGGAAGGCAATCAAAAGAGCACCTCATGCAACAAATTTGTCACACAACTTTTACCATACGTGCATGCTATGGGATTTGCCAACTTCAACAAAAGTATTTCTCAATTTCATAATTACCCGTTAGCATGACCCTAATATTACTACCTTTATATCTCAAAACAATTATCAAGCATCAAATTGATCATAGCATCCAATTCTTTTTCTATGATAGTTTTTATTATACCCAACTTGAATGCTCATCATTCTAGGACAAACTTTGTGACCATAGCAAATACCATGCTGTTCTAAAATACTCTCAAAAAGATATAAGTGAGGCACGAGAGACTAGAAATTTCTTCAAAATTAAGACACCACCGTGCTCTAAAAGATATAAGTGAAGCACTAGAGCAAAAACTATCAAGCTCAAAAGATATAAGTGAAGCACATAGAGTATTCTAGCAAATTCTAATCAAATAGGCTTATCCCAAAAGGTGTGTGCAGCAAGGATGATTGTGGTAGACTAAAAAGCAAAGACTAATATAATACACGACGCTCCAAGCAAAACACATATCATGTAGCGAATAAAAATATAGCTCCAAGTAAAGTTACCAATGAACGAAGACGAAAGAGGGGATGCCTTCCCGGGGCATCCCCAAGCTTAGGCTTTTGGCTATTATTGAATATATTGGGGTGCCTTGGGCATCCCCAAGCTTAGTCTCTTGCCACTCCTTATTCCATAGTCCATAAAAGCTTTACCCAAAACTTGAAAACTTCACAACACAAAACTCAACAGGAAATCTTATAAGCTCCGTTAGTGAAAGAAAACAAAACCACCACATAAGGTACTGCCATGAACTCATTCTTTATTTAATTTGGTGTTAAACCTACTGTATTCCAACTTCCTTATGGTTCATAAACTAATTTACTAGCCATATATGCATTGAAATAAGCAAACAACACACGAAAAATAGAATATGTCAAAAACAGAACAGTCTGTAGCAATCTGTAACTAACGCAAACTTCTGGACCTCTAAAAATCCTACCAAAATAGGAAGTCCTGGAAAATTTGTTTATTGAACATAAGAAAAAAGAATCAACGCAAAATCACGTTCCTGTGATTTAACAAAATTATATTCGTGAGCGCAAAGTTTCTGTTTTTCAGCAGAATCAAATCAACTATCATCGTAGGTTATCCTATAGGTTCTACTTGGCACAAACACTAATTAAAAGATTAAAACACAACTAAACAGAAGGTAGATGCAAGATTTATTACTAAACAGGAGCAAAAACCAAAAACATAAAGAAAATTGGGTTGCCTCCCAACTAGCGCTATCGTTTAACGCCCCTAGCTAGGCATGAAACAAAGATAGATCTAACGAGTGCCATCTTTGGCACTAAATTCATAAGTAGCACGCATGATAGATTCATAAGGTAATTTGACTTTATTTATTGGAAAGTGCTCCATGCCTTTCTTTAAGGGAAATTGGAATCTAATATTCCCTTCCTTCGTGTCAATAATCGCACCAATCGTTCTAAGGAAAGGTCTACCAAGAATAATAGGGCAAGAAAGATTGCAATCTATATCAAGAACGATAAAATCTACGGGCACCAAATTTCTATTTGCAACAATAAGAACATCATTGATCCTTCCCATTGGCTTTTCAATGGTGGAATCCGCAAGGTGCAAATTTAAAGAGCAATCATCAAGATCATGGAAACCTAGAATATCACATAAAGTTTTCAGAATTGTGGAAACACTAGCACCCAAATCACACAAAGCAAAACACTCATAATATTTAATTCTAATCTTTATAGTAGGTTCCCACTCATCATTAAGTTTTCTAGGTATAGAAACTTCCAAATTAAATTTTTCATCATAAGATTGCATCAACGCATCAACAATATGTTTGGTAAAAGCTTTGGTTTGACTATAAGCATGAGGAGAATTAACAACGGATTGCAACAAGGAAATACAACCTTTTAAAGAGCAATTATCATAATCAAATTCCTTGAAATCCGAGATAGTAGGTTCAATATTATTAGAAGTTGAGGATTCTCCAGTCTCACTTTTACCAAATTTAGCATCAAGATCTAAAGACTCTGAATTTTTGGGACGCCTTCTAGGCAATGTTGATTCAGCATCACTCCCATAATCATCAAAATTCATATTGGAAAACATAGATCTAATCGGAGACGCATCAAGAACTTTAAGATCCTCATCATTATTTTCACGGAAACTAGAAGAACACGCTTTTATAAAGCTTTCTTTTTTAGCACGCAATCTAGTGGTTTTTTCCTTGCACTCGTCAATGGAAATTCTCATTACTTTGAGAGACTCATTGATATCATGCTTAGGAGGAGAAGATCTAATTTTAAGAGAATCAACATCAAGCGAAAGTCTATCAATGTTCCTAGCCAAATCATCAACTTTGAGCAATTTTTCTTCAAGCAAAGCATTAAAATTCTTTTGAGAAATCATAAATTCTTTCATACTATTCTCAAAATCAGAGGGCATCTTATTAAAATTACCATAAGAATTATTGTAGGAATTTCCATAATTATTAGAGGAGTTACTAGGGAACGGTCTAGCATTAAAATTTCCTCTATAAGCATTGTTTCCAAAACTATTCCTACCAACAAAATTCATATCCATAGATTCATTATTATTCTCAATCAAGGAAGAAAAAGGCATATCATTGGGATGAAGAGGAGTATTTTTAGTAGCAAACATCTTCATAAGTTCATCCATCTTTCCACTCAAAACATTGATTTCTTCTATAGCATGCACTTTTTTACTAGAAGATCTTTCGGTGTGCCATTGAGAATAATTAGCCATAATATTATCAAGAAGTTTTGTAGCATCTCCTAATGTGATTTCCATAAAGGTGCCTCCCGCGGCCGAATCTAAGAGATTTCTAGAAGCAAAGTTCAAACCGGCATAAAATTTTTGTATGATCATCCATAAATTCAAACCATGAGTAGGGCAATTGCGAAGCATTAATTTCATTCTTTCCCAAGATTGGGCAACATGCTCATGATCAAGTTGTTTAAAATTCATAATATCGTTCCTAAGAGTGATTATCTTAGCGGGAGGAAAATACTTAGAGATAAAAGCATCTTTGCATTTGTTCCAAGAATCAATACTATTTTTAGGCAAAGACGAAAACCAAACTTTAGCACGATCTCTAAGTGAAAACGGAAATAACTTCAATTTGACAATATTGTTATCCGTATCTTTCTTATTTTGCATATCACAGAAATCAACAAAATTGTTTAGATGAGTAGCGGCATTTTCACTAGGAAGGCCGGCAAATTGATCTTTCATAACAAGATTCAACAAAGCAGTATTGATTTCACAAGACTCAACATCATTAAGAGGAGCAATCGGAGTACTAAGGAAATCATTATTATTGGTATTCGAGAAATCACACAATTTGGTATTATCTTGCGCCATGGCAACAAGTAATCCAACACACAAGCAAACTGTCGTGGGAAACAAACACCTATGGGGCAGGGCCCCTTTTCGGTCCGGCAGGGAGCGGGGGACGCATGAAGAGCGGATCGAGGCGGAGCACGCGAGCGATCTTTACCCAGCTTCGGAGCTCTCCGGAGAGATAATACTCCTACTGCTGCTTTGTGGTTTTATTTTGTTCTTGCTCGAGAGCGTGAGGGTGTTGTGGTTTCGAATGAGTCGAACCATTTCTACGTTGCGCATGGGCCTCCTTTTATAGGCTAAAGGGGTCACCGACGGGTGGCAACGCAGACAGGGGTACAAATGTAAAAAGAGGGGTTGGTACAACTGCCTCTACAGTGCACCCTACCTAACTCTGATAGCAGGGGACAAGAGCATTTAATGCCCGTCCGCATCGCCCAACAGTGCAGAAAAGCGACCGTTAGGGGCGCCACCGTTCTCCACGATGGTCTTCTCGTCATCTCCACTTGCCACCTCGCACCGCTTGGCTGCACAGCTTCCCACCACGTGCGCCTGGAACAGTCCTACGGCGACACGTCGACGGATGCGCTGGAGCGTGGGCACAGAGTGGTGGCTTCGCTGCGGCAAACGCCTTGCCGCGGTTGTTCTCTTGTCGCGCCCGGAAGCATGTCGCTTGCCGGGTCTTGCCGGGACGCGCGGCGCGTCGCGGCAAGTTCCTTGAAATGCCTTGGTTATCCTTCCTGACAAGCTCCTCCTGCCGGGGCCTTGGCCTTCCCAGCAAGCTCCTCTTGCCAGGGCCTTGACTTCTCAGTTAAAACACTTTGTTCTTGAATGGCTCCAATAGGAAATGCGAAGGATCTTGGCGGGCACCCGGCAAGCCTTGCCGCGGGGCGCTGCGACTGCCCGTGCACAAGTTCGGGATACTAAGGTACCCCTACTTTAGTGCACCGACAGGAGCCCCCGGGCCTGGACCATACACGGTGCCGAGCGCTGTTGGGCCTGGCCCAAAACAGGGAACGGGCACGCGCGGCCTGGGTCCACACCGTATCTAACTCCGTATCCACCGCGCCCTCCCGTAACGGCACGCGTCCAATGCGGCGTCGTGGGAGAGATCGTGGGTGATTCTTTATTCGGAAAAAGCGTAACGTTCGCCTCCTCCTCTTTATAAGCAGGGGAAACAGGGGCCGTTCCCCCACCTTCGCCACTTGCGGTTCCTTCCTCAGAAATCTCCGCCGCTCCCCTCCGCTTCCCAAAGCCGAAAGAGAGCAGCATTCCGCCCCCGTCGCCGCCGTCGCTGCCAACGCCCTTGCTCTTCCCCACCGCCTCCGCCATGGCTCCGAAGACCGGGAAGGGTGCGAAGTCGGCCGAGGCGCTGCGGCTTGAGGAGCTGCGGAAGGAGCGGGCACTCTTCCCCCCCGAGCTCTCCGCGAAGGAGCTGAGGGAATGGTTTTATCTCTTCTGGTCGACGGAGACGCGGGCGCATCCGCGCACGCAGGTACTCTCCACCGAAGCTTCTACCTCGAAACGGTGTCCAAAAGGATACCCCTTCTTCCCACTGTTCTTCTATTGCGGGCTCTGCCCGCCCTTTTCCGACTTCTTCTGTGACATCATGAACACATATGGGCTCCATCTCCTCGATTTCACCCCCAACGCCGTTTTGACCATGGCGGTTTTCGCACATCTCTGCGAGAACTTCGTCGGAATCCACCCAAACGTAGCCCTTTTCCGCCACTACTTCATGCCCCGGGTCGAGAAAGGAGAGCCCTTATCTGGCGGGATCAACTGGATCTCGAGAGCCGGTATGAAGGAGGTCTATCTGGAGGGGGAGCTCCGTAGCAAATGGGAGGAGTGGAGAGCGGAATGGTGTTGGAAGGTTGATGAGGATCCGCAGCCATTCACCAACTTGCGCCAAGCCCGAGTAGTGTGCGGCGGCGATTGGAGCGCCCTGGCGGCGGACGATGCTAGACTGAAGATCGCCACCACCCGGATCTTGCGGCTCAGGCTTGCCGGGCTCACTGTAGGGGCTGTTGGCGCGGACTTTCTTCGCCGCCGCATCGCCCCTCTGCAGGAGAGGGGGAGACCCGCCTGGTTGTTCGGGGGACCGGCGGATATCATGAGGCTGCGCCCAGGCCTCAACTTTAATTTCACTGTTTTAGAGTTGGATGGGACGCTCAAGGAACTGTTCAAGCACGACCCCAACCATCCCGAGTGGTTCAGGCTGCCGCAGGGCATCGTCCCATTGTGCAACAACTCCCAGCTCGATCGCATCCGCGCAATGATGCCAGAGTGCGACTCGCACGGGATCATCCCAACTTGGCAGGAGCCCGCTGACGACGTCGTGCAGCAATTCTTCGACGACTTGGTGGAGGTAGCGGTCCGTGCCGACGAGCAGAGGCTCCTCACCCGCGACACCACCGATGACGAGATGCGGCGCATTGCCACCAGGGCGGAAGAGGCGGCGGCGGCCGCCGCCGCGGGCGAGTTCGGGTTTACTGTGGAGGAGGCAGAGGCGGCCAAGGCGGCAAGCCTTGCCGATCGAGAAGAGCTTGTCGGGGAGGTCGTCGGCGAGGGAGAGCCCGAAGCCGAACCGAGCGAGCCCGCCGAGGGTGCAAGCGGCCAGCCGTCTTTGAGCAACTTGCCGCAGGCGGAGCCCCCAGTTCAGCCCCTAGCTCAACCAAGAAGGCGCCTCCGCAGGACCGGAGATGTAGCAGGGCGGCAGACGGGCCAACAGCCGCCGCGCCGCGGGACACGCTCCACCGCGACAAGCACCGTTGCCACGGGAGCATCTCACAATGCGCCGGCAACTGGAGTGGGGTCCTCTCGGGCCGCCGCTTTTGATCCTGCCGTAGCTCCCGCCAAGCGTCCAAGGGAGCCTACTCCTCCGCCTCGTCGCGCTGAAAGGGTACCAGACTTCGACCTCTCCGCGCTCAGCTCCGACGAGGAGGAAGAAGAAGAGGAGGAGTAAGACTTTCTTCTTGTTGTACTTATACTTCTTCGATTCTTGATGATTCTTGTCTTGTATCTGATCTGCTCTCCTCTGAACCTTGTCCTTTTTCAGGACTCTGGCCGAGAGAGCGGCGAAGAGGGCCAAGGTCCCCATGGTTGTCATCGAGGATGATCCCGCTGTAACAACAGAGGGCGCGTCCGAGACCACCTTGTCGGACCCGGCAATCTCTCCTTGAAGCAGCCCCCAGCGCAGCCCCCAGCGTAAGTATTTGTTCACTTCCTGTTGTGGGGCGCGCATGGGTGCTCTTTCCTTGCTGATATCTTGATCGTTGGTTTGCTTGTGTAGGAGCAGAACAGGCCCACCAGGAACAACCAGAAGCCGCTCCTGAGGTGCTATCTGCTTCAACTACGCCGCCAAGGGAGGATTCCCCAGCAAGGGAGCGCTCTCCGGCAAGGGAGAGATCCCCGGCGAGGAGTAGTTCTCCGGCAAGGGACGGGACCAACAATCCCCCGGTGGTGGAGCCCATGATTACAGAGCCCAGCACAGGTAATCCCTCTTGCCAGAAAACTTCCCTTGGGTTTTTCTTCTTCTGATCTTCTTTTTTTTGGATATTTGCTTGACTTTTTCTCCCTCTTCCTGTTTTCAGATCCTCCCTCCACGGAGCCGATGGAGACTGAGGCCACCAGCGAGGAGGACGTGCGCGGCAATACTGACGAAACTGCTGCCATCGAAGAAGAGGCTGGCGCTGATGATCCTGCCGACGAAGAGGCCGCCAAGGCTGCTGGCACTGGAGCTGGCGAGGGATCCGGTGATCGCACTGACGACCCTGGGGCCGCAGGAGCACAGGGCGCTACGCCGACCACCGATCCCTCCGCCGCTGACACAGCACCAAGCTCCGAAGAGCCCCAGCCCGGTGCCTACTTGAAGGCCGGCGACGGTGTCTTCATCAAGCTCCCCTGGGCGTCAAGCTCTAGGGCGCCGGTCGAGGGAGAGGCTTTTGACGGAGAAGTGCTCGCCTCCGCTGGGCTGACAGTGGTTGACGTGCCAAGCAGCAGCAGCGGCGAGTCTGAGGAGGAGCAGCTGCTCCGGAAGCTGGTGTCACTCTATCGCGCCCGACAAGCCAAACTGGAATCCCGGGAAGCGCTCGTCGCGCAAGCGGGAGTGGACATAGAGAAGCATGCGGAGGAGCTCCAGAGCCGCAACCAAGAGGCCCTCCGGTCCATTGCAGAGGAGAGGGCGTAGCTTGCCGAGGCGCGGAAGGCATTCCTCCTCGAGAAGGCTGAAGCCGAAGAGCAGCAGCGGCTTTTCGCCGAGGAGATGTCCCTGCGAGAAGGCGAGCTGACGCAGCGGAAGGTCAACTTGGACAGCTATGAGGAGGAGCTTGCCGCGCGCGAGGAGACACTTGGCGGGGCCCTCAAGGAAGCGAAGGATGCTGCTGCAGCTGCCGAGGCCGCCAAGAAGGAGCTGGAGGAGAAAGTGGTGCAGCTGGAGGCCGATCTGAAGGCAAAGAATGAAGAGCTTGCCGCGCTCCAACGCGAGCGCGAGAAGGATCCCTCGCCCACGGCGAGCTGCAGGGTCGCCTCCTCGAGAGGGGCAAAGAGCTGAGTGCCGCCAAGGATTCCAATGCCGATCTCGAGTTGAAGCTGGCCACGCTGACTGAGATGCTGGACGGCGCCAAGAAGCGGGAGGAGGACTTGAAGGGAGAGATCAAGGCCAATGAGGCGCTGCTGACGAGGGCCACCGAAACCCAGAACACCTTCAGGGCTACTGTGGAGCTCTGGACGGAGGGCCTCGTCAACATCGCCGTAGTCATCGACGAGGAGCTGGCGCAGCTGGATTTTGAGGGCTTTGGGTACTCTTCTGATGAGAACCTCCAGCCCAGCGCCAAGCTCACTCTGTTCTTCAAGGGTGTGGCGACGGCTCTCCAGCAACTCCGGGAAAGGATCCCAAAGCAGCTGGCTGATGAATCGCGCGCCATCTGTGCCAGAGTTCTGGAGAAAGTGTTGGTGAAGGTGCTCTTCCGCAATCCGGGCCTCAACCTCACCAACGTCCTCAAGAAGCTGCCGGCGGGTGCTGATCTTGAAGAGCTCAAGGCCCTTGTCGCACCCATTGTGGACAAGGTGAATGAAGTCAGGAGGGTTGATGGTGGCCGCGTAGATTAGGCCGCCCGTTTTCTCCTTTTCCTTGCCGCTGCTAAACATGTTACCAGAACAATCTATTAGAGCACGGCAAGTTATCATTGTAATATAACTTTATCTTGGGCAGTATTTGCTATGTTATTCCCTTTACTTGATTCTTTACTTTGTATGCTTTTACCCTACGCTTTCAGGGAACTTGCCGGCGCAGGCACCCTTGCCGCGAGCGCTGAGTGCGGAACATCAGCAGCCTACAGGCGGTGTCGCTTCCGGGAAGAAACCTTGTCGCAACTAGTTGCAGCACACTTCAGTTGTTGAGCGGACTCGAAACAAAGTAAGGGCGCAACTAGCTACGAGTTGGTTCCTCCGCGCACAGGTTTTCCATACAAAGTACGGTCGTTCGAGGAAGATAACTTTAAGTTTTTAAAACTGATTGTGCTCAAACTTTGGCAACTTAGCTTTTCTGTCGTTTGCATCCCGGCAAGGCGATACTTTTCTTGAATGACGCCTGGTCCACACCATTATCTCCTCCTTCCCCCCGGGTGAACTTGTGGGCGAGGGAACCTTCCTTTTTCTTGAGAGAAAGAAAGAAGAGAAAATAAAGATATGGAGCCTTAAGGCTCGTTATTGCTTACCGGGGTCAAGTGCTGCACAAAGTGTCAGATAATTCATGCAAAAAAGAAAAAAGCATGAAATCGACAAGATGTGCGGAGCATATGATCTTTATTCATGCACGGGATCTGTGCCCGGCTTTGTACAAAGGGTTACATGCAACAGCGGCAAGGCTTGTACAAAAGGTGGTTGCCGGAACAGGTTCCGGCAACCGCGCCTTATGGGTAAAACTTACGAAGATGCTCAATGTTCCAGGAGTTGCTCACCGGAAAGCCATCTTCGGTCTCAAGGCGGACAGCGCCAGGCCTAGTGACTTGCTTTACCCGATAAGGGCCTTCCCACTTCGGCGTCAATTTGTTGGAATTCTTGGCGGATTGAATGCGCCGAAGAACAAGGTCGCCTTCCTCGAGACTTCTGGCATTAACTTTGCGGCTATGGTAGCGGCGCAAAGCTTGCTGGTATCGAGCAGCTCGTACAGCAGCCTGAAGACGATCTTCCTCAAGGAGCAGCGCGTCATCTTGTCGCAGCTGCTCTTGCTCAAGCTCATCATAAGCGAGCACTCGAGGCAATCCGTATACGAGTTCCGTGGGGAGAACTGCCTCCGCTCCATAGACTAGAGCGAAAGGTGTTTGGCTAGTGGCTCGATTTGGCGTCGTCCTGATCGACCAAAGAACCACCAGCAGCTCCTCGATCCAGTTTTTTCCACACTTGTGCAGCCTGTCGAAAGTTCTGGTCTTGAGCCCGCGCAGCACTTCAGCGTTTGCCCTCTCCGCTTGACCGTTGCTTCTCGGGTGAGCAACAGAAGCGAAACAGACCTTGGCGCCAAGATCTTGGACGTACTGCATGAAGGTGCGGCTCGTAAATTGTGTGCCATTGTCGGTGATGATCCTGTTAGGGACTCCGAAACGGCAAACAATCGACCTGAAGAACTTGACTGCTGACTGTGTT
This sequence comes from Triticum timopheevii, assembly GCA_963921465.1. Lineage (NCBI taxonomy): Eukaryota > Viridiplantae > Streptophyta > Magnoliopsida > Poales > Poaceae > Triticum > Triticum timopheevii. The sequence continues at coordinate 577,995,779 of OY997270.1, read as the reverse complement.
GTCACCTTCCTCACTGCTTCCACTTCCGGCCACTTTGTGAACTTGCCGATTGCTACGTACAAGTACTCAAAGCCCCCGATAGCTCGGGGAAAGGGGCCGAGGATGTCGAGCCCCCAGACCAAAAATGGCCAGGATAAAGGGATTGTCTGGAGAGCTTGAGCTGGCTGGTTTATCTGCTTGGAATGGAACTGGCACGCTTCACACTTGGTTACTTGTGCAGTTGCATCCTGGAGGGCTGTCGGCCAAAAGAAACCTTGCCGGAATGCTTTGCCGGCAAGTGCTCTTGCGCCAATGTTATGACCGCATATGCCTCCATGTATCTCTGCCAACAGTTTCTGTCCATCTTCCCGGGGAATGCACTTCAATTTCACTCCGTTGAATCTTCTTCTGTACAGTATGTCGTTGACAAACTGGTACATACTTGACTGTCGGGCTACTCTCTCCGCTTCTTCTTGCTCTTCGGGAAGTTCCCCTGTCTGAAGGAAACGGACGATCTGCTGTGCCCATGCTGGAGCCTGCGGCTCGACAACAAGGACTAAAGGCGCAAATGCTGCTGCGGGAACATCTGCTTCTGCGGCAAGAACCTGCGGTTCAGTCGGAGCTTGATGTTCCCCGGCAAGCTTGCCGGAGCAAAACTTGTCGAGAGCGTCTGCTTCAACGGAACAAACCTTAGGGCTTGTCGGAGCAGACAGCTCCTCAGCACTCTTGGTGTTGATCTTGGGGACCTTCTTGGCGGCGGCTTCGGGGAGCTCTGCCAGAAAGTAGTCGCCGGAAACCAACTTTCTCTTCTTGCTCTGTCCAGTTGATGGTGTTACAGATGGTTGAGTCAGCTTGAGCACAAAAATTCCTGGTTCCACAGGTAACTTGAGTGCGGCGCACTTGACAGGTCATCTGCAATGTCGTTCTGAGCTCTCAGAACATGTTCCATCTGTAGGCCGTCAAAGTGCTCTTCTAACTTTCTCACTTCATCAATGTAGGCTTCCATCAACGAACTCTGATAATCTTTGTTAACTTGGCGGACGAGAAGCTACGAGTCACCCCTAACAATAAGCTTCTTGATCCCAAGGTCTGCTGCAATCCTGAGTCCGGCAAGCAAACCTTCATACTCTGCAGTATTGTTTGTTGCTTGCTCCTTGGGAAAGTGCATCTGGACCACGTACTTGAGGTGCTCTCCGGTGGGTGCGACAAGTAACACGCCTGCACCGGCGCCTTGCAGCGAAAAGGCACGGTCAAAGTACATGACCCATTCTTTGCTTGCTTCCTTGACGGGGATGCTCGTTTCTGGAATTTCTTCATCAGGCGTTGGCGTCCATTCTGCTATGAATTCTGCCAATGCTCGGCTCTGGATAGTTGAGGTACTCTCAAACTTGAGGCCAAAGTTCGACAACTCCAGTGCCCACTCGACAATCCTGCCTGTTGCTTCTGGATTTTGCAATATCCTCTTCAACAGAAAGCGAGTGACAACTGTGATCTCATGTGCTTGAAAGTAATGGCACAGCTTTCTCGAGGCCATGAGAAGGCCGAAAAGCAATTTCTGCACACCAGAATACCTTGATCTAGCCCCTTGTAGAAGGGAACTGACAAAGTAAACTGGGCGCTGCACCATTTTCTTCTGCACCTCCTCCTACGCGGATCCATTCTTGTCGGGACCAGAGCTTGTCGGGGAAGCCCCCTGCTTGTCGCTGGATGTGCTTGCCGCGGCTGCTGGCTCATCATCTGCCTCCCTCTCCGCTACTAACGCAGCACTAACCACTTGATTAGTTGCCGCTAGATATAGCAGCAACTTCTCTTGTGGCTTAGGAGCGACAAGTATTGGAGTGGAGGACAGATATCTCTTCAAGTCCTGCAGCGCAGCCTCCGCTTCTGGAGTCCATTTCATTGGACCTGCCTTTTTCAATATTTTGAAAAATGGCAGGGCACGCTCAGCAGACTTAGAGATGAATCTGCTGAGAGCAGCTACGCAGCCGGCAAGCCTTCGTACATCCTTGACGCGCTTCGGTGCTTCGATCTGCTCAATGGCCTTGATCTTGTCGGGGTTGGCTTTAATTCCCCGCTGAGACACAAAGAACCCGAGAAGCTTGCCGGAGGGGACTCCAAACACGCACTTCTCGGGGTTGAGCTTGAGGTTGATCTTGTGCAGATTTGCAAAGGTCTCGTCCAAATCTTGGATCACAGTTGCTCTGTCTTTGCTCTTGACCACTATGTCATCCATGTAAGCTTCCACATTTCTGTGCAATTGTGGCTCAAATGCTTCGTGAACTACCCTTGCAAATGTTGAACCAGCATTCTTCAATCCAAAAGGCATCCGTACAAAACTATACGTGCCACATGGAGTAATGAATGCGGTCTTCTCTTCATCCTCTTCTGCCATGAAGATTTGATGATATCCTGAGTATGCATCAAGAAATGAAAGCAAATCACATCCTGCCGTGGAGTCAACAATCTAGTCAATGCGCGGTAAGGGGAATGGATCTTTGGGACAAGCTTTATTAACATCAATGAAGTCAATACAAAGCCTCCATTTTCCGTTTGCCTTGCGCACGACTACAGGATTGGCCAGCCACGTAGGATGGAGCACTCCTCTGACAAGGCTTGCTGCTTCCAACTTCTTGATCTCTTCTGCAATGAATTCTTGGGCTCCACTGCTTGTTTTCTGACTTTCTGCTTGACGGGCCGCGTGTGAGGACAGACGGCAAGGTGGTGCTCAATTACTTCCCTGGGAACACCGGGGATGTCAGATGGTTGCCATGCAAACACATCGACATTCGCCCGCAGGAAAGCAACGAGCGCGCTTTCCTATTTAGGATCAAGCGTGGCACTGATGGTGAAGGTACCACCAGTGCCGTCCTCCTTGGCGGCCACTTTCTTGGTCTCTGGCGGAGCTGCCTTCGCCTTCTTACACTTGCCGGTGGAGCTCGATGGTGCGTCCTCGACGGTAGCGCAACACTCCGAAGAGGTGCGCTTGCCGGAGTGGGCATCAGAGCTCTTGCCGGACTTGGTCTTCTTCTTCCCCCCGGGAGCTTCAGCGGCAAGTGGCTTGTGATCTGCTGCGGCTGCTGCTTCCCGGTAGATCTTTTCAGTGCAGATAAGGGCATCTTTCTTGTCGCCAAGGACAGAGTTGACACTTATCGGACCTGGCATCTTGAGCATGTTGTAGGCATAGTGAGAGGCTGCCATGAATTTGGCGAGCGTTGGACGGCCGAGTATCCCATTGTAGGGCAATGGGAAATCAGCAATGTCAAAAGTGACCTTCTCTGTTCTGAAGTTCAGCTTGCTGCCAAATGTCACTGGCAACGTGATCTTCCCCTTCGGCTTGCTCCTTCCCGGGTTGATTCCTTGGAATGTACCGGTCTCTTCGAGCTCGCTGTCGGGGATCTGAAGCTTCTTTAGTACCGCTGAGGAGATCAGGTTCAAGCCGGCCCCGCCGTCAACTAGCATCTTTGTGACCTTGAGGTTGCGGATAGTTGGTGAAACCAACATCGGCAAGCACCCGACCGCAGTTATGCGATCAGGGTGGTCCTCAATGTCAAAGATGATAGGCGTGCTGGACCACTTCTGAGGTTTGCGTGACTCAACTGGTGGTTCTGCTGCATTCACTTCCTGCACCCAGTGTTTGAGCTGGCGGTGCGAAGTATGCAGAGAAGCACCGTCGTCAATGCACAGAACCTCTGTTGCTTTCTGAAACTCCTGCTTGTCGGCCTCATCATCCTCCATGTCTTCGTCGTCGTCTTCATCTTCGTCCTTGTCGCGGCCGCGGGGAGGCCTGTCTCCTTGCCGCTGCTTGGCCTTGCCGCGGCGTCCCCCCCTGCCAGGACATTTCTTGCCGGATCTGCCAGTACCTTCCTGGGCCTTCTCCTTGTCGTGTCGCTCGTACTCAGCTTTCTGCTGCTCGACAAGCTGCTCAACTTTCTTGCAACTCTGGAGATCGTGGCCCTTGGTACGGTGAATCTTGCAGTATTGCTTGTCGGAGCCGCCCTGCTTGTCGGCGGCCGCCACAGGTTCTGCTTCCTTGGCGCCACCTCTGTTGCCGGACTGCTCGACAGCTACTATATCTTTACCTTTCCTTCTTCGGTTGTTCCGCCGCCGGTTTTTCTTTGCCGGGGCAGCATCCTCACTGTCAGACCCCCCTGCTCCTGTGTTCTCTCCGGGGAGTTTCCTCCCTTCTTCAGCACGTGCACACCTATCGGCCAGGGCGTAGAGCTCACTGACATCCCTTATCTTGCACATCGCCATCTCCTCCCGCATCCTGCGGTTACGCACGTTCTGATGGAACGCGCTAATGACCGCGGCGGGGTGGACATCTGGGATGTTGCGCTGCACTTGGCTGAATCTCTGAATGTACTTGCGCAGGGCTCTCCTTCCTTCTGGGCAAGCAGATGAAGATTGCTCTCCTGGCCATGGGGCTTGTGGCCGCCTGTGAAGGCGCCGACAAACTGATGGCACAGATCCGCCCATGAGGAGATGGAGTCGTCCGGCAAGTGCATGAGCCAGGATCTGACATTGGGCTTGAGCACCAGTGGGAAGTAGTTGGCAAGGATCTTCTCGTCGCGCCCTCCAGCAGCTTGCACCGCGATGGTGTAGATGCTGAGGAAATCCGACGGATGCAACCTGCCATCATACTTCTCCGATACATCTGGCTTGAAGTTCTTTGTACTGGGCCACCGGACTTGCCGCAGCTCACGGGTGAACGCAGGGCAATGTACCGTGTACGGCAAGTCACCTGGTTCCCCTGGCGCATGCATGTCAACAGCGGGCCCAGCACGCTGGTCTGACTAACGCCGCGCTTCTCTTCGATGCTCGATGCGAGTACGAGCGTCTTCTTGTTGTGTTCCTGAAGAACTTGGCGTTGATCGCGACGAGCTCGTGGATCTGACGACGCCGTGGAATCGGTGTCAAGGTTGACCCGCCGAGTCGGTGATCTTAGCCTTCGGGGCAGGGAGTGCATGGTGGTTGCACCCCCACCAGTCTTGTCGCCATCGGCTTGCGCCTGGGCGTCTTGCCGCGGCTTCGATGTGCTCGGTTGCCGGGGAGTGTCGCCGTTGGCGAAGCCGATGAGGCTCTGAATGGTGGCCCTCCAACCGTCGATCTTGTCTGCCGTCAGAGGGTAATCCAGGAGCAGTTGGGCTCGAGCCAACGCTTCTTCTGGAGTCTTTGGTGGCGGTGGTGAACGGTGCGAGGAGCGGGATATGCTCTGACTTCTAACTATGTTAGAAGGAGCAGGATCCCGTCCAGGCGACCGTGTCTTGCTCGTGCCAGCAGGCTGGCGTGCGTGCTGGTCTTGAGCATCTCGAGATCCGCCAGCTCGGCCTTGGTCCAACGAGCGTATGGTACTGCGAGTACCATGACGCTGTCGGTCTCGCGCCTCTTGAGATGGGCGCGGTGCGTGTACGGACGCCGAGGTTTGCGCAGTCTTGTCCTTGGACCTGGCGGCGGCATGAGCTCCCTCGTCGACGCCCGTTCCTCCGCCGGCGTCTACCCCACCGCCCATTTGCTCCGGTGGCGGTGGGCTCGACGTGGACGGAGCAGCCACCTCCGAAACCTTCTTCTTCGGTGGCATGTTAAAGATGATGATCAAGAAAACGAAGATCTGGCTCGCGTGAACGCCGGATCAGGTTCACACAACCTCGACGCCCCCTACCTGGCGCGCCAAAGATGTCGTGGGAAACGAACACCTATGGGACAGGGCCCCTTTTCGGTCCGGCAGGGAGCGGGGGACGCACGAAGAGCGGATCGAGGCGGAGCACGCGAGCGATCTTTACCCAGCTTCGGAGCTCTCCGGAGAGATAATACTCCTACTGCTGCTTTGTGGTTTTATTTTGTTCTTGCTCGAGAGCGTGAGAGTGTTGTGGTTTCGAATGAGTCGAACCATTTCTACGTTGCGCATGGGCCTCCTTTTATAGGCTAAAGGGGTCACCGACAGGTGGCAATGCAGACAGGGGTACAAATGTAAAAAGAGGGGTTGGTACAACTGCCTCTACAGTGCACCCTACCTAACTCTGACGGCAGGGGACAAGAGCATTTAATGCCCATCCGCGTCGCCCAACAGTGCAGAAAAGCGACCGTTAGGGGCGCCACCGTTCGCCACGATGGTCTTCTCGTCATCTCCACTTGCCACCTCGCACCGCTTGGCTGCACAGCTTCCCGCCACGTGCGCCTGGAACGGTCCTGCAGCGACACGTCGACGGATGCGCTGGAGCATGGGCACAGAGTGGTGGCTTCGCTGCGGCAAACGCCTTGCCGCGGTCGTTGTCTTGTCGCGCCTGGAAGCTTGTCGCTCGCCGGGTCTTGCCGGGACGCGCGGCGCGTCGCGGCAAGTTCCTTGAAATACCTTGGTTATCCTTCCCGGCAAGCTCCTCCTGCCGGGGCCTTGGCCTTCCCGGCAAGCTCCTCTTGCCGGGGCCTTGTCTTCTCAGTTAAAACACTTTGTTCTTGAATGGCTCCAATAGGAAATATGAACGATCTTGGCGGGCACCCGGCAAGCCTTGCCGCGGGGCGCTGCGACTGCCCGTGCACAAGTTCGGGATACTAAGGTACCCCTACTTTAGTGCACCGACACAAACAGAAAAACGGCAAGCGAAAAGAGAGGAGGAGATTGGGAAAGAGAGGGCGAATAAAACGGCAAGGGTGAAGTGGGGGAGAGGAAAACGAGAGGCAAATGGCAAATAATGTAAATGTGAGGGAGATGGGTTTGTGATGGGTACTTGGTATGTCTTGACTTGAGCGAAGACCTCCCCAACAACGGCGCCAGAAATCCTTCTTGCTACGTCTTGAGCTTGTGTTGGTTTTCCTCGAAGAGGAGAGGGTGATGTAGCAAAGTGTAGCGTAAGTATTTCCCTCAGTTTTGAGAACCAAGGTATCGATCCAGTAGGAGGCTCCTCAAAAGTCCCACGCACCTACACAAACAAACTAAGAACTCGCAACCAACGCAATAAAGGGGTTGTCAATCCCTTCACAGCCACTTGCGAAAGTGAGATCTAATAAAGATAATATGATAAGATAAATATATTTTTGGTATTTTATAATATAGATGCAAAAAGTAAAGATGCAAATAAAAGTAGATTGAAAGCAAATATGATAAGAGATAGACCCGGGGGCCATAGGTTTCACTAGAGGCTTCTCTCAAGATAGCATAAGTATTACGGTGGGTGAACAAATAACTGTCGAGCAATTGATAGAAAAGCGCATAGTTATGAGATTATCTAGGCATGATCATGTATATAGGAATCACGTCCATAACAAGTAGACCGACTCCTGCCTACATCTACTACTATTACTCCACACATCGACCGACTCCTGCCTGCATCTAGAGTATTAAGTTCATAAGAACAGAGTAACGCATTAAGCAAGATGACATGATGTAGAGGGATAAACTCATGCAATATGATATAAACCCCATCTTGTTATCCTCGATGGCAACAATACAATGCGTGCCTTGCAACCCTTTCTGTCACTGGGTAAGGACACCGCAAGATTGAACCCAAAGCTAAGCACTTTTCCCATGGCAAGAAAGACCAATCTAGTAGGCCAAACCAAACTGATAATTCGAAGAGACTTGCAAAGATAACTCAATCATACATAAAATAATTCAGAGAAGATTCAAATATTATTCATAGATAAACTTGATCATAAACCCACAATCCATCGGATCTTGACAAACACACCGCAAAAAGAGTTTACATCGAATAGATCTCCGCAAGAGAGGGGGAGAACATTGTATTGAGATCCAAAAAGAGAGAAGAAACCATCTAGCTAATAACTATGGACCCGTAGGTCTGTGGTAAACTACTCACAACTCATCGGAGGGGCAAGGATGTTGATGTAAAAGCCCTCCGTGGTCGATTCCCCCTCCGGCAGAGTGCCGGCGAAGGCTCCAAGATGGGATCTCACGGATACAGAAGGTTACGGTGGTGGAAATTGTGTTTCGTGGTGCCCCTGGATGTTTTCGGGGTACGTAGGTATATATAGGAGGAAGAAGTACGTCGGTGGCCGCCGGAGGGGCCCATGAGACAGGGGGCGCGCCCTACAGGGGGGCGGCCTCCTGTCTCGTGGCTTCCTCGGAAGCTTCTTGACTTGCACTCCAAGCTCTCCGGATCACATTCGTTCCAAAAATCATGCTCCCGAAGGTTTCATTCCGTTTGGACTCCGTTTGATATTCCTTTTCTTCGAAATACTGAAATAGGCAAAAAAAAGCAGCAATATGGGCTGGGCCTCCGGTTAGTAGGTTAGTCCCAAAAATCATATAAATGTGTAAAATAAAGCCCATAAACATCCAAAAGGGGTAATATAATAGCATGGAACAATCAAAAATTATAGATACGTTGGAGACGTATCAGCCACCCTGCCCGCCCCGAAAACACTCTCCACCGCCGGTCTGCCGCCGCCCCGGCCATCCCTCTAGCCTCCCCCCTCCCCGTGCCGAGCTTTTTCTCCGGCGATCCCCACGCCACCACCCCGCCACCACCGGCGACCACCGCCCCCACCCTGAACCCTAAGATAGATAGTGGGGTACCTCTCCGGCGAGCCCCCCTCCCCGCTGCGGCTGGTTCTTCCTTCACCCCGACGAGCCCCCCCCCCCCCCACCCCCTGAAAATCGACTAACCGAAAAGTCGATTCAGTCGACTGAAGTGTAGCTAAATCGGAGTAGCATCACAAGCAAGAGCAAGAGCGAAAGCAGCAGCGCGAGCAAGAGTAATAGCAAGAGCAGACCAGGCAGGGGACCGAGAGCAAGAGCAGAGCAGCAGCACGAGCAAGAGCTAAAGCAGCAACAGCTCCTAGTGATGTGGACGTCGCCACCGAGGGAGCGACACCATGGAGGAAGTGGTCGGCGACGCCGCTGTGGATGGAGCCGCGCCGTGTCGGCTTGGGACCGAGCGTCGGCAGCACCGTGAGATCGAATCAAGAAGAAAATGCAGCGATTAGTGTACAACCTCTTTGGTGGCACCGATTAGGCTGCAGCTTCATCCGAGGAAACGGTGGTGATGATGCTCTTCCGGTGGTGCAGGTGAAGACGGCGGTGTGGGAATGGAGGTGGCGCGAAAGACGAGGGGAACATCATGGCAGCTCCTTGGAGGTGGAGGACGGGGTGTCTGAACCGGCGGGACGACGAGATCGACAATGGATCCTCAGCCGGTACGGTGGATGAGGGACGTCGAGGTGTTGCTGTGGACAACATCATCGGGGAAGAGGCTCCGTCTGGGTGGCAGACGGAGCAAGGTGTGGGGTTTCGTCGTGGGTTTTCGTGGCCTCGATGTACGAATGGGTGGGCAGATGGGATGGCAGTGGGGAACCATGGCTTAGGTATGCGCTTGTACGAAATGTGGGGTAGGTTACGAAAGTACCCCCACCGATTTGAGGCGGTTCTTTCGGTTCAGGGGTACCACGGGCATTTCGCGTGTCGGGATTTCATAGGAGGTGGGAGTTTTCGCGCGCGTTGTAATTTTGGAATAGCAAGGCGCGGGTTGAGATGGAGGGAGTTGTCGGAACACGACGAGACAAAGATATATCTTAAATATTTCGGGCTAACAAGGCGTGGGTTGAAATTTCTGGACAAGCCTAACGTGTACTGTACCAAATCAATGCGCACTACAAATGTCATTCAAACTTTGAATTCATGTTATGTTCAATTAAAATATTTTGCTACGTGTATAATGCATGCAACCTACTACTCAAATGAACATTTTAGTGCATTCCAAACGTATATACTACCGCTTCAATATGAACTAAATTTGAATTCGTTTCTCTATTTGAATAAGATCTACAGTAATGATTGTTGTGAAGTCAAAGCATTTGAATTCGTTTATCTGTTTTAACAAGATCTACAATCATCATTATTTTCAAGTTAAACCATCATTTGTGTATTATCTTCACAGCACACCACATGATTAGTCTTGAGTTACATATGAACTATGTGTACTATATGAACTCGAACTCGATTTTTTGAATCCACTTTATGTTGATTTCAAATCACATTACATTTCTAGCTCTAGCTAAATCTTCATAACCTAAACCATGTCTCATATGTATAATGTGTTTATCACATTATGTATGGTGCCCTGCCCCCTACGCCTACAAGTATTTAGATGTGAGTTGCAAACACCACACATTACCACAAATTCAAATAAAATGTGAGAATGTTTGATATATAGTATTGTTTATATTGTTCGATATTTAGTTGTAAGCTGCAAACGCCACACATTATCACAAATTCAAATAAAATGTGAGATTGTTTTATGTATAGTATGGTTTAGATTGTTCGACATTTAGCTGTGAGTTGCAAACGCCATGCATTATCACATTATGGTATAACATTTGCACAGCACGTGTATCACCGCTATATTCATGCATGCAATGTTTAAAACACTATGATCTCCTATTCAAATATATGAAACCGCTTTCATATCAAATTATGATCTTTGTTAGTCTCTTACACCCACACAATCCTCTAACCTTTGTAGCTACCACTAACTTTCTCTCGTGCATGCACACGCCCTCCTCGCCCTCCCCCTCCCTCGGCATTCTATCCACCGGGCACATTCATTTTTTTCATTAGGTCGTTCTCCCAGAGTCTCCACAACTCCTTTCTGACACACATTGATTGATAAACCTCTCCAGCGATGCCTGCCTACAACATACACACACACCTTCAATCTCCTCCTTTATGTGTCCTTGTCTCGTGTCTCTCATACGGTCACACACACGTGTAAACTCTCGCCCCTCTTTTCATCGATCTCACAACCGCACACTCCTCCCCCTATATAGCTAGTAGTTGGGCCTCTCGCACCACCTCCTAGCTCCATTCTCTCTATCTATCTGTCTCGCTGGGCCTTATTTGCCTCTAACAAATGGACGTACACCGACCGATCTCTCGCTATACATATAGCTAACTAGGTCCTTATAACTCGTTTTTACCCACGCGTCGATCGATCTACCTCATTAGTTGTGTCTCTCCCTTCCTCCGACAAACAACAATTGATCTACCGAACTAGTTAGGTTTGCTTACCAAACACATGGTTCCCCTTCATCATCCATGGATGCGTCCCGACAGATCTATCACGCACAGGCACACACAGAAACACATCCCCACTCTTATTGATAACATTGCAGTTCCACCCTCAGTTTGTCTAGTAGGCCTCTCCCACCATCTTCGAGAAGCAACTCCATCACCCATCCAGCACTCTACCCATCTCCCTCCCTCTCTCTCTCTTTGTCCCATCATATTTCCCGTCCTTCAGTTATGTATGGATGTCGACCAATCTCCCTCAAGACATAGCTGGGTCTCTCCTTCTCAACACATATACGAGTCGTTCTACCTCTATAGTTAGGTCTCTGCCTACCCCTCCCCCCACCCCCCTCCCCCCCCCCCCCCCACACACACACACACCGATACATCAAGTGCTCTAGTCATGTCTCCCTGCCACACACAAACTTGACATGTGCCCTCTAACGTTCCGGTAGGCCAGTCGCCCTATATCTTTGACTTGCACACACACACAATTTCGATGGCTCTCTTCATCGATCTCGCACCCACCCACTTGATCCTCTCTTCGAATCTATCGATAGCGGTGACCCCTCCCTCTCTTCTCGTGGATTGCCCGACCCTCTATATATGATATGGATAGGCCTCCATTTCACACACATTGCATGCAAAATTTTGTTTCAGATGTCATCGACACATATTCCCAAAAATAATTCATGAAATCAACCCCCACCCCACCCCCACCCCCACCCCAAAACAAAAAACACTCACGAACGCGGTTTGTATCTCTCTCTCACACACACACACGTAGGTGGGGGACGTGCACGAAGAGAAGAGGTGCATGCATGGGGCACGTACTCCCGTCTCTTTCCCAACCACACCCGCGCGGGTACACGGTGGAGCTCATTTCTGTACGAAAAAGGGAGCCCACATGGTAATTTGGCACGTGTACCGGTTGTCCACTTGGTGGAGGGAGGATCTCTACCACGGGTGAACAAACAAATTGCAACTTGATGCGTTATGTTAAATTAAAAAAAGAGGCAAACCATGTGGGGCCTACCTTAGAGGCAAGGCTCTATACACTGGAGTACTTTTGATGTGTCCCGTCAACTCGCAGAACGAGGAGAAGCTTGCTTAGTATGCTGTCTCCCCCGCCCACGGGTGCGGTGGCTCGCAGGATGAGGTGAAGCTTGCTCTGCCTTACGCCCGCTCCCTCGCCCATGCAGGTGGTGGCTCGCAGGACAAGGAGAAAAAAATTACTACTCCCTCTGTTTACTCCTTGTCCCTACTGCCTTGGTTATAGAGATTATATCATATTGTTTGGAATATATATGTCCTTTAGTAGATTTCAATATGAACTACTAATACATACTCACAACACTGATGTATATATACGTATTTTAGAGTGTAGATTCACTCATTTTGCTCCGTGTGTAGCACTCTCCCTCGCCCCTCGACCCTCGCCCACGTGGTGGACGTGCAGCAATTCATTCGGTCTCATATAGCCAGAACGATATATACTGCACTACCATTATTGCTCGACTTCCCGAAGAGGCGAAGAGCCAATCGCAAGGTTAATATTTTGGAGATGCCAAGCGCAAGGTTATAGGAGAACGAGTAGTAGGTGCCACGTCATTTATAAATAAAGTTTTTTTTCTTCAGTGGCACATACGCAATATGATAGGTTCATATGGAGAGAAAAGGAAACCGCTCCACTATATACATAGTCAGGACGGGCCAGCCTACATGGTTGCTTGCTGGGGTTGCTCTCTTCACACTCTCTCGCACAAAACGATTGTGGCCACATCTCTAACATCCCGGCGGATCACGTTCGCTGGGGGAAGGGGTGGATGCTTAGTGTAGATGCGGTCGCCGTCGCCGACGGTGAAAACCTACTGTCGGCACGTCCCGATCAGGGGTCCCCGCCGTTCTCTCTCACAAAGCCTGTGAGGTTGCCTTCGTCCCTTGCTCACTGCCGCGACGTGGGCAGTTGCCGCCTCCCGCCGCCCTCCTCAAGGTTGAGCTACGTCCCTCAGGTACAGCTCCCTTTACAGCCGGCTTGTACCACTGCTCCAGCTGCCCACATCACTCCCCGTGGATATTTCTCTACTTCTTTGCCCCGCACATACCTCTACTGGCTTCTACGTATTGTATTTGTGATGAGTTTATGTCTCATCAACTAGTCCTAGTAATCTTATTCTAATCATGCTTCTTCAATTTCTTTGCCACGGGGATGCTCATCTCGATTTTGGTGAAACTGCACAAAATGATCCAATGGTCAAAAGGTTTCAAACTTCATTTATTAGGAAGCTCGAACTTTGCCAGCAAATTGAAGCCTGGTTAGGGTTCATGGTTCAAGGGCTAGGGACTGCATGGATCTTATTTTTCTTTAATTACCTCTGTTCCAAAATAAGTGTCAACTTTAGTAGTAGTACAACTTTGTACTAAAGTTTGCACAAAGTTGAGACACTTATTTTGGAACGGAGGGAGTACATATTTGCTATGATCTGTCAATCATTGAGATGCAATAGCATGCATGTTAGTCTCCTTTGTATTTGATGAAATGTTGCAACGGGAAACCTTGGACGCAAGATACATGTAACAGAAGCTGGAAGCTTCATAGCATTGTACAAATTTATCTCGCTGATAAATTACAGTACGTACTATACTAGTACTTCCTTCGTTCCTAAATATAATTATTTGTAGAGATTTCACCATGAACCACATGCGGATGAATATAGATGCATTTTAAGTGTAGATTCATTCATTTTGTTCCGTATGTAGTTCACCTAGTGGAATCTCTACAAATACTTATCTATTAGTAATAGCTAGCCCCCACTACTAGGAATTCTCTATCCGCTCCTTGAGCCACATCATCAAAATTAATGCAGCCGTTAGATGAACTAAATCGGTCCATAATAGCCATCTGATCTATACGTTGAGAGGGTCCGCAGCCCCCAGAGTACGGAGTCGAGCTCCTCGACCCAGTGCTTGTCTGATTCTGTCAAAGACCGCACTAGTCTGGGTTTAATGCCGCTCATAATAATACCATTGGCTCGTTCGACTTGACCGTTGGTTTGCGGGTCATAGACGGAGGCGTAATCGAGCTTGATGCCCAGATTAGCACACCAAGTTTTCACCTCATTGGCTGTGAAATTGGAGCCATTATCAGTGATGATGCTGTGCGGAACACCATAACGGTGCACAACACCGGATATAAAATCTATCACTGGTCCAGCTTTGGCCGTTTTGACTGGTTTTGCTTCTATCCACTTAGTGAATTTATCCACCATGACCAACAGATATTTTTTTCTTATGGCTTCCTCCTTTAAGGGGTCCGACCATATCAAGCCCCCATACCGCAAAAGGCCAAGTGATGGGGATTGTTTGTAGAGCGGTGGGTGGCATGTGGCTTTGGTTGGCGAAAAGCTGGCATCCGACGCAATGTTGGACAAGGTCCTGCTCGGGCCGTTGGCCAATAGAAACCTGTATGGAAGGCCTTGCTTACAAGGGCCCAAGCTGCGGCGTGGTGACCACCGAGACCAGCATGAATTTTAGCCAAGAGCTGCCGCCCTTCTTCCTCAGAGATACATCTTTGGAGTACTCTGGTAGCGCTTTTCTTGTAAAGTTCTCCCTCGTGAACCTTGTAGGCTTTAGAGCGCCGCACAATGCAGCGCGCCTCATTTTGATCCTCAGGGAGTTCTCGCCTATTAAGGTAGGTCAAGAAGGGTTCGGTCGATGGGGCAATGACTGCCATGATGAGATGGGCCGATGGTGTAATTTAGATGGCTGAGCCCCCGATGATGTCGGTGTGTTCAGAATCTGGGGTTATAGTCGGATCCGGATTGGTGTTGCCGCTCTCCCCTTGCCACACCACAGGATGGCTTGAAAATCCTTTCCAAAAAGATGTTAGGTGGGACGGGGTCGCGCTTGGCGCCGATGCGAGCAAGGACATCCGCCGCTTGATTGCTTTCTCGAGCCACATGGTGAAACTCGAGCCCCTCGAACCGAGCCGACATTTTGAGAACGGCGTTATGGTAAGCGGCCATCTTCGGATCTTTGGCATCAAAATCTCCATTTATTTGGAATATTGCGAGGTTTGAATCCCCGCGCACTTCTAGCCATTGTATGCCCATGGAGACAGCCATCCGAAGACCATGCAACAAGGCCTCGTATTCGGCTGCATTGTTGGAGTCTGTGTATAATATTTGGAGTACATACTCAACTATATCTCCGGTGGGGGATGTTAAGACAACGCCTGCTCCCAAGCCTGCCAACATTTTGGAGCCGTCGAAATGCATGACCCAGTTGGAATATGTGCCGTACTCTTTAGGGAGTTTGGTCTCTGTCCATTCGGCGAGGAAGTCGGCTAGTACTTGAGAGTTAATGGCCTGGCGCGGTTTGTATGTTATGTCGAATGGGAGGAGCTCAATGGCCCACTTGGCAATCTAGCCCATAGCGTCGCGGTTGTTTATTATGTAATTGAGTGGTACCTCGGAGGCCACCATTATTAAGCACTCTTGAAAGTAGTGTCGTAGCTTCCGGGATGCCATGAAGACCGCGTATGCAATTTTTTGGTAATGAGGGTACCAGGATTTGCATGGTGTGAGGACAGTGGATACGTAGTAGACCGGCTTCTGAAGCGGGAATTTGTGTCCGTCCTCCTCTCATTCGACGACGAGCACCGCACTTACGACTTGGTGTGTGGCCGATATGTATAATAACATCGGTTCACCGATGTTCGGCGCGGCCAGGATTGGGTTGCTTTCTAGAAGAGCCTTTATTTCTTCCAGTCTGGCCGTCGCCACGTCCGTCCACTCGAAGTGATCGGTGCGTCGGAGAAGGCGATAGAGTGGCATTGCCTTTTCTCCTAGTCTGGAGATAAAGCAGCTTAAAGCTGCTACGCACCCGGAGAGTTTTCGGACTTGTTTGAGATCTGTTGGCGTAGCCAACTGTGACAAAGCTCAGATTTTAGCTGGGTTCGCCTCAATTCCCATATTGGAGATGATGAAGCCCAGCAGTTTTCCAGCGGGAACGCCGAAAACACACTTTTCCGGATTGAGCTTGATGTCATATGTTCGGAGGTTGTCGAATGTGAGATGCAGATCGTCTATTAATGACTCGACGTGCCTAGTTTTGATCACTACATCATCCACGTATGCTTCAACTGTCATGCCAATTTGTTTCTCCAGGCATGTTTGAATCATGCGTTGGTAGGTGGCACCGGCGTTTTTGAGCCCGAAGGGCATAGTGTTGAAGCAGACATGCCCGTATGGGGTGATAAATGCCGTTGTAGCTTGGTCGGACTCCTTCATCTTGATTTGATGGTATCCGGAGTATGCGTCGAGGAAACACAGTGGGTCGTGTCCTGTGATAGCATCGATAATCTGATCGATGCGTGGGAGGGGGAAGGGATCTTTAGGGCAGGCCTTGTTGAGGTCTTTGAAATCGACACATAGGCGCCAGGATTTATCCTTCTTTGGTACCATCACCAGGTTTGCTAGCCAATCCGGGTTTTTTTTTCTTTGATGAATCCGGCCTCGAGTAACTTGGCTAGCTCCTCCCCCATAGCTTGTCGTTTGGGTTCTAAAAAGCACCATACTGTTTGCTTTACTGGCTTATATCCCTTCAATATATTGAGGCTGTGTCTGGCCAGCCTGCGTGGGATCCCTGGCATATCAGAAGGATGACAGGCGAATATGTCCCAATTTTCACATAGGAACGCTTGTAGTGCAGTTCAACCGTCGGATCCAGCTGTGCCGCGATGGATGCTGTCTTCTTGGGGTCCGTCGGGTGAACTTGGAATTTGACTATTTCATCTGCTGGTTTACAGGAGGTGGATTTGGGTCGCTTGTCCAGGATCACATCGTCCTTGTCCACCGTGGAGCGCAATGTGGTTAACTCTTCGGCCGCGAGGGCTTCAGACAATGCCTCGAGGGCTAGGGCTGCGGTTTTGTTTTTGGCGCGGAGTGCTATGTCCGGATCACTGGCAAGAGTGATAATACCATTGGGCCCGGACATCTTAAGCTTCATGTACCCGTAATGGGGTATAGCTTGGAAGCATGCAGACGCGTCTCACCCTAATAAGGCGTGATATCCACTGTTGAAAGCGGCCACTTGAAAGGTTATCTCTTTGGACCGGTAATTCTCCGGCATGCCAAATACCACATTGAGTGTGATTCTTTCGTGCATCGCGCCTCCCGGCTAGGAATTATTCCTCGAAAGGTCGTGCTACTTTTCTCAATGCGGCTCCAGTCTATTTCCATTTTGTTGAGAGTTTCCTCATAAATGAGGTTTAGTCCACTGCCGACGTCCACGAGTACTTTGGTAAGCCGAAAACCGTCCACGATCGGACTGAGGACCAATGCGGCTGGTGCCCGAACTATTCTGAATTTTGATTCGCCACTCCATTGAAAGTTATGGCCGTGTCATTCCAAGGGTTTATTGCTGCAACTTGGCAGATGTCAGTGAGGCTGCGGAGTGCCCTTTTGCGCCTATTGTTTGAGGTGAAAGTCTCGAAAACTGTCAATACTATAGAGTCGTTGTCTTTCGTGGGATGTTGCTCTGCGGCATTTTTGGTGAGGAGATCCTCGCCGCTCTTGGCCACTTGCCAGAGTATCCAACATGCTCTAAGGTTGTGGGTTGGTACATTATCCGGTGTTGTGTGTATTTTGCATGGCCTATCAAGCCATCCCTCAAGAATGGTTCCGCGCCCTGTAATGGGCTTCGATTTTTTTACTATTGGATCAGGCGACCGAAGAGGGTGCGTTCTCTTTGTTCGGACGGGGGGTTGGTTAGGAACCGGTGGCTCCCAAGAAGCTGCCTGAGTTTTCCAGGCGTTTTCCATTGCGTAGTACTTCTGTACTATGGTTGCCAAGTCAGCAAAGTGTAATACGTGATGGCGGTTGATGGCATTAAGGATTCCCTCGTCCATGCAATTTTTGCACAATAATGAGATTGCGTCTTCATCGCGGCAGTCTTTGACCTTGTCTTTGACAAGGAGGAATCTGGCCCAAAAGTGATGGACCGTTTCTTGAGGCTACTGTCTGATGTGTATAAGATCACGTATATCTGGGTGGGTGGGTGGGATCGAATCCGAACCCTAACCTGATTTGGGATCCGGAGTCTGAGAAACTTCCGAGCTTAACAGTTCGGGCTCCGGGATATCAACCAATTTTTCAGGTCCACAGTCCGACTCCAAGTTCGGAGGAAGGGGCACCCTTCCGTGGACCGGTATCCGGCTCTCCGAGCTTGGAAATCCGAACATAATTCATCCTCAATATAGAGGGAGAATTGTTGTACTGCTCCTCCACAACCGCTATCTGATGGGTGATCAGCAGAGATTTGATTTCTCTCTGATCGGGTTTAAGCCCAATCAGATCATAGTCTGTAGCGACCCCCAAGGTGGCGAAGCGATCCAGGAGTTCGTTTAAACATGAAAGCTCCATGGGATCCATCTGTTCGGAGATTCGGAATCAACACGAAGGCGATTTTCGATGACTCGAGAAGTCATCGTCGGTGCAACTGCCGAACGGGCGGTCATGGTAAAACCGCCCAGACGGAGGGTTTGGCCTGAGGCCAGAACTCCTCCGGAGGTGATACTGTCCTTGATAACAAGGCGAGCCATCAATTCTTTTTTCAACGTCACAGTGGCTCTCAATGAAAGCACCAATGTCGGTGTCAAAACCAGCAGATCTCGGGTAGGGGGTCCCGAACTGTGCATCTAAGGTTAATGGTAACAGTAGGCGGGGGACAGAATGTTTACCCAGGTTCGGTCCCTCTTATGGAGGTAATACCCTACTTCCTGCTTGATTGATCTTGATGAATATGAGTGTTACAAGAGTTGATCTACCACGAGATCGTAATGGCTAAAACCCTAGAAGTCTAGCCTATGTTTATGATTGTAGTTGTCTGTACGGACTAAACCCTCCGATTTATATAGACACCGGAGGGGGCTAGGGTTACACAAAGTTGGTTACAGAGAAAGGAATCTACATATACGAATCATCAAGCTTGCCATCCACGCAAAGGAGAGTCCCATCCGGACACGGGAAGAAGTCTTCTGTCGTGTATCTTCATAGCCCAACAGTCCGGCCCATGTTAATAGTCCGGCTGTCCGAAGACCCCTTAATCCAGGACTCCCTCATGGACACAACTGGTTGATTCCAGTTGCTTATGGTGTTCTAGAAGTGGAGGCTACTGAGAGTTGGACATGGTTTTTCACAAACCTGAAGAAAATGCTAGGTCATCTAGAAGGTTTAGTGATACATATTGATGCTTGCAAGGGATTGGAAACTGCTGTTGATGATGTGTACCCTGGAGTGGAACATAGAGAGTGTATGAGACACTTGGCTCGGGATTTCAGTAAGAAATTTAAGGGGAAGTTCTATGATGATAACTTATGGCCTTGTTCACTAACCTACAGTATCAAGAAGCATAATTATCATTTGAACCAGCTCAAAAGCAAACCCAAAGTGAAGGAATTTTTGGAGGAGCACCACATAAAAATCTGGGCAAGAGCTGATTTCAATGAGATGTGCAAGGTTGACTGTGTGAACAACAACCTTGCTCAATCATTCAACTCAAGAATCAGGAAATACAAGAGTCTTCATATAGTTGACCTGCTAGACAAGATTAGGCAATACATCATGGAGAAATTTGACTTAAGAAACATAATTGCCACTGACCATTTCATTGGGCACTACATCATACCAGTAGTAATGAAGGTTTTGATGGATAAGACTAAAGGTTTGGAAATGAGTATAGTTAGGAGAAGCCCAACAGAGGCTGAGGTGACTACTACTGATAGACAGAAAAGAGAATGGAGGTACCCTGTTGACTTAGAGAAGTGGTCTTGCAGTTGTAGGCAGTGGCAGATCACTGGTAAACCCTGCATCCATGCCCTTTTTCCATCACTGCTCTAAGAGGTGAAGCAAGTGGAATAGATTAGTATGTCCACAAATATTACTTAGTTGAGATGTTTAGAGCAACTTATGCTGACAATCTACCAGCTCTAGAAGGCAAACAACAGTGGGACTGTGTAGATCCAGGATTCAAGCTGTGTGCTCCTGTTCAGAACAGACCACCAGGCAGACCAAGAAAGCAGAGGATAAGGTATACCGGTGAAGGAAAGGGCCTTGGTCCTAGGAAGTATAAGTGCAAGAGATGTGGAAGATGTGGACACAAAACCAAAGGCTGCAAAGAATCTGTTGATCCAACCTTTGGAGAAGAAGAACATTGGGGATCAGATGATGCAGATGATCATCCAACAGCTAATGAGCTAGCAGAAACAGAAGTAGAATATGAGGAGGAGGATGAAGAGCGAAGTTGATGTTCTTCAGTAGCAGATGCTACCACCAAAGGAAACCTCACATGAGGCATCTACACAAGCTAATGTAGTCAGGTATGTGCCAGCAACTTGTGTTACTCTTCATTCATATCTTCAACTTGTTTCAGTTTTCATTAGTTCATATCTTAAAAATTGTGAGATGTTTGAAATTGTTTTAGTCCTAGAAAGAATTATAAAAGAGGAGCAGAGAGGGGAGCTTCTCCAGGGTGTTGCAAGCAGAAGAAAAATGTACCAACAACTACATTTTTCTCAGTTACTAGTAGCAGTTTTAACAGCAAGGGTGTCTCTCTAGCCAAAAAAGCAACAACAACAGTTGAAGCTCCACCCACTACCCCCCAATCCAGTAAAGAACACTAGAAGCAAGGCAAAGCTGGATCCAAACCCAGCCAAGAATGCCAGGAGCAAGAAACTTCAGCTTTAGTATTGTTACTAGATAAAACTATTATGCATTTGATGTTGTTGTGTGTGGACTATGATAGCTAGTACTTTTATGTTCTTAGTGTTTTATGCACTAGTTATGCCCCAGTGCTTGGTACATTTGTGATGATCAACTTCTTAATGCTTTATGCACTAGTTATGCCCAGTGTTTGGTACATTTGTGATGACCAGCTTCTTCTTCTTAATGCTTTGTGCTCACTGTTTTGGCATAAGTTTGTTGTTGATCTACTTTGGCATAGTTTTGGCATCGACGTCGTCGACGACAAAAACTACATCTACTTTGTCATAGTTTTTTCGTCGTCAACGACAAGAATTACATCTACTTTGGCATAGTTTTGTCATCGGCGCCATCGACGACAAAAACTACATCTACTTTGGCACACTTCTGTCTACTTAGGACATCTCAACCAGCATCTACTTTGCATCCATCCACACCATCATCTAGTTTGCAGTAACAAAATAGCATGTTCATCTTGACCACAACAGTGCATCATCATCTTCAAATACATCATACTAGGTTGTACCATTCTGTCAACAAGCAAAACCTGATACAACTACAACACAAACAACAGTACAACACAAATTCCTACAAACAACAATGCTAAAAGAAGCATCATCTCATCTCTTCCTCTCAGCTTCTTCTTCAAAACAAGATTCTTTCTTGACAGCTCAAGGTTTTCCTTCTTCAAGTTGTGACTTTTGATCCAGCTCTATTCTACCTCTACGTGCAGGTCTTAAAAAGCCAGGGCTGCACGCAATGGAGGAGGAGGATCAACCCAAACCACCCACTGACACTCCTATGGTAACTGATTACACATCACATTAACCAAAAATTACATATTTTATAAACAAGAACTAAAAGATGCTCAAATTCACAAACTCTTACTTCTAAAGGAAACCCTAAAAACCGGCGGCCAGTGCTTGCCTCTTCCCAGGAAATACGGCGGGCTGGAACAAGACCGTGACCAGGGCAAAAATGATTTGAACGATACTCCAATCCACAGTAGGTGTCATAGGGAAGAAAGAACTCGAAGACGAGCTGCACAATCCCGACCCCATCAACCTAAACCAAATGGAAGGGAAGGAAGGTCAAAATTTTCCCCAAATATCACAAACCCTAGAAACCCTATCACGAATTGGGGGTGGAGGAAGTCGCACAAGCTGATGTTCACTTACCTCACCGGCTGCCTACGAGTAGTTGGACGAGCCTGAGCTCGCCGTGCTGCGCGGCTCCATCCTCTTCCTCGACAGGCCTCTTCTCGCCGGCTTTGCTCCTCCGTTTTGTTCAGCCCGAGCTCACTGAGGATGAAAGAGTACTAAGTGTAGCACCGACAGGGGCAAAAATGTCCAAAATTTAGTGCCGCTTATGGTCAAACGACACTGACTGGACGGAGCCGTGCCGGAAGTGCAAAAGCACAAGAAAAGCAAACTAAATTGGGCAAGACCGCATGTTTTCCAAAAGTAGGGGCAATCCTGACAAGTGGTACCCAACTAAGGGTATAAAACCGATTATCCCATAAAAATATAGCTCCAAGTAAAATTACCGATAGTTGGTAGAAGAAAGAGGGGATGCCTTCTGGGGCATCCCCAAGCTTAGATGCTTGGGAATCCTTGAATATTACCTTGGGATGCCTCGGGCATCCCCAAGCTTAGGCTCTTTCCACTCCTTATTCCTTCTTCCATCGTGATCTCACCCAAAACTTGAAAACTTCAGCACACAAAACTCAACAAAACCTTTGTGAGATCCGTTAGTATAATAAAGCAAATCACTACTTGAGGTACTATGGTAAACCCATTCATAATTTATTATTGCATTCTAACTACTGTATTCTAACTTCACCATGGCTTATACCCCCTGATACAATCCATAGATTCATCAAAACAAGCGAACAACGCAACAAAAATAAAATATGTCAAAAACAGAACAGTCTCTAGTAACTCGAACAATGACCATACTTATGTAACTCCAAATATTCTAAAAAATTAGGACAATGTGGGCAATTTGTATATCAGTCATGTGTAAAAACTTCAGAATTTTAGCACGCTCCAGCAATTTAAATAATTCTGTTACTGGATGCAAAAGTTTCTATTTTTGCACAAAATCAAAGCAACTATCATCCAAATCATCCCAAAGGCTTTACATGGCAAAAACACTAACTAAAACACAAAACACTCATAATAGTAGCATAATTGTGTGCACACAAAAATAGAAAAAGAAACAAGGAAATTAATATTACTATTGTGCTTCCTCCCAACTAGCGCTATTATTTTACGCCCCTAGCTAAGCGTAATGCATAGGTTCAAGTGTTGTCATCTTTCAAATTAATTCCATAGGTGGCCCTCATAATAGATTCATATGGTTGCTTAATTATCTTTCTAGGGAAGTGTTCCATACCCTTCTTTAACATAAATAGAAATTTTATATTCCCTTCTTTCATGTCAATAACAACACATATGGTTCGTACGAACGGTCTACCCAGTATTATGGGACAAGACGGATTACAATCAATATCAAGCATAATGAAATCAACGTGTACATAATTTCTATTTGCAACAATAAGAACATCATTTATTCTACCCAAAGGTTTCTTGATAGTAGAATCAACTGAGTGCAAATTAAGAGAACATTCATCCATATTGGTAAAACCTAGCACATCACATAGAGATTTTGGTATTGTGGAAACGCTAGCACCCAAATCACATAAAGCATTGCACTCATAATTTTTAATTTTAACTTTAATGGTGGGTTACCACTCATCATATAATTTCCTAGGTATTCAGACCTCCAATTCTACCTTTTCTTCTAAAGCTTTCATCATTGCTTTTACAATGTGTTTAGTAAAAGCCTTGTTTTGTTCATAAGCATTGGGTGAATTTAACACGGATTGCAACAAAGATATATACTCAATTAAAGAACAACTATCATATTTAAAGCATTTTCAATCCAAAAGAGTGGGCACATCACTATTTAAAGTTTTTACCTCTCCAAACCTACTTTTATCAATTTTTTCATTAAGATTTTCACCCTCCGAATTATGGGGAAGCCTTCTAGCTAAAGTTGACTCTTATTCAATATACTTTTCATAAATTTTTACATTGCTAAATAAATATTCAATAGAAGAAACAGCAATCATTTTAATATCTTCATCATTACTATGATAAAAATCGGGTGGGATCGCTTTTTCTAAGAATTCTCGCTTAGCCCTCAACCTAGCGGTTCTTTCTTTAATTTCATCCATGGAGACAAGAAGAGATTTAATTGATTCATTTATATCAAGCTTGGGTGGAAAAAAAATTAGTTTTACGATTATCCACATCATAAACGATTCTATCCATGCTCCTAGACATATCATCAAGTTTACTCAAATTTTCTTCTATCATAGTGTTGAAAACTTTTTGAGCATTAAAGAATTATTTGATATTACTTTCAAGATCAGAGGGCATCCTACTATTATTATTATTATTATTATTATTATTATTATTATTATTATTATTATTATTATAAGAAGAAGAAGAATTACCATAGGAAGTGTCATAATTATTAGAGGAATTTCTAGGAAACGGCCTATGATTAAAATTACCTCTATAAGCATTACTATTGAAATTGTTTAGCAAGACATAATTCACGTCTATGGGATCATTGTGTTGCTCAATCAGGTATACAATGGCACATCATTAGGATCAATATGATCACTTTTACTAGCAACCAATTTCATAAGTGCATCTATTTTATCACTCAAAGTACTAATTTCCTCAACAGAATTCACCTTTTTACTAGTAGAGGTTCTTTCGGTATGCCATTGTGAATAATTTGCCATAATATTATAAAACAATTTTGTGGCTTCCCCTAGTGTTATTTCCATAAAAGTACTGCCCGCGGCAGAATCTAAAAGGTTTCTAAAAACAAAATTCAATCCCTCATTAAAAATTCGTATGATCATCCATAAATTCAAACCATGAGTAGGGCAATTTCCTATCATTAACTTCATCCTCTCCCAAGATTGGGCAACATGTTCATGCTCAAGTTGCTTGAAATTCAAAATTTGATTTCTAAGAGAAATAATTTTCATGGGAGGAAAATACTTGGCAATAAAAGCATCTTCGCACCTATCCCAAGAATCAGTACTATTTCGTGGCAAAGATGAAAACCAAGTTTTACCACAATCTCATAGTGAGAACGAAAATAATTTTAATTTTACAATATCATTATCCACGTCTTTTTTCTTTTGCATATCACACAATTCAACGAAAGTGTTAAGATGTGATGCGGCATCTTCATTAGGACTACCGCAAAATTGCTCTTTCATAACAAGATTTAGCAAAGCGGCATTAATATCACAAGACTCCGCACTAGCGGCGGGAGGAGAAATCGGAGTACTAATAAAATTATTACTAGTATTCAAAAAATCACACAATATTGTATCTTCTTGAGACATCGCGACTAAGCAAACAAGATAACAAGCAAAGAAAAGGGCAAACACAAAAAGAGCAAACGGAAAAATCTTTCTTATTTTGTAAAAACCTTTTAGAAGTGGGGGAGACGAAAATGAAAGGCAAATGGCAAATAATGTAAATGTAAAGAGATGAAAGTTTATGCGTAGATACTTGATAGATGTTGATGATGTCTCCCTGGCACCGACACTGGAAATTCTTCCTGCTAGTTGTGAGGTGCGTTGGGATTTCCTCGAGGAGGAAAGGATGATGCAATATGATACGTCTCCAACGTATCTACTTTTCCAAACACTTTTGCCCTTGTTTTGGACTCTAACTTGCATGATTTGAATGAAACTAACCCGGACTGACGTTGTTTTCAGCAGAACTGCCATGATGTTGTTTTATGTGTAGAAAACAAAAGTTTCTCGGAATGTCCTAAAAATCCACGGAGGCACTTTTTGGAAAATATAAAAAATACTGGCGAAAGAATCAAGACCAGTGACGTGGGGAACGAACACCTATGGGGCAGGGCCCCTTTTCGGTCCGGCAAGGGAGCAGAGGGCGCACGAAGAGCAGATCGAGGCGAAGCACGCGAGGGATTTTACCCAGCTTCGGAGCTCTCCGGAGAGATAAAACTCCTACTGCTGCTTTGTGTTTCTATTCTGTTCTTGCTTGAGAGTGTGGGTGTGTTGTGGTTTCGAATGAGTCGAACCTCTTCTATGTGCGCATGGGCCTCCTTTTTTATAGTTTAAAGGGGTCACCGACAGGTGGCAGCGTAGAGAGAGGGGTAAAAAAGTAAAAACAGGGGTTGGTACAACTGCTACCAACAGTGCCCCCTACCTAACTCTGACGGCAGGGGACAAGGGCATTTAATACCCGTCCGGTCGCCCAAACAGTGCAGAGAGGCGACCGTTAGGGGCGCCACCGCCTGCCACAATGGCCTTCTCGTCATCTCCACTTGCCACCTCGCACCGCTCGGCTTCACAGCGCCCCGCCACGTGCTCCTGGGATGGTCCTGGGGCGACACATCGTCGGATGCGCTGGAGCGTGGGTGGAGAGTGGCAGCCTCGCCGCGGCAAGCGCCTTGCCGTGGTCGTTGTCTTGCCGCACCCGAGAGCTTGTCGCTTGTCGGGTCTTCCCGGGACGCGCGGCGCATCGCGGCAAGTTCTTCGTAGTGCCTTGGTTGGCCTTCCCGGAAAGCTCCTCTTGCCGGGGCCTTGTCCTTCCCGGCGAGTTACTCTTGCCGGGGCCTCGTCTTCTTAGTTAAAATACTTTGTTCTTGAATGGCATCAATATGAGCTACGGAGGATCTTGGCGGACGCCCGGCAAGCCTTGCCGCGGGACGCTGCGACTGCCCGTGCACAAGTTCGGGATACTAAGGTACCCCTACTTTAGTACACCGACAGGAGCCCCCGGGCCTGGGCCATACACGGTGCCGAGCGCTATTGGGCTAGGCCCAAAACAGGGCACGGGCACACGCGGCCTGGGTCCACACTAATTCCGACTCCGTATCCACCGCGCCCTCCCGTAACGGCACGCGTCAAACGCGGCGTCGTGGGAGAGATCGTGGGCAATTCTTTTAATCAGGAAAGGCGTAACGTTCGCCTCCCCTTTTTGTAAGCAGAGGAAACTGGGCCGTTCCCCCACCTTCGCCACTTGCAGTATCTTCCTCCGAAAGCTCCGCCGCTCCCCTCCGCTTCCCAAGCCGAAAGAGAGCAGCGCTCCGCCGCCCGTCGCCGCCGCCGTCGCCGCCAACCTCCTCCACTGCTTCCGCCATGGCTCCGAAGACCGGGAAGAGCGTGAAGTCGGCCGAGGCGCTCCGGCTGGAGGCGCTGCGCAAGGAGCAAGCACTTTTCCCCCCGAGCTCACCCCGAAGGCGCTGCGGGAGGAGTTCTATCTCTTCTGGTCGACGGAGACGCGGGCGCATCCGCGCATGCAGGTGCTCTCCGCCGAAGCTTCCACTTCGAGGTGGTGCCCAAAAGGGTACTATTTCTTTCCGGTGTTCTTCTACTGTGGGCTCTGCCCACCTTTTTCTGATTTCCTCTGCGACATCATGAATACCTACGGGTTTCATGTTCTTGATTTCACCCCCAACGCCGTTCTGACAATGGCGGTTTTCGCACACCTCTGCGAGAACTTCGTTGGCATCCACCCAAATGTTGCTCTTTTTCGCCACTATTTCACCCCCCGAGCCGAGAAAGGAGAGCCATTGGCTGGCGGAATCGCCTAGACCTCACGAATCGGCATGGAGGTGTATCTGGTGGGCGAGCTCCGCAGCAAGTGGGATGAGTGGAGGGCGGAGTGGTGCTGGATCGTTGACACCAATCCGCAGCCATTCACCAACCTGCGCCAGACCCGGGTAGTGCGCGGCGGCGACTGGAGCGCTCTGTCGCCCGACGACGCCAGGCTGAAGATTGCCACCACCCGAATCCTCCGGCTCAGGCTTGCCGGGCTCACAGCAGGGGCAGTTGGCGCGGATTTCCTTCGCCATTGCATCGCCCCTCTGCAGAAGAGGGCGAGGCCCGCCTGGCTGTTTGGCGGCCCGGCGGATATCATGAGGCTGCGTCCAGGCCTCAACTTCAACTTCACAGTTCTGGAGCTTGACGGGATGCTGAAGGAGCTGTTCAAGCATGACGCCAACCATCCAGAGTGGTTCAGGCTGCCGCAGGGCGTCATCCCATTGTGCAACAACTCCCAGCGCGATCGCATCTGCGCAATGATGCCAGAGTGCGACTCGCACGGGATAAGCCCAACTTGGATGGAGCCCGCCGACGACGTCATGCGGCAATTCTTCGATGGCTTGACGGAGGTAGCAGTCAATGCCGACGAGCAGAGGCTCCTCACCTGCGACACCACCGACGATGAGATGCGGTACATCGCCACCAGGGCCGAAGAGGCGGCGGCAGCCGCCGCCGCGGGCGAGTTTGGCTTCACGTTGGAGGAGGCTGCGGCGGCTGAGGCGGCAAGCCTTGCCGACCGGGAGGACCTTGCTGGAGGGGTCGTTGGCGAGGGGGAGCCCGAGGCCGAAGCGAGCGAGCCCGCCGAGGGCGCGAGCGGCCAGCCATCCTCGAGCAGCTTGCTGCAGGCGGAGCCCCCAGCGCAGCCCCAATTCCAACCAAGAAGGCGCCTCCGTCGAGTTGGAGACACAGCAGGGCGGCAAGCAGGCCAACAGCCGCAGCGTCGTGAGACGCACTCCACCGCGGCAAGTACCGTTGCCGCGGGAGTGTCTCAGGCCGTGCCGGCAACTGAGGCGGGGTCTTCCCGGGCTGCCACGCCCGATCCTGCCGCAGCTCCCGGCAAACGTCCAAGGGAGCCTACTCCTCCGCCTCGCCGCGCAGAAAGGGTACCAGATTTCGACCTCTCTGCGCTGAGCTCCGACGAGGAGGAAGAAGAGGAGGAGGAGGAGTAAGGCTTTCTTCTCACTGTACTTGTTTTTCTTTGATCTTTATTGCTACTTGTCTTGTATCTGATTTGCTTCCCTCTGAATCCCTGTTCCATTTCAGGACTCTGGCCGAGAGAGCGGCGAAGAGGGCCAAGGTTCCTGTGGTTATCATCGAGGATGATCCTGCTGTGATGGCAGAAGACACGTCCGAGACCACCTTGACGGACCCGGTTCCTTCTCCTCGCAGCAGCCCCCAGCGTAAGTGTTTGGTTCACTTCCTGTTGTGGGGCGCGCATGGGTGTTTCTTCTTTTGCTGACATCTTGATTGTTGATTCATTTGTGTAGGAGCAGAACAGGCCCATCAGGAGCAAGCAGAAACCGCCCCGGAGGTGCTGTCTGCTTCAACTACGCCGCCAAGGGGCGGTTCCCCGACAAGGGAGCGCTCCCCGGCAAGGGAGAGGTCACCGGCAAGAGACGGAACCAGTGAGCCCTTGGTGGAGGAACCCATGGTCACAGAGCCCAGCACAGGTAACCTTCCTTGTCGGAAATCTTCCCTTGGGTTTTTCTTCTGATCTTCTTTTTGGATCTTTGCTTGACTTTTTCTTCCTCTTCCTGTCTTCTGATCCCCCTCTCATAGACCCGATATTGACTGAGGCCATCGGCGAGGAAGGCGTGCGCGGCAATACTGAAGATGCCGCCACTGACGAAGAAGAGGCCGGCGCTGATGAACCCGCCAACGAAGAAGCCGCCAAGGCTGCTGGCGCAGGAGCTGACGAGGGGTCCGGCGATCGTACTGATGACCCGCAGGGCGCAGGAGCGCAAGGCGCTGCACCGACCGCCGACCCCTCCGCCGCTGATGCAGCGCCGGGCTCCGAGGAGCCCCAGCCAGGCGCCTACTTGAAGGCCGGCGAGGGCGTATACATCAAGCTTCCCTGGGCGTCGAGCTCCAGGGCGCCGGTCGAAGGAGAAGAGTTTGACGGGGAAGTACTCGCCTCTGCTGAGCTGGCAGTGGTTGACGCGCCCAGCAGCGGCAGTGGTTGACGCGCCCAGCAGCAGCAGTGGCGAGTCCGAGGAGGAGCAGTTGCTCCGGAAGTTGGTGTCACTCTACCGCGCCCGTCAAGCGAAGCTTGAGTCCCGGGAAGCGCTTGTCGCACGGGCGGGAGTTGACATAGAAAAGCATGCGGAGGAGCTCAAGAGCCGCAACCAGGAGGCCCTTCGATCCATTGCGGAGGAAAGGGTGCAACTTGACGAGGCGAAGAAGGCGTTCATCCTGGAAAAGGCTGATGCCGAGGAGCAGCAGAGGCTCGCCGCCGAGGAGCTGTCCAGGTGGGAAGGTGAACTGACACAGAAGAAGGTTAATCTGGACAGCCACGAGGAGGAGCTCGAGGCCCGGGAGAAATCACTTGGTGGGGCACTCAAGGAAGCGAAGGATGCCGCCGTGGCTGCTGAAGCCGCCAAGAAGGAGCTAGAGGTGAAGGTGACGCAGCTGGAGGCGGACATGAAAGGGAATAATGAAGAGCTTGCCGCACTCCAGCGCGAACGCGAGAAGGATGCACTTGCCCATGGCGATCTGCAAGTTCAACTCGCCGAGAAGATCAAGGAACTGAACGCCGCCAAGGACTCGAGCGCTGATCTGGAGCTGAAGTTGGCCACCTTGACGGAGACGCTGGACGCCGCCAAGAGGCAAGAGGATGACTTGAAGAAAGAGGTCAAGGGCAACGAAGAGCTGCTGACGAGGGCTGCCGAGACTCAGAACACCTTCAAGGCCATGGTGGAGCTCTGGACGGAGGGCCTCGTCAACATCGCTGCATCCATCGACGAGGAGCTGGCGGAACTGGACTTGGCGGGCTTCGGGTACTCCACTGACGAAAATCTCCAGCCCAGCGCCAAGCTTACTCTTTTCTTCAAGGGCGTGGTGACGGCCCTCCAGCAACTCCGGGAAAGGATCCCGAAGAAGCTGGCGGACGAGTCGCGCGCAATCTGCGCCAAGGTCTTGGAGAAGGTGTTGGTGAAGATACTCTTCCGCAACCCGGGCCTCGACCTCACCCGCGTCCTCAAGAAGCTGCCGGCGGGTGCTGATCTTGAAGAACTCAAAGCCATTGTCGCACCCATCGTGGACAAGGTGAATGAGGTCAGGAGGGTTGACGGAGAGCGCGTGGATTAGACCATCCTTCTTCTCCTTTCCTTGTTGCTGTTTATTTAAGTCATGAGAACAATTTAGTCAGTGCCGCAACAAGTTACTTTTGTAATATAACTTTATTCTGGGCAATGCTTGCTATGCTATCTCCTTTACTTGGTCCTTTTCTTTGTATATTTTTACCCTACGCTTTTAGGGAACTTGCCGGCACGGGCACGCTTGCCGCGGGTGCTGAGTGCGGAACATCAGCAGCTCGCTGGCGGCTTGCCGCGTGTGCTGAGTGCGGAACATTAGCAGCTCGCTGGCGGTGCCGGCTCCGGCAAGAAACCTTGCCGCAAGTAGTTGCAGCACACTTAAGTTGTTGAGCGGACTCGAAACAAAGTAAGGGCGCAACTAGCTACGAGGAGGTTCCTCCGTGCACAGGTTTTCCATACAAAGCACAGTCGTTCAAGGAGGATAGCTTAAAATTTTAAGAACTGATCATGCTCAAACTTTGGCAACTTAGCTTTTCTTTTTGTCGTCTGTGTCCCGGCAAGGCAATAGTCCCGGCAAGGCCATACTTCTTTGAACGACGCCCGTTCCATACCTTTATCCTCTCCTTCCCCCCCCGGTGAACTTGTGGGTGAAGGAACCTTCTTTTTGAACAAAAGAAAGAAGAGAAAATAAAGATATGGAGCCTTAAGGCTCGTTATTGCTTACCAGGGGTGAGTGCTGCACAAAGTGTTAGATAATACATGCAAAAAAGAAAATGGCATGAAATTTGACAACATGTGCTGAGCATATGAACTTTATGCATGGGATCTGCGCCCGGCTTTGTACAAAGGGTTACATGCAACAGCGGCAAGGCTTGTACAAAAGGTGGTTGCCGGAACAGGTTCCGGCAACCGCGCCTTATGGGTAAAACTTAAGAAGATGCTCTATGTTCCAGGAATTGCTCACCGGAAAGCCATCTTCGGTCTCAAGGCGGACAGCGCCAGGCCTAGTGACTCGTTTCACCCGATAAGGGCCTTCCCACTTCGGCGTCAACTTGTTGGAATTCTTGGCGGATTGAACGCGCCGAAGAACAAGGTCGCCTTCCTCGAAGCTTCTGGCATTAACTTTGCGGCTATGGTAGCGACGCAAAGCTTGTTGGTAGCGAGCAGCTCGTTCAGCAGCCTGAAGACGATCTTCCTCGAGGAGCAGCGCGTCATCTTGCCGCAGCTGCTCTTGCTCAAGCTCATCATAAGCGAGCACTCGAGGCGATCCGTATACGAGTTCTGTGGGGAGAACTGCTTCTGATCCATATACTAGAGCAAAAGGTGTCTGGCCAGTGGCTCGATTTGGCATCGTCCTGATCGACCAAAGAACCACCGGCAGCTCCTCGATCCAATTTCTTCCGCACTTGTGCAGCCTGTCGAAAGTTCTGGTCTTGAGCCCGCGCAGCACTTCAGCGTTTGCCCTCTCCGCTTGACCGTTGCTTCTTGGGTGAGCAACAGAAGCGAAGCAGATCTTGGCGCCAAGATCTTGGACGTACTGCATGAAGGTGCGGCTCGTGAATTGTGTGCCATTGTCGGTGATGATCCTGTTAGGGACTCCGAAACGGCAAACAATTGACCTAAAGAACTTGACTGCTGACTGTGCTGTCACCTTCCTCACTGCTTCCACTTCAGGCCACTTTGTGAACTAGTCGATTGCAACGTACAAGTACTCAAAGCCCCCGACAGCTCGGGGAAAGGGGCCGAGGATGTCGAGCCCCCAGACCAAAAATGGTCAGGATAAAGGGATTGTTTGGAGAGCCTGAGATGGTTGATGTATCTGCTTGGAGTGGAACTGGTACGCTTCACACTTGGTTACTTGTGCAGTTGCATCCTGGAGGGCTGTCGGCCAGAAGAAACCTTGTCGGAAGGCTTTGCCGGCAAGTGCTCTGGCGCCAATGTGGTGACCACATATGCCTCCATGTATCTCCGCCTACAGCTCCTGTCCATCTTCCCGGGAAATGCACTTCAATTTCACTCTGTTGAATCTTCTTCTGTACAGTATGTCGTCGACAAAATGGTACATACTTGATTGCCGGGCTACTCTCTCCGCTTCTTCTTGCTCTTCGGGAAGTTCTCCTGTTTGAAGGAAATGGACGATCTGTTGTGCCCATGCCGGAGCTTGTGGATCGACGACAAGGACTAAAGGCGGAAATGCTGCTGCGGGAACATCTGCTTCCACGGCAAGAATCTGTGATTCAGCCGGAGCGTGATGCTCCTCGGCAAGCGTGTCGGGACACAGCTTGTCGGGAGCGTCTGCTTCAACGAAACAAGCCCTAGGGCTTGTCGGAGCAGACTGCCCCTCAGCACTGTCGGTGTTGATCTTGGGGACTTTCTTGGCGGCGGCTTCGGGGAGCTTTGCCGGAAAGTAGTCGCCAGTAACCAACTTCCTCTTCTTGCTCTATCCAGTTAATGGTGTTACAGAAGGTTGAGTTAGCTTGAGCACAAAAATCCCTGGTTCCACAGGTAACTTGAGTGCGGCGCACTTTGACAGGCCGTCTGCAATGTCATTTTGAGCTCTTGGAACATGTTCCATTTGCAGGCCATCAAAATGCTCTTCCAACTTCCTCACTTCATCAATGTAGGCTTCCATCAACGGACTCTGATAATCTTTGTTTACTTGACGGACGACAAGCTGTGAGTCACCCCGGACAATAAGCTTCTTGATCCCAAGGTCCGCCGCGATCCTGAGTCCGGCAAGCAAGCCTTCATACTCCGCAGTATTGTTTGTTGCTTGCTCCTTGAGAAAGTGCATCTGGACCACGTACTTGAGGTGCTCTCCGGTGGGCGCGACGAGTAGTACGCCCGCACCAGCGCCTTGCAGCGAGAAGGCACCAGCAAAGTACATGATCCATTCTTTGTTCGCTTCCTTGACGGGGATGCTCCTCTCCGGAGTTTCTTCATCAGGTGTTGGCATCCATTCTGCTATGAATTCTGCCAATGCTCGGCTCTGGATAGTTGAAGTGCTCTCAAACTTGAGGCCAAAGCTTGACAATTCCAGCGCCCACTCGACAATCCTGCCTGTTGCTTCTGGATTCTGCAATATCCTTTTCAACGGAAAGCGAGTGACAACTGTGACTTCGTGTGCTTGAAAGTAATGGCGCAGCTTCCTCAAGGCCATGAGAAGGCCGAAAAGCAATTTCTGCACACCAGAGTACCTTGATCTAGCCCCCTGCAGATGGGAACTGACAAAGTAAACTGGGCGCTGCACCATCTTCTTTTGTTTCTCTTCTTGTGGCTGCGCAGATCCATCCTTGCCGGAACCAGAACTTGTCGGGGAAGCCCTCTGCTTGTCGCTGCACTCACTTGCCGCGGTCGTTGGCTCATCATCCGCCTCCCTCTCCGCCACTAACGCAGCACTAACCACTTGATTGGTTGCCGCCAGATATAGCAACAACTTCTCTTGTGGCTTAGGTGCGACAAGTATTGGAGTGGAGGATAGGTATCTCTTCAAGTCCTGCAGCGCAGCCTCCGCTTCCGGAGTCCATTTCATTGGACCTGCCTTTTTCAAAATTTTGAAAAATGGCAGGGCGCACTCAGCAGACTTAGAGATGAACCTACTGAGAGCAGCAACACAGCCGGCAAGCCTTCGCACATCCTTGATGCGCTTCGGTGCTTCGATCTGTTCAATGGCTTTGATCTTGTCGGGATTGGCTTTGATCCCCCGCTGAAACACAAACAATCCGAGAAGCTTGCCGGAAGGAACTCCAAACACGCACTTCTCGGGATTCAACTTGAGATTGATCTTGCGCAGATTTGCAAAAGTATCGTCCAGATCTTGGATCAAAGTTTCTTTGTCCTTGCTCTTGACCACTATGTCATCCATATAAGCTTCTACATTTCTGTGCAGCTGTGGCTCAAAAGCATGACTGACTACTCTTGCAAATGTTGAACCAGCATTCTTTAGTCCGAAAGGCACCCGTACAAAGCAGTACGTGCCACATGGAGTAATGAATGCGGTTTTCTCTTCATCCTCTTCCGCCATGAAGATCTGATGATATCCTGAGTATGCATCAAGGAATGAAAGCAGATCACATCCTGCCGGGGAGTCGACAATCTGGTCAATGCGCGGCAAGGGAAATGGATCCTTGGGACAAGCTTTATTAACATCAGTGAAGTCAATACAAAGCCTCCACTTCCCGTTCGCTTTGCGCACGACTACTGGATTGGCTAACCACGTTGGATGGAGTACTCCTCGGACCAGGCCTGCTGCTTCCAACTTCTTGATCTCCTCTGCAATGAACTCTTGGCGTTCTACTGCTTGTTTTCTGACTCTCTGCTTGACGGGCCGCGCATGAGGGCAGACGGCAAGGTGGTGCTCAATTACTTTCCTGGGAACACCGGGAATGTCAGATGGTTGCCATGCAAACACATCGACATTCACCTGCAGGAAAGCAACAAGCGCGCTTTCCTATTTAGGGTCAAGCGTGGCACTAATGGTGAAGGTACCACCAGTGCCGTCCTCCTTGGCGGCCACTTTCTTGGTCTCTGGTGAAGCTGTCTTCGCCTTCTAGCACTTGCCGGTGGAGCTCGATGGTGCGTCCTCGACGGTAGCGCAGCACTCCGAAGAGGTGCGCTTGCCGGAGTGGGCATCAGAGCTACTCTTGCCAGACTTGGTCTTCTTCTTCCCCCCGGGAGCTTCAGCGGCAAGTGGTTTGCATTCTGCTGCGGCTGCTGCTTCCCGGTAGATCTTGTCGGTACAGATAAGTGCATCTTTCTTGTCGCTATGGACAGAAATGACACATATCGGACCGGGCATCTTGAGCACGTTGTAGGCGTAATGAGAGGCTGCCATGAACTTGGCAAGCGCCGGACGGCCAAGTATCCCATTGTAGGGCAATGGAAAATCAGCAACGTCGAATGTGACTCTCTCTGTCCTGAAGTTCAGCTCGCTGCCAAACGTTACTGGCAGTGTGATCTTCCCCTTCGGCTTGCTCCTTCCCGGGTTGATTCCTTGAAAGGTGCCGGTCTCTTCGAGCTCGCTGTCGGGGATCTGGAGCTTCTTGAGCACCGCGGAAGAGATCAGATTCAGGCCGGCCCCGCCGTCAACCAGCATCTTCGTGACCTTGAGGTTGCGGATTGTTGGCGAAACCAACATCGGCAAGCACCTGACCACAGTTATGTGATCAGGGTGATCCTCAACGTCGAAGATGATGGGCGTGCTGGACCACTTTAGGGGCTTGCGCGACTCAACGGACGGTTCTGCTGCGTTCTCTTCCCGCACCCACTGTTTGAGTTGGCGGTACGAGGTGTGCAGAGAAGCACCGCCGTCAACGCACAAAACCTCTGTTGCCTTCTGAAACTCCTGCTCGTCAGCCTCATCTTCCTCCATCTCATCATCTTCATCTTCGTCTTCGTCTTTGTCGCGGCCGCGGGGAGGCCTGTCTCCTTGCCGCTGCTTGGCCTTGCCGCGGCGCCCTCCCCGGGCGGGACGCTTCTTGCCAGATCCTCCGCCACCTTCCTGGGCCTTCTCCTTGTCGCGGCGTGTCGTGGGGAACGAGCACCTATGGGGCAGGGCCCCTTTCGGTCCGGCAAGGGAGCGGAGGGCGCACGAAGAGCAGATCGAGGCGAAGCACGCGAGGGATTTTACCCAGCTTCGGAGCTTTCCGGAGAGATAAAACTCCTACTGCTGCTTTGTGTTTCTATTCTGTTCGTGCTTGAGAGCGTGGGTGTGTTGTGGTTTCGAATGAGTCCAACCCCTTCTATGTGCGCATGGGCCTCCTTTTTATAGTTTAAAGGGGTCACCGACAGGTGGCAGCGTAGAGAGAGGGGTAAAAAAGGTAAAAACGGGGGTTGGTACAACCGCTACCAACAGTGCCCCCTACCTAACTCTGACGGCAGGGGACAAGGGCATTTAATGCCCGTCCGTTCGCCCAACAGTGCAAGAGAAGCGACCGTTAGGGGCGCCACCGATCGCCACGATGGCCTTCTAGTCATCTTCACTTGTCACCTCGCACCGCTTGGCTGCACAGCTACCCGCCACGTGCCCCAGGAGCGACCCTGCAGCGACACGTTGTCGGATGCGCTGGAGCGTGGGTGCAGAGTGGTAGCCTCGCCGCGGCAAGCACCTTGCCGCGGTCGTTGTCTTGCCGCACCCGAGAGCTTCTTGCTCGTCGGGTCTTGCCGGGACGCGTGGCGCGTCGCGGCAAGTTCTTAGTAGTGCCTTGGTTGGCCTTCCCGGCAAGCTCCTCTTGCCGGGGCCTTGTCCTTCCCGGCGAGTTACCCTTGCCGGGGCCTCGTCTTCTTAGTTAAAATACTTTGTTCTTGAATGGCATCAATATGAGCTACGGAGGATCTTGGCGGACGCCCGGCAAGCCTTGCCGCGGGACGCTACGACTGCCCGTGCACAAGTTTGGGATACTAAGGTACCCCTACTTTAGTACACCGACAGGAGCCCCCGGGCCTGGGCCATACACGGTGCCGAGCGCTATTGGGCCAGGCCCAAAACAGGGCACGGGCACACGCGGCCTGGGTCCACACTAAATCCGACTCCGTACCCACCGCGCCCTCCCGTAACGGCACGCGTCAAACGCGGCGTCGTGGGAGAGATCGTGGGCAATTCTTTAATCAGGAAAGGCGTAACATCCGCCCCCCTATTTATAAGCAGGGGAAACAGGGCCGTTCCCCCACCTTCGCCACTTGCAGTTCCTTCCTCAGAAAGCTCCGCCGCTCCCCTCCGCTTCCCAAGCCGAAAGAGAGCCGCGCTCCGCCCTCGCCGCCGCCGTCGCCGTTGTTGCCGCCAACCTCCTCCACGGCTTCTGCTATGGCTCCGAAGACCGGGAAGAGCGTGAAGTCGGCCGAGGCGCTGCGGCTGGAGGCGTTGCGCAAGGAGCGAGCACTCCCCCCCCCCCCCCCCCCCCGAGCTCACCTCGAAGGCGCTGCGGGAGGAATTCTATCTCTTCTGGTCGACGGAGACGCGGGCGCATCCGCGCACGCAGGTACTCTCCGCCGAAGCTTCTACTTCGAAAAAATGTCCCAGGGGATACTATTTCTTCCCTCTGTTCTTCTATTGCGGGCTATGCCCGCCTTTCTCCAATTTCTTCTGCGACATTATGAATACCTACGGGTTTCATCTTCTTGACTTCACCCCCAACGCCGTTCTGACAATGGCAGTTTTCGCACACCTCTGCGAGAACTTTGTCGGAATCTATCCCAATGTCGCCCTTTTCCGTCACTATTTCATGCCCCGGGCCGAGAAGGGGGAGCCCTTAGCTGGCGGGATCGCCTGGGTCTCGAGGATCGACATGAAGGAAGTTTATCTGGATGGGGAGCTCCGCAGCAAGTGGGATGAGTGGAGGGCGGAGTGGTGCTAGATTGTTGACGCAGATCCGCAGCCCTTCACCAGTTTGCGCCAGACTCAAGTAGTGCACGGCGGCGACTGGAGCGCTCTGGGGGCGGACGACGCCAAGCTGAAGATCGCCACCACCAGGATTCTGCGGCTCAAGCTTGCTGGGCTCACAGTCGGGGCCGTTGGCGCGGACTTTCTCCGTCACCGTATCGCCCCTCTGCAGGAGAGGGGGAGGCCTGCCTGGCTGTTTGGCGGCCCGGCGGATATCATGAGGCTGCGTCCAGGCCTCAACTTCAACTTCACAGTTCTGGAGCTTGACGGGATGCTGAAGGAGCTGTTCAAGCATGATGCCAATCATCCAGAGTGGTTCAGGCTGCCGCAGGGCGTCATCCCATTGTGCAACAACTCCCAGCGCGATCGCATCTGCGCAATGATGCCAGAGTGCGACTCGCACGGGATAAGCCCAACTTGGATGGAGCCCGCCGACGACGTCGTGCGGCAATTCTTCGATGGCTTGACGGAGGTAGCAGTCCACGCCGACGAGCAGAGGCTCCTCACCCGCGACACCACCGACGACGAGGTGTGATACATCGCCACCAGGGCCGAAGAGGCGGCGGTAGCCGCCGCCGCGGGCGAGTTTGGCTTCACGTGGGCGGAGGCAGAGGCGGCCGAGGCGGCAAGCCTTGCCGACCGAGAGGACCTTGGCGGGGAGGTCGCTGGCGAGGGGGAGCCCGAAGCCGAGGCAAGCGAGCCTGTCGGGGGCGCAAGTGGCCAACCGTCTTCAAGCAGCTTGCCGCTGACGGGGCCCTCAGTGCAGCCCCCAGCTCAACCAAGAAGGCGCCTCCGTCGAGTTGGAGACACAGCAGGGCGGCAAGCAGGCCAACAGCCATAGCGTCGTGGGACGCGCTCCACCGCGGCAAGTACCATTGCCGCGGGAGCGTCTCAGGTCGTGCCGGCAACTGAGGCAGGGTCTTCCCGGGCTGCCTTGCCCGATCCTGCCGCAGCTCCCGGCAAACGACCAAGGGAGCCTACTCCTCCGCCTTGCCGCGCAGAAAGGGTACCAGATTTCGACCTCTCTGCGCTGAGCTCTGACGAGGAGGAAGAAGAGGAGGAGGGGTAAGGCTTTCTTCTCACTGTACTTGTTTTTCTTTGATCTTTGTTGTTGCTTGTCTTGTATCTGATTTGCTTCCCTCTGAATCCCTGTTCCATTTCAGGATTCTGGCTGAGAGAGCGGCGAAGAGGGCCAAGATTCCTGTGGTTGTCATCAAGGACGATCCTGCTGTGATGGCAGAAGACACGTCCGAGACCACCTTGACGGACCCGATTCCTTCTCCTCGCAGCAGCCCCCAGCACAGCCCCCAGCGTAAGTGTTTGGTTCACTTCCTGTTGTGGGGCGCGCATGGGTGTTTCTTCTTTTGCTGACATCTTGATTGTTGATTCGCTTGTGTAGGAGCAGAGCAAGCCCATCAGGAGGAACCAGAAGCCGCTCCAGAGGTGCTGTCTGCTTCAACTACGCCGCCAAGGGGCGATTTTCCGACAAGGGAGCGCTCTCCGGCAAGGGAGCGGTCCGCGGCAAGGGGCAGTTCCCCGACGAGGGGCGGGACCAGCGAGCCTTTAGTGGTGGAGCCCACGGTCACAGAGCCCAGCACAGGTAACCCTCCTTGTCGGAAATTTTCTCTTGGGCTTCTCTTCTTCTGATCTTCTTTTTGGATCTTTGCTTGACTTTTTCTTCCTCTTCCTGTCTTCTGATCCCCCTCTCACAGATCCGATGGAGACTAAGGCCACCGGTGAGGAAGGCGCACGCGGCAATACTGAAGATGCCGCCGCGGACGAGGAAGAGGCCGGCGCTGATGAACCCGCCGACGAAGAAGCCGCCAAGGCTGCTGGCGCAGGAGCTGGCGAGGGGTCCGGCAATCGTACTGGCGACCCTGAGGGTGCAGGAGCGCAGGGCGCTACACCGACTGCCGACCCCTCCGCCGCTGATGCAGCGCCGGGCTCCGAGGAGCCCCAGCCAGGCGCCTACTTGAAGGCCGGCGAGGGCGTATACATCAAACTTCCCTGGGCGTCGACCTCCAGGGCGCCGGTCGAAGGAGAAGATTTTGACGGAGAAGTACTCGCCTCTACTGGGCTGGCAGTGGTTGACGCGCCCAGCAGCAGAAGTGGCGAGTCCGAGGAGGAGAAGTTGCTCTGGAAGTTGGTGTCACTCTACCACGCCCGTCAAGCGAAGCTTGAGTCCCGGGAAGCGCTTGTCGCGCGGGCGGGGATTGACATAGAAAATCATGCGGAGGAGCTCAAGAGCTGCAACCAGGAGGCCCTCCGATCCATTGCGGAGGAAAGGGAGCAACTTGACGAAGCGAAGAAGGCGTTCATCCTGGAAAAGGCTGAAGCCGAGGAGCAGCAGAGGCTCGCCGCCGAGGAGCTGTCCAGGCGGGAAGGTGAACTGACACAGAAAAAGGTTAATCTGGACAGCCACGAGGAGGAGCTCGAGGCCCGGGAGCAGTCACTTGGCGGGGCACTCAAGGAGGCGAAGGATGCCGCCGCGGCTGCTGAGGCCGCCAAGAAGGAGTTAGAGGCGAAGGTGACGCAGCTGGAGGCAGACATGAAAGGGAAGAATGAAGAGCTTGCCGCACTCCATCGCGAACGCGAGAAGGATGCACTTGCCCATGGCGATCTGCAAGTTCGACTCGCCGAGAAGATCAAGGAACTGAATGTCGCCAAGGACTCGAGCGCTGATCTGAAGCTGAAGCTGGCCACCTTGACGGAGACGCTGGATGCCGCCAAGAGGCGAGAGGATGACTTGAAGAAAGAGGTCAAGGGCAACGAAGAACTACTGACGAGGGCTGCCGAGACTCAGAACACCTTCAAGGCCACGGTGGAGCTCTGGACAGAGGGCCTCGTCAACATCGTTGCATCCATCGATGAGGAGCTAGCGGAGCTAGACTTGGCGGGCTTCGGGTACTCCACTGACGAAAATCTCCCGCCCAGCGCCAAGCTTACTTTTTTCTTCAAGGGCGTGGTGATGGCCCTCTAGCAACTCCGGGAAAGGATCCCGAGGAAGCTGGCGGACGAGTCGCGCGCAATCTGCGCCAAGGTCTTGGAGAAGGTGTTGGTGAAGATACTCTTCCGCAACCCGGGCCTCGACCTCACCCGCGTCCTCAAGAAGCTGCCAGCGGGTGCTGATCTTGAAGAACTCAAAGCAATTGTCGCACCCATCGTGGACAAGGTGAATGAGGTCAAGAGGGTTGATGGCGAGCGCGTGGATTAGACCATCTTTCTTCTCCTTTCCTTGTCGCTGTTTATCTAAGTCATGAGAACAATTTAGTCAGTGCCGCAACAAGTTACTTTTGTAATATAACTTTATTCTGGGCAATGCTTGCTATGCTATCTCCTTTACTTGGTCCTTTCTTTGTATGTTTTTACCCTACGCTTTTAGGGAACTTGCCGGCACGGGCACGCTTGCCGCGAGTGCTGAGTGCGGAACATCAACAGCTCGCTGGCGGTGCCAGAGCAAGCTTGTCGCGAGTGCCGAGTGCGGAACATCAGCAGCTCGCTGGCGGTGCCGGCTCCGGCAAGAAACCTTGCCGCAACTAGTTGCAGCACACTTAAGTTGTTGAGCGGACACGAAACAAAGTAAGGGCGCAACTAGCTACGAGGAGGTTCCTCCGCGCACAGGTTTCCCATACAAAGCACAGTCGTTCAAGGAGGATAGCTTAAAATTTTAAGAATTGATCATGCTCAAACTTTGGCAACTTAGCTCTTTTTTTGTCTGTGTCCCGGCAAGGCCATACTTCTTTGAACGACGCTCGGTCCACACCTTTATCCTCTCCTTCCCCCCCCCCCCCCCCCCCCCCCGTGAACTTGTGGGCGAAGGAACCTTCTTTTTGAGAAAAAAGAAAGAAGAGAAAATAAAGATATGGAGCCTTATGGCTCGTTATTGCTTACCGGAGGCGAGTGCTGCACAAAGTGTCAGATAATACATGCATAAAAGAAAAAGGCATGAAATTTGACAACATGTGCTGAGCACATAAACTTTATGCACGGGATCTGCGCCCGGCTTTGTACAAAGGGTTACATGCAACAGCAGCAAGGCTTGTACAAAAGGTGGTTGCCGGAACGGGTTCCGGCAACCGCTCCTAATGGGTAAAACTTACGAAGATGCTCTATGTTCCAGGAGTTGCTCACCGGAAAGCCATCTTCGGTCTCAAGGCGGACAGCGCCAGGCCTAGTGACTCGTTTCACCCGATAAGGGTCTTCCCACTTCGGCGTCAACTTGTTGGAATTCTTGGCGGATTGAACGCGCCGAAGAACAAGGTCGCCTTCCTCGAAGCTTCTGGCATTAACTTTGCGGCTGTGGTAGTGGCGCAAAGCTTGCTGGTAGCGAGCAGCTCGTATAGCAGCCTGAAGACGATCTTCCTCGAGGAGCAGCGCGTCATCTTGCCGCAGCTGCTCTTGCTCAAGCTCATCATAAGCGAGCACTCGAGGCGATCCGTATACGAGTTCTGTGGGGAGAACTGCTTCTGCTCCATATACTAGAGCAAAAGATGTCTGGCCAGTGGCTCGATTTGGCGTCGTTCTGATCGACCAAAGAACCACCGGCAGCTCCTCGATCCAATTTCTTCCGCACTTGTGCAGCCTGTCGAAAGTTCTGGTCTTGAGCCCGCGCAGCACTTCAGCGTTTGCCCTCTCCGCTTGACCGTTGCTACTCGGGTGAGCAACAGAAGTGAAGCAGATCTTGGCGCCAAGATCTTGGACGTACTGCATGAAGGTGCGGCTCGTGAATTGTGTGCCATTGTCGGTGATGATCCTGTTAGGGACTCTGAAACGGCAAACAATTGACCGGAAGAACTTGACTGCTGACTGTGCTGTCACCTTCCTCACTGCTTCCACTTCAGGCCACTTTGTGAACTTGTCGATTGCAACATACAAGTACTCAAAGCCCCCGACAGCTCGGGGAAATGGGCCGAGGATGTTGAGCCCCCAGACCGAAAATGGCCAGGATAAAGGGATTGTTTGGAGAGCTTGAGCTGGTTGATGTATCTGCTTGGAGTGGAACTGGCACGCTTCACACTTGGTTACTTGTGCAGTTGCATCCGGGAGGGCTGTCGGCCAAAAGAAACCTTGCCGGCAAGTGCTCTTGCGCCGATGTGGTGACCACATATGCCTCCATGTATCTCCGCCAACAGCTTCCGTCCATCTTCCCAGGAAATGCACTTCAATTTCACTCCGTTGAATCTTCTTCTGTACAGTATGTCGTCGACAAACAGGTACATACTTGATTGCCGGGCTACTCTCTCCGCTTCTTCTTGTTCTTCGGGAAGTTCTCCTGTCTGAAGGAAATGGACGATCTGCTGTGCCCATGTCGGAGCTTGTGGCTCAACGACAAGGACTAAAGGCACAAATGCTGCTTCGGGAACATCTGCTTCCACTGCAAGAATCT
Organism: Triticum timopheevii; assembly: GCA_963921465.1. Lineage (NCBI taxonomy): Eukaryota > Viridiplantae > Streptophyta > Magnoliopsida > Poales > Poaceae > Triticum > Triticum timopheevii. The sequence goes on along the minus strand of OY997270.1, from coordinate 577,952,325 downwards.
GTGATTCAGCCGGAGCGTGATGCTCCCCGGCAAGCGTGTCGGGACACAGCTTGTCGGGAGCGTCTGCTTCAACGAAACAAGCCCTAGGGCTTGTCGGAGCAGACTGCCCCTCAGCACTGTCGGTGTTGATCTTTGGGACCTTCTTGACGGCGGCTTCGGGGAGCTCTGCTGGAAAGTAGTCGCCAGTAACCAACTTCCTCTTCTTGCTTTGTCCAGTTGATGGTGTTACAGAAGGTTGAGTTAACTTGAGCACAAAAATCCCTGGTTCTACAGGTAACTTGAGTGCGGCGCACTTTGACAGGCCGTCTGCAATGTCATTTTGAGCTCTTGGAACATGTTCCATTTGCAGGCCGTCAAAATGCTCTTCCAACTTCCTCACTTCATCAATGTAGGCTTCCATCAATGGACTCTGATAATCTTTGTTTACTTGACGGACGACAAGCTGTGAGTCATCCCGAACGATAAGCTTCTTGATCCCAAGGTCCGCCGCGATCCTGAGTCCGGCAAGCAAGCCTTCATACTCTGCAGTATTGTTTGTTGCTTGCTCCTTGGGAAAGTGCATCTGGACCACGTACTTGAGTTGCTCTCCGGTGGGCGCGACGAGTATTACGCCCGCACCGGCGCCTTGCAGCGAGAAGGCACCATCGAAGTACATGATCCATTCTTTGTTCACTTCCTTGACGGGGATGCTCCTCTCCGGAGTTTCTTCATCAGGTGTTGGCGTCCATTCTGCTATGAATTCTGCCAATGCTCGGCTTTGGATAGTTGAAGTGCTCTCAAACTTGAGGCCAAAGCTTGACAATTCCAGCGCCCACTCGACAATCCTGCCTGTTGCTTCTGGATTCTGCAATATCCTCTTCAACGGAAAGCGAGTGACAACTGTGATTTCGTGTGCTTGAAAGTAATGGCGCAGCTTCCTCGAGGCCATGAGAAGGCCGAAAAGCAATTTCTACACTCCAGAGTACCTCGATCTAGCCCCCTGCAGAAGGGAACTGACAAAGTAAACTGGGCGCTGCAACATCTTCTTCTATTTCTCTTCTTGTGGCTGCGCAGATCCATCCTTGCCGGAACCAGAACTTGTCGGAGAAGCCCCCTGCTTGTCGCTGGACTCGCTTGCCGCGGTCACTGGCTCATCATCCGCCTCCCTCTCCGCCACTAACGCAGCACTAACCACTTGATTGGTTGCCGCCAGATATAGCAGCAACTTCTCTTGTGGCTTAGGTGCGACAAGTATTGGAGTGGAGGATAGGTATCTCTTCAAGTCCTGCAGCGCAGCCTCCGCTTCCGGAGTCCATTTCATTGGACCTGCCTTTTTCAAAATTTTGAAAAATGGCAGGGCGCGCTCAGCAGACTTAGAGATGAACCTACTGAGAGCAGCAACACAGCCGGCAAGTCTTCGCACATCCTTGACGCACTTCGGTGCTTCGATCTGTTCAATGGCTTTGATCTTGTCGGGATTGGCTTCGATATCCCGCTGAGACACAAAGAATCCGAGAAGCTTGCCGGAAGGAACTCCAAACACGCACTTCTCGGGATTCAACTTGAGATTGATCTTGCGCAGATTTGCAAAAGTCTCGTCCAGATCTTGGATCAAAGTTTCTTTGTCCTTGCTCTTGACCACTATGTCATCCATGTAAGCTTCTACATTTCTGTGCAGCTGTGGCTCAAAAGCATGACTGACTACTCTTGCAAATGTTGAACCAGCATTCTTTAGTCCGAAAGGCATCCGTACAAAGCAGTACGTGCCACATGGAGTAATGAATGTGGTTTTCTCTTCATCCTCTTCCGCCATGAAGATCTGATGATATCCGGAGTATGCATCAAGGAATGAAAGCAGATCACATCCTGCCGTGGAGTCGACAATCTGGTCAATGCGCGGCAAGGGAAATGGATCCTTGGGACAAGCTTTATTAACATCAGTGAAGTCAATACAAAGCCTCCACTTCCCGTTCTCTTTGCGCACGACTACTGGATTGGCTAACCACGTTGGATGGAGTACTCCTCGGACCAAGCCTGCTGCTTCCAACTTCTTGATCTCCTCTGCAATGAACTCTTGGCGTTCTACTGCTTGTTTTCTGACTCTCTGCTTGACGGGCCGCGCGTGAGGGCAGATGGCAAGGTGGTGCTCAATTACTTTCCTGGGAACACCGGGGATGTCAGATGGTTGCCATGCAAACACATCGACATTCGTCCGCAGGAAAGCAACGAGCGCGCTTTCCTATTTAGTGTCAAGCGTGGCACTAATGGTGAAGGTACCACCAGTGCTGTCCTCCTTGGCGGCCACTTTCTTGGTCTCTGGTGAGGCTGTCTTCGCCTTCTTGCACTTGCCGGTGGAGATCGATGGTGCGTCCTCGACGGTAGCGCAGCACTCCGAAGAGGTGCGCTTGCCGGAGTGGGCATCAGAGCTACTCTTGCCGGACTTGGTCTTCTTCTTCCCCCCGGGAGCTTCAGCGGCAAGTGGTTTGCGTTCTGCTGCGGCTGCTGCTTCCCGGTAGATTTTGTCGGTACAGATAAGTGCATCTTTCTTGTCGCCATGGACAGAAATAACACTTATCGGATCAGGCATCTTGAGCACGTTGTAGGCGTAATGAGAGGCTGACATGAACTTGGCAAGCGCTGGACGGCCAAGTATCCCATTGTAGGGCAATGGAAAATCAGCAACGTCGAATGTGACTCTCTCCGTCCTGAAGTTCAGCTCACTGCCAAACGTTACTGGCAGCGTGATCTTCCCCTTCGGCTTGCTCCTTCCCGGGTTGATTCCTTGAAAGGTGCCGGTCTCTTCGAGCTCGCTGTCGGGGATCTGGAGCTTCTTGAGCACCGCGGAAGAGATTAGATTCAGGCCGGCCCGCCGTCAACCAGCATCTTCGTGACCTTGAGGTTGCGGATTGTTGGCGAGACCAACATCGGCAAGCACCCGACCGCAGTTATGCGATCAGGGTGATCCTCAACGTCGAAGATGATGGGCGTGCTGGACCACTTCAGGGGCTTGCGCGATTCAACGGACGGTTCTGCCGCGTTCACTTCCCGCACCCACTGTTTGAGTTGGCGGTGCGAGCTGTGCAGAGAAGCACCGCCGTCAATGCACAAAACGTTTGTTGCCTTCTGAAACTCCTGCTCGTCGGCTTCATCTTCCTCTATCTCATCATCTTCATCTTCGTCTTCGTCTTTGTCGCGGCCGCGGGGAGGCCTATCTCCTTGCCGCTGCTTGGCCTTGCCGCGGCGCCCTCCCCGGGCGGGACGCTTCTTGCCGGATCCTCCGCCACCTTCCTGGGCCTTCTCCTTGTCGCGGCGCTCGTATTCAGCTTTCTGTAGCTCAACAAGCTGCTCAACCTTCTTGCAGGCCTGGAGGTCATGGCCCTTGGTACGGTGGATCTTGCAGTACTGCTTGCCGGAGTCGTCCTGCTTGTCAGCGGCCACGACAGCCTCGCTGGAGTTACCAGCTTTGGCCTTCTCGGTGCCGCCTCCATTGCCGGACTGCTCGACCACTAGCACATCCTTAACCTTCCTCTTTCTGTTATTCCGCCTCCGGTCTTCTTTGCCGGAGGGGCGTCCTCACTGTCGGATCCTTCTGCTCCTGCGTTCTCTCCGGGAAGTTTCCTCCCCTCTTCAGCTCGTGCACACTTGTCGGCTAGAGCATATAGCTCGCTGACATCTCTAATTTTGCACATCGCCATCTCCTCCCTCATCCTGCGGTTACGCACGTTCTGATGGAACGCGCTGATAACCGCGGCAGGGTGGACATCTGGGATGTTGCACTGCACCTGGCTGAATCTCTGTATGTACTTGCGCAGGGGTTCTCCTTCCTTCTGGGCGAGCAGATGAAGATCGCTCTCCTGGCCATGGGGTTTGTGGCCGCCTGTGAAGGCGCCGACAAACTGATGGCACAGGTCCGCCCACGAAGAGATGGAGTTGTCCGGCAAGTGCATTAGCCAAGATCTGACGTTGGGCTTGAGCACCAGCGGGAAGTAGTTAGCGAGGATCTTCTCGTCGCGCCCCCCGGCAGCCTGCACCGTGATGGTGTAAACGCTAAGGAACTCCGACGGATGTATCCTGCCATCGTACTTCTCGGGTACATCTGGCTAGAAATTCTTGGTACTGGGCCACTGGACTTGCCGCAGCTCACGGGTGAACGCGGGGCAACCTACTGCGTACGGCAAGTCGCCTGGTTCCCCTGGCGCATGCATATCAATAGTGGGCCCAGCGCGCTGGTCTGACTGACGCCGCGCTTATCTTCGACGCTCGATGCGAGTACGAGCGTCTTCATGTCGTCGTTCTTGGAGAACTTGGCGATGATCGCGACAAGCTCGCGGGTCCGATGACGCGGTGGAGTCGTTGTCGAGGTTGGCCCGGCGAGTTGGCGATCTTGGCCTTCGTGGCGGGGAGTGCACGGTGGTGGCACCCCCGGCGGTCTTGTCGGCGTTGGCTTGGGCCTGGGCGTCTTGTCGGGGCTTTGATGTGCTTGGTTGCCAGGGCTTGTCACCGTTGGCGAAGCCGATGAGGCTCTGAATGGTGGCCCTCCAGTCGTCGATCTTGTTTGGCGTTGGAGGGTAATCTAGAAGCAGCTGGGCTCGGGCCAGCGCTTCCTCTAGAGTCTTGGGTGGCGGTGGCGAGCGACGCGAGGTGCGGGATATGCTCAGGCTTCTAACATTGTTAGAAGGAGCAATATCTCGTCCAGGCGACCGTTCCGCGCTCGCGCCAGCATGTTGACGCGCATGTTGGCCTTGAGCGTCCCGCGACCCACCAGTTTGGCCTTGTTCTAGCGCGAGTACGGTGCCAGGAGCACCGTGGCGTTGTCGATCCTGCACCTCCTGGGAGGGGTGCGGCGGATGTACAGACGCTGAAGCTTGCGGGGCCTTGTCCTTGGACCGGGTGACGATGTGAGTCCCTCCGGCGGCGCCCGCTCCTCCGCCGGCGTCCACCCCACCGCCCGTTTGCTCCGGTGGCGGTAGGATAGACGTGGACGGAGCGGCCACCTCCGAAGCCTTCTTCTTCAGTGGCATGTCGATGAAGATGTTGATGAAACCCGTAGGTATTCATAATGTCGCAGAAGAAATTGGAGAAAGGCGGGCATAGCCCGCAATAGAAGAACAGAGGGAAGAAATAGTATCCCCTGGGACATTTTTTCGAAGTAGAAGCTTCGGCGGAGAGTACCTGCGTGCGCGGATGCGCCCGCGTCTCCGTCGACCAGAAGAGATAGAATTCCTCCCGCAGCGCCTTCGAGGTGAGCTCGGGGGGGAAAAGTGCTCGCTCCTTGCGCAGCGCCTCCAGCCGCAGCACCTCGGCCGACTTCACGCTCTTCCCGGTCTTCGGAGCCATAGCGGAAGAAGTGGAGGAGGTTGGCGGCAACGACGGCGACGGCGGGGGCGAGGGCGGAGCGCGGCCCTCTTTCGGCTTGGGAAGTGGAGGGGAGCGGCAGAGCTTTCTGAGGAAGGAACTGCAAGTGGCGAAGGTGGGGGAACGGCCCTGTTTCCCCTGCTTATAAACAGGGGGCGGACGTTACGCCTTTCCTGATTAAAGAATTGCCCACGATCTCTCCCACGACGCCGCGTTTGACGCGTGCCGTTACGGGAGGGCGCGGTGGGTACGGAGTCGGATTTAGTGTGGACCCAGGCCGCGTGTGCCCGTGCCCTGTTTTGGGCCTGGCCCAACAGCGCTCGGCACCGTGTATGGCCCAGGCCCGGGGGCTCCTGTCGGTGTACTAAAGTAGGGGTACCTTAGTATCCCGAACTTGTGCACGGGCAGTCGCAGCGTCCCGCGGCAAGGCTTGCCGGGCGTCCGCCAAGATCCTCCATAGCTCATATTGATGCCATTCAAGAACAAAGTATTTTAACTAAGAAGACGAGGCCCCGACAAGGGTAACTCGCCGGGAAGGACAAGGCCCCGGCAAGAGGAGCTTGCCGGGAAGGCCAACCAAGGCACTACGAAGAACTTGCCGCGACGCGCCGCGCGTCCCGGCAAGACCCGACGAGCAACAAGCTCTCGGGTGTGGCAAGGCGCTTGCCGCGGCGAGGCTACCACTCTGCACCCACGCTCCAGCGCATCCGACGACATGTCGCTGCAGGGTCGCGCCAGAGATGTCGTGGGGAACGAGCACCTATGGGGCAGGGCCCCTTTCGGTCCGGCAAGGGAGCGGAGGGCGCACGAAGAGCAGATCGAGGCGAAGCACGCGAGGGATTTTACCCAACTTCAGAGCTCTCCGGAGAGATAAAACTCCTACTGCTGCTTTGTGTTTCTATTCTGTTCGTGCTTGAGAGCGTGGGTGTGTTGTGGTTTCGAATGAGTCCAACCACTTCTACGTGCGCATGGGCCTCCTTTTTATAGTTTAAAGGGGTCACCGACAGGTGGCAGCGTAGAGAGAGGGGTAAAAAAGGTAAAAACGGGGGTTGGTACAACCGCTACCAACAGTGCCCCCTACCTAACTCTGACGGCAGGGGACAAGGGCATTTAATGCCCGTCCGGTCGCCCAAACAGTGCAAGAGAAGCGACCGTTAGGGGCGCCACCGATCGCCACGATGGCCTTCTAGTCATCTTCACTTGTCACCTCGCACCGCTTGGCTGCACAGCTACCCGCCACGTGCCCCAGGAGCGACCCTGCGGCGACACGTCGTCGGATGCGCTGGAGCGTGGGTGCAGAGTGGTAGCCTCGTCGCGGCAAGCGCCTTGCCGCGGTCGTTGTCTTGCCGCACCCGAGAGCTTGTTGCTCGTCGGGTCTTGCCGGGACGCGCGGCGCGTCGCGGCAAGTTCTTCGTAGTGCCTTGGTTGGTCTTCCCGGCAAGCTCCTCTTGCCGGGGCCTTGTCCTTCCCGGCGAGTTACCCTTGCCGGGGCCTCGGGGCCTCGTCTTCTTAGTTAAAATACTTTGTTCTTGAATGGCATCAATATGAGCTACGGAGTTTCTTGGCGGACGCCCGGCAAGCCTTGCCGTGGGACGCTGCGACTACCCGTGCACAAGTTCGGGATACTAAGGTACCCCTACTTTAGTACACCGACACGGCGCTCGTATTCAGCTTTCTGTAGCTCAACAAGCTGCTCAACCTTCTTGCAGGCCTGGAGGTCATGGCCCTTGGTGCGGTGGATCTTGCAGTACTGCTTGCCGGAGCCGTCCTGCTTGTCGGCGGCCACCACAGCCTCGCCGGAGTCACCAGCTTTGGCCTTCTCGGCGCCGCCTCCGTTGCCGGACTGCTCGACCACTAGCACATCCTTAGCCTTCCTCTTTCTGTTATTCCGCCTCCGGTTCTTCTTTGCCAGAGGGGCGTCCTCACTGTCAGATCCTTCTGCTCCTGCGTTCTCTCCGGGGAGTTTCCTCCCCTCCTCAGCACGTGCACATTTATCGGCCAGGGCATATAGCTCGCTGACATCTCTGATTTTGCACACCGCCATCTCCTCCCTCAACCTGCGGTTACGCACATTCTGATGGAACGCGCTGATAACTGCGGCAGGGTGGACGTCTGGGATGTTGCGCTGCACCTTGCTGAACCTTTGAATGTACTTGCGCAGGGGTTCTCCTTCCTTCTGGGCGAGCAGGTGAAGATCGCTCTCCTGGCCGTGGGGTTTGTGGCCGCCTGTGAAGGCGCCGACAAACTGATGACACAGGTCCGCCCACGAAGAGATGGAGTTGTCCGGCAAGTGCATGAGCCAAGATCTGACGTTGGGCTTGAGCACCAGCGGGAAGTAGTTGGCGAGGATCTTCTTGTCGTGCCCCCCGGCAGCCTGCACCGCGATGGTGTAGATGCTGAGGAACTCCGACGGATGTATCCTGCCATCGTACTTCTCGGGTACATCTGGCTTGAAGTTTTTGGTACTGGGCCACTGGACCTGCCGCAGCTCACGGGTGAACGCGGGGCAACCTACCGCGTACGGCAAGTCGCCTGGTTCCCCTGGCGCATGCACATCAACAGTGGGCCCAGCGCGCTGGTCTGACTGACGCCGCGCTTCTCTTCGGCGCTCGATGCGAGTACGAGCATCTTCGTATCGTCGTTCTTGGAGAACTTGGCGTTGATCGCGGCGAGCTCGCGTGTCCGACGACGCGGTGGATTCGGTGTCGAGGTTGGCCCGGCGAGTCAGCGATCTTGGCCTTCGTGGCGGGGAGTGCACGATGGTGGCACCCCCAGCGGTCTTGTCGGCGTCGGCTTGCGCCCGGGCGTCTTGCCGGGGCTTCGTTGTGCTCGGTTGCCGGGGCTTGTCGCCGTTGGTGAAGCCGATGAGGCTCTGAATAGTGGCCCTCCAGTCGTCGATCTTGTCTGGCGTTGGAGGGTAATCTCGAAGCAGCTGGGCTCGGGCCAGCGCTTCCTCTGGAGTCTTGGGTGGCGGTGGCGAGCGACGCGAGGTGCGGGATATGCTCAAACTTCTAACAGTGTTAGAAGGAGCAACATCTCGTCCAGGCGACCGTCCCGCGCTCGTGCCAGCATGTTGACGCGCATGCTGGCCTTGAGCGTCCCGCGACCCACCAGCTTGGCCTTGTTCTAGCGCGAGTACGGTGCTAGGAGCACCGTGGCGTTGTCGGTCCTGCACCTCCTGGGAGGGGTGCGGCGGATGTACAGATGCTGAAGCTTGCGGGGCCTTGTCCTTGGACCGGGTGACGATGTGAGTCCCCCCGCCGGCGCCCGCTCCTCCGCCGGCGTCCACCCCACCGCCCGTTTGCTCCGGTGGCGGTAGGATAGACATAGACGGAGCGGCTACCTCCGAAGCCTTCTTCTTCGGTGGCTTGTCGATGAAGATGTTGGTGTAGCGCGTACAAACGCCGGATCAGGTTCGCACAACCTCGACGCCCCCTACCTGGCGCGCCAAGATGTCGTGGGGAACGAACACCTATGGGGCAGGGCCCCTTTTCGGTCCGGCAAGGGAGCGGAGGGCGCACGAAGAGCAGATCGAGGCGAAGCACGTGAGGGATTTTACCCAGCTTCGGAGCTCTCCGGAGAGATAAAACTCCTACTGCTGCTTTGTGTTTCTATTCTGTTCTTGCTTGAGAGTGTGGGTGTGTTGTGGTTTCGAATGAGTCGAACCTCTTCTACGTGCGCATGGGCCTCCTTTTTTATAGTTTAAAGGGGTCACCGACAGGTGGCAGCGTAGAGAGAGGGGTAAAAAAGTAAAAACAGGGGTTGGTACAACCGCTACCAACAGTGCCCCCTACCTAACTCTGACGGCAGGGGACAAGGGCATTTAATGCCCGTCCGGTTGCCCAAACAGTGCAGAGAGGCGACCGTTAGGGGCGCCACCGCCTACCACGATGGCCTTCTCGTCATCTCCACTTGCCACCTCGCACCGCTCGGCTTCACAGTGCCCCGCCACGTGCTCCTGGGATGGTCCTGGGGCGACACGTCGTCGGATGCGCTGGAGCGTGGGTGCAGAGTGGCAGCCTTGCCGCGGCAAGCGCCTTGCCGCGGTCATTGTCTTGCCGCACCCGAGAGCTTGTCGCTCGTCGGGTCTTGCCGGGACGCGCGGTGCGTCGCGGCAAGTTCTTTGTAGTGCCTTGGTTGGCCTTCCCGGCAAGCTCCTCTTGCCGGGGCCTTGTCCTTCCCGGTGACTTACTCTTGCCGGGGCCTCGTCTTCTTAGTTAAAATACTTTGTTCTTGAATGGCATCAATATGAGCTACGGAGGATCTTGGCGGACGCCCGGCAAGCCTTGCCGCGGGACGCTGCGACTGCCCGTGCACAAGTTCGGGATACTAAGGTACCCCTACTTTAGTACACCGACAACCAGGTGGCCCACACCATGTCCACAAGGATGGGGGCACGCCCACCCCCCTGGGCGCGCCCCCTGTCTCATGGGCCCCCTGAGGCTCCGCCGACCTCAACTCCAACTCCATATATTCCGTCTCACGGAGAAAAAAATCAGAGAGAAAGTTTCATCGCGTTTTACGATATGGAGCCGCTGCCAAGCCCTAATCTCTCTCGGGAGGGCTGATCTGGAGTCCGTTCGGGGCTCTGGAGAGGGGATTCGTCGCTGTCGTCATCATCAACCATCCTCCATCACCAATTTCATGATGCTCACCGTCGTGCGTGAGTAATTCCATCATAGGCTTGCTGGACGGTGATGGGTTGGATGAGATTTACCATGTAATCAAGTTAGTTTTGTTAGGGTTTGATCCCTAGTATGCACTATGTTCTGAGATTGATGTTGCTATGACTTTGCTATGCTTAATGCTTGTCACTAGGGCCCGAGTGCCATGATTTCAGATCTGAACCTATTATGTTTTCATGAATATATGTGTGTTCTTGATCCTATCTTGCATGTCTATAGTCACCTATTATGTGTTATGATCCGACAACCCCGAAGTGACAATAATCGGGATACTTCTCGGTGATGACCATAGTTTGAGGAGTTCATGTATTCACTATGTGCTAATGCTTTGTTCCGGTTCTCAATTAAAAGGAGGCCTTAATATCCCTTAGTTTTCGCTAGGATCCCGCTGCCACGGGAGGGTAGGACAAAAGATGTCATGCAAGTTCTTTTCCATAAGCACGTATGACTATTTACGGAATACATACCTAGGAACTGGAGCTAGTTCTGTGTCACCCTATGTTATAGCTATTACATGAGGAATCGCATCCGACATAATTATCCATCATTGATCCATTGCCTACGAGCTTTTCACATAATGTTCTACGCTTATTTACTTTTCCGTTGCTATTGTTACAATCACTACAAAACCCAAAAACATTACTTTTGCTATCGTTACCTTTATTATCATACTACTTTGCTACTAAATAGTTTGCTGCAGATACTAAGTTATCCAGGTGTGGTTGAATTGACAACTCAACTGCTAATACTCAATAATATTCTTTGGCTCCCCTTGTGTCGAATCAATAAATTTGGGTTGAATACTTTACCCTCGAAAGCTGTTGCGATCCCCTACACTTGTGGGTTATCAAGACTAATTTCTGGCACCGTTGCCGGGGAGCATAGCTCTATTCTCTGAGTCACTTGGGATTTATATCTGTTGATCACTATGAAGAACTTGAAAGACGCGAAAACTACGATTTTTCCCTCAACTACGAGGGGAGGTAAGGAACTACCATCTAGCTCTGCACTAGATTCTCCTTCTGTTTTGAGTAAGCTTGCGACACCTAAACCTGCTACTGCTATGAATTCTGATATGTCACATGTTATTGATGATGCCACTTCTGCTATGCATGATACTTATGATGAAACTACTTCTGTGCGTGATACTACTTTGCCATTAGGTGAATTTCTTGATGAACAACTTGCTAGGGCTACAGAGAATGAAATTATTGAAGATGCTATTATTGATGATAGTGATGATGAAAGTTCTCCCAATGATTATGAATTACCTGTTGTTCCAGAGGGTTATGTTATGGAAGAGGCAGCTGCTAGAGCTATCTTTGCTTGTAAAGATAGATATGATCTTAAGAAATTATTAGCTAAATGGAAGCAGCAATCTCTTAATGCTAGAATGAAACCTGACCCTGCTTTTGCTACTTCACCTATCTGTGTTACTGATAAGGATTACGAATTCTCTGTTGATCCTGAGATTATTACTTTAGTTGAATCTGATCCTTTTTATGGCCTTGAATTTGAAACTGTTGTGGCACATCTTACCAAGTTGAATGATATAGCCACCCTGTTCACTCATGATGATAAATCTCACTATTATTATATCCTTAAGATATTTCCGTTCTCATTAAAGGGTGATGCCAAGACTTGGTATAATTCTCTTGCTCCTGGTTGTGTGTGTAGTCCCGAGGATATGATTTATTACATCTGTGCTAAATATTTCTCTGCTAATAAGAAACAAGCTGCCTTGCGGGAAATATATAATTTTGTGCAAATCAAAGAAGAGAGTCTCCCACAAGCTTGGGGGAGGCTTCTCCGATTACTTAATGCTTTTCCTGATCATCCTCTTAAGAAAAATGAAATACTTGATATTTTTATAATGGACTAGCCGATGCTTCCAAGGACTACTTGGATAGTTGAGCTGGTTGTGTTTTCAGGAAAGAACAGTCGACAGAGCTTAATTACTATTGAATAATATGTTGACTAATGAAAATAATTGGACTCTTCCTGAGCCAATTCCTGAGGCAATTCCTGAACCAATTGAGCCAACTCCTGAGCCTATTCCTAAACCCACTCCAAAGAAGAGAGGTGTTTTATTTCTCAGTCCTGAAGATATGCAAGAGGCAAAGAAATCAATGAAAGAAAAAGGTATAAAAGCTGAAGATGTTAAGAATTTACCACCTATTGAAGAAATACATGGTCTTAATATACCGCCTGTCGAAGAACCACATTGTCTTGATAACCCGACACAGGTAGTAAAGGTAAATTCTCTCTATAGATATGATAAAGTTGAAATCCCCCCTACTAAATTTCATAGCCTATGCTTAGATCAATTTGATGACTTTATGGCTAGACAAGAAAGTTTTAATGCTTATGTTGGTAGAGAGTTAATGAATAATACTTTCGAGATAGGACGCATGAGCGATAATACGGCTAGAGTTCAAGGTGAACTCAAACTCATTAGCAAATGTGCTTCTATGGTTGCTACTCAAGATGAGCAAGTACTTAAAGCTCAAAATGATTTGCTTGATGAATTAAACAATAAAAATGACTTTGCTGTTAGAGTGGCTACTAGAACTGGTAGAATGACTCGGGAACCTTTGTATCCTGAAGGCCACCCTAAGAGGATCGAGCAGGATTCTCAGAGAAATAATTTAGAGGCACCTAGTTCTTCTAAAAAGAAGAAAAAGAAAAAAGATAGGACTTTGCATGCTTCTAGTGAACCTACTGTAGACACACCTGAGAATCCCAATGATATTTCTATTTCTGATGTTGAAACACAATCAGGTGATGAACATGAACCTAGTGATAATGTTAATGATAATGTTCATGTTGATGCTCAACCTAGCAAAAACAATGATGTAAAGATTGAACCTGTTTTTGATCTTGATAACCCACAATCAAAGAATCAACGTTATGATAAGAGAGATTTTGTTGCTAGGAAGCACAGTAAAGAAAGAGAACCATGGGTTCAGAAACCCATGCCCTTTCCTCCTAAACCATCCAAGACAAAGGATGATGAGGATTTTGAGCGCTCTGCTGAAATGATTAGACCTATTTTCTTACGTATGCTCTTAACTTATATGCTTAAAGTAAATCCTTATGCTAAGTATATGAAGGATATCATCACAAATAAAAGAAAGATACCGAAAGCTGAAATTTCCACCATGCTTGCTAATTACACTTTTAAAGGTGGAATACTAAAGAAACTTGGAGATCCGGGTGTACCAACTATACCATGCTCCATTAAAAGAAATTATGTTAGAACTGCTTTATGTGATCTTGCAGCCGGTGTTAGTGTTATGCCTCTCTCTTTATATCGTAGACTTGAATTGAATAAGTTGACGCCTACTGAAATATCTTTGCAAATGGCTAATAAATCAACTGCTATACTTGTCGGTATTTGTGAGGATGTGCCTGTTGTGGTTGCAAATGTCACTATCTTAACGGACTTTGTTATTCTTGATATTCCCGAGGACGATAGTATGTCGATTATCCTTGGTAGACCTTTTTTGAATACTGTAGGGGCTGTTATTGATTGCAACAAAGGCAATGTCACTTTTCATGTTAATGGTAATGAGCATACAGTACACTTTTCGAGGAAACAATCTCAAGTTCATAGCATCAATTCTATTGGAAAAATTCCAACTATCACTATTGGAGGTTTTGAATTTCCTCTCCCTACTGTCAAGAAAAAGTATGATATTCTTATTATTGGGGATGTTCATATCCCCGTTGAGGTAACTTAGTGTTATTCAAAATTTCCCGGTTTCATGTTATTCGGGATGAGTTTGTTAACAAGACTTGATCAACCTTGTTAGTGGATTCATTTTGATGATCATGAGATGGATGAAACTAGAAGGCACAACCTTCTGTACCCTCTTTTTACTTTCCGTTATTTAGAATAAATAAATCAAAATTAGTATTATCCGTCTATTTTCTGAATTATCCGTGCAATAAAAAATATCCTGAAAATAAAAGTGCTACAAATGCCCTGCAAATTTAGTATGATTTTTTATGGAATATTTGAGGATTTTAGACACTGAAATCACTGCAGGAGGGGCAAGCACCAGGCCACGAGAGTGGAGGGCACGCCCACCTTCCCTGGGCGCGCCCCCCTTTCTCGTGGGCCCCTGGTGGCCCCCCTCCACTTATGCCAGCACCCACACACTCCATCTTCTTCCCAAAAAAATCCCCATCCAGCTCAAGCACGAGTTCTAGCTCATTTTGCTGCGATTTTCGATCTCCTTGCTCAAAGCTCCATTCACAAAACTGCTTTGGGAGATCGTTGCTTGGTATGTTACTCCTCCATTGGTCCAATTAGTTTTTATTCTAGTGCTTTATTCATTGCAAATTTTTGCTGCATAGGTGACCATGTTCTTGAGCTTGCATGTTAAATTTATGAGGTCCCAAGCAATTCTAATGCATGATATAGGCTCTAGGCACTTGTAGGAGTAGTTACTACCAATCTTGTTTAGTTTTATTCACTTTTATTTTGAAGTTACTAAAATTTCAGAATTTTTTTAGAAAAAGAATTATGTCTAGGAGAATGTACCAAGGTGGTTCCTCGTTAAAGAAAGGACCCAGGATTGCTATACGTGAGCAAGATGTTGAATTACCGAGGGGCGCAGGTGTACAAGCTTGTGAGTGGCCATCCGACGATTTTATGGTCGAAGCAGGCTTTAAGGAGGAATTTGACGCGTATGTGCGTAATGCTGATCTGGAGGACTTCTTACAAGATAAGTGTCCTCAGTACTATCAATTGACTGATTACTTTGTGCGGAGGTTTAAATATAACTGTACGTGTAATTCTCCTAGTGTCCTATTTGATATTTATGATACATCTTATACCATGGACCTAGAGGATTTCACAACTGCTTGCAAACTTCCGCAGTGGGGCAATATTAATGATCCCCACAAATCTGAATTTAGAGATTTCCTTGCTAGTATTACTGTGGGAGAATCCAGGGATATTGCACAAGCTACCATAGGGAGCATTCATTTTCCTGCTATACATTATTTTGCTCTCTTCATTTGTAGATGCGTTAACAGTAAAGACGAAGCATGTCATATGTGTGTCCCTGATCTTTGTGTCCTCAAGAGTGTTGTGTAAGGTTATAAAGGTTATAACTTGGGGCAATAGTTGCACGTAGGTTGCAGAATAATGGTAGAGCTGGAGAATTATTTGGAGGCATTTATGCAACCCGTGTGGCAAATTATCTTGGTATAGCCCCACGAGAGGGGGATATGATGTTACCTCCTGCTTATTTAGATTATGACACTATGGTCAACCATCATTTTCTTAGGAGGAATGAACAATTCCTCCAATATCGACTAATCTATGACAGACGCAATGTCGTCCATGTTACTCTTCCTGCTCCTCTCCTTTTTGATTACCAGGCAAAAGGAAGATATGTTGTTACCAGGGAGGAAGCAGCTGAACACGAGGGGAGAGCGGAGGCTGCTTGCCAACATGCCGCAGCCCAGGAGGCAATTGCTGCTGCGTCTTAGTACGACTCCAGCTACAACTACGGATATCAGCCAGGCGGTCCTTGGTACTAGACCAACTCAGGCCAAAAGCCTAAGCTTGGGGGAGTACGTATTTCTCACCGACTTTACATTCATGTTCACACACTAGTCGTCGGTGCTCATGCTCATTCGTTGTATTATCCATGCTAGTTTAAATTTTGTTTTCTAGTTTTCTTCTTGTGTGTTTGATAAACCTTAAGAAAAACCAAAAAATTAGTTATTTTAATTTCCATGCTTGTAGTAGACTTAAAATGAAAACCCAGAAAGATTTCTCGTTCTTCCTTTACTTGTTGGGAGCTTTCCCGTGTAAATAGTTTTATTTTCTTTTCTTTTCTTCTGGGGTCGAGAGTAGAAGACCATATTGAAATGCTTAGTGGCTCTCATATGCATGATTGTTTATTTAACTTAGAGCCCATATTACTTGTCTTCTCTCTTGAGTTGAACACTTGCAGATTCCAGCTTAGTCCAATGCACGTGCACTATTATTATTAAACACATCGTTCGGTCGTGCAAGCGAAAGGCAATAATGACGATATATGATGGACTTATTGAGATGAGAAAAGCTCGTATGAACTCGACCTCTCTTGTTTTTGTAAATATGATGAGTTCATCGTTCCTGATTCATCTTATTATGAAGTAAACATATTTCCAATGACATTTAGAGATTATAGTTGCTTGTGCCATGCTTGATTAGCTATGAGTTATAATGGTTTACCTTGCGTGCCAACATGCTATTAGAATGATTATGATGTGGTATGATGGGATGGTATCCTCCTTTAAATGAATTGAGTGACTCGACTTGTCACATGTTCACGCATGTAGTTGAAACAAATCAACATAGCCTTCATGATATTTATGTTCATGGTGCATTATATCCTACTCATGCTTGTACTTGGTGTGAATTAATTTTAATGCATGTTTATGACTGTTGTCGCTCTCTCAGTTGGTCGCTTCCCAGTCTTTTGCTAGCCTTCACCTGTACTAAGTGGGAATACTGCTTGTGCATTCAAACTCCTTAAACCCCAAAGTTGTTCCATATGAGTCCACCATACCTTCCTATATGCGGTATTTACCTGCCGTTCCAAGTAAATTTGTATGTGCCAAACTCCAAACCTTCAAATGAAATTCTGTTTTGTATGCTCGAGCATCTCATGTTTCAACTGGGGCTGCCTATATCTTCCATGCTAGGTGGGTTATTCTCAAGAGGAGTGGATTCCGCTCCTCATTCTCGAGAAAGGGCCGGTAACCGGGATGCCCAGTCCCATGATCCAAAAAGATCAAAGCAAATCAAAAGAATTAAACAAAACTCTCCAAGGGCTGTTGTTACTTGGAGGCACTCGTTCTTCCGAGCAAGCCATGGATTGATGCTTGTTGGTGTTGGGGGAGTTTAAACCTTTACCATTCTGTTTGGGAACTGCCTATAATGCATGTAGTATGGAAGATACAGTCATCTCATAGTTGTTGCGTTGACAGCAAAAGTATGCCGCTCAAAATGTTATTCAATCTCTATTTTAAAATCGAGCTCTGGCACCTCTACAAATCCCTACTTCCCTCTACGAAGGGCCTATCTATTTACTTTTATGTTGAGTCATCATCCCTCTTATTAAAAAGCACACGCTGGAGAGCACACTGTCATTTGTATTCATTACTATTGGTTTATATTGGGTATGACTTGACTGGATCTCTTTTACCATAAATTACAATGTTTAGTCAGTCCTTGATCTTTAAAGGTGCTCTGCATTTATGTTTTGCGGTCTCAGAAAGGGCTAGCGAGATACCATTTTGTTATATCATGTTATGATTGTTTTGAGAAAGTGTTGCCATCCGAGTTTTATTATTATGGCTCGCGAGCTGATTATGTTATTGATATGAGTAATTGTGAGACCTGGGTATTATTGTGAGTATGGTTAGTTCATAATATTTGTTGAAACCTGAATGCTGGCTTTGCATGTTTACAACAACAAGAGCAAACAGAGTTTGTAAAAGTTTTTCTTTATCACTTTCAGTTTATCAACTGAATTGCTTGAGGACAAGCAAATGTTTAAGCTTGGGGGAGTTGATACGTCTCCAACGTATCTACTTTTCCAAACACTTTTGCCCTTGTTTTGGACTCTAACTTGCATGATTTGAATGAAACTAACCCGGACTGACACTGTTTTCAGCAGAACTGCCATGATGTTGTTTTATGTGTAGAAAACAAAAGTTCTCGGAATGTCCTGAAAATCCACGGAGGCACATTTTGGAAAATATAAAAAATTCTGGCGAAAGAATCAAGACCAGGGGCCCACACCCTGTCCACGAGGGTGGGGGGCGCAGCCACCCCCCCCCCTGGGCGCGCCCCCTGTCTCGTGGGCCTCCTGAGGCTCCGCCGACCTCAACTCCAACTCCATATATTCCGTCTCGCAGAGAGAAAAATCAGAGAGAAAGTTTCATCGCGTTTTACGATATGGAGCCGCCACCAAGCCCTAATCTCTCTTGGGAGGGCTGGTCTAGAGTCTGTTTGGGGCTCCGGAGAGGGGGATTCGTCGTCGTCGTCGTCATCAACCATCCTCCATCACCAATTTCATGATGCTCACTGCCGTGCGTAAGTAATTCCATCGTAGGCTTGCTGGACGGTGATGGGTTGGATGAGATTTACCATGTAATCAAGTTAGTTTTGTTAGGGTTTGATCCCTAATATCCACTATGTTCTGAGATTGATTTTGCTATGACTTTGCTATGCTTAATGCTTGTCACTAGGGCCCGAGTGCCATGATTTCAGATCTGAACCTATTATGTTTTCATGAATATATGTGTGTTCTTGATCCTATCTTGCAAGTCTATAGTCACCTATTATGTGTTATGATCCGACAACCCCGAAGTGACAATAATCGGGATACTTCTCGGTGATGACCATAGTTTGAGGAGTTCATGTATTCACTATGTGCTAATGCTTTGTTCCGGTTCTCAATTAAAAGGAGGCCTTAATATCCCTTAGTTTTTGCTAGGACCCCGCTGTCACGGGAGGGTAGGACAAAAGATGTCATGCAATTTATTTTCCATAAGCACGTATGACTATTTACGGAATACATGCCTACATTACATTGATGAACTGGAGCTAGTTCTATGTCACCCTATGTTATAGCTATTACATGAGGAACCGCATCTGACATAATTATCCATCATTGATCCATTGCCTCCGAGCTTTTCACATATTGTTCTTCGCTTATTTACTTTTCCGTTGCTATTGTTACAATCACTACAAAACCCAAAAACATTACTTTTGCTATCGTTACCTTTATTATCATACTACTTTGCTACTAAATACTTTGCTGCAGATACTAAGTTATCCAGGTGTGGTTGAATTGACAACTCAACTGCTAATACTCAATAATATTCTTTGGCTCCCCTTGTGTCGAATCAATAAATTTGGGTTGAATACTTTACCCTCGAAAGTTGTTGTGATCCCCTACACTTGTGGGTTATCAAGACTAATTTCTGGCGCCGTTGCCGGGTTGCATAGCTCTATTCTCTGAGTCACTTGGGATTTATATCTGTTGATCACTATGAAGAACTTGAAAGACGCGAAAACTACAATTTTTCCCTCAACTACGAGGGGAGGTAAGGAACTACCATCTAGCTCTGCACTAGATTCTCCTTCTGTTTTGAGTAAGTTTGCGACACCTAAACCTGCTACTGCTATGAATTCTGATATGTCGCATGTTATTGATGATGCAACTTCTGCTATGCATGATACTTATGATGAAACTACTTCTGTGTGTGATACTACTTTGCCATTAGGTGAATTTCTTGATGAACAACTTGCTAGGGCTAGAGAGAATGAAATTATTGAAGATGCCATTATTGATGATAGTGATGATGAAAGTTCTCCTAATGATTATGAATTACCTGTTGTTCCTGAGGGTTATGTTATGGAGGAGGAAGGTGCTAGAGCTATCTTTGCTTGTAAAGATAGATATGATCTTAAGAAATTATTAGCTAAATGGAAGCAGCAATCTCTTAATGCTAGAGTGAAACCTGACCCTACTTTTGCTACTTCACCTATCTATGTTACTGATAAGGATTATGAATTCTCTGTTGATCCTGAGATTATTACTTTAGTTTAATCTGATCCTTTTTATGGCCTTGAATCTGAAACTGTTGTGGCACATCTTACCAAGTTGAATGATTTAGCCACCCTGTTTACTCATGATGATAAATCTCGCAATTATTATATCCTTAAGATATTTCGGTTCTCATTAAAGGGTGATGCCAAGACTTGGTATAATTCTCTTGCTCCTGGTTGTGTGCGTAGTCCCCAGGATATGATTTATTACTTCTCTGCTAAATATTTCCCTGCTCATAAGAAACAAGCTGCCTTGAGGGAAATATATAATTTTGTGCAAGTCAAAGAAGAGAGTCTCCCACAAGCTTGGGGGAGGCTTCTCCGATTACTTAATGCTTTGCCTGATCATCCTCTTAAGAAAAATGAAATACTTTATTTTTTTTATAATGGACTAACCGATGCTTCCAAGGACTACTTGGATAGTTGTGTTGGTTGTGTTTTCAGGAAAGAACAGTCGACAGAGCTTAATTACTATTGAATAATATGTTGACTAATGAAAATAATTGGACTCTTCCTGAACCAATTCCTGAGGCAATTCCTGAACCAATTAAGCCAACTCCTGAGCCTATTCCTAAACCCACTCCGAACAAGAGAGGTGTTTCATTTCTCAGTCCTGAAGATATGCAAGAGGCAAAGAAATCAATGAAAGAAAAAGGTATAAAAGCTGAAGATGTTAAGAATTTACCACCTATTGAAGAAATACATGGTCTTAATATACCGCCCGTCAAAGAACCACATTGTCTTGATAACCCGACACAGGTAGTAAAGGTAAATTCTCTCTATAGATATGATAAAGTTGAAATCCCCTCTACTAAATTTCATATCCCATGCTTAGATGAATTTGATGACTTTATGGCTAGACAAGAAAGTTTTAATGCTTATGTTGGTAGAGAGTTAAAGAATAATGCTTTCGAGATAGGACGCGTGAGCGATAATATGACTAGAGTTCAAGGTGAACTCAAACTCATTAGAAAATATGCTTCTATGGTTGCTACTCAAGCTGAGCAAGTACTTAAAGCTCAAAATGATTTGCTTGATGAATTAAACAATAAAAATGACTTTGCTGTTAGAGTGGCTACTAGAACTGGTAGAATGACTCAGGAACCTTTGTATCCTGAAGGCCACCCTAAGAGGATCGAGCAGGATTCTCAGAGAAATAATTTAGAGGCACCTAGTTCTTCTAAAAAGAAGAAAAAGAAAAATGATAGGACTTTGCATTCTTCTAGTGAACGTACTGTAGACACACCTGAGAATCCCAATGATATTTCTATTTCTGATGCTGAAACACAATCAGGTGATGAACATGAACCTAGTGATAATGTTAATGATAATGTTCATGTTGATGCTCAACCTAGCAAAAACAATGATGTAGAGATTGAACCTGTTGTGGATCTTGATAACCCACAATCAAAGAATCATCATTATGATAAGAGAGATTTTGTTGCTAGGAAGCACGGTAAAGAAAGAGAACCATGGGTTCAGAAACCCATGCCCTTTCCTCCTAAACCATCCCAGACAAAGGATGATGAGGATTTTGAGAGCTTTGCTGAAATGATTAGACCTATTTTCTTACGTATGCGCTTAACTTATATGCTTAAAGTAAATCCTTATGCTAAGTATATGAAGGATATCATCACAAATAAAAGAAAGATACCGGAAGCTGAAATTTCCACCATGCTTGCTAATTACACTTTTAAAGGTGCAATACCAAAGAAACTTGGAGATCCGGGTGTACCAACTATACCATGCTCCATTAAAAGAAATTATGTTAGAACTGCTTTATGTGATCTTGCAGCCGGTGTTAGTGTTATGCCTCTCTCTTTATATCGTAGACTTGAATTGAATAAGTTGACACCTACTGAAATATCTTTGCAAATGGCTGATAAATCAACTGCTATACCTATCGATATTTGTGAGGATGTGCCTGTTCTGGTTGCAAATGTCACTATCTTAACGGACTTTGTTATTCTTGATATTCCCGAGGACGATAGTATGTCGATTATCCTTGGTAGACCTTTTTTGAATACTGCAGGGGCTGTTATTGATTGCAACAAAGGCAATGTCACTTTTCATGTTAATGGTAATGAGCATACAGTACACTTTCCGAGGAAACAATCTCAAGTTCATAGCATCAATTCTATTGGAAAAATTCCAACTATCATTATTGGAGGTTTTGAATTTCCTCTCCCTACTATCAAGAAAAAGTATGATATTCTTATTATTGGGGATGTTCATATCCCCGTTGAGGTAACTTAGTGTTATTCGAAATTTCTCCGGTTCCGTGTTATTCGGAATGAGTTTGTTAACAAGACTTGATCAACCTTGTTAGTGGATTCATTTTGATGATCATGAGATGGATGAAACTAGAAGGCACAACCTTCTATACCCTCTTTTTACTTTCTGTTATTTAGAATAAATGAATCAAAAATAGTATTATCCGTCTGTTTTCTGAATTATCCGTGCAATAAAAAAATATCCCAAAAATAAAAGTTCTCCAAATGCCCTACAAATTTAGTATGATTTTTGATGGAATATTTGAGGATTTTAGGCATTGAAATCAGTGCAGGAGGGGCAAGCACCAGGCCACGAGAGTGGAGGGCGCGCCCACCTTCCTTGGGCGCGCCCCCCTGTCTCATGGGCTCCTGGTGGCCCCCCTCCACTTATGCCAGCACCCACACACTCCATCTTCTTCCCAAAAAAATCCCCATCCAGCTCAAGCACGAGTTCTAGCTCATTTTGCTGCGATTTTCTATCTCCTTGCTCAAAGCTCCATTCACAAAAGTGCTTTGCGAGATTTTTGCTTGGTATGTTACTCCTCCATTTGTCCAATTAGTATTTATTCTAGTGCTTTATTCATTGCAAATTTTTGCTGCGTAGGTGACCATGTTCTTGAGCTTGCATGTTAAATTTATGAGGTCCCAAGCAATTCTAATGCATGATATAGGCTCTAGGCACTTGTAGGAGTAGTTGCTACCAATCTTGTTTAGTTTTATTCACTTTTATTTTGAAGTTACTAAAATTTCAGAATTTTTTTAGAAAAAGAATTATGTCTAGGAGAATGTACCAAGGTGGTTCCTCGTTAAAGAAAGGACCCAGGATTGCTATACGTGAGCAAGATGTTGAATTACCGAGGGGCGCAGGTGTACGAGCTTGTGAGTGGCCATCCGACGATTTTATGGTCGAAGCAGGCTTTAAGGAGGAATTTGACGCGTATGTGCATAATGCTGACCTGGAGGACTTCTTACAAGATAAGTGTCCTCAGTACTATCAATTGACTAATTCCTTTGTGCGGAGGTTTAAATATAACTGTACGTGTAATTCTCCTAGTGTCCTATTTGATATTTATGATACATCTTATACCATGGACCTAGAGGATTTTACAACTGCTTGCAAACTTCCGCAGTGGGGCAATATTAATGATCCCCACAAATCTGAATTTAGAGATTTCCTTGCTAGTATTACTGTGGGAGAATCCAGGGATATTGCACAAGCTACCATAGGGAGCATTCATTTTCCTGCTATACATTATTTTGCTCTCTTCATTGGTAGATGCGTTAACGGTAAAGACGAAGCATGTCATATGTGTGTCCCTGATCTTTGTGTCCTCAAGAGTGTTGTGTTAGGTTATAAAGGTTATAACTTGGGGCAATAGTTGCACGTAGGTTGCAGAATAGTGGTAGAGCTGGAGACTTATTTGGAGGAATTTATGCAACTTGTGTGGAAAATTATCTTGGTATAGCCCCACGAGAGGGGGATATGATGTTACCTCCTTCTTATTTAGATTATGACGCTATGGTCAACCATCATTTTCTTAGGAGGAATGAACAATTCCTCCAATATCGACTAATCTATGACAGACGCAATGTCGTCCATGTTACTCTTCCTGCTCATCTCCTTTTTGATTACCAGGGAAAAGGAAGATATGTTGTTACCAGGGAGGAAGCAGCTGAACACGAGGGGAGAGCGAAGGCTGCTTGCCAACATGCCGCAGCCCAGGAGGCAATTGCTGCTGCCTCTCAGTACGACTCCAGCTACAACTACGGATATCAGTCAGGCGGTCCTTGGTACTAGACCAACTCAGGCCAAAAGCCTAAGCTTGGGGGAGTACGTATTTCTCACCGACTTTACATTCATGTTCACACACTAGTCGTCAGTGCTCATACTCATTCGTTGTATTATCCATGCTAGTTTAAATTTTGTTTTCTAGTTTTCTTCTTGTGTGTTTGATAAACCTTAAGAAAAACCAAAAAATTAGTTAGTTTAATTTCCATGCTTGTAGTAGACTTAAAATGAAAACCCAGAAAGATTTCTCGTTCTTCCTTTACTTGTTGGGAGCTTTCCCGTGTAAATAGTTTTATTTTCTTTTCTTTTCTTCTGGGGTCGAGAGTAGAAGACCATATTGAAAATGTTTAGTGGCTCTCATATGCATGATTGTTTATTTAACTTAGAGCCCATATTACTTGTCTTCTCTCTTGAGTTGAACACTTGCAGATTCCAGCTTAGTCCAATGCACATGCACTATTATTATTAAACACATCGTTCGGTCGTGCAAGCGAAAGGCAATAATGACGATATATGATGGACTTATTGAGATGAGAAAAGCTCGTATGAACTCGACCTCTCTTGTTTTTGTAAATATGATGACTTCATCGTTCCTGATTCAGCTTATTATGAAGTAAACATATTTGCAATGACATTTAGTGATTATAGTTGCTTGTGCCATGCTTGATTAGCTATGAGTTATAATGGTTTACCTTGCGTGCCAACATGCTATTAGAATGACTATGATGTGGTATGATGGGATGGTATCCTCCTTTAAATGAATTGAGTGACTCGACTTGGCACATGTTCACGCATGTAGTTGAAACAAATCAACATAGCCTTCATGATATTTATGTTCATGGTGCATTATATCCTACTCATGCTTGTACTCGGTGTGAATTAATTTCAATGCATGTTTATGACGGTTGTCGCTCTCTCAGTTGGTCGCTTCCCAGTCTTTTGCTAGCCTTCACCTGTACTAAGTGGGAATACTGCTTGTGCATCCAAACTCCTTAAACCCCAAAGTTGTTCCATATGAGTCCACCATACCTTCCTATATGCGGTATTTACCTGCCGTTCCAAGTAAATTTGTATGTGCCAAACTCCAGACCTTCAAATGAAAGTCTGTTTTGTATGCTCGAGCATCTCATGTTTCAACTAGGGCTGCCTATATCTTCCATGCTAGGTGGGTTATTCTCAAGAGGAGTGGACTCTGCTCCTCATTCTCGAGAAAGGGCCGGTAACCGGGATGCCCAGTCCCATGATCCAAAAAGATCAAAGCAAATCAAAATAATTAAACAAAACTCCCCCAGGGTTGTTGTTAGTTGGAGGCACTCGTTCTTTCGAGCAAGCCATGGATTGATGCTTGTTGGTGGTGGGAGAGTATAAACCTTTACCATTCTGTTTGGGAACTGCCTATAATGTATGATGTATGGAAGATATAGCCATCTCATAGCTGTTGCATTGACAGCAAAAGTATGCCGCTCAAAATGCTATTCAATCTCTATTTTAAAATCGAGCTCTAGCACCTCTACAAATCCCTACTTCCCTCTACGAAGGTCCTATCTATTTACTTTTATGTTGAGTCATCATCCCTCTTATTAAAAAGCACCCGCTGGAGAGCACACTGTCATTTGCATTCATTACTATTAGTTTATATTTGGTATGACTTGACTGGATCTCTTTTACCATGAATTACAATGTTTAGTCAGTCCTTGATCTTTAAAGGTGCTCTACATTTATGTTTTGCGGTCTCATAAAGGGCTAGCGAGATACCATTTTGTTATATCATGTTATGATTGTTTTGAGAAAGTGTTGTCATCCGATTTTTATTATTATGGCTCGCTACCTGATTATGTTATTGATATGAGTAATTGTGAGACCTGGGTGTTATTGTGAGTATGGTTAGATCATAATATTTGTTGAAACCTGAATGCTGGCTTTGCATGTTTACAACAACAAGAGCAAACAGAGTTTGTAAAAGTTTTTCTTTATCACTTTCAGTTTATCAACTGAATTGCTTGAGGACAAGCAAATGTTTAAGCTTGGGGGAGTTGATACGTCTCCAACGTATCTACTTTTCCAAACACTTTTGCCCTTGTTTTGGACTCTAACTTGCATGATTTGAATGAAACTAACCCGGACTGACACTGTTTTCAGCAGAACTGCCATGATGTTGTTTTATGTGTAGAAAACAAAAGTTCTCGGAATGTCCTGAAAATCCACGGAGGCACTTTTTGGAAAATATAAAAAATACTGGCGAAAGAATCAAGACTAGGGGCCCACACCATGTCCATGAGGGTGGGGGGTGCGCCCACCCCCCTTGGGCGCGCCCCCTGTCTCGTGGGCCTCCTGAGGCTTCGCCGACCTCAACTCCAACTCCATATATTCCGTCTCGTGGAGAAAAAAATCAGAGAGAAAGTTTCATCGCGTTTTACGATACGGAGCTGCTGCCAAGCCCTAATCTCTCTCGGGAGGGCTGATTTAGAGTCCGTTCGGGGCTCCGGAGAGGGGGATTCGTCGCCGTCGTCATCATCAACCCTCCTCAACCACCAATTTCATGATGCTCACCGTCGTGCGTGAGTAATTCCATCGTCGGCTTGCTGGACGGTGATGGGTTGGATGAGATTTACCATGTAATCAAGTTAGTTTTGTTAGGGTTTGATCCCTAGTATCCACTATGTTCTGAGATTGATGTTGCTATGACTTTGCTATGCTTAATGCTTGTCACTAGGGCCCGAGTGCCATGATTTCACATCTGAACCTATTATGTTTTCATGAATATATGTGTGTTCTTGATCCTATCTTGCAAGTCTATAGTCACCTATTATGTGTTATGATCCGACGACCCCGAAGTGACAATAATCGGGATACTTCTCGGTGATGACCATAGTTTGAGGAGTTCATGTATTCACTATGTGCTAATGCTTTGTTCTGGTTCTCTATTAAAAGGAGGCCTTAATATCCCTTAGTTTCCGCTAGGACCCCGCTGCCACGGGAGGGTAGGACAAAAGATGTCATGCAAGTTATTTTCCATAAGCACGTATGACTAGTTACGGAATACATGCCTACATTACATTGATGAACTGGAGCTAGTTCTGTGTCACCCTATGTTATAGCTATTACATGAGGAATCGCATACGACATAATTATCCATCACAGATCCATTGCCTACGAGCTTTTCACATATTGTTCTTCGCTTATTTACTTTTCCGTTGCTATTGTTACAATCACTACAAAACTCAAAAACATTACTTTTGCTATCGTTACCTTTATTATCATACTACTTTGCTACTAAATACTTTGCTGCAGATACTAAGTTTTCCAGGTGTGGTTGAATTGACAACTCAACTGTTAATACTCAATAATATTCTTTGGCTCCCCTTGTGTCGAATCAATAAATTTGGGTTGAATACTTTACCCTCGAAAGCTGTTGCGATCCCCTACACTTGTGGGTTATCACAGTACATTAGAGATAAGTATTTCCGTCAGTTAAGAACTAAGGTTATCAATCCAATAGGAGAAATGCAACACCTTGTTAGCAGTACTTGCACACAAAATAATAAATACTTGCACCCAACGCGAACAAGGGGTTGTCAATCCCTCGGCGGTTATTCACAAGATCAAATTTTGTAGTGATGGATAGATAGATAAAACACAAAATAAATAAAGAAAGGAAAATTGCAGCAAGGTATTTTTAGGATTTTAATTTATGATAAAAGTAGACCGAGGGGCCATAGTTTTCATTATAGGCTTCTCTCTTGAAAATAGCATATGGTGGGTAAACAAATTACTGTTGGACAATTGATAGAAAATTGAATAATGATGTGAAGGAAATATGCCCTAGAGGCGACAATAAAGTTGTTATTTTATATTTCCTTATTCATGATAAAGGTTTATTATTCATGCTAGAATTATATTGACTAGAAACTTAAATACATGTGTGAATACATAAACAAATATTGTGTCCCTAGTAAGCCTCTACTAGGCTAGCTCGTTGATCAAAGATGGTTAAGGTTTCCTAACCATGGACATGAGTTGTCATTTGATAACAGGATCACATCACTAGGAGAATGATGTGATGGACAAGACCCATCTGTTAGCTTAGTGATAACCCACAAGTGTAGGGGATCGCAACAGTTTTTAGGGTAGAGTATTCAACCCAAATTTATTGATTTGACACAAGGGGAGCCAAAGAATATTCTCAAGTATTAGCAGCAGAGTTGTCAATTCAACCACACCTAAAAGACTTAATATCTGCAACAAAGTATTTAGTAGCAAATAGTATGGAAGTAACTTTTTTTTGAAAGCTTGGGACAGTGAGGGCACCCCCCACTGACTTTGTATTAAACAACACTCACAAAATTACAGTTGAGAGATTACATGATGGAGAAGGGTTAGGGTAGAAAGAGTTTCCCTATACGTCAAAGTGTAGAGGAGAGTATCTAGGTCAAACTAGCCACCTATCGAACAAAAGGCACCAGGGCCTCTTTGACTCTATGCTTCATCATACCAAAATCATTGTTGAACCTCTAAGTCCATCCTTCCACAGTGGGCACAATCCCTCTAAAATGCTTGTTATTACGCTCTTTCCAGATGCTCCATGCTGATACGATGAAAATGTCCATGAACATTGGACCGGTTCACATGTTTTTTCCAGCACGTAGGAGTTGGAGCCTGTCTCCATGCCCCAGCCAAGTGATCCCTAGCTTGGCCCAGCACAATCTACTGAAGTCACAGTGGAAGAATAAATGTTCCACCGATTCCTCCGGGGGGTGTTGACATAACAAGCAAGCAAAGTTATTATCTCGCAGCTTCATATTTTTTCTTTTGAGCAGCCCTCGAGTGTTCAATCTATCTGCGAGGAGGAGCCACGCAAATACCTTCCACTTATTAGTGCAGTTTGTCTTCCAAATCCACTTGAAGGCCTCATCGGCCTCCTCATCACGAAAGCAGTGGAGATAAAACTTACTGGAAGTGAACACACTCGCCCCCCACACTAGCTTCCAAGCATCTCCCCTCTTTGTCAACTCCACCGCTGACAGGGAGCTTTGGAGATCATCAAGTTCCAACCTAGCCTGAAGCGAGAGTGGTAAGTGGAAATTTTGACCAAGCGTTGGTGCCGTCAGCAGTTTTAGAACGGAGACGTCCTCATTTACAGCAAAAGAAAACAGACGGGGATGGCTTTCAGCCAAAATTTCTCCATGCCAGTCATCTTTCCAGAATAAGACTGCGCTCCCATCCCCTACCTCAGCTGTCGTGACACCTCTGTAAATTGGGGCGAGGCTTATGACATCTTTCCACTAGAACGAGCTGCAAGTCTCCGAAGCGTGAGGGACCCTGTCCACATAGTACGTGCTCCAAACTAGCTAAACCCAAGGTATATCCAAGCGGTTATAAAATTTATGCAACTGCTTCAGAAGCAAACCTTGGTTTTGGACTCTAAGATCAAGCACACCGAGCCCTCCCTTGTGCTTGGGTTTGCAGACCAAACCCCAAGCCGCCAACGAAACATCTTTTGTGCCATCTTCAATGTTCTTGGCCCAAAGACAATAACGCCTTAATTTGTCCAGGTGATCGAGTATTTTCGGCGGGATCCTGATAGAGCACATGGCATAGATCGCCAGGGACGTGACCATCGAGTTGACCAGAGTGAGCTTGGACCCCAGGTCCAGGAGCGATGCCGCCGTTGAGAGTTTCCGTTCAACAGAGGAGACCAGGGGCAT
This sequence comes from Triticum timopheevii, assembly GCA_963921465.1. Taxonomy (NCBI): domain Eukaryota; kingdom Viridiplantae; phylum Streptophyta; class Magnoliopsida; order Poales; family Poaceae; genus Triticum; species Triticum timopheevii. Next base: position 577,922,911 of record OY997270.1, on the reverse strand, counting down.
GAGATCATTCACTGTCGGCCTGGTTGTACCCATAGGAAACCCCAGGTAAGTAAACGGCATAGAGCCGATCGAGCAGCCAAAAACCTGCGTGAGACGATCAGTCATGTCGGCCGCAGTGTTGACGGTGATGAGAGTAGATTTCTGAAAGTTAATACGCAGACCAACCGAGGACGTGTAGTCCTGGAGGATTGACTTAACGGCCTCGTCCTGGGAACAGTTGGCAGGCAACATCAGAATGGTGTCGTCCGCGTACTAAATTACGGGTAGTCGCCATCGGCAGTAGGTATGGGCAGCTGGAGATCTCCAGCACGATGAGCATCATTTATAGCCGCCTGCAGTAGATCAGCCGCAAGCATGAAGATGAGGGGGGACAACGGATCCCCTTGTCTCACACCACGCAAGCAAAAGAACTGTCTGCCCGGGGTTCCATTGAGGAGGATGGAGGATTTGGCAGTTGAGAACAAGCATTGAATCCACCTGAGCCATCTGTCATCAAAGCCCATGCACTTCATGATCTCCAACATCGACGCATGTTCGATCATGTCAAACGCCTTAGCAAAATACAGTTTTAGGATAGTAACCTCCCTCCCTGACGCCTGGCATTGATGAATGAACTCAAAAGCCCACGCCACATAGTCCTGGATCGACCGGCCCTTTAGAAATCCATACCGGTTCCTATGAATGATCTTAAGAATTACCTTCTGCAGATGGTTTGCAAGCAGCTTAGTCAGGATTTTGAGACAGCAGTTCAGAAGAGTGATCGGACGATAATCATTTGCAGTCTCGGGGGACTGTATTTTCGGAATGAGGGTGATAAACCCTATGTTCAGACTTTCAAGATCCAGATCACCTGCATAAAACTCAAAGCAGAGACGATAAAAGTCCTCCTTATGATATGCCAGCACGACTTAATGAAACTGCCACTGAATCCGTCCGGCCCTGGCGCCCTATCAGCAGGCAGTTCTTTGACAACCCAATCGATTTCTTGGCGGGTGAAAGGTTCAGACAGCGACTGAAGCCCTTCCACGCGTTTAATGATTCGTCGCAAATCAAATTTAATGTTAGTTTGATTAGAGCAGCCAAGTCTCTCTTTGTATGCCTGAAAGAGCACCGCCTCTTTACCCACATGGTCGTGAATGACAGAGTCATCAGATAACCTGAGTGAAGCAATGTTGTTCTTCCGATACCTCTCCGTGGCCACTCTGTGGAAAAACTTTGTGTTCCCGTCTCCAAACTTGAAGAATCTCACTGTGCATCTTTTCATCCAGTATAATTTCTTGCAATCCAACAAATGGAGGAGGTGCTTTTTGAGGATCAGCCTGAAATTAGCCTCCGGGGTTGTCAGTCTCCTCTTCTCCTCAAGACCATCAAGTTCGAGCAACGTCTTGTTACAGTTATCAATCATCATGGAGAGCTTGGAAGTTTTTTTGCTCCATTGCTTCAGGTCATATCGCAGGCATTTTAACTTCTTACAAAGAGCAGCAGCCGCATTAGACGTGTAGCATCTTTTAGCCCAAGATCTTTGGACCACCTCAAAGAACCCTGGCTGCCTAATCCAGTAGTCCTCAAAACGAAACAGCCTAGAATTGGGAATGCGTGACTGTATGCTAACGTAGCAGGGAACGTGGTCAGATGTAGGTTTACCCAGCGGCAAAACAACGGTGTTCGGATATTTGGCAGCCCAGTTAACAGAAGTAAAGTGCCAGTCTAGCTGCTCTAACAACGGGTTCATTTGCATATTACTCCAGGTAAACGAGCGACCTTTAATTGGAAGTTCAACCAGAGCTTGTTTTCGAATGAACTTATTAAAGAAAAGCATGTCGTTGACGTCCCCTCCTCCTCTGTTATGGTTGTCAGGTGCTCTAATAAAATTAAAGTCACCGATGACGAGCCAATCTTCTCTGTCAGGGATGTCCAGTTCGAACAGCCAGTTGGCAAAGATCGATCTGTTTGGTTCAGCGCACGGTCCGTAAATATTAACTAGCGTCCATGAATCACTAGATTGCATAGAGGTGAGTCTAATGCCAAGCGCAAAAGATTCAGAGAAAACCACGGTGCCAGAAAACACAGAGCTCATCCAAACTGTAATAAGACCACCAGAATTCCCAACAGAGGGCACAAATTCAAACATATCAAATTTCTTAGGACAGAACTGCTTAACAAAAGAGACATCAAAAGACGCACATTTAGTTTCTTGAAAGCAGACTACAGAACACCCACTAATCTTGATAGCATTATGAATCGCTAACTGCTTCTTATCTGAGTTGATACCCCGCACATTCCAGCAGAGCACATTCCACTGCTTATTCTGCGACATCTTCACTAGTGCAGATCGGGATCGCCCCCCTGAGCATCTGCGAGGAGCTTCTGGGAGCTAAGGTCTTCAGGTGGAATCCCACACAAGGCAGTACCCACAAACTGCAGCTGCTGAATAGGAGTAGGAGGGGGTACCTGATCAGTGGAATTAGATGGTGTGGCAAGCAGCAGGGTGGTGGACGGGGTCGTCGCCTTGGAAGAACAGGTCGCTGAAGGTGCTCCCCTCGGCTTGACCTTGGACAGACCCTTTTTTGCATCCGTGATCAGGGGGACTCTGTAACCATCAAATCTTGGAAGTAACTGTAACGGTGGCAAAAGTAACAGTAGCAGTTTTGTAGCAATCGTAATAGTGGCAACGGAAAAGTAACGTAGGAAAGATCAATATGTGAAAAGCTCGTAGGCAATGGATCAATGATGGATAATTATATCGGATGGCATTCATCATGCAACAGTTATAACATAGGGTGATGCAGAACTAGCTCCAATTCATCAATATAATGTAGGCATGTATTCCGAATAGAGTCACACGTGCTTATGGAAAAAAACTTGCATGACATCTTTTGTCCTACCCTCCCGTGGCAGCAGGGTCCTAATGGAAACTAAGGGATATTAAGGCCTCCTTTTAATAGAGTACTGGACCAAAGCATTAGCATTTAGTGAATACATGAACTCCTCAAACTACGGTCATCACTGGGAAGTGTCCCGACTATTGTCACTCTGGGGTTGCCGGATCATAACACGTGGCAGGTGTCTATAACTTGCAAGATAGGATCAAGAACACACATATATTCATGAAAACATAAAGGGTTCAGATCTGAATTCATGGCACTTGGGCCCTAGTGACAAGCATTAAGCATGGCAAAGTCATAGCAACATCAATCTTAGAACATAATGGACACTAGGGATCAAACCCTAACAAAACTAACTCGATTACATGGTAAATCTCATCCAACCCATCATTGTCCAGCAAGCCTACAATGGGATTACTCACGCACGACAGTGAGCATCATCAAATTGGTGATGGAGGATGGTTGATAATGACGATGGCGACGGATTCCCCTCTCCGGAGCCCCGAACGGACTCCAGATCTACCCTCCCGAGGAAGAACAAGGTTTGGCAGTGGCTCCTGATAACCCACAAGTATAGGGGATCGCAATAGTTTTCGAGAGTAGAGTATTCAACCCAAATTTATTGATTCGACACAAGGGGAGCCAAATAATATGCTCAAGTATTAGCAGTTGAGTTGTCAATTCAACCACACCTGAAAGACTTAATATCTGCAGCAAAGTATTTAGTAGCAAAGTAGTATGGAAGTAACGGTAACGGTGGCAAAAGTAATAGTAGTAGTTTTGTAGAAATCGTAATAGTGGCAACGGAGAAGTAACTTAGCAAAGATCAATATGTGAAAAGCTCATAGGCAATGGATCAATGATGGATAATTATGTTGGGTGTAATTCATCATGCAACAGTTATAACATAGGGTGACATAGAACTACCTCTAGTTCATCAATGTAATGTAGGCATGTATTCCGAATATAGTCATACGTGCTTATGGAAAAGAACTTGCATGACATCTTTTGTCCTACCCTCCCGTGGCAGCGAGGTCCTATCGGAAACTAAGGGATATTAAGGCCTCCTTTTAATAGAGCACCGGACCAAAGCATTAGCACTTAGTGAATACATGAACTCCTCAAACTATGGTCATCACCGGGAAGTGTCCCGACTATTGTCACTCCGGGGTTTGCCGGATCATAACATGTAGTAGGTGACTATAACTTGCAAGATAGGATCAAGAACTCACATATATTCATGAAAACATAATAGGTTCAAATCTGAAATCATGGCACTCGGGCCGTAATGACAAGCATTAAGCATGGCAAAGTCATAGCAACATCAATCTTAGAACATAATGGATACTAGGGATCAAACCCTAACAAAACTAACTCGATTACATGGTAAATCTCATCCAACCTATCACCGTCCAGCAAGCCTATGATGGGATTACTCACGCACAACGGTGAGCATCATGAAATTGGTGATGGAGGATGGTTGATGATGACGATGGCGACGGATTCCCCTCTCCGGAGCCCCGAACGAACTCCAGATCTACCCTCCCGAGGAAGAACAGGGTGTGGCGGTGGCTCCGTATAGTAAAACACGATGAATCCTTCTCTCTGATTTTTTTCTCCCCGAACATGAATATATAGAGTTGGAGTTGAGGTCGGTGGAGGTCTAGGGGACCCATGAGGCAGGGGGCGCGCCCTAGGGGGGCGCCCTGCACCCTCGTGGGCAGGGTGTGGGCCCCCTTCTGTTGATTCTTTCGCCAATATTTTTTGTTAATTCCAAAAAGTGACTCCGTGAAGTTTCAGGTCATTCTGAAAACTTTTATTTCTGCACAAAAATAACACCATGGAAATTCTGCTGAAAACAACGTCAGTCCGGGTTAGTTCCATTCAAATCATGCAAGTTAGAGTCCAAAACAAGCGCAAAAGTGTTTGGAAAAGTAGATACGTTGGAGACGTATCAACTCCCCCAAGCTTAAACCTTTGCTTGTCCTCAAGCAATTCAGTTGACAAACTGAAAGTGGTAAAGAAAAAACTTTTACAAACTCTATTTGATGTTGTTGTTGCAAATATGTAAAGCCGGCATTCAAGTTTTCAGCAAAGATTATAAACTAACCACATTCACAATAACATTTAGGTCTCACATTTACTCATATCAATGGCATAATCAACTAGCGAGCAATAATAATAAATCTCATATGACAACACTTTCTCAAAACAATCATGATATGATATAACAGAATGGCATCTTGCTAGCCCTTTCTGAGACCGCAAAACATAAATGCAGAGCACCCCTGAAGATCAAGGACTGACTAGGCATTGTAATTCATGGAAAAAGAGATCCAATCACAGTCATACTCAATGTAAATTAATAACAATGCATACAAATGACAGCGGTGCTCTCCAACTGGTGCCTTTTTGTAAAAGGATGATGACTCAACATAAAAGTAAATAGATAGGCCCTTCGTAGAGGAAAGTAGGGATTTGCAGAGGTGCCAGAGCTTGAGCTTTGAAACAGAGATAAATAATATTTTGAGTGGCATGCTTTCATTGTCAACATAACAACCAAGAGATCTCGATATCATCCATGCTACATACATTATAGGCGGTTCCCAAATAGAATGGTAAAGTCTATACTCCCCCACCACCAACGAGCACATTCCACGGCTGGTCCGAAACAACGGGCACTGTCCAACTAACAACAATCCTGGGGGAGTTTTGTTTGCAATTATTTTGATTTGATTTGAGCATGGGACTGGGCATCCCGGTTACCGGCCATTTTCTCGTGAATGATGAGCGGAGTCCACTCATCGTGAGAATAACCCACCTAGCATGCAAGATATAGACATCCTTAGTTGATACATGAGCTATTCGAGCATACAAAACAGAATTTCATTTGAAGGTTTAGAGTTTGGCAAATACAAATTTACTTGGAACGGCAGGTAAATACCTCATATAGGTAGGTATGGTGGACTCATATGGAACAACTTTGGGGTTTATAGAAGTCGATACACAAGTAGTATTCCCGATTAGTACAAGTGAAGGCTAGAAAGAGGCTAGGAAGCGACCAACTAGAGAGCGACAACAGTCATGAACATGCATTAGAATTAACCAACAATGAGTGCAAGCATGAGTAGGATATAAATCACCATGAACATAAATATCGTGGAGGCTATGTTGATTTTGTTTCAATTACATGCGTGAACATGTGCCAAGTTAAGCACTCGAATCATTCAAAGGAGGATACCACCCTATCATACCACATCACAACCATTTTAATAGCATGTTGGCACACAAGGTAAACCATTATAAACTCCTAGCTAATTAAGCATGGCACGAATAACTATAATCTCTAATTGTCATTGCAAACATGTTTCATTCATAATGGGTTGAATCGGGAACCATGAACTAATCATATTTACAAAAACAAGATAGGTCGAGTTCATACCAACTTTTCTCATCTCAATCATTTCATCATATATCGTCATTATTGCCTTTCACTTGCACGACCGAACGGTGTGGATAATAATAATAGTGCATGTGCATTGGACTAAGCTAGAATCTGCAAAAATTTAATTCAAAGGAGAAGACAAGGTAATATGGGCTCTTTGTTAGATCAATAGTAATGTATATGAGAGCCACTCATCATTTTCATTGTGGTCTTCTCCTCTCGGCCCCCAAAGAAAAGAAAAGAATTTCAAAGAATGAGAAAAACTATTTACACGGGAAAGCTCCCAACAAACAAAAGAAGAATGAGAAATCTTTTTGGGTTTTTCTTTTAATATACTACTACAAGCATAGAAAGTAAACTAGCTAAAAGCTACAACTGATTTTTTTGGTTTTTCTCAAAGTTTTTCAAACACACAAGAAGAAATCAAGAAAGGAAAATAAACTAGCATGGATAGTACAATGAAAAAGTATGAACACCGACAACTAGAATGAGTGTGTGAACATGGATGTAATGTCGGTGAGAAATACGTACTCCCCCAAGCTTAGGTTTTTGGCCTAAGTTGGTCTATGCCCATGGATCAAAGTGGTCCTCTCCGGTGAACTGAGGAGGTTCCTCGGGTAGCCACTGGTTAGCGAGCTCCTCTGGATCCCGTTGATAAATAGACTCCCAATATGGATCAAGAGGTGGCTCCGGCTCAGGCTCTGGGCTCGTGTCAGCTCCCAGTATGCATAAATGTCATCGGGCATGATGAGGTACGTGCCTGAATGTATGTTAAACAAAGATGGTGCAGGCAAGGTAATAGTCTCACAAGTAGTTTTACCAACTACCAAGTTATACTTAAGTCTCTTCTTCTTATCTTTAACAATAAAATCATGTGCTACCATACTCTCATAGTCTAAGAAAATAGTGGGCATCACCTTTTCCTCTTTCTCATAATGCCTAATAGGCATCTCAAAGTGTTTAGCAAGGCGTGAAGCAAACATACCTCAAAAAATGGGGCCCTTTGAACGGTTCAGACTCAACCGTTTAGCAACTATGGCGCCTAAACTAAAAGTTCTATCATGAAAAAGGGCATGGCGCAAAATAGCAAGGTCAGGAGCACTGAGGCCCCCACTGTTCCCACGACCAATTAAACATCTGCTAGCAAATATTGCATAGTAACGTAGAACAGGAAAATGTACACTAGTAATCCTTGCACCTGACACTTTTCCCGTTTCCCCTACAACAATTTTATCAATAAATTCATCCACATCATCAGGATGTGGTTCCTCGATGCTGCCCTCGAAGGGCAACTTGCAAATCACACAAAAATCATAGAGTGACATCTCCTTAAACTCATCATATAAATATAAGTCCACCGAAGGTGGTGATCTCCTAGCATGGAAATGGAAGTTTTGCACAAAAATATTTGTGAGTAGGAGATACTGTTCACACTGGTCATGGATGAAGTCGGTGATGCCTGCATTCTCAACAAAATGATAAAAATCATCGTAAATTCCAGCGGCCCTCAAGAATGCATCACAACGCCATTCACACGGCCGAACCTCCGTGGTGCGAGGAAGATTGTACTTGGGCTTTTTATTCTCTTCATTCTGCTTTTCCTTCGAGTTTCGGCTCGAGGAGCCTCTCAACAATCTCTTCAACATTTTCTTCCTCTGAAAAATTTCTGAAATTTTTAGTGACTCAAAATAAAAGTGAACCAAACTCAACAAGATTAATAGCAACTACTCCCAAAAGTGCCTAGAGGCTATATCATGCATTCAAACTACTTTAGACCATATAAATTTGACATGCAAGCTCAAGAACATGGTAACCTTAGCAGCAAAAATTTGCAATAAATAAAGCACTAGAACAAAAACTAATTGGACCATTGGAGGAGTCACATACCGAAGAACAATCCCCAAAGCAGTTTTGCGAATGGAGCTTTGAACAAGGAGATAAAAAACGGCAGCAAAACGAGCAAGAACATGAGTTTGAGCTACGGGATGATTTTTTCTAGAGGAAGACGAAGTGTGTGGGTGCTGGAATAAGTGGAGGGGGGCACGTGGGACCCACGAGGCAGGGGGCGCGCCCAGGGGAGGGCGCACCCTCCACCCTCGTGACCAAATGGTGGGTCCCCCTGGTGTGTTCTAAGTGCCAGAAATTTTCAAATATTTTACAAAAAATCATACTCAATTTTCAGGACATTTGGAGATCTTTTATTTTCGGGGTATTTTTTATTGCATGGATAATTCAAAAAATAGTCAGAAAATACTATTTTTGCTTTATTTAAACTAAATAACAGAAAGTAAATGGTTGGTACTGAGAGTTGTGCTTTCTAACTTCATCCATCTCATGCTCATCAAAAGGAATCCACTAACAAGGTTGATCAAGTCTTGTTAACAAACTTCTTCCGAATAACATGAAACCGGAGAATTTTCAAATAACACTATGTTACCTCAACAGGGATATGCATGTCCCCAACAATAAGAATATCATATTTCTTTTTGATAGTACGAAGACGGAATTCAAAACTTCCAATAGTAATAGTTAAAAATTTTCCAATAGAATTGATACTATGAACTTGAGGTTGTTTCTTCAGAAAATGTACCGTATGCTCATTACCATTAACATGAAAAGTGACATTGCCTTTGTTGCAATCAATAACAGCACCTGCAGTATTCAAAAAGGGTCTACCAAGGATGATCGACATACTGTCATCCTCGGGAATATCAAGAATAACAAAGTCCGTTAAAATAGTAATGTTTGCAACCACAACAGACACATCCTCACAAATACCGATGGGTATAGCAGTTGATTTATCGGCCATTTGCAAAGATATTTCAGTAGGTGTCAACTTATTCAAATCAAGTCTATGATACAAAGAGAAAGGCATAACACTAACACCGGCTCCAAGATCACATAAAGTAGTTTTAACATAGTTTCTTTTATGGAGCATGGTATAGTTGGTACTCCTGGATCTCCTAGTTTCTTTGGTATTCCACCCTTAAAAGTATAATTAGCAAGCATGGTGGAAATTTCAGCTTCCGGTATCTTTCTTTTGTTTGTAATAATATCCTTCATATACTTGGCATAGGGATTCATTTTAAGCATGTCAGTCAAACGCATACGCAAAAAGATAGGTCTAATCATTTCAGCAAAGCACTCAAAATCCTCATCATCCTTTTTCTTAGATGTCTTAGGAGGAAAAGGCATGGGTTTCTGAACCCATGGTTCTTATTCTTTACCATGCTTCCTAGCAATGAAGTCTCTCTTATCATAATGTTGATTCTTTGATTGTGGGTTATCAAGATCAACAGCGGGTTCAATCTCTACAGCATTGTTATTACTAGGTTGAGCATCGACATGAACATCTTTAGTAACATTATCACTAGGTTCATGTTCATTACCAGATTGTGTTTCAGCGTCAGAAATAGAAATATCATTGGGATTCTCAGGTGTTTCAACAATAGGTTCGCTAGAAGCATGCAAAGTCCTATCCTTATTCTTTTTCTTTTTCTTATAAGGACTAGGTGCATCAATATTAATTTTCTGAGAATCTTGCTCAACTCTCTTAGGGTGGCCCTCAGGATACAAAGGTTCCTGGGTCATTTTACCACCTCTAGTCATCACTCTAACAACATTACCATTTTTTATTTAATTCATTGAGCAAATCATCTTGTGCCTTAAGTACTTGTTCTACTTGAGTGGTAACCATGGATGCATGTTTACTAATAAGCTTCAGGTCACCCTTAACTCTAGACATATAATCACTCAAGTGTTCAACCATATAAGCATTACGTTTTAATTGTCTGCCAACATAAGTATTGAAATTCTCTTGTTTAACAATAAAATTATCAAACTCATCGAAGCATTGACTAGCAGACTTATTACGAGGAATATCACCTTCATCAAATCTATAGAGAGAATTTACCTTTACTACCTGTGCAGGGTTATCAAGACCATGTATCTCTTCAATAGGTGGTAAATTCTTAACATCTTCAGCTTTAATACCTTTTTCTTTCATAGATTTCTTTGCCTCTTGCATATCTTCAGGACTAAGAAATAGAATACCCCTTTCCTTTGGAGTTGGCTTAGGAGTTGGTTCAAGAAGTGTCCAATCATTATTGTTACTCAATATATTATTCAATAGCAATTCAGCTTGCTCAACAATTCTTTCCCTGAAAACACAACCAGCACAACTATCCAGGTGGTCTTTGGAAGCATCGGTTAGTCCATTATAAAAGATATCAAGTATTTCATTTTTCTTGAGAGGATGATCAGGCAAAGCATTAAGTAATCGGAGAAGCCTCCCCAAAGCTTGTGGGAGACTCTCTTCTTCAATTTGCACAAAATTAAATATTTCCCTTAAGGCAACTTGTTTCTTATGAGTGGGGAAATATTTTGCAGAGAAGTAATAAATCATATCCTAGGGACTAACCAGACAACCAGGAGCAAGAGAATTAAACCATATCTTAGCATCACACTTTAATGAGAAAGGAAACAATTTAAGAATATAGTAATAGCGATTTTTTTCCTCATGAGTGAATAGGGTGGCTATATCAATCAATATAGTAAGATGTGCCACAACAGTTTCAGATTCATAACCATAGAAAGGATCAGATTCAACCAAAGTAAATAACTCAGGATCGACAGAGAATTCATAATCCTTATTAGTAACATAGATAGGTGAAGTAGAAAAGGCAGGGTCATATTGCATTCTAGCATTCAAAGACTTTTCTTTCTGCTTAGCTAACAGTTTCTTAAGATCATATCTATCATTGCAAGAAAGAAAGTCTCTAGTTGTTTCTTCATCCATAACATAACCCTCAGGTACAACGGACAATTCATATCTAGGGGGAGATTCTTCATCATCACTTTCATTAATATCATCAGTTTCAGTAATTTCATTCTCTCTAACCCTAGCAAGTTGTTCATCAAGAAATTCACCTAATGGCACATTATTATCAAGCAGAGAAGTAGTATCATCATAAGCATCATGCATAGCAGAAGTGTCATCATCAATAACAATTCGACATATCAGAATCAATAGCAGGTGCAGGTATAGGTGTCGCAAGTTTACTCAAAACAGAAGGTGAATCAAGTGCAGAGCTACTTCTAGTTTTATTCTTGTTCTAGGTAAAGCGAACGTTAAGTGTGCGTAGAGTTGTATTGCTGGTCGATTGAACTTGAAGGGAATATAAATCCTACCTTTAGCTTCTCGTTGGGTTCGACACTCTTATTTATCGGAAAAGCTACAATTGATCCCCTATACTTTTGTTTTATCACTCCTTGATATTACGGGAATATTTTAGTATTTATAGAGGTGGAATTAGGTCAAGAGGTGCCACGAGGGGCCCGTAAGCCTGGGGGCGCGCCTCCCGAGCTTGTCGCTCCCTCGTGGCTCATTTGGTCTTCTCCCGAACCTTTTAGGGTCTCTTCTGGTCAAGAAAAAAATACAAATTTTTTTCTCCGTTTGGACTCTCTTTCATATTGATTTCATGAAAAGCCAAAAAAGCACAAAATAACAATTGTCACTTGGCACTAAGTTAATAGGCTAGTCCCAAAAAATAATATATAATTGCATAAAGTTGCATAAAGTCCCATAAAATACGTCCAAGATTGATACTATAATAACATGGAACAATAAAAAATTATAGATATGTTGGAGACGTATCACTTAGGCTCATGTATGTGTGGGGTTGAAAATCCTGAAATGCGTTAGAAGTATGATCCAATTGCCTGGTTTGACATCAGGGTGCTCATGATTTATATTTATGCGGTTAAGGTGAAGTCATCCCATGCTAACATGATAAAATGAGTGGGGATAACAAAGTAATGATTATGTTTCTTATATTCATGGATATTATTATGTTGGTATTGTTACTTCATCGTTTCTCAATGATTATACCGTAAAGAGATTACATGATACACATGTTAGGTAGCATTTCACATCAAAATTTCTGTTTTTATCATTTAGCTACTCGATGACGAGCAGGAATTAAGCTTGGGGAAGTTGATACGTCTCCAACATATCTATAATTTTTGTTTTTTTCATGTTATTATATTATCGATCTTGGATACTTTATATGAATTTTCACGCTATTTTATATCATTTTTGGGAACTATCCTATTAACCTAGTGCATAGTGGGAGTTGTTGTTTTTTGCTTGTTTTTGGTTTTCCAGAAAATCAGTACAAACGGAGTCCAAATGCTACGAAACTTGTTGACGGTTTTTTTTGGATATAAGAGACCCTGGAAGTTTTGGGAGGAGACTAGACATGAAGCGAGGAGACGGCAAGACAACAGGGCGTGCCCTTGGGGGTAGGGTGCGCCCTGTTACCTTGTGGGCCCCACATGACTCCCTCTGACCTAATTCCACTTCTATAAATTCTCAAATATCGGGAAACCCCCATAGAGCCACCGATACACTTTTTCCACTGCTGCAAGCTTCTGTTCTTCCGTGATCCCATCTGGAGGCCTTTTCCGGTACTCTGTCAGAGGGGGAACCTATCACGGAGGGCTTCTACATCATCCTTGTTGCCTTCCGATAACACGTGAGTAGTTCACCACAGACCTACGGGTCCATAGCTAGTATCTAGATAGCTTCTTTTCTCTCTTTGATCTTCAATACAATGTTCTCCTCGATCTTCTTGGAGTTCTATCTGATGTAATCTTCTTTTGTTGTATGTTTGTTGGGATCTGATGAATTATGGGTTTATGACCAGATTAATCACTGAAAGTAACTATGTCTTTTATGAACTTTATTATGCATGATTATGATAGCTTTGTATTTCTCTCCGATCTGTCCGTTTGGTTTGGCCAACTAGATTGATTTATCTTCAATGGGAGAGGTGCTTTGTAATGGTTTCAATCTTTGTGGTGTCCTCACCTAGTGAAAGTAGGGGTAGCGAGGCATGCACTGTATTGTTTCCATTAAGGATAAAACGATGGGGTTTATTCATATTGCTTGAGTTTACTTTGTCTACATCATGTCATCTTGCTTAAACCGTTACTCTGTCTGTCATGAATTTAATACCATAGATGCATGCTGGATAGCGATCGATTGGTGGAGTAATAGGAATAGATGCAAGCAGGAGCGGTCTACTTGTCACGGATGTGATGCCTATATGTGTGATTATTGCCATGAATAACGTCATAACTATGCACTTTTCTACCAATTGTCTAATAGTAATTTGTTTACCCACGCTATGCTATGTGTCTCAGAGAGAAGTCTCTAGTGAAAACTATGGCCCAGTGTCTACTTTTATCATATTACTAAAACCGACAATACTTTGTTGCAATTTATTTCTTGTTTTATCTATCTATCACTATCGGAATTAATCCTTGCAAGTAACGAGTACAAGGGGATTGACAACCCTCTTACCCGCGTTGGGTGCAAGTATTTGCTTTTTGTGTGTGTAGGTGCTGACGACGAGAGTTTGCGTGATTCTCCTATTGGTTCGATAACCTTGTTTCTCACTGAGGGAAATACTTATCTCTGTTGTACTGCTTCACTCCTCCTCTTCGGGGAAAAACCCAATGTAGTTTACAAGTAGTAGCCGACTGTAGCGATCACGCACTCTCGGTCCACCCATCATGCACTCTCAAGTCGGGTCACTCTGGTCCGAGCCATTCGGGTAGATCAGACAGCTCGAATACACCCCGAGAGGCTCTCACCACAAGCCACTCGTCAATGGATGGCCAGGAGCCTCTCTTCACCCTCAAGCAGCGACGGTGGCCCCCGGGTGACTGGGCGGTCCACCCGACATCGAAACGCGTCGACTATAGCAATCACGCGCCCTTGGTCCACCCGTCATGGACTCTCTAGTCGGGTTGCCCGGGTCCGAGCCGTCTGTGCAGATCGGATGCCTCGAAGATGCCTCGAGAGGTTCCCGCCGCAATTCACCCGACAACAGATGGCCAAAAGCCTCTGTTCACCCTCGAGCAGTGACAGTGGCCTCGGGCGACTGGGATGTCCACCTAAATCTAGCAATGGTTGGGAAACTCAACTATATCCGAACTGAACCCATGTGACAAATTTAGGAAAACCAAACCAAACTAACCCACTGAAAGGCGTATTGCGACCCAAACCAAACTAAACCAAAAGTTATCTCCACCTAAACCAAACTAAACTATTGATACGAACCATGGTTTTAGCTAATGGGTCGAGATTGGTTACTTTCAGCTAGGAGAGGACCATAACTGGGTGGAGCATAGCTAAACCTAGTGCTAGGACTGGCACGTTGCGGAGTATGCCGACGTTGACCTCCCAATTCTGGTCTTCATCGGGTGGCTCGACCACGTGGGCTAGAAGACGTGTGTGACATCGGCGAGCAACCCGAGCGCCCTAGCCACGCTCAAGCGAGGTCGAGCTGCAGGTGCATGACGGTGGGGGACAACGGTGTGTGGCGAACGCGAGCTCGTTCCTCATCCTCACAACCCGCCGCGATGGTGTTGATGCGGGGCCGTAGATGGATAAAGTCCCAGAGGTGGTCGAGCTTGAGCCTACCCTTTTGGCAGCGGGAAGGCGGCTGGGTCGTTGACCTCACCGGCCTTGATGATGCCCTTGACGCTCAGCTTGATGCGCTCCTTGCTCTTCCAGGGCGGGACCCGAAGCACACCAAAGACGACCACGGAGGTCCCCGTGGCCGCTAGGCGAGCAAGTGGCGGGTGCGCCACCCGGGCCGCTTCGACGACGAGCTGCAGGCTGGCTTGGCAGGAGCCGTCGCTGACGGCGTGGAAGACCATGGTGCCGCTGCACTGGACGCGCCCGGCCCGGACCCAACCGCCCACGACCACGCGTTCGACAGCGAGGGCGTCCGTGGCAGCCAGGATCACGCGGATGGGCGTGCGGGATGCGGTCATGAGAGCATCCAGGTGGTCGGCCGCCAGGAGCTCAGCCGTGGGTGCTGCCATCATGGAGGCCGCCACCGGGTGTTGCGGGGGCGAGGAACCAACCTAGAAACCGGGTTGGACCCGTGGTTTGTAGCCCCTAATACCCAAACTGTTTAAGCCCATAACCAATTATACCCGAGCTGGTTTTTCACATAACCAAACTAAGCCAAACTGAAAATGGTATCGACCCAATATAAACTGAACCGATTAAGCCCAGCATAAAAACCAAACCATCTCACCCGGTTTTCTAAAAACCATTCTCAGATTTATGTCTACCCGTCATGGACACACGACAATTGTAGTAATTGTGCCCTCAGTCCAGCCGTCATGGACCTTCCAGCTGGGTCGCTTGGGTGCAAGCCTTCCGGGCAGATCAGACGGCTCGCGTCGCCCCCGAGTAGCCCCCGTAGCAAGCCACCATGAGACGGATGGCCAGGAGGCTCTCTCCACCTGCGAGCAGCCCGGGAAGGCGGGTACACCTCCATCCTTTATAGGAGTAATACCAAGGAGCAAATTCTGGCTCCAACACTCAGGAGGGGGCGGACGAGCGCAAGAGAAACACTAAGACAAAGAGGTGCATGACCTCCTAGTTTCTTGCTCTTGCTTCTTGTCATGATACGACATGTAATATTTTCTCTTATGCACAATTTGCTTGTAATGGTATTACCGTTTGTGTATGCTGGACTTTGTTGGCTTTATTAATTTAAATATGGGCACTCCTTCACATTTTTATCTAAAAAGCAAAGGGATGAGAAGAAACCAGTTGAGGGGATGAACAAAATGGTGGAATGGGGGATGGACTGGAAAAATAGCTGGAGGAGGGAAACGGGGAGGACATACAAGTGTGAGAGCGAACGAAGGGAGTTGGAAAGAAGAAAAAGGTAACCAACTGATTTCTGGCACGACACGACGCTAACCTCTCAGCATGACACCTTGCCCGAGTCTCCGTGCATTGCCAGCGTGGCACCACTCAGTGTTGTGCGGTGAGTCATCGTTTGCTCCAGCATGTGTCTGTGCAACGCAAGGATCGGATCGACGTCCATTCAGTAGCACGAATCACGAAGCTGGTCTCATGGGTTAGAGAGTTTACACCCTTGCATTTATTCCTCATACTCTGACTTCTTCTCTCTCATTCACCGCTATATCTCCACCGCCGCATCCCACTACTATATCCCCATCATCGCATCCAACCACATTTGCTCACTCTGCCAACGCCCCTCTATGAGCATCTAGAGGATACGCCAACGCCCCCCTGAAATCCGTCGATGCGCTCCTTTGGGCAAGGTATGGTCATTGTTCCTCCTCACCTATTCATGATGGATTTCTGGTTCGGAATTTTTTCAGGGGTTCGGCGATGCGAAGACAAGCACACGTTTCGGTTCAAGCGGTGGGGGGTTTTCGGTTGCCTTACTGCTCCATGCGTTACATTCTAGCATAATCAACAGGTTCTTTGGGCATTTGTTCGATTTTCCACCAGAGAGCGTCCAGACGGCGAGCTGAATTTAGCAGCGGGGCAAGCCTTTTCTCTAGCCACCGCACAAATATTTTTTGCTTTGATGAAGGAAAAAGAGGGGTCGATGGGTCACGGGGGCACGGTGCATATTGATTTCCAGTGCAAACGTGTGCAATTTTGCTTTTTCTTAATGGAACGGAAAGATCGGTTGGGCATGGACTTGGGAATTTGCTGGGAGTCGATCGATCTTGTTGTCGTGAACAAATTATATTACATGCTCTAATGATGTTTACTCTTTTTTCGTGGCAATGCTTTGACCTTGCTCCTTCAATGGGGGCATCAATGTCATCTCCGACAGGGAATCAAGCTTGTGCGTCGAAGGACATGCAAAGCTGGGAGGAGGAGCAGGCAAGGATGCGGGAGATGGATACTTGGCAATTTCGCTCTTCGATTAGTGTTTTTCCCCTGCCATGATCCACATATTTGAATGGAATTTTTGTTGTTGCGGCATTCCAAAAATTGCCATGGTTAGTTGTGTTTACAAGGATGGCAAGTTTATGTTTTCAGAGATTTTCCCTGTTTGTCGGGATTATACTATAACTCCTAAGATTCGACGATTCTTATGCGAGCACACATTGCAAGGCGCAACCCTCTTGGGGACCAGGCCCCAGAACCCCGGCCTTCCCATTTTTAGCCGTGGGCCCAATAATTTATCTCCCCATTCAACCATGGGGTCCAGTTTCCCTCCCTCCCAATTAACCGTGGGGCCTAATAATTAATTCCTCTCCCTCTGTTTTAATTGTGGCCATGTTGATTCCCACCGGGGGCAAGAAGTTGCATGCGTGGGGCTCACATTTTGCATGCATGGTAATTAGGAGCCGTTGGAAAAGGTAGAAAGACTGCTAATGTATTGCCTAAAAGCAAGTATAATAAGGTGATGTAAGTGGGCCATAAGGATTTAAATATTATAGTATTGCCGAGTTAGAAGAGAGAGAAGAGGAGAGAGAAGAGAAGCAGGCTCTAGATTTACAATCGGCTGTAGCACGGCTCCAAGAAGCTCTGTGAGAGTGAAAGGTGAGTCATATGTTAATAAAGTACTCCCTTCATCCCACGATGTAAGTTCATTTTTGAAGCTAACATAACTTGAAAAACAATCTTATATTATGAGACAGAGGAAGTAGTATTTTCTTGTAGCTAACTACCATACGTGTTGGCTATTACATTGCCTATAGATGACAACATGTTATAGCTAGCAGCTGGTTATATTATTAACCATGCTCTAATCCGGCTAGGCAACTAGTTGAAACTGCACGCCCAGGCACGCATGTGAGTTACCAGCCCCATGACTTGTGTAAATAACATATGCAAGTTTTTTTTTTTTTGAATCATCACTGCAAAGTGGTACAATTAAGGTGAAAATTACTTTTCTTTCTCCTGCTTTGCCACATGCCAAGTTTTTTGAATCATCACGATAATCTAGTAAATTTAAGAAATGACAGCTAGTTAAGCATAGTAAACAAAAGTAGCACACCAAATTTTCCCAAAAACCTTTCTTATCACATGACAATCCTTTTTTTTGGAATATGACTTCTAGTTTCTTTATTTAATTTTATCACATGGCAAACTTTTTCCTTAAACACGGTAACCTAGTATAATTTAAGCCGACATATAATAATAATAAAGCATCCTAAGAACATACCATGTCAACTTGTTTGCGTGCGAGCTTTTTATAATGTTTGGCCTTGTAGTGCTTTTTTCCTATATCATGACAACTTTGTTTTTGTAACAGTTTTATACATATGCAATCTTTGTTGTGGTTGCTATCTGTGCGGCTTAGCGAAATAGCAGATTAGGTGGCAAGCAGAACGGCTATATTGCCATGCACAAACGTTGATTGCCACACACAACGTTGATTTGGTGTTTGATATTGTTTTTCTTGGATGCGTTTCGTCGCTAGTAGCCATGCACGCCCCTGATTTTGTTTCGTGATTGGCCTTTAGGAAGCCTTTGCGCGAATGTGCAAGGAAGAATAGATCAATGGGAGACACACCATTGTTGAAGTTGGCAAGTGAACGTTGGTTGGGCCCCGATCATGCGCTCATGTCGGTGACCATCGAGGGGAATGTTCAATTTATAGGTAGTAGAGAAGAGACGGAGAAGTAGGGACAGAGACTTTACTGTTCTATCAACTAGACTATCACATTATTAGTCCCACGTATAACAAAGATTACATGCTAATTGTTTCAAAAAAAAAAGATTGCACATTGACACCACACATAAATATACACAATGAATATAAAATCTAACATGATATACTTCCTTCACAAACTTTTATAAGAGGTTTTGGATATGATATTTACTACACGATTATAACGGCACAATATAAAATCTAAACATGATATACTCCCTTCATAAACTTAAGATGTTTTAGATACGGTGTTTATTACACGATTATAACGGCACAAACGACGTCACCATCGCCGTCGGATAATCTCTGCTGAATCCCCCCGGCTTCGACACGAAACGCAAAACATGTGAAAAAGACCATAAAACCGATGGAACTCGCGGAAAGGAAGCAGAGGCGGCCCCTGCGTGTGAAAAGGGGGCAAACATTAGGGGGAAAAAAAAGCGACGACGCCACGCCCCCGTCCGCGGCCACCGCCACCGGCCTCCCCGCCCGCCCATGGCCATTTCCCCCCTCGTCCTCAGCGGGGCCGCCGTCGCCACGCTCGCCGTCCTCGGCCTCGCCGTCTACGCCTGCCGCCGCTGGCGCCGGGGCGCGCCCCCCGCCGCGCTCCCGCCCTCCGCCTCCTCCCAGGTCAGACCCCCACCACCCCTGGAAATCCCCCCCCCCCCCCCCCCCCCCCCCGTTCCCCTCGATCACGACGCGGATCTGCCGCGGGGGGCGGCCGCGCGGCCGGCTGCCCCCGTCGTTTCCGGGGCGCGCGGGGAATCTCGATGGCGCGGTTAGTTCGAGGGGGGGCTCTGCTAGGTCGGCGATTTGCTTTTCGAGGGCTCCGGATAGCGGGGCGGCCGCGGCGTTCTTGGCGTCGCGTCGCGTCCAACATTTCGGGAAGATTGGTTGTAGCGAGCGAGGCGCCATGTTTTGATACTGCAACAACCTGTTCCCCCGCGCTAGACTAGCCCGTGGGGTGACTCGGAGGGCATGGTATTTGAGCAACTTCGAGGTTTGATTGGATCATTAGCCTTTGCCATTGGGATTATCCAGCTGATACATTTATCGGCTCAGCTGCCACAATTGGAAGAACGATGATCATCTTGCATCTCCAAACCTACCAGCCGTTGCTCAATGCTTCTCAACGCAATGTATTATTATTGGCCTTTACTTACCCCAGTAGACCTTATTTGTTGTTGTCATATTCTGTTTACTTCTGTAGACCTTTTTTGTCATCAGCCACTTCTACCTCAGCAAGCTAAATGCTTTATCGAATTATCTTCGTGTTGATTTGAATGATACATTGCATCTCATATGGTTGGGCATGAGTACAACCAGCTTCTGATCCACTCAAACACCTTGTACTAGGGCTATGAACCCCCATTATCTTGCTTGTGAAGAGCGTAGAATATTATGTTTTTATTCAATATTACATGCTGTTTATTTACTTGAAAAAAACTTTGGCTCTTTCGTGTTGGTTTGGATGGGCACCAATACCAGGGCGAGCCAAAATTGGCGTATTTTGGAGGTTGTTTGGATCCACGTCAATTTTGGCTCAAACCAGGTGCGCCCCTCCTGACTTTCGCCAAACCATGGGCGAAGCGAGGGCGTTGAAATCGCCCGCCAAAGATTTGGCAGTCAAATTCTCAGCACTGTCTCCTCTCTTATCCTGTCTCTTTCCACTTCCTCTTCTCGCCCTCACACCACAAGCCCCAAGCAGAAAACCATCATCAGATCTGCAGGTCCCACCGGCCATAGTGGTCCGTCTTCGACCTGCGCTGCTCCGACGGCCTTCCTTCCCCCACCCTCAATCAAAGGAATCACATTGCATCCAAAGCCCAGCACCCGAATCCTCCCCAACCCTATACAGATTGCCTTTTCCAATGGTGTGATTTGCCTCACTCTTGTCTGTTTAGCTGCAGATGCACTTGTGCGTAACTAGTACTAGATGTGATGCGTGTTTAACAAATCAATGTCTTATGTGTTTGTAGTTCACACAGATCTGATTCCATGGAGTAGCTAATATGAACATGACTGGGCTATTTTATTTTATTTTTTGCAGTAAGCAACATTTTGTGGAATATCTTTTGTCTGGTGCAAACATGTATTCTGTTCTGTCGAGTATCTGATAATTGATGCTAGCTATTGATATTCCACAACGTTTAGCATGATGTTCCTGAAGAGCGAAGTAACTCCATGCAACTTATGGTGTCTTTATACTCTTTAAGATCATGCCTTTTTTGGTTAGTCTGAACTAGAAAATAATTAAGTTGTATCAGTGTTGGTTTACACCTATGTTGTTTTATTGGCTGGCATGCAAATTCAGAATTATGGACAAACCAAACACAAGCCAATCAAAGTTGCCATATATTTGGCAAGCCATTTGGCTTAAAACCAAATGAAATCCAATGGTTTGCCAAAAAATTGGCAAGTACTATGGGCTACAACCAAACAGCCAAAACTTATCAATATTTTGGTCATGCCTTACATTTGTTCATGCCAATAATTTGGTACGGCTGGATGGGGCTGAATCCAAACAGGCCCTATATGCATATATTATCAGAGCGGGTGTAATGGATAGGAAAAAGCAAATA
This sequence comes from Triticum timopheevii, assembly GCA_963921465.1. Classification (NCBI taxonomy): domain Eukaryota; kingdom Viridiplantae; phylum Streptophyta; class Magnoliopsida; order Poales; family Poaceae; genus Triticum; species Triticum timopheevii. Next base: position 577,901,481 of record OY997270.1, on the reverse strand, counting down.
TGTTTTTGTTTTCACAGATGGAAGGTGGAGGCTGTATGTCTGATTGCTGTTTGCTTGCAGGGCGACGATATCAACAGGCCTCTAATATCAGACAAGTTGGATGACTACTCGGGCCCAAGCAATAACCTTGGTAGCAATAATGCTGGTGAGTCTACAATGTGGACAAATAGGAGTACCACTTCACCAAGGACGCATACTCATCCCACTGAATCTCATCCTATTGAAGGTGCACATATTTATACTCGGGTCTTTCATCATTGTATTATACAGAAGCGGCACATTTGATTTTGTGCGGTATTTTTTGGAGTACTCAGCTTCTCTACTAACCATCATCATAAATTTGTAGGAGAAGTTCATGTGATTGATGTTACAAATGGTACACCGGAAGAGCTCCATCTGGGAAGTACGCTGAAGCGTACAGCAGAAGCAAGTGTTCGAGCATCTGAGGCAAAGCACACAAGAAGGGCCTCTGGAGAGAATAATAACGGCGGCATTCCTGTGAAGGATATCACAGTTGGTAAAACGTCCTTTCATTAGCTGGATGTCCTAGTGGTCCATATGTTGCAAATATTATACATGCATATGCTCATGATGTATAATCATTTGCTAGGAGTGCAGGAAGCCACCTAGCCTTGGAGGTCATAGCTGGCCCGTCTCATGGAATAAACCGCTACCTGCAGTCAGGTAATACGTCCATGCTCCCAATGACTCTTGGAAGGATTCCTCAAAGCGATTTGGTGTTAAAGGATTCTGAGGTGTCAGGAAAGCATGCACGGATTGACTGGAATCCAAATGTAAGTTTCACATAGTTTCCCATCTTTTTCACCTTCAGCAGGCTACTGTATTCGAACCCTAGATTATTTCGAAAATTGAGATATCTGTGGATGTAATTGCCAGAGTGTTTGCTTGCTTCCGCTGGAACTTAGTGCTTCTAATTTTCATTTTCTGCTACTTGTTTGTGGAGTTTGCAGCTGCCGTTTCTGTTGTCTGTTATGATGCTATTCTTCTTAGCTTGATGCTGCAGTACATATTTAGGGCATTTCTGTTGGCTGTAAATATGATTTCGTGGGGCATTTTCAGATTCCACATTATACAAAGGAATATCATAGATTATAGTGGGTGCCCTTTGGTTCATAAATAACAATATATTCAATTCATATCATTACAATGCATATGTACATGTGAATATATCTAGCCTTCTTCCATTCCCATTCAGTAAATCATAACTCTTATATTGCAGACACTCAGATGGGAACTTGTGGATATGGGCAGTTTGAATGGAACCTTCTTGAATTCCCAGGCAGTTACCCATCCTGATGTTGGTTCTAGGCGTTGGAGCGCGCCTGCCGAACTTGCTGATGGTGATATTATAACACTTGGGAGTTCATCAAAAGTATCTGTAAGTCTTGGCTGCTTTTTTTGTTATCATTAGCATGAAAAATCGTCGACTGGCCAAGTGGCCATGGGCCCACAATTGTTAATCATATGGTGGTTCAGGCTTCCAATATTTTGATGTACAAAGCTTTCAAACTGTATCCTTCTGCTCAATAGGAGTCTCCTGTGCATTTGTGCACATATAAATCAAACTATATCCTGTTCAAAATGGCATGGTATACACATACTCGGATATGTCAGCATGCTCAGTTATATTTCTTGTTACCAATTCAGTTGAAAAAGCTTGCCTACCTGTTATTTATAGATGCAACATTGAAACCTATAGATGCAAAAAAAATAAAAATTGTTCATCATATTTGAACTCTATCATTTAAGCATATCATTCATTTATTTATCGGACTATTTAGCTGAATCCATGTTCGTACAGAAAATAATCTTCTAATAATGCTACCTCACTAGGTTCAAATTTCACTACAAAATCAACAAGTGCCAGTAGGAGTTGGTATGGTATCTGATGCAATGATAACCCGTCGAACTGGAAAGAAACTTCCCATGGAGGATGTCAGCTGCTACCAGTATCCTCTTACTGGTGCTCAACAGGTATGGAAATAATGTCATAAATTTTTGAAAGAGTTGGATTCATTCTGATTCCAATATTTTTACAGTTTGGGCTGTTTGCCATTTTCGATGGCCATGGAGGGGATGGGGCTGCAAAAGCTGCCAGCAGGTAAATTATTTGTGCCTATCCGTTTGATGAAGTCCACATCATTTTTTTTTCCTGTACGAGTTACTTTAACATATGCTTGACTTGGGGTGATACGATGACCTATATGTTGAACTGATGACTGCCTTTGTTGTGTAGGATACTTCCAGAGAATGTTGCGAAAATTCTTTCTCAGAAGGGAACAATAGAAAGAGTTCTCACATGCGGCAATGCTTCTGATGTTCTTAAGTGTGCATTTGACTTGACGGAAGCTGCACTCAATCATCAGTATGAGGTTTTTCTCTTAATCTGGCTTTCTTGCCCGCATTTTAGTATTTTCAATGTTGCTATTAATCATATTGCTTGCTAGTCTATGAATGTGATGCAAAAAATGAAGTCAAGGTTTATCCACTCATTTGTTTGGTGTAATTGGTTGATGAAACTTTCAGGAATCCTAATTGTCTTGTAAGCCTATCTTGCCAATCTGATTATGCTATCTAGTTTTCCATCTTTTAACCTTCCTTTGATGTTCATATTGATTCTCTATATCTACCAAAAAAACAACTTTGGGTCCGGAAGTCCTTGGTGAGCCCCGTAAGTAGTAAATGAGTAGCAGAAATACACATTGGTTCAGAAAGTCTTGGACCCTGGGTAAAGATTTACCAATTTCATGAGTTTCAAATATCTGACTAAAACACTTTGGTTGGCAATGTCTAGGCTCTAAATGGGCTTTTTAATAAGCGGACATACATACAAGGCATAGAAATACGCTTTACCATTTCTTGAATTACCCCTTATTTAGGGAATCTGATGCAATGAACTTTTATGGCTCATGTCTGTATGTTTTACAGGGTTGTACAGCAACTGCCCTTCTTATTTGGTTTGATCAGAACAAAGATTGCTTTGCCCAGTGCGCTAATCTCGGTGACTCGGCATGTATTATGAAGTAATTACATCTATTCATCTCTAAAAAATATTTTCAGCATTTTCCTTGAGTAGTAAATCAGTACTCGCTTGTTAGGTGGGAAACTTGCATTTCCCTACCCTTTATAATTCAAAATCAACTAATGCCTCCATTCTATTTTAAGGAATTGATAGCATAAACATACATGGGCCATGCTTGTGTCCTTATTTCTCAAGCTCTGTATCACAATAATCATATGTATACCTCTCTGTCAGTGTCGACGGGAAACCAATTGCGATGACAGAGGATCATCGAGTAGTCAGTACAACAGAACGAGCGAGGATAGCGAAATTAGGGAATCCCCTGAAAGATGGCGAAAGCCGTATATGTGGTATGTTACCTTTACTTGTATTTTGATGCTGACTTGAGCAACAATGATCTCAAATTACTGTCTTTATTTCTGCAGGACTGAATCTTTGCAGGATGCTTGGAGACAAGTTTCTCAAAGAGCAAGATCCAAGGTTCAGTAAAGAACCATATGTGAGCCCAGTAGTTCAGATCTCGAAATCGTGCTCAGCTTTTGCGCTTATGGCTAGGTAACACAAATTCCCATATCTGCTAATGCTCATTATCACTGATGCGATGCGTCCATTGCCTGACATGCTTTGTGCCGCTGCAGCGATGGCCTATGGGATGTCATTACCGCGAAAAAGGCAGCACAGCTTGTCCTCGATGTAAGATATCAATCGGCATTCGTTCATATTAGTCTCAATTTTTTTATTTTTTAGTTGTAGTCATGTGATGCTAGTTTTACTGTGCCCTGTGTTTGCAGTATAAGGAGAGGAACATGGGCCAAGAAATCTCAGCGGACGGAGTAGCAGACCATGTGCTTAGTGAAGCCAGGAATCTGCGGACGAAGGACAACACATCGGTGATATTCTTAGACTTCGACGCCATGAGGATGGGTCGCTGAACTGCCAATTGATTCATTCAGTCTAGAGAGAAACCGCCCCGCTCGGCTGCTTCAGCCCCATTGTTTTGTTCTTTTTCCCTTAGATTGTTTTTATTGGTGGTATGGCTCCTATCCAGCACTTGAGGGAGTCTGCGCCTTGCTCCAGAGGCCAAATACAACCAACAGTTTTTCTTGTCTGCAACCAAATTACCCGGGGAGCTGTTTTGTGCGGCTGTGCCTGTAAAAATTGTGAGGCGATGTGTTAGGGGAATGTTGTTGAACTTTACATCCTGGGATCATATACATATGCTTTGGACAAAGGCTCCCCTGATACTGATAATAGTCATATACAGTAGAATCTTTTGTGTTTGGCATGTAGAGATGGATGTGCGCACAAATCCATCATTTTGCTCAGCAACAGATTCCTCTGTTTCTGTGGAAGCGGCATTATTAAGTGTGATTTGGTGATGTTATACTACTCCCTCCGTTTTTAAATATAAGTCTTTGTAGAGATTCCACTAGGTGGACTATATACAGAGCAAAATGAATGAATTTAAACTTAAAATGCATCTATATACATCCGTATGCGGTTTATAATGGAATATCTACAAAGACTTACATTTAGAAACGGAGCGAGTAGAATGCATTAAGGTGAAATGATAATTATTACTTCGTCGGTACCGGTGCATCAGACACATTATGAAAACCAAATCACACCAAAACGCCAAATCATCCCAAAATGCTTAGGCGTGATGCATTAACTCTCACCTCGTTCCTTATTTCTTGCCATGAACAAAGAAATCGACCAATAAAAGATGGGGCTGGGGGGGGGGGGGGGGGGGGGGGGGTTTAGGGACTAAACTAGGCATTTGGGACTAAATGAAGAAGACTCTCAAGGAGAGTCTTTTTTGGGACTTTTTGAGATTTTTCCAACAATGGCCCTCCATGCATCCATTGGCCAGCCACCTCATGGTGTTGTTTGATTATTATTTTTCTATATACTAGAGGCAACGTGGTCATTTAATAACCTCTAGGAAGGGACTAGAGACTTTTTAGTTTCTAGAAACAAACATGGACAGACCTTTTAGGGACTAGGGACTTTTTAGTTAGGACTAGAAAAAATCCTAAGACTTATGAACCAAACATGGCCTTACATTTCTATAAAAGCAAAGAAGATATATAAAGTAGAAGAATCAGAGGCGGGGTCTGGTTGAAGTAAGTAGGTAGGTGCATGCGATGCGTGGAAACGAGGGGAGACCCCGAGGAATGCAATGCATGTGACCTTGAGCTGATGGGCTTAAAATACGGGAGTAATGAACGTGGGAGTTGACCAAGTGTGGCAAGGCGACCGCAGCTGCCGATTCCCTTGCGCCTCTTCTTTGCATGTACTACTAAGGGCATCTCCAGCCGTTCGGCCCCTCAGGGCGTCTAAATAAAGCATTCTGGGGGCGTGCCGGCGCTAGTTCGGTTTCTGAGGGCGAGCTAGCTCCCAGTCACGCCCCCACGCGCCGGTCCCAGGATGCAGGAAATTCATACTTGTTCGTTCCCGCTCTCAAAAGACGCCGCAAATCCGGCGATCGGGCGTAGTCTGGCGTTACAAAAAAACAGAGCGACGCCGCCTTGGCGGGGTCGGTTCACTCGGCGGGGTTGGTCCCAGGTGTTGGCGGAGTCGGCGAGCTCGGCGGTGTCGGAGCTGCTTCGGTGTTGGGCTGCGTCGGCGCGGCTTCGACACTGCTGGGCGGCGATGTAGAGGCTTCGCTCGGGCTTGGCGTCCGTGTGGCCGTGGGCTTCGTCGGCGTCGTCGGCGTTGCCGTCGGCAGCTCGTTCAGGATGAGGCCGCGCTGCACCAGGTACCACGCCTTGAGCTTCTCGTCGTTGCTCTGGAGCATGTCCGCCCCACCCATCAGGAAAGCCATGCCGGTGTTCCTTTTCTTCGCGGCGACGTTCGTCCGGAGCAGGTCGAGTTTGATGGCGTTGTTTTTCATTAGCGCCGACCACCGCGCCTCGGTCTTCTCTTCGCGTAGGACGGCCCGGGCCTGGGCGTCGGCGAGGCAATGCTCGATGGACTCCTGCACTCGCGTGGTTGCTGCGTCGGCGTTTTTCCCCTTCTTGGCCAATTTGTGGCCGTCCGGCCGCCCCTCCGACGCGTCCGGAGTCGTCGCGTCCGGCTTGTATGTCTCCTTGGCCTTGTCGAGGGCACGCCGGACTTCCGCCCACTTCTTGCACTTGTCAATGCGCTTGTAGACGTGGAGGTGCTTGAAGTCGGCATCTTGGTTGTCGCCCCGGTACATGGCGAACATACGCAGCAGCTGCGCGGACGGACGAACAGTTGGCGAACGGCGGGCGTAGGGGACGAAGATATGCGGGCGAATGGCGTGCGTACCTGATCCTCAACGCTGGCGCCGCTCTCCGGGCGAGCTGCAACCTCCTCGACGATTCCATGCCATTTGTTGCACGCCAACTGGATACGCCCCCAATGGTTCGCCATCGCCTTGGAGCCGCGCTGCATGTAGACGCCTTTGAAGTAGGGGTCGACGAGCTTCCGCTTGTCGAACTCGGCCTTGATGCGGTCCCAGTACGTCTCGAAGCTCTGGTTCGCGCCGGTGGTCGGGTCGAGGCAGACGACTTTCCATGCTTTGGCGAGGCATTCCTCCTCCTTGGACGTCCACTTGATGCGCGGTTCGCCCGACCTAGCCGCCCGCTTCTTCTTCTTCTGGCGCCCCTTCGTCGGAACAGGAGCCGGCTCCTCCTCCTCCTCGTCCTCCTCCTCCTCGTCGGGTTCCTGCGCGTCGTCGCCGTAGACGTAGCCGAGCTCGGCCTCCATGTCGCCGCTGAGGTCCACTACCTCGTCCTGGGTGGCGAACCCGGGAGACGAGGCGGCCGCGGCCGATCCTGTCGCGATGATGTCGTCCATGTCGGCTTCCGTGTCGTCACGTCGCCGAGGTGCGAGAAGGGCAGCGGACCACGGTAGAGATGGGGCGTCGGTGTGGTCGCGTAGGCGGCGGGCGGCGAGTAGTTGTATGGAGGGTACTGCACGCCGACGAAGGCGGGCGAGGGCGTGCGCGTAGCGGGGTGACCATTGGGGAAGGTCACGTTTGGGTTGAACCCGCCGTGCGCGTCGCCGTCGGCGTAGCCGGGCGACGATGAACCCCATGGAGATCCGACGCCTTGCTGTCCCCAGGGCGCGTACTGGGCGTGACTGACGATGGGTGGATTCGTCCCCGCCTCGACCGATGAGGAAGACGCCGCCGCGCGCGCCGCGTTGTCGCGGGCCTTCTTGGCTATGGCCCTGTTCCGCCTGTCGGCGGTGACTGCTTCTCGCCGCTGAACTTCCACCCTCCACTCGGCGTTCGACAGGCCCGGTGGCTTCGATGGCGGCGCCCTCGGCTTCCTCTGCTTCGGTTGGGTCACGGCGCCAGTCGCGGTTGCCGCCGCGCGCGGCATGGAGTACTTCTTCGGCGGCATGGCGGCGGAAGGCGAACGGGGGTTTGGCGGGAGAAAGGGGGAGAATGGCGGGAGGAAGCCGAGCGAGCGGGAGAGAAGCGAGAAAAGCGTCAAGAAAACGGCGGGAAAAGGCCCTCGGGTCGCCTCCAGTGCGGGCCCACGCGCCATTTTCGCTTGCGCCGGCTCCCCAAGCGCCCCCCAGGGCGCCGGGTTCGGCCTGGGTCCGCCGGCACCAGTTTTGACCCGAGCCGGCGAAAAACGGGCTTCTGGGGGCGCGACTGGGGCCTTTTTTCGGCGCCGGCGCGGCAAAATCGCCTGAGGAGGGCCTGTTGAGGGCGCGGCTGGAGATGCCCTAAGCACTAGCTGCTGCAGTTCACACTTGTTGATGGACATGGAAGAGTGAACTTGTAGCCCAACTGCAGCTGCAGCAGATAGTGAGTGAACATGAACCACTCCAGTCAGTCCGTCAACCCAACTCAGCTTGACAAATGACAAGGGTATTGAAAGCAATGCACGGTATCGGTACAAGCAGTGAGCTTGACCGGCCGGCGGCGGCCGCGGCGGCATCCACATCGACCAGACGATCGCCGATGTATCGCGCAGAAAGCGAGGGCCCCTTGGTGCCTAGCGCGGCCATGAGCCATCAAGCTGTTCAACCTTGGTAGGCCGACGAGCGCAGCGTCGCCGTCGACCCGTCTGGTCCATATGTGAAACAAGGAAGAACTGGAGAAGAAGGTGACGGATCAGCCGGAAACTAGCAGCACACCACATGCACGTCGCTCTCGGCTCTCCTCTCACAGTCTCATGGCGGTACTACGTACGACTCCTAACAAGTCTCCGCATGGCCAACCGGTACTTGTCATCAACAACAGCCTAACATCGCCGTCACGAGTCGACCAAGTGTGGATACGAAGCAAGGAAGCAGGGAAGGAAGCTGCTCCGATCCATCCAGATCCTCGTTTGCACCTCTCGGGCGCGGCATGCATCCCGTTCCTTCGTGATCGATCGACCGACCGACCGTCGCCAAGTGAAACCCGTGATCCGTTAACATGCGCCGCTACCTTTTTTTTAACAACCAAAGAGGAGCAAGCCTTTCCATGCCGCCACACATGAAAGTAAATGCTAATAGAACTGTTCACTGTTATAAGTTGTTCTTTTTCCCGAAAATCAAACGTTTTTCAGCGTGTTTGTTTAGTCATTTCAGTCCATATGTATGTAGGTTATGTATATGAAGTAGGAGAATTAAAATATGCAAAACCCCTTATAATGGGCCAAGACCAAAATGCATGAAAATTCTCAATCACACGTCACGTACATATAAGATTTGCCTCTTCGATGCACTTCTCTGGCTTGGTATTACACCGTACCTATATTACTGCTAATAACTCGAGCAGCAGCCCTAATTAAGTAATTAACCTGGACAACTCGACCCATCACAAGATTAGATAGATTATTCTTGTACTCGACTCGACTCGACTCCTGAGTTGAACGCTCCGACCATAAAAAACCAACCATACATCCAAACCTGCAGAATATGCTATCTGATCTGACGACGTGTTTCTCACACGGGCACCGTCCTGGCGTGCGGCGGCGCCGGCGCCGCCGCCTCCTCATCCTCGTTCTCGCGGGAGAGCTCCTCGAGCGAGATGCCGTTGGACTCGGGCGCGCAGAAGGTGAAGCCCATGCCGAGGAAGTTGCAGGCGGCGAGGATGAAGAGCGAGTTCCTCACCCCGATGCCGGCCTTGTACCCGTGGTCCACCTTGGCCGGGTCCTGGTTCTGCGCCAGGTACAGGAACCCGAACGACCCCACGATGGCCCCCAGCTTCCCCGCCGCCGCCGAGATGCCGTGGCACGTCGACCGGAGCCTCGCCGGGAAGATCTCCGCCGGCACGATGAACGTGGTCGAGTTGGGCCCGAAGTTGGCGAAGAAGAAGGTGAGCGCGTACAGCACCACGAACCCGATGTGGTTCCCCGGCGTCGTCCAGTGGTGGTACGGGAAGGCCAGGCCCAGCATGAACACCGCCATGAAGAAGAAGCCGCCCAGCTGGATCCAGAACCGCCCGATCCGGTCGATCAGCGCCACCGTGAACCAGTAGCCCGGCACCGTGCCGCAGAGCGCGATGAGCGTCTGCGCGCGCGCGATGCGGTGCACCTCCTCCAGCGCGCTCATCGTCTTGGCCTTGGGGATCCAGTTGATCGCCGTGAAGATGTCCTTCTGGAACAGGTTCTGCGAGTAGAAGGCGATGTCGAGGAGGAACCAGCAGGTGGCCGTGCCGAGGAGGTGGAGCCCGTGCCGGCGCAGGAACTCGCCCGAGAAGAGCCCGAACGAGTTGCGGTCGTCGCCGGCTCCGGCGCCGCCGTCGTTGGCCTTGGGGTCCTCTTCCTCGGCGCCGATGTCCACCTGGAGCACCTTGGACATGTCGGCCGCGGCCTGCTTGGCGTTCTTGGCGACGAGCGCCGTGTAGCGCGCCGTCTCGGGCATCTTCATCCGCCAGTAGTAGGTCATGAGGGCCGGGACGGCGCCGAACATGAGGATGAAGCGCCACACGAAGTCGGCCTGCGGCGGCGTGGAGGCGAGCGCGCCGTCCTGGTAGGCGGGCGTGGGGAAGGCGGCGCGGAAGGCGGCGGAGACGATGAGCGTGACGACACCGCCGGTGAGGATGCCGAAGCCCTGCATCGCGAACACGGCGGCGATGAACGCCCCCCTCGTCTTCTTGTTGGCGTACTCGGACATGATGGTGGCGGAGAGCGGGTAGTCGCCGCCGATGCCGAACCCAAGCCAGAAGCGGAAGAAGCAGAGCGTGGCCATGACGGAGCCGGGCGTGGACCCGAACGACAGCCCCGAGGCGATGGAGCAGAGCACCATGCACATGAGCGTCATGCCGTAGACGCGCTTGCGGCCCATGCGGTCGCCGAGCCAGCCGAAGAAGAGCTGGCCCGAGAGCGTGCCGCAGAAGGCGACGCCGTTGACAGCGGCGGCGACGTTGGGCGGGAGCGAGCCGGGCGCGTCGGCGCCCTCGCGGTAGTAGTAGATGCGGCCGAGCAGCTTGGTGACGAGGGAGATGCAGAAGAGGTCGTAGGCGTCGGTGAAGAAGCCCATCCCGGCGATGACGATGGCCGTGAAGTGGTACCACTGCGTCTTGGCCGCGTCCAGCGCCGTCAGCACCTCCAGCTGCTCGCGCGCCATCCGCCGCGAGCCCTCCTTGGCCGATCTCTCGCCGGGGATCGCCGCCGGTGCTCTCTCGTTCGTTCCTGTGGAGAGAAGATTGGAGATTTTAGGGTGGGATGAGAATGAGACGAGGAGGATGGCGTCGGGTGGGATGGGATGAGATGGGATAAATACTGCGGCTCCTGCTTCCCCGGGACTCTTGGGCTTGGTTGTTGACTGCTGTGAACGCTGGGATCAAAGGTATTTTGGTGGGATCGTTGGGAATAAACCTTGGCTGTTACGATTTTACTGGCGAGTTGAAGCGGCTGACAGTTGTTTTTGTTCTACGCTCCGGGGGAATATTCGCCCGGTAAGTTATCTTATTCCAGTTTTGTTGGCGAGAAAATCATATCTGCATTTCTCGCTTTCTATAATAATAAAAAGAAAAGAAAAATCCGTTATTTTTCAGGTGAGATGAGATATTCGTGCGTACGGTTGTGATTGTTGAGGTAGGGTTGGAAAAGAGGAAACCAGTGAAGGCTGTTGTCACGATCAAGGAGTCAGGCAGGCATGAAGAAATATGGGGCAAGTTATAAGGTGACGTGACGTGACGGGGCACTGCTTGACACTCGCATCGCGTGCATGGGAGAGTGTGGACTTTTCAACGGAGAAAAAAATATTAAAACTGTAGTTGCAAGTGTAAATATATTGCCTTGCCTGGGCTACTACTTTTCAAAAGAAAAGAAAATAAAAGAGAATGGAGCGCGACGTGGCTATGCAGCGATCGAGTTCCGTGATGGATCGACGGCTGATCTGAATCTGATTTGAAGAAGACAACAAAACAGAGTCAGTCAGTGAGTCAGTTCGCTGCAGGTGCAGGTGGGGTTGGAGGTGGGGTTTGGTTGATTTGATCCGCCTGCCTTTTGAGTTGAGTTTCAGTTCCGGAGGATACTGCCTCCACTCACCACAACTTGCTAGTTAGAAAGAAAGACGAAATTTGGAAGATTCTCTTGGCTTTTCTCGACTTCGGGGTACCACCGGAGCTACTCCTTGCTAGCAAGAACTGATCATGTGCTGCAGCAGTTTAGAATCTACTACTACTACTACTACCAAACTGAAAGCCGATCGCCAATTGAGAAGGGAGATAAATATTGTTAATACAAGCCCAGCGAGCGAGGAAGCAGGACTCACCGGCGAAGCAGCTAGACAGACAGATAGCTAGGGGGCTGGCTCCTGCAGCTTCATCAACAGCCAGTCAAGCCAGGGAGAAATGCATGGACAAGAAGAGCTGGAGTGCAGAGGAAGGAGATTGTTGGAGGAGACCGCCGGCGGGAAGGCCCTATTTATGGACGCCATGCAAAGTGTAGATTGCACACGGCAGGGATCGGAGGGGGGAATATCCGCTCCACCTCACTCCCGGCCAGCCTCGCCAGTCAACCACGACGACGACGGCTCCACGAAAATTCCGGTCCGGCCAGGCAATTAACTCGAGTCAACTCCTGTGGTCGGTCGACGAACACCGTGTGCTCCTCTGGTACTGGTGCCCGATCTGTCATGGCTCTCTCTCTCTCTCTGGCTGCAGCCTCCAACGGCTTAGCCAAATGTTTAAAACTGTGTCACGTTCAGTGCATGACCACCGTCCGTCCGCCCTTCACACCTTCTGGACTTGCTACAACTAATTTTTAGACAATATATCGGGAAAAACCAAGGCCAACTCCAACGCTAGACGACATTTTTTTAGGACTCGCTAGACGACAAATAGATGGGAGCAACTAATTAACGAGTACTCCTTCGGGAGCCTCGTAACAATTAGCGTCACTTAGCGCGCTCTCAGCCATTCGTCACGTGTCGCGCTCTGGACGCTCCCTTTGGATTTTGTTTTTTTATTTTTCTGCACGCGTTTTCGGCTCTTTAAATGTTTTTTTCGGGTTTTTTGACGTTTTGGTTTTCCACCGGTCTTCCCTAGCTTTTCGACAAATTTTTTTTGGAATATTCTTTTTTGCGCAAAAAAACACATTTTTTTTGCGAGAGTCATGGTTTTGCTTCCGCGAGATACACGGTTTAGCTTTCGCGAGAGTCATGGCCGTGCCTTTGGAAACGAGAAAAAAACGCGTTTTCTGTTTTTTTTTCCTTTTGCGAGAGACACGGTTGTGCTTTCGCGAGAGTCACGGCCGTGCCTCTCGGAAACGAAAAAAAAACGTGTTTTCTGTTTTTTCTTTCCTTTTGCGAGAGGCACAGTTGTGCTTTCGCGAGAGTCACGGTCATGCATCCTCGGAAATGAAAAAAAATATGTTTTCTGTTTTTTTCTCTTTCACGAGTCACGCTTTTGCTTCCGCGAGAGGCACGGTTGTGATTTCGTCAGAGGCACGGGCGTGCCTCTTTCGGAAAGGGACAAACCCGTGCTCCCAGTTGGTTTTTTCGTCCGGTTTTTTTCATCCGGTTTTTTGTGAAAAAAAGTTGTTTAAAACCTATCAACATAGGATCTAGTTTTGATGATCTTGACGCGAGGAATCCAACGGCGAAAGCGGTTCGCGATTTGGACGCACGGTTTAAAAGATAAAACGTTTTGAATAAACGGATCTACAAAAAAAAGGGAAAACTCCCGGGTTGCGACAAGTGACGCACATGCAGCGTGCCACTTGTCGCAACATGGGGAAGTTTGAATGATCTTCGCAAAAAGTACTCTTTAATTAGTGATTTCGCAAATAGTCCGGCCGTGTCCGTTTAGAGCAAAACTTGACCCAACGGGGGTGTACCCAAACAGACAAATTGTCTGCAGGTGTCCCTTTTTTGTCTGGCCCAACTTCAAATCTGGAACAAATTTGGACCACTGATGGATTTGTGAGGACATAAATGAATACTCTCGCTGGTTGCTCTTGTTCGCTGCGTCCGCTGGCTGGCCCAGAAATCTGTGACCCCCTCTGCCTCCCCCGTTGTTGGGGAGCTCTGGCTGCTGCTGCTCCCGTGTGCAAGCCTGGCGGCTTCTTTCTTTCTTCGTCCATTTGGTCCTGCATGTTGAGTGCAGATGCGTCGCCCGACCGTCCGCGCCCCGGAAGCTGTCTGTTTCGCGACCCAAACAAACAAATGTCTGCGTCTGTTTGGGGTCTAGAGTTGGAGTTGGCCTAATGTCTTGGAGTATCCCATGATACGTGCGGACTTCTGGGCCCTTGGATATCAGATCCAACGGCATATGAGGAGCTACTGTAGCTGTTATACTTGTGCGCATTTTTCAGATTCTACGAGGGCTTTTTTTCCAAAAGAAAATGCATCATTTTACAGGAGCTCTTGGATCTGAGATCCAACGGCCGAGCTTGCACGGGAGCACCAGATATTATCTTAATGTCTTGTCCTTCATATGTTGCCGTGGTATGAATTTTCTGATTGAACCGATCGATGCCGCCTTGTGAGTTGTGACCAATGATCAACACAAACAACACGTACGCAATCCACTTCCAGTCAGTCAAGGACACCCGTCCTTATCTACACTTGGCTTTCAAGTTGACCACTACGAATTAACTAGCTAGCTAAACACGGCAAATCCTTGTATTTACCGTGTTTTATTATTCAGTAATGCAAAAAATTTAAAGTTGGATTTTTAATCATGGCAAATCAAGCGTTTTTATGGCAATTATAGTGATTGTGGTGACGCCAATTTCGTTTAGCAAGCATGACAAAAAACTGAACACGGCGAGGATTTGCCATGCCTGCTAAACACATTCAACGAACGACTGATTTTTAGGCATGGCAAATTGAACGTTTTCATGCCGAATTGTGTTTGCAGAGGATGCTAGGTTTAGTTGGCAAGCTTGACAAATCCGCCTCGGCTCATCCCCCCCCCCCCCCCCCCCCCCCCGCGGAAATTACCGTATTTGTCAACAAAATTTGCTATCCCTAAAAATCGGACGTTAGATTCTTAGCATTTCATTTGCGCTTCACTCAGTCAAGCACGGGCCATGTCCATGTCTTTCCCGTGACCTATTAGGCTCTACCAGAAATTCCCTGGCAGTTCACTCTCGTTGAATTTTCTTTTCCTGCAATAACTATGCCATACCATACCGAATGGCTATATATGGATTATTGGCTTTCCGTTCCTTTAGTTTGTGTAGGAATATTTTTCCGCAAAAAGCACTTGGACCTATTTACTAAAAAATATAGAGATTACGTCGAATTCTATGGGGAACGAAATGACCGTCTTCTTCCTCTCGAACGCGCTAATAGGGATATCAACATCAACATGGCGTGCCGACGTCTTCCCGTGACACATGAGGCTGAATTTTTGGGATTTTCTGAACTTCCTTTTGAGTCCCACTCTTGTGTTTTGTAGGAGTGCTGTTTTACTATAGTTTTATTTTCTGTGGGAATATTGACATCAACGTCGAACACTGTCTTGTAGTCATTCGCTGGGAATTGACGGGGGAGATCTTTTTGATATTGTGGAGCAAAGGAAGCAATAAGAAGCGGCTCCGATCACACGTCAATGTGGTCTCGATGGAGACCCCGATGATTAACATAGTATTATTAACATAAAGTAACGTTGGAGTAGGGGTGTCAGTGTACTCAACACACGCTGAGTATGGACATCTGTCTGTGGTATGTATATTCAATCAGCCAAGTTAGTCGACCGTTTCACTTTAAAATGCTCGTATGCACGTCATTAGGTGTACCAAACACATACAAGTAAGGTTAAAACTATGTCATCTGATACCAATCACGTCATTGATTTGCTAACCTAGTTTGTTTTCTTGCATTATCAAATTAACTGGTACGCCCCTCTAGGAAAAGATACGTGGCAGGTGGAGAAGAAAGCCCTTGGTAGTAGTATCAAATGTAGCCATCGTTCTGTAATTTTATTAGATATTGTCTATAGAATTGGCAATAATTTGTGAGCCCGAATTATTGGCGTGTCACAGCTCTGAAAGTACTAGCATCTCGATGTGTAAACATGAAGATAACAGTTTCCCTAACAATGCGAACCAACTTGTAGTTGGATGATTAGAGGGACAGTGGCGATGCGCTTTCAGCAGAAGGAGGCGTACTACAAGTAAGAAAACAGTCGACATGGATGGATGTGGCGTGTTGACCATTGAAGGAGGAATTTTCTTGGTACTACAGGAATAACACGTCGATGTCGAAGAAAATTAGATGCTTGATTAGCCAGGAGATGTGCCAAGACCTTGCTCGCCGGTCCTGCCTTGCGGCTCAGAAGGTCATCACGCGCGTCATTTATTTCCGGCGGTCCAAGAAGACCCTCCGGTCTGACGTTCCTCTCGTTGGCCCCCCTCTAACTGCATCTAGCGACATGCGTGCAGTTGCTGGGAGACTCAAGCCTCAAAGTCTTTTGGGAGACTCAAGACTCAAGCCTCAAAGTCAGCCGCCGCCGTGCGCAGGGGCAAGCGACGAACGGAAATCGACGAGTTCTCAAGCTGTCGATCGGCCGAGAAAGTCCCGGACGTGATGGTGCCAAGCGGATGGTGCGTTTTCTATTTATTTTTTTACAGTGCTTGGCCTTTTCTTTTTTTTCTTTTTTTTAACGAGGCAAAAGATTTGCTATTTCAAAGGGCCATTGGCCGCATTTTATTAGATGGGAAAAGAGAGAGTACAAGGTTACAATCTAGGAGAACGAGCCCTGTAACTACAACAATACAGCCGGCACCCCAGCCCGACAACACAGGAAGCTGCATCACACACCAACCAAGAAGGCCAGCTACATCACGTCATCAGGTCACAAATGCATCCTGCTGCCCCGCCAAAGATTTGCTATTTTCATTGAATAAAGAGAAGAATATGGTTTAGTACATCACAGCCCCGCCAAAGCGAAAAGGGCAAAGGCCTACTCTCGCAGCATCAAATTACACAAATGTTTGGCACCCGCCATAGCCCAGATAGACGCCTCCTCCTTAATAGTTCACACTATGACCGCCACAGGCGCTGCCTTGGTCCTGAACACGCGTGCATTTCGCTCCTTCCAAAGCTCCCAGCTTACAAGGTGTAGTGCGGAGGCCAAGGCTCTCCTCGAGTGCGCATTGTTGGCGAGGACTCCATCCCACCAAAACCTTACTGTGCCAAAGTTCAACCAGTTGGTGGTATCTACATCAAGGTGCAGCCATGCAAGGACCTCCTTCCAGACTCGAATGGAGAAGCGACACTTGAACAGTAGATGTGCCACGGACTCTCGCACTTGATTGCAAAGCGGGCAATGATCACAGTTTGGCCACCCACGACGTTGCAGCCTGTCCGCCGTCCAGACCCGATTTTGTGTGACCAATCATGCAAAGAATTTACATTTTGGAGGGGCCCAAGCCTTCCAGACAATGGTTTGCAAGTTGGATTGAACAAGTCCAGCAAATTGGGCCAAATAGGCCGTCTTGGCAGAGTAAGATCCATCACTGAAGAGCTTCCAAAGGATGGTGTCCAGGACACCAGGTTGGAGGTTGATAGGCAAGAGCATGTTCCACAGAGCAATGAACTGTTCGAGATGGACTAGGGATAATGCTGCTGTTGTGTAAATCCAATTTACCCAGTTATCCTCACTGAGGGCCAAAGCAACAGTGCCACACTTCTTTTTGGAAAGCTCGAAGATTTCTCTTCCTTTCAGTTGTTGACGTTTGTTTGGGCTTAGGAGTTTGCGTAAAGAAAAAGAGACGTTGACAATGCGTCTGCCGTAGTATTATATTTTTCCGTATGACTTTAGGTATTGTTCCATCCCAAAATAAGTGTCTTAAATTTAGTATAATTTTATCGTCAAGGTAACACACAAGGTTGTTGTCACTAGTTATGCTCCCGCAGACGCCTACTGCTAAGAGCATCACCTACAGTTCCCTAGAAAATTCTTACTAAATATGTTTTTACGAGGTGTCCATATAATTTCGGAGAGGGTGACAGGTAAGCTGTTTTTTGCAGTTTTCGCAAAAATCTTGCCTGAAAATGTTATTCAGGGGCTATAGCCACATGTCTTCTGAAAACTCAAGAATGTTTCAGTTTTTTAAAACATTTAAGTTTAAATTTTATAAATAGAAAATATGGGATCATGTGAGGGCTGGTATCAATAGATACCCCTCTCCCCCTCGAACTCTCACTCCAAAAGAAGACACAGTTTGACGGGGAATTGCCAAAATTCATGTTTCGATCGTAGTTTTTTCTTTTGTGTACAATATATACTTGCAATAGTTATAATATCATAGATATCCAATTGAGACAGTCAAACCTCGCGTCCTTTGTGAGTCCGAGCGAGTATGATCGATGGATGCCCTTCTTGATCAATAATTAGTGGAAACAATAGGTACACAGTCCATTCAAGGACACCAGTGATGTCCTTATCTCCCCTTTGGCTTTCAAGTTGAACGCTAATTAACTAGCTAGCTACTACTCCCTCCGTTCTAAAATAGATGATCCAATTTTATACTAACTTTAATACAAAGTTGGATCATCTATTTTATAAAGTTGGGTCATCTATTTTGGAATGGAGGGAGTAGCACGGTAGCATGGTCCTTGTATTTACCGTGTTTAATTAATTATATGCCCGTCAGTCAATCACACGTCGTGTCGACGTCTTCCCGCGACAAATGAGTCACCATCTGAATTTTGGGATTTCCTGAAATCCCTTAGCAGTTCACTCTTGTTGAACTTTTTTAATCCTGGAATAACTACGCCATATCATATCGAATGTCTATGTATGGATTATTGGCTTTCCATAGCTTTAGTTTTTGTAGGGTTTACTTTGTACCAAAACCACATTCAAATCTGTTCTCTACAAAATAGAGAAATTACATTGAAGTCTCTAGAGATTGACCATCTTCTTCCTCTTAAACGGGTCAACAGTGATATCGACATCAACGCGGCATGTCGACGACGTCTTCCCGCGTAAATGAGCCCGATTTTTGGGATTTTCTGAACTTCCTTAGAATTTCACTCTTGTTACAATTTTTAATGCAATAACTATGACATGTCTAATAATGGAATGTCTATATACGGATTGTTGTTTCTGTACAGCTTAGTATCTGTAGGAATATTAACATCAACGTCACATGACACACTCTTTGTACTCATTCGGTGCAACTAACTGGAGATCTTTTTGATATCGCGGAGCAGAGGAAGCAAGATGAAGCGGCTCGAAGCAGTCACGATGGAGACCCGCACGAGGCCACATTAAGTTTTAAGTTCTATAAGTTTTTGAATGATTAATTCGTACTCTTAGTCTTACCACGTATTAAGATAAAGCAGTAACGTTGGAGTGTATTACGGGAGTCAAGTGTACTGAGCACATGCGAGTATGCATGGACATCTGTCTGGTATCCGTATATTCAATTAGCCAAGGTAGTCGATCGTTTCACTTTAAAATACTCCCATCTACCTACGTTGTTAGGTGTACTAAACACATGCAAGTACGGTATAAACTATGTCATCTGATACCAATCACGTCATCGATCGACACTCTGGTCCCTGCTATCCTAGTTTGTTTTCTTGCATTATCAAATTATCAAACGCGGCGGGTGCGGAATATAACCTTGATACTAGAGCTGCCAATAATCTTTGCGCACTAATTTTTGGCCTGTATGAGAATACTGGTATCTGGAAGCTTGAAGATACCACTCGAGTATATAACAGACTAAGAGCATCTTCAGCCACGTACCTCTAATTCGACTCATCAAACGCCCGCGGACGCGCCCGGTCAGTGACCGGACGTGTCCGTTTTGAGCCCTTATTTATCATCCGCGCAGCTACAATCCTCATTTTCTTCCTCATATGTCCGGTCACTTGCACATGATTGATGGAGATGAAGAGAGAGAAAGAAAAAATGACTAAAGAAAGAGAAAAGGTGGTCTGGGGTAGGCCCGCGTCCTATGTGGTGCATTGACCGGACGCGCCCGGGCGTGTCCGCGAGCCCTCATATCCTCCCCATATTTGAGATGGATATGAGGGTTCATGGACAGGCCAGATGTATAGGGAAGATACGAGGGATTCGGTTGAGTCACTTTTTTCTTCTCTCTCATGTCCGATCACTGACCGTGCGCGTTTGCGAGTATATGAGAGATGGTTTGAGAGATCCGGCTGTAGATGCTTTAACAGGCCTTGAGTTCACCTAACGGACACCAGAAAACAGTCGATACAGATGGATGTGGTGTGTTGAACATTTTTGTTCACAAATGACATGTCGACTTCAAGTTCAATGGAAATTAGCGAACCAATCTGTGGTTGGATGGTTAGAGGAAATGTGGTATCCCGAGCCCATCAGGGTTCAAATCCTAGTGCTCGCATTTATTCCTGTATTTATTTCAGAATTTCTGACGATGCACATTCAGTGGGAGGAGACGTTTTCGTCGATGACGAGGTGCCTACGTGACTTCGTAAATTTCAAGATGATTTTTTCCCGAACCGGGCATGACCCCTTTTCCATTGCAAATGAACGGAAATTCAAAGTTCCGAAAACGACAGGGGGAAGGGGAAAGAGGTACAACGAGTTCGAGCATTGCCAGGAAACCCACTGCGTTCGCCCGTCATCATAACGAACGCCATGGGGCGAAAACCTGACAACACCATAGTTCAACACCAACCCTACAGGACTGTCGGAGTAATGGGCCATGGGTAGGCTCACCCGTGTCCCAAGATTTATCAAGACTTTGGGCCAGCTCCGCCTAGCTGAGCCCCAAGCCGAAACTCCGCCCTCTGGGGCCGGCTGGCTCATTGGCCGGCTGCCAGAGGGCGGGTGACCCAAGACTACTGCACTCCGGGCGGCCGGCTCCTGGCAGCCGCCTTCCAGAGAGGGCGGCAGCGGGCAGGCGGCCGCCCCACAACTGCAGCATGGCCAAGCCCCCTTTCGAGAGTACAAGATGGAGCATGACTACCGTAAGGCGCGTCGCCTCCAATGCTCAGGACGGGCATGGCTACAGTGCTCCGTACAGACGGAGATCTCCGCACGGCGGGGCACTGTGCCATGTCTCCTCTGACGTCGCTCCGGGCAGGCGGAGTCCTGTTCCCCACGACGGCCTGTCGGTACGGCCTGCCAGAGGCGGGCCCTACCGGGCAGTGACCTCAAGGAAGGCGGCGGAAGCTCGACCAAGCGGATTCAAGAGGAGCCGGCCTCCAGCAGGCGACCGTCCCTTATCTCGAGGCATGCACGCCATTAAGCTGATGAGACCAGGTGTGGCTACAGTAGCCTCCCGCCAGGCGGCGGGACTGTAGCCATGCAAAGGTGACCAAACCCTTGTCACCAACGGCATGGCTACAGTGAGCAGCCACCAACCAGTCGGCGGGGCCCCTCCAGGCGGCGGGCCCCAGCGGTCGGCGGAGAAGCCGGAGGCTGGAGACACTGACAGCCGGGCCCAACAGCCGGCCAGATTACCATTGTACCCCTGGGGGGTAGGCCTATATAAACCCCCCAGGCCACCCATGCAAAGGGTTCGACCCCGTTAGGACTAGCCACCCCTTAGAGCAGGAAGAGAGCTGAGCCTTGCCTCCTCCTGCCTCTAGCATACAACTCAAGGAGCACCATTGTATCACTTGTGCCTTAGTGATCATGCGGAGACCCCGCAGAGCAGGACTAGGGGTGTTATCTCCTAGGAGAGCCCCGAACCTGGGTAAAGTCCGCCGGCGTTCGTGTCTACGCCTTATCCCGCTTCCAAGCACCGGCGACGTTCTACTCGCTGCCACCATGATAAGCCATCCATTGGCATATGTCGCACCCAACCCCCGACGTTTGGCGCCCACCATGGGGCGAGGTGCACCCTCTCCCGGAGATCTGCTCTAGACGGGAACCCTGTTCCTTCCTGGCGAGCGAAGCCAACCTAGCACGCCCGACGGCGTCAGCCTCGACGCGCTGCATGGCGCGGAGATCACGTGCGCGGCGAGCTGCCTTGCTGACCTCATCGGCGAGATTGACCTCTCCGACGAGCCGGCCTCCGACGCGGGCACAAGCTGCCCCGAGAGCCGCCTCGTCAGCCTCCTCGACCAGCTCCATGTCGCCAGCAAGCCCGCTGTGGACCTGGAGTCCGTCGGCTCGACCGATTCGATGATCGTCGACTCCGACACGGCGTTGCTCGACGTGTTTCCGACCAACGTGGTGGTTTACGACGAGCCGCCTCCTCGCGAGTACAGTGACTGGAGCACCGTCACAGAGGTGCTCGTCATTAACAGCGAGGAGCACTCGGACGGGTGTGCTCAAGATTCCCTTGAGGCCACCCT
The DNA here is from genome assembly GCA_963921465.1 of Triticum timopheevii. Taxonomy (NCBI): domain Eukaryota; kingdom Viridiplantae; phylum Streptophyta; class Magnoliopsida; order Poales; family Poaceae; genus Triticum; species Triticum timopheevii. Next base: position 577,879,757 of record OY997270.1, on the reverse strand, counting down.
GCGCGACCTCTCGGCGCCAATTCCTGAGGGCGCGGATGCTGAGGTGCTGGAGGCACGCCGCCTCCAGCTTGTCGAGAGTGCCGACCGCCTGGCCAGCATGCGCCGGCTGTCGGACGCCTATCGGCGCGAGATGGACCAGGTCGTAGGCGGCACACCGGCTCGTGGGGGGCCTAGCCGCCTCTGCACAGTTCGGCAGCATGGCGCGGCTGTCGCCACCATGTTCGGGGTAGAGAGCCCTGTCTACGCCATGCCTGCAGAGAACATCCGGGCCGCCCAGGCGGTAACGGATGAGTTGAACAAGTACGATGGCGACGAGCTCCGCCACATGACAAAGCGAGTCCAACAGCTCCTGGACGCGGCTGCCGCGCAGCACGAGGCCGCCTGCCGCACTGAAGACCCAGCCGGATGAGACAACGAGCCGCCCCCACGCCGAGACCATGGGGCGACCTCCCGGACGCCGACTGGTGGCGCCCGTGGAGGAAAAGGCAATGAGCCGGCTGCTAGCCGCAGTCGAACACGCATCTCCATCGAGCGGGACGAGGAAGGCCGTCCTCGTGCAGTAGAGCGGCGAGGCGACCTGCCGCCTCCCCCGCCTCGTGGAGCAAGATACCCCACTCCGCCTCCTGTCACGCATCCGACACTCGGTGACCGCCTTGGCCGCCGAGAGGGAGTCGGAGAGAATGATGCTCGCCACCGGATCGATCGCCTCAACCGATCCCTGGCGCTTGAAGAAGAAGATGCGCTGGGCCCGCCCTGCTTCAGCCCCCGAATCCGCGATGAGCCCTTCCCCAAAGGGTTCACCCTCCCACGAGACACGCCCAAATACACCGGCTACGTGAAGCCGGAGGACTGGCTGGTCGACTACTCCACAGCCGTCAGCATAGCAAACGGCAACAAGCGCGTTGCCGTGAAGTACGTCCCGCTCATGCTTCAAGGCACTGCTCGGACGTGGCTCAACAGCCTGAAGCCCCGCAGCATCAACAACTGGGTTGATTTCACCAAGGTCTTCATCCGCAACTTCACCAGCACTTACAAGCGGGCCCCCAAGCCCCGGCAGCTCTCCCTATGCGTCCAAGGGCCCACCGAGTCCACTCGCGACTACCTCACGCGCTGGACCGAGCTGCGCAATTCCTGCGAGGGCGTGCACGAGGTGCTGGCAATCGAGTACTTTACTGCCGGGTGCCAAGAGGGCACCCTCCTCAAGCATCGCCTCCTCTGCGATGAGCCCGAGACCCTTGATGAGCTGCTGGTCATCGCTGACAAGCACGCCACGGCCGACTCCTCCATGAAGGCGGAAATCCTGGTTGACGCGTCCGGAAAGGTGGCATCCCAGGCACCTCGGACTCTGGCTGGCGACACTAGTCGGCGACAGCAGCCAGGAGATAACAAGCGAAAGGCCACTCAACCAGTTTCCACTAGCCGGCAGGTGGCGACGGTCGAGGATCAGCAGCTAGAAGGGCAGCCAACCCCCAAGCGACAGAAGGGCGGCAAGTCCAACTGGTTGCCCGCCTTCTCTTACGAGCAAACTTTAGATGCGCCCTGCAAGTTCCATAGCGGAGCGAAGCCCTCCAACCAGAATTGTCACCGGCTCACCAGAATTGCCAAGGGAGATGGACTCCTGCCTCCTCCGCCTGCTGGACCGCCGCCTCCTCAGCCCCAGCAGTCGGTGGCCCAACCAGTCGGCACCATCCAAGATCAGTACCTGGAGGAACACATAGCTTATGTTGTGTTCACCAGCGTGGCCGATGACAGGCGCAGCAGACGGCAACGGCAACAAGAAGTGCAAGCAGTGGCCACCAGCACCCCAGAGTTCATGCATTGGTCCGAGAAGCCCATCAGTTGGAGCAGGGCCGACCACCCGGAAGTGATGCCTTCCCCTGGTTCGTACGCCCTAGTCCTGGAAGTGACCCTTGCAACGGAGAGACGAGCAACCCGTTTCTCCAGAGTCTTGATAGATGGCGGCAGCAGCATCAACATCATGTATCGTGATATGATGGAGAAGTTGGGAATCAAGCAGAAGCAGCTCATTCCCAGTCGGACTGTTTTCCATGGCATAGTCCCTGGCCTTTCCTGCTCACCAATCGGCAAGACCCAGATTGATGTCCTCTTCGGAGACAATAATCACTTTCGCCAAGAGCCAGTTTGGTTTGAAGTGGTGGACCTTCAGAGCCCCTACCACGCACTGCTAGGCCGGCCTGCTCTGGCCAAATTCATGGCAGTCCCCCACTATGCCTATCTCAAGATGAAGATGCCGAGTACCAAGGGAATCCTGACGGTAGTCGGAGACTACAAGAAGTCGGCCGTTTGCGCCGCAGATAGCAGCCGACTGGCCGAGTCCCTCGTGATTGCAGCTGAGAAGCGGCTCCTTGACCGGGTGGTGGCGTTGGCAGGCAAGAAGCTAGAAATGTCACCCGCACCCCAGGAGTCGGAAGCTGAGGGCTCGTTCAAACCGGCCAAGGGAACAAAGAAAATACCCTTGGACCCAGAGCACCCGGAGAGGCACGCTGTCATAGGCACAGGCCTTGATAGCAAATAGGAAGGTGAGCTTGTCGATTTCCTCCGTGAGAATCGGGATATCTTCGCATGGTCCCCCAAAGACATGCCGGGTGTTCCGACGGATTTCGCCGAGCACAAGCTACATGTCCGACCTGACTCCAAGCCAGTCAGGCAGCCCTTGCGCCGCCTGTCAGAAGAAAAGAGAAGAGTTGTCGGAGAAGAGATAGCCCGGCTTCTAGCAGCCGGATTCATCATGGAAGTGTTCTTTCCAGAGTGGCTGGCCAACCCAGTGCTAGTGTTGAAGAAGAACAAGCAGTGGCGCATGTGCATTGACTACACCAGCCTCAACAAAGCCTGCCCCAAAGACCCCTTTGCTCTGCCGAGGATTGATCAAGTGATCGACTCCAAAGCCGGATGCGAGCTATTGAGTTTCTTGGATGCATATTCTGGATATCACCAGATAAAGCTGAACCCAGCCGACAGGCTGAAGACCGCCTTCATCACGCCATTTGGGGCCTTCTGCTACCTGACCATGGCGTTCGGCTTGAGAAATGCCGGCGCCACATTTCAGCGTTGCATGCAGAAGTGCCTCCTCAAGCAACTCGGCAAAAATGCCCATGTGTATGTGGATGATGTGGTGGTGAAGATGGAGAAGCGTGGCACTCTGCTGGAGGACCTCAAGGAGACCTTTGAGAACCTGCGCCGTTTTCAGATTAAGCTCAACCCAGAGAAATGCGTCTTTGGAGTACCAGCCGGCCAGCTTCTTGGTTTCCTGGTCTCAGAGCGCGGCATAGAGTGCAATCCTGTGAAGATCAAGGCGATTGAGATGATGAAGGTGCCCACCCGACTACTGGACATGCAGAAATTCACCGGCTGCCTGGCGTCAGTCAGCCGTTTCATCAGTCGGCTGGGCGAGAAGGCTCTTCCCTTGTACCAACTCATGAAGAAGACCACTTTTTTCGAGTGGAACGACAAGACGGACGAAGCATTTCTCCAACTCAAGAAGATGTTGGCAACCCCGCCTGTCCTAGCAGCTCCGACTGAGAAGGAGCCCATGCTCCTCTACATTGCAGCCACCAGTCGGGTTGTCAGCATAGTCATGGTAGTAGAGCGCAAGGAAAAGGACAAAGCATTGCCGGTCCAGAGACCGGTGTATTACTTGAGCGAAGTATTGTCCGCCTCCAAGCAAAACTACCCCCACTACCAGAAGATGTGTTACGGCGTGCACTTTGCCGCCAAGAAGCTGAAGCCTTACTTCCAAGAGCACCCCATAACTATCATCTGCACAGCCCCGCTTGCTGAGATCATTGGAAGCCGGGATGCTTCAGGCCGAGTGGCCAAATGGGCTATTGGTCTGGCCCCTTACACCATCTATTACCAGCCTCGCACCGCCATCAAGTCACAAGTATTGGACGACTTCCTCGTCGATTGGGCCGAAACCCAATATTTGCCACCTGCACCAGACTCCACTCACTGGCGGATGCATTTTGATGATTCAAAAATGCGCACTGGTCTGGGAGCCGGCGTCGTCCTCACCTCTCGCAAAGGCGACAAGCTTAAGTATGTGCTGCAAGTCCACTTCGCCGCCTCCAACAATGTAGCAGAATATGAGGCACTCATACACGGGCTCCGGCTTGCCAAGGAACTCGGCATTCGCCGGATCCTGCGTTATGGTGACTCCGACTTGGTGGTTCAGCAGTCTTCAGGCGACTGGGACACCAAGGATGCAAACATGGCGAGCTACCGCTTCCTGGTGCAGCAACTCAGCGGATACTTCGATGGGTGCGAGTTCCTTCACGTACCAAGGAATGACAACGAGCAGGCAGATGCCTTGGCATGGATTGGCTCCACCCGACAAGCAATACTGGTCGGCGTCGCTCTACGCCGCCTTCTGAAGCCGTCTGTCAAGCCGTCTCCTGATTCAGACTCCATCTTTGTGCCCCCCCCCCCCCCCCCGAAGCAGTCGGATCCGACTTGGTGACTCCAGAGGCTGGCACGGGGGTTCTGACAGGCAGCCCGGGGACTGCTACGGCCGTGACCAACCTGGGGACTTCAGAACCCGGCCCGGGGACTTCGGAGCCCGGCCCGAGGACATCACCAGTCGGCCCGGGGACTTCATCAGTACAACAGGCGGAAGCTGCCGCCAACCCACCGCCTTCCGGCCCAATCGCCCTCGTGCAAGTCGCAGAGGTTGCAGTTGAAGAAATTGCGGCGCCCTCATGGGCTCAGCCGATCCTCAAGTTCCTGGTGAATAAAGAGCTGCCAACAGATGAAATCTTAGCCCGACAAGTACAGAGGCGAGCTGCAGCCTACACCATAGTCAACAAAGAGCTGGTACGACGAAGCGTCACAGGAGTCTACCAGCGATGCATGGAGTCGGACCAAGGCCAAGCAATACTCAGAGATATCCATCAGGGCGAGTGCGGCCACCACGCGGCTTCAAGAGCACTGGTGGCCAAAGCCTTCCGTCACGGGTTCTTCTGGCCGACCGCCCTGGAAGAGGCCAAAGAGCTGATCAGGAAGTGTCAAGGGTGCCAGCGATTCCGTTCCAAGCCACACCAGCCGGCTTCTGCACTCAAGACCATTCCCATAGCCTGGCCCTTTGCCGTGTGGGGGTTGGATATGGTGGGACCATTCAAGACGGCCCGTGCTGGCATGACTCACTTGCTGGTTGCAGTGGACAAGTTCACCAAGTGGATAGAGGCAAAACCAATCAAGAAGTTGAATGGGCCGACTGCCGCGACCTTCATCGCCGACATCACCACGCGGTACGGCATCCCACACAGCATCATCACCGACAACGGCACCAACTTCACCAAGGGAGCCTTGGCTTGTTTCTATGCGACATAGGGCATCCGCATGGACCTAGCGTTCGTTGCCCACCCACAGTCAAATGGCCAGGTGGAACGCGCAAACGGCCTCATTTTGTCCGGCCTCAAGTCCCGACTGGTCGAGCCTCTGGAGCGCTCGGCCGGCTGCTAGCTCGACGAGCTGCCGGCCGTCCTCTGGAGCCTGCGCACAACTCCAAACAAATCAACGGGCTTCACGCCTTTCTTCCTCGTCTATGGTGCCGAAGCCATCATCCTGACGGATATCGAATTCGACTCCCCAAGAGTCACTATGTACACCGAGGCGGACGCCAAGGAAGCACGAGAAGACGGTGTCGACTTGCTGGAGGAAGGCCGGCTGTTGGCACTCAGCCGGTCGGCCATCTACCAGCAGAGTCTACGCCGATACTACAACCGCAAGGTGAAGTCAAGGTCCTTCCTGGAGGGAGACCTTGTGCTCCGGCTGATCCAGCGAACAGCCGGACAACACAAGCTCTCGGCACCTTGGGAAGGCCCTTTCATCATCAGTAAGGCGTTAGGCAACGATGCCTACTATCTGATCGATGCGCAGAAGCCCAGGGCACGCAAGAGAGATGATTCAGGCAAAGAAACGGAGAGGCCATGGAATGCAAACCTCCTCCAAAGGTTTTATAGTTGAAAGCAGTATGTATCACGCTACTTTTTGTACTATGTATAAAGACTCCGGGTCCCCCGAGGAAAGCTCGGGGACTGCCCTCTTTTTATCTATATGATAAGCGTCATGCCCATGAGAATGTATGATCTATTTCCTTCCGCCTGGCCCGGGTTTGACCAGTCGGCCTGGAGCTTCGCCGCCTTCCACAATATGCCGCCTCCTGCAGCCGGACAAGTAGTGTGCCGGCACCAAAGCTTCCTTTGTCAGAAGCCACAGCTCGCAGAGCGACTGCATGGTAGGCAAAGGTTGCAAAAGAGGTGCCCCGCACGAAAAAACGACTAAGGAGGAAAACGCATATGGTGGCAGACGGCCTCGCACCTCGCCGTCTGGCTGCTTGGCAGCCAAATGGCCGGCCTCCACCTTACTACCTAAAGCTCCGGATGGCTAAGTCCTAGCCCTCCTCACAAATGGCTAGAATGCTCAAACCAGCCACGGTCCACAGAGCGGCCGTCGGGCTGGTGAAAGCAAAGCCAAAGGGTCGGCGGCAAAGGAAAAAACACCAAGGAGAGAAAGGAAAAAAGGTTGGAGGTCGGCGCAGCAAGCATAAGCAATGATAAAATATTTTACATAGATAAAGGCCTCTAGCCATCATTCAAACAAAGTTTGGTATACACCCCACGGGTGGAATTGTGCGAATTTAACAAAGTGTTCAGAGCACAAACAGAAAGTAGGTAAAAGCCTAAGGAGCAGCAGAAGGCTCCGGCTGGGCGGTGCCGGTTGGCGCAGCAGAAGACTCCGGCTGGGCGGTGCTGGTTGGCGCGGCAGAAGGATCCGACTAGACGGTGCCAGATGGCGTGGCCAAGGGCTCTGGCTGAACGCTGGAGTCGGCTGCACCACCTGGCGCAACAGGCGGCTCCGTCTGGGCAGAGGGGTCGCCGGCAGCGGGCGGGGCGTTGGAGTGCTGGAGGACGGAGTCGGTGGCATCCGTCGGAGGAACGGGCGGCGGGTCCGCCCCCACTTGAGCGCCTCCAGTAGCAGGCGGTGCCTCGGTGCGCGGCTTGTTGCTCGAGGCCCGGTCAGGTTGGGGCTGACCGTCCGCCCCGACCTCCGGCATGTCGACGTCGCTCTCGTCTTCCTCCTCCTCCTCCTTCTCTTCCTCCTCCCCGTCCTTCCCTTCCTCGCTGGAGTTGATGACTTCAGCAGAATCCTCGCTATCCTCCGGGTTCAGCCCGAGCCACTCGTGCCGAGCTTCGCCGCCTTCCTCGACCACCTCCGGCACAAAGACGTTGGTGTCGGTAAAGTCGACGATCGCCGTGGCCCTGTTGACGAGCTCGGTTTACACCGCCGCCAGCTCCTCCTGCGCCTCTAGTCGGAACGTGGCTAACTGGGCTAGATCTAGCCCAGGGTACCACGCCTTGACGAATTCCAAGGCCCGGCGCGCTCCCGCCTGGGCTGCTGAGCCTTTCCAGGCCTCCAAGCGGCCGGCCGCCACCCCCAGCCAGACGACAGTCCGACTTGGGGTACGCAGAGCCGGCAGGCCCGGCCAGAGGGCGGAGACCGCCTGGGCTCCGGCGCGCTGGAGGCGGCGCAGCAGGCGGTGGGTAGGCCGAAGCCGGGCTTGAATGCTGAGGACCTGTTCGCCAAGAGTCCGCGGGGCATCTGCGGCGATCTGCACGCCTCCTGCTCTTCGCTCCTCACGCTGGGCCTCGATCATCTGGATCGCGGCTATGGAATGGCCCGGGAAGAAGTCTGTACAGGCAGAAGAAGAAAAAAGGACAAGACCATAAGCAGGGGCCGGTTGCTGAAAGCAAGAAATCAGGGGAGCAGGGTTTACCGTCGACCAAGTCTTCAATGCTGCCGAAGCAGGCCGTCACCTGGGCCTCCCTGTCGGCCCAGGAAGAGCATTTGAGCTCGAACTCGGCAAGGAGGCTGGTCTCCACCGTCTCCGCCTTCTGCTGGGCCGCCTTGAGGGTTTCTGCCTGTTCGGCGAGTTGGGCGACCAGGCGGTCCCGCTCCTCTGCCAGCTTGCCGCACTCCGCTTCCTTGCCACGAAGGGCAGTTTGGGCTTCGCCCAGCTGCTGCTGCAGGGCGGCATTAGCCTCTGAAGAAAGAAAGAAGAGAAAAAGGCATCAGTCAAGCATAAAAGACAAAGGAAAGAAACGATCAAGGAGATTCGGCCCGACTGCTCAGCAGTCGGCCCGAATCTCGGGGACTACAGCCCGCGGGCGCGCCAGCGCGCCCCCGCGGAAAAGAAGTAGCCAACAAGGGAAAAAGAGCAACTGAGGAGATTCGGCCCGACTGCCCGGCAATCGGCCCGAACCTCGGGGACTACAGCTCGCTGGTGCGCCAGCGCGCCCCCGCGAAGAAAGAAGAAAGAGACTCACGCCGGCTTTCGGCGAGATGGGCCGCCTGCGCCTCCAGCTCCCGAACCTTGGAGTTGTAGGCGGTCGCACGGAGGTTGTGATAATCCTGCAGAAGAAACATCGAAATAAAGTCAGCAATCGGCAATCACAAGTTAAAGTTCCGACCCTCCTGCTCAGCAGCCGGCCCGAAACTTGGGGACTACGCCCAGTGGGTGCACTTGCACGCCCCCACGAGAGAAGCAAAGAAGAGCACTCGGAGAAGAAACTAAAGGACGGCTTACCCGGATGGCGGTGCGCGACTCCAAGTAGGCCTCGTTGCAGCGCTTGAGTGCCACTGCCTCCGCCCGGAGCTTGGCCTGGACGTCAAGAGACGCCTCATTCAGGGCGCCAGTTCCGCCCCCGTGTACCCAGCCCACGGGCGCGGCACTGGTCACCTCGGTGTCAAGGGCGGACGAGCTCAAGGCGCCGATCTCCTGCGGCCGCGGCGCCGAGGCCGCCTTCTCTAGATAGCGGCGCGTGGGAATACGGACCACGGGAACCAGGACCGTTGCCGCCGGAGTCCCGACCAGTGGCACCGGCGGCACCACTAGTTGTTCGTCCCGCGGCTCGCTGGCTGGCGGAGGCTGCGGAGGCGGCGGCGGGGGCGGCAGCACAAAGACGTCCGGCATGGCTACGTCACCGCCCCCTGCTCTCGAATCGGGTAGTCGCCGCCGGCTCCTCTGTCCGTTGCCTCGAAATCAGGCGGAGGCGGCGCAGTATCCAGAGGGGTCACAAGTAGTGGCTCTTGGCGGCGGGCGGCCTCCGCAAGCCTTTCCTTCTATGCGGCCAGGGCTTTTGCCTACGCCAGCGCCCTCTCGACGGACGCAACAGATAGGGCCGCCTGCTCTTGGGCTATGCAGACGGCCTCTGCCCCCTCGCGCGCCTCCTGCGCGTTCCGCTCTGTCGCCTCCCGGAGGTCGGCGGCCGGGTCGATGCGTCGGCTGGTTGAAGAGGTCGCTGCCGACCTGAGGACCGAGCCGGCGCCCGTCAGCGGGCCCTGAAATAAGAAGACAAGTCAGGAAACTTTCACGGCAGATTGGTGAAAAAACAAGGAGTAAGGGAACGATGCTTACGCCGACACCATGACAGGCACCTTCGGCTGCCTCTGGTACTGGGCCGCCTTGGCCGCGGTCTCTCTCCGCCTGGTCGCCGCGGCCGGATTCTTGGGCTTCTTGGGAGCGCTGCCGAACAGGGTCGACGGTGGTGGCGGAGCTCCGGGCGGGGCGCGGCTCGTCGTCGTCTTCGTCGTCGTCAGGCCAAGCCTCCACACTGCCGCCTTCCTCGGAGCCGCCTGCTCCGCTACCGCCGTCCGCTCTGCCTCCGCCGCTTGTCGCGTCGTCGACCAGGGCGGCCGCCCCAGGTCGGGGTCGTCCACGTCACTCTCCGCCCTGTCCGCCTGGAGGTTATCACCCGGCCCCAGGAGGGCGGCTGTTGCCTCGGACATATAAATCTACAACCAAGAAGGAATCAAGTCTTGAAGGGCGGCGTCATAAAGAGAAACAAAGCAGAAGAAAGCAGTTCAAAGGACGAAGACAAGAAACTTACCGCAGGAGGCGGGTTGTGGCGAGAGTACGGCCGCTTCCCGTACCGCCACTCCTTCTCTGACATCTTGAGGTCGGAGATCTCGTTCACTATCCGCGAGACTTCGGCGGGCGGCATTCCCTTCATGCACAGCCGGCACGGATCACGGTGTCCGCCCATCCGGAAGATCGGGTGAGGGCGGCTCTGGAGTGGGAGGACCCGGCGCTCCACGAAGGCGACGAGGAGGTCGGAGGCCACGAGGCCCTCCGACTCCTGGAGCACTCAGAGTCGGCCAATGGTGACCGCCGTGTCCGCCGACACCGGCCTCGGCTTGTACTTCCAGGAGACGCGGGCTCCGGTGGGGGGCCCGGCCTCGTAGGCCGGCAGGTTGAGGAAGTCGGCAGTAGGGTCCATGTTCTCGACGTAGAAATAGGACTGCTGCCACATCTTCACCGACTGCGCCAGCTTGATGACAGGGAAGGCGTTTCGCTGCGCCGGCCGGCGCACGGCGACGAAGCCTCCGCACTCGGCCGCCGTCTCCTTGGCGGAGGTGCCGAGCTTTCCGTAGAAGAATGCTCCCCACAGGTCGATGGTGGGGAGGATGCCGAGGTAGCCCTCGCACGCCGTGACGAAGGCGGAGAGCAGGGTCACGGCGTTGGACGTGAGATGGTGGGGTTGAAGGTTGTAGAAGTTGAGGAAGGCGCGAAGGAAATGCGAGCGGAAGACGACCCGCTCGCCTTCCTGCGGCGCCGACGAGATCTCCGTCTCCGGCGGTACCCGCACCTTGACGAAGGCCGCGTTGGGCATCCGGCGCGTGTCGCGAAGGAAGGCGATGTGGTCCTCGATCACGGTCGACCCATCCCAGTCGCCCATGGCCCCGGCTGGTGGCGCAAAGGGAAGAGACGCGTCGGCGACGAGCAACGATGAGCAGCGCTACGGCAGCAGCAGCAGAAGCTGAGAGGAGAAGAAGAAGAGTGGGAGGGGGCGCAGAAACTTTGCCGCACCTTCCCCCCTCCCTACTTATAGCGCCCGGGCTATGAAGCCAAGGGGGCGGGACGTGGGGTCGTGGGATGTACTGCGCCCACGTTCCCACGACCCCCCGTCTCCCGCGCGCATTTACCCCATCATGAACAGTCGTGGGGATGGCAACCGCCCCCTCTGGCGCAGTGAATCCGCCCGGTTGCCGAGCCACGGTAGTGGCGGGCCCCGCCCGATGTCACGTCCCATCCAGGGCGTGGGGTGGCAGGCTTGCCAGGCTGACGCGCGCCGCGTGGCGCGTCCATGGCGGGCGGCTGCCTGGGATGCTTAAACAGGCACGCCACCTGTTTCCCGCCTGGAAGTTCAAAATCAACCGTATAGCCCGCCTGAGAGAGGCCGGCTTGAGCGGTCGGCTGGCCACCAGACGGATCGACATTTTTTCTGGAGCTCGGGGAGGGGAGAAGCCGTTGAGACCTCGCGGCCCCTCGACCAGGACGCATCACCGGCTTCGGGGACTACTGTCGGAGTAATGGGCCATGGGTAGGCTCACCCGTGTCCCAAGATTTACCAAGACTTTGGGCCAGCTCCGCCTAGCTGAGCCCCAAAGAGAAACTCCGCCCTCTGGGGCCGGCTGGCTCATTGGCCGGCTGCCAGAGGACGGGTGACCCAAGACTACTGCACTCCGGGCGGCCGGCTCCTGGCAGCCGCCTTCCAGAGAGGGCGGCAGCGGGCAGGCGGCCGCCCCACAACTGCAGCATGGCCGAGCCCCCTTTCGAGAGTACAAGATGGAGCATGACTACCGTAAGGTGCGTCGCCTCCAATGCTCAGGACGGGCATGGCTACAGTGCTCCATACAGACGGAGATCTCCGCACGGCGGGGCACTGTGCCATGTCTCCTCTGACGTCGCTCCAGGCAGGCGGAGTCCTGTTCCCCACGACGGCCTGTCGGTACGGCCTGCCAGAGGCGGGCCCTACCGGGCAGTGACCTCAAGGAAGGCGGCGGAAGCTCGACCAAGCGGATTCAAGAGGAGCCGGCCTCCAGCAGGCGGCCGTCCCTTATCCCGAGGCATGCACGCCATTAAGCTGATGAGACCAGGTGTGGCTACAGTAGCCTCCCGCCAGGCGGCGGGACTGTAGCCACGCAAAGGTGACCAAACCCTCGTCACCAACGGCATGGCTACAGTGAGCAGCCACCAACCAGTCGGCGGGGCCCCTCCAGGCGGCGGGCCCCAGCGGTCGGCGGAGAAGCCGGAGGCTGGAGACACTGACAGCCGGGCCCAACAGCCAGCCAGATTACCATTGTACCCCTGGGGGGTAGGCCTATATAAACCCCCCAGGCAACCCATGCAAAGGGTTCGACCCCATTAGCATTAGCCACCCCTTAGAGCAGGAAGAGAGCTGAGCCTTGCCTCCTCCTGCCTCTAGCATACAGCTCGAGGAGCACCATTGTATCACTTGTGCCTTAGTGATCATGCGGAGACCCCGCAGAGCAGGACTAGGGGTGTTATCTCCTAGGAGAGCCCCGAACCTGGGTAAAGTCCGCTGGCGTTCGTGTCTACGCCTTATCCCGCTTCCAGGCACCGGTGACGTTCTACTCGCTCCCACCATGATAAGCCATCCATTGGCATATGTCGCACCCAACCCCCGACAGGGACCATAACAACTAGGAGCCAACATAGTAGCAAAAGCACGAAAGCCAAATTTTGACCCAACAAAAGCATCCGAAGCCAAACTTGCACGATCATTCTCCCTCGATTGGCCTCCTCACCGCTTCACACATCTTCATCAGTCGCACTGTGCTTGACCTGACCATCTCCGCCCTGCTCCGCAGCTCCTTGATCCCTTCTCCTTGTTGCAGACCTGCCCAGTATAGCAAAAAGGAAACCACAGAGAAAACAATCTCAAAAGGAGTTTTAATCTGCTTTTTCTCAAAAGTTGCTCGGTTTCGAGCAAGCCAGATCGCCTAGCAAACAGCAGCGAAACCCACTGTATAATACTTTCCTCCAGCAGGGAGGAAAGTGTGGCACCAAGAGAAGTATTGCCAGTAACTATTCGGGCATAAGTCAGTCCCCAATGCCATCCCAATACATCTCCATATCACTGAAAAATAAATGTCTGGAAGACTCAACCTCATTGCAAAAAGAGCACTTGGGGTTCCCAGGCCACCTTCTTTTTTTCATAACTTGCCTGGTTAGAATAGCATCCTTGGACAATTGCCATAAAAAGATTTTGATTTTGAGAGGGATTTTGGCTTTCCAAATCCATCTATAGTGACAGCCACTAAGAGGATTTTCCAACCATTTGTACATGGATTTGGTAGAGAATCTACCATTTCCATTGAGTCCCCAATACACCCGATCCCCCCCCCCCCCCCCCCCCAAACCTAGTTGCATATTGTTGATCTTGCCCCTCATTTCCTCCCATTGTTTCTGGAGGACAGGAGTAAGCCTTCTCCTGAAGAAGGTGTTGGCTTCCACATTTTTAAACTCAGCAACAATAGTCTTGGTTATTACAAATATCCAAAAGTAAAGGATATTTATCCTGGAGAGGGCTTGACCCATTAATGGAGTATTTCCAAACCCTAGTAAGATTTCCAGATTCCATATTAATTCTCCAAACAGCCATGTAAAAATCCTTGACTTTAAGGAGAGCTTTCCAGCATGGCGAGTCAGCGAATCTGGGTTCAACCGTTGCCACAATTTTGTTTTTCAAGTATCGGGCACGCACGATATCTTGCCAAAGCCCATTTTGGGTCTCTAGTTTCCACCACCACTTGACCATCAAGCTTATGTTTTGTTTCCGGAGATCTTTAAATTTCAAGATGATATGCCGGCTCAGTCTTTCGGAGGTGCTAATAGGGGTAGGGCGTGTGTATACGCGTTTTCATAAGGGTGCGTGTATACGCGTGTGTATGAGCGCTTGCGTCTGTACTGTGTTAAAAAAAAAGTTCAAAGGAAATTAGAGATGCGTAGGTACATGGTTGATTAGCCAGGAGATGTGCCAAAGACCTTGTTCGCTGGTCTTGCCTTGCGGCTCATCTGCTAGTCATCACGCGTCACCTCGTGTTTCCATGTGGCCCAAGAAGACCCTCCGGTCTGAATCTGATGTTTCTGTCGTTGGCCCCTCGCTACATCTAGCGACATGCATGCAGTTGCTTGGCAGCCAGCCTAGCTAGGATAGGAGACTCTCAAGTCCCAAAGTCAGCTGCCGCCGTAGCGACGAAAGGAAATGGACAATCTGCTAAGCTGTCGATCGGCCGGAAAAATCCGAGACGTGATACCAAGTGGCATCAGCAAGCTGCGGCCTCGGAGGACATTCGCGCCAAAAGGCCTCTCAGGATTTTATTTTGTTTTGGGATCAGCTTGAGCTAGCTGCTGCGTTGCATGGCCTTTTTCTCTTCCGTCCATTGCTGACGTTCGTTTCAGTTGAGGAGCTTGCGAAAACGATAGGCACCGTTGATTTCTCCCGCCTCCCTTCCTTTTCCCTCGCATTTTCCGATCAAGGCGTTTTCACGGTGACAAGGCTTATTTTTTTCCCGAGGGTTACGGTGACAAGCTCGCACAGGCAAAAGAAGAGAAAACGTCGACGGTGCACCCACCGGAGTAAAATCTCTGTCTCAAATTAGTTGTCTTACATTTATTTAGGTACAGACGTATTTAATATTAAAATATATGTAGCACTAAAAGTCTAAAACGAGTTTAATATGAATGTATTAAATAAGACTACTCCATCCATTCCATAATGTGTGGGTCCGTACTTTTCAAGATACTCCCTCCGTCCCAAAATAAGTGACTCAAAAGTGACTCAACTTTGTACACAAAGTTGAGTCACTTTTGAGACACTTATTTTAGGACGGAGGGAGTATAATTTTTGCTCCCGCTGCAATCAGTCTTGTTATATCTCAGAAAATACGGACACACTATATTATTAAATGAAGAGAGCATTATAATTTCGTTACAACTTTACATACGACACAGGGTTCCAATGTCGTCAGCACGACACGAAGATGTTTGCTGCCGCAGCCGCCTACATCCGGAGCTAGGCACTAGGTACGTGATGCAAATGTGTGCTCGGTTTGCTTGCATTGCCCGAGCAGCCGCGCCGCAAGTTAAGGCCAAAGTTGATGTGGATTATTCTTCATTTTTCTGCCATGTTTACGATCGTGGTTTCACTAGTCAACTTGATGGCTCCGTTTGCGGTGTCATTGGATGAGACACGACACCCCCGACACTGCACCACACCACATGCAGCTGGAGAATCCTTTTCACTTCCTCCATTGTTGACGTTCGTTCTCTTATATAATGTGTTTTCTCGATCGAAAAAGGAATAACGAATGAAAGAAAAACATCTGTCGTCGAGCAGAGCACGCGCGGATCGAACACGCGCAAGTGAAAATGATAGGGCAGATGGGCATCAAGGACCGTGCAATGCTACCTTGCAAAAAAAAGAGGACCGTGCAATGATGCGCCCTGTTTTTAGCTTTTTTTGTCAGAACAAGGCGGCGACTTTTATTATAATGGCTTTTTAGAGATGTTTTTCCTTCTTTTGTGTTGCCTTCAGTTCTGTGGGTGAGGTGAGTACGACATGGTGTGTTTTTTCTCACGACCATGAGTTTCTTTGCGTCAAATAGGCGGCTGCCGCATAGAGAGGGCTAGAGGGGCGTTGTGGGTAGGTCGGCCCATTGCATGAGCCATAGAGTGGCGACTGGAGTGGGGAGTGGCACTGTAGCAACTGCATATTTTTATTCTTATTCATTTGGGTTTTCACGAAAAGAACTCAGAACAATATATTTTGAAAAGAGGGAACATTTTTTGAAAAATATTGGACAACATTTTTTGGAAACAAAATTTTTTTTTTTAAATCTTTGAAAACTTTCTGAAAACTCAAATATTTTTCATATTTACATTTTTTGTGAATGTGAATATATTTTTGAAAATTATTTTTTGTATTTTTTTATATTTTTAAAAAAGTTGAATGTTTTCTGAAAACACATACATTTTTTTCAAATTGTCAATCATTTCTTAGTATTTTTTCAGAACAAGAATTTTTTTTCAAGTTTGTGATTTTGTTTTCAAATTTGCGAACAATTTTTACAAAAGCATGATTTCTTAATATTTAAGAAAACAAAAAGGATAAAAAGAAACAAGAAAGAAAAATAGAAGATGAAAAATAAAAATAATACAGAGAAAACCCGTAAAGAAAACAACAGAAAAAGAAACTGTAGAAGATTCTAAAATCATATCCTATACTGTAAGGTTGGCTACCTCATTCACACGTTCTGTCTGTGCGTTTTGATGGCAATTAGCCACACAGAGCGGCAAATAGGAATTGTCGGCAAATCATATTTAGGGCATGCAGAGGTAACCACAAATGATATGTTTTTTTAGACAAACCACAAATGATATGTATCGATCGTTGTCACCGTTAACGCTTTGATCGCCCACTAGCGCACAAACATGGGCCGACCGATTAGGAACCGAGAGCTCGGGAGTGTCACGTGCCGAGCGATTTTCGTGAATATTTCAAGTCGGTTTTCTAGGAACCTTGATTTGTTTTTAGCGGGGTTTTGGGTTTCTTTTTATCTTTCTTTTCTTCTGTTTTCTTCACTGGTCTCTTTGCCCAACTTTCTGCATTTTCTGACCGGTTTTGTTTTTGTGAATATTTTGAGTTTCTTTTTGGGAAACTTCCATTTAGAGCGTGTTTGTTTCGTGGGAATTAAAGATGGGGAATCAGAGTTGAGGGGTAAAGAGAATAAAAGTCCACGGATTGTTTAGATGAAATGAGAGTTTAAGTGCAAAGAGGAAGGGGAGTTGAGGGTGCCAATTCCCACTAATTTCTTCCCGTAGGGGAACCTGTTAATTTGACGGCAGACCTTTATCTAAAACTAATTACCATCATATATCAAACAAGGAAATGAGAGTAAAATTCTATTTCCCATGCATAATCCCTTGATGAACTCTCTCATGTGAAACCCCCTTCCCCTTCCCAAAAGTTACCAAACAGGCTGTTAGTTTTCTCATTGATTTTTTTGGTTCTTATCATCGGATTCTTTCCTTGGTTTTCTTGTTTTGTGACCGGTTTTGTCTTTGTGAACATTTACAGTTGGTTTAGGGAAACTTCCATTTTCCACCTTTTTCTGTTATTTTTTTATTTTCACCGGTTTCTTTGCCCGGTTTTCTGGTCTTCTTACTGTTTTTTTTCCTTTTTTATCTTTTTTGGTCTTTGAAAATGTTCGTCATGCCTTAAAGAATATCAAAGTGCATTAGAAAAAATTTCACCATGTATTAATTTTTTAACATATATTAAATTTTCTTTAATTTTTATCTGAGGAATTGTTCACCGCATATTAAGGAAAGTTCACGATACCTTAGAAATTTGTTCAATATTTATTTAATAAGGTTCACCATATTAGTGATTATAGTACATAAAACTATAAAAAAAATAGAAAACATAAAAAACAGAAGAAAAACCATGCCTAGAAGAGAAGAATATATAAAACAAAAATAAAAAATAAAAGGAGAAAAACCCACAAATCATACCTATGCTCGTGTCTCTTGCTCGCTGGAGGATACCCGCGTGCTGGCCCAAATCGCATGTACCCGCTAGAGACGCGACGCTTGTTGCTCGCGTCGAGCGATACATATCATCGCCTCCTGAGGGAATTGTCTTGCAAATGCGCAACCCCGCACATACATGGGCCGGCCCACTTAATGCCTGTGTTGCTTGACTTGAGAAGGTCCATCTTTTTTCTCAGGTGCGTTTCTCTCATGTGTTTTTCGTTTTCTATTCTTATTTTTATTCCCCTTTTCTATGTATTAATTTATGAATATTTCCTATTATTAGTGAGCATTTTTAAAAATTCTCAGCATTGTTTAAACTTTCAATTGTTTTTAAAATTCTTAAATAATTTTTGAATTTGGCGATAATTCTTAAATTTTGTATTTTTTTAAAATTGAAAGTAATTCAATAAAGAACTAGTCGAAATAAGAAAACGAGCTAAAAAACCAATCAATTTTTTTCACCAGGAGTAGGTAACCTGCTATCCTGTACTGGGCCGCCCCACTTAGCGTTAGCTAGGGGCACATGTTTGGTTGCTTTCCCGGGGCATTCATTCCTTATTCGGTACCGGTGCTCTTTATAAATAAGAGTAGGCGTGAAGAGCGTCAAATACGGTCTTTCATGCAAGAGTTTATGGCCTCTTTTTGTGACAAGTATCTTACAATTCTCCTTGCAAGATGGAGTCCCCGTCGAATGGAGTGGAAATCCTTGGGACAGTTGCATAAGACTTAATTTGCCATAAAATTGGACGACCGTTTTTTGTGTTCGATAAGATGACGTTGAGTCGAGCTTAGAACCCTTCCTTTTCTTGCCTGCTCGAGATGCCTTGCCCCAACTGCACTTATTTGACCTGATGACTAACAAATAGGAGCACTCATCATCGTTTACATCCTGAGACTGTGTTAGGGGGAGTGCTAATGAATTTCAACCTGGGATCACATGCTTGGACAAGGCGGCCCAGATAGTTGCAACCGCCTGCAAGATAGTTGCAACCGACTTTTGTTTAAAAGCTTCAACCGGAGAATTACAAGTTGAAGACAGAGAGCTGCGACAACAGGAGTTCAGCGGAGGTGCACAGGGTGCTATGAAGGGGCCAAGCAATTTTGCTATGACTGACATCATGAAATTTTACAACTGAGCAGTGCAATTGCGACGATGAGGACGGAGATGAGGAGCTGAAACCGATGAGCTCCGACCAATGGGGCAAGGGCGTCGAGCGAAATCGGCAACGAAGAAAGTGGAGGGAGGACGTCTAGGCAATGGGGCAGTGGCGGCGGTCGGGAGGGCGTGCAGGCGCGAGGCGGCGCCCACGTTGTGCGTGCAAGTTTGATTCACACGCGGAAGGAGATAACGGGTCGGGGAGGAAGACGACGCAGACCGTGCATTCAGACGAGGCCCAGTCGGATGCACATGGGGTGACCAGCTAGAATTTGGCCCTGGCGGCCGTGCCTAGCATCAAGAGTACCCTGTCACGGCTCGTGTGCGTCAAGGAGTAGAGGCTTCGAACAGCAAGCAATTCCATTGTGCCGGCCCATTTGGGATTGCAGTTCAATTCAACTAAAAATACATAATGTAGAGAAACAACACTGTAGTGGTTCGTTAACTGTAGCATGCCGGTTCATTGTGCCGCCCTAGTTTTAGTTTTGAAAGTTTCCAAATATCTGAACATTTTTGAAAATTTGAATTCAGAACAGTTTTTTTGAATTATGAATTTTCTTAAAAAGTGTACAAAATTAGAAAAAGATGAACAAAATTTAAAAAATGATCAGTTTTGAAATGTATTTATTTTGAAATTGTGAATAAATTTAAAATTCTGAATATTTTTTGAATTTTATTTTCTTCAAAATAGTTTTTTGAAATCGAATCCAACAATTTCGAATTTTGAACATTTTTCTGAATGGTGATTTTTCATAAACATGAACAGGTTTGAAAACATGAGCAATATTTTTCAAAAAATTGAACATTTTTTTAATTGTGAACAAATTTCGAATTCCAATCATTTTTTTAATTATGTACAAATTTATACAAAGTGAACAAAAGTTGGAAAATTTGATTTTTTTTGTCAAAAAAGTGAACATGTTTTGAAATCACAAACAAATCTGTAATAACCCAAACAATTTTTTAAATCATGAACCAAATTTCGAATTCTTTTATTTTTTTCATTTTTAAAAAATATTGAATTTTTAAAACAGGAAAATAAAATAAACAAATAAGCAGGAAAAACGAAAAATCAATCAAAAAACATGAAGAAAATCTGTAAAATAGAAAAGAACAGGATAAAACTAGTTTAGGGAAATGAGCAGTTGCTCCCAAAAGTGGTTGCTCCTCTAAGTGGGCCGGCCCATGTGGCGTCGTCGCTCGCTTCCATTCAACGGAGCCGCAATTGTTTGCTGCACTCGGGCGGTAAATAGGATCCTGCCGTAGCATCCTCCTATTACTAACACATGTTAAATCAAAGTAAAACAATGCTTGCATTTTCTCAATCATAGGTGGGTATACACACGCTGTCAAACACCTAAGGATGTGAATGGGCTGGCCCGCCGTGACCCGGATTTGGTACTTGTTGGCCCTCTGCTTTGTTTAGGGACATGGAGCGAGACCAATGGTTCAGTGGTGATTGGCCTCATATCCCCTTGAGTAACATGGTCCGACCCATTCTAATTCTATATTGTTACGAAACAGGGAGAAGTTACACAACAATATCTTTTCAAATAGCTTCATTTAGCGTTAGGAATTTTGAGCATGTTTGGATCTCCAGGGTTTACTTTTTCAAAGAATACAAGGCGTATATGTGTCCTATATTTCTTGCAAGAACAAATGTAATTTTGGATCAACGTTTCAAAAAAAACACTATAAACACAAGGCTAACAATCCTCACAAATGCATATGTTATCGTAAAGACCACTAGAATCTTAGACAACCAAATTTGGTCGACCCGCTTCTCCCAATGGGTCGGTGGTGTCCTGCTCCCTTAGCGCAATTTCCATATAAGGCCAACCGAAAAGACCCGTTGGCCTTGAGATTTTGGGTAAACGAGCAAGCAAACACAGCGTAGCCTGGTCTCAGTACAACATGGAAACACAACACCAACAGAATCTACAGAACATGTGCAAGTAACTATTAGGCCATGGAGCCAATATTTTCTGGATGCAAAATTGGTGGTGGAGGGAAAATCTCTTAGGATCACTGGATTCTACGGGGAACCCGACACCGAAAAGAGGAAGAAGTCATGGGATGCTTTGAGATACTTACGGATACATGACAATCTCCCTTGGCTCTGTGTGGGAGACTTCAACGAGGCCATGTTCCAATCTGATCAACAAGGGGGTAATAAGCGGAGTTTCACGCAGATGGAGGCATTTAGAGATTGCTTGGCGGAATGTGGCCTAGCTGACTTGGGTTTCTCTGGATATAGATATACATGGGATAATAGGAGAGATGGAGAGGCAAATGTGCAGGTCCGGCTTGATTGTGCTACATGTACTGACTCTTTTCTGGAGACGTTCCCAGAGACATATGTTGAGCATCTTATCACAGAGGAATCCAATCATCTGGCCCTCCTAGTGCATGTGTTGGAGACGGCTTCGACGCAAAGACAAAGGGGGTGCAGTGCTTTTAGATTTGAAGAGGCCTGGACTAAGCATGATGATATGAGAGAATGATCTCCAAGGCGTGGACTACAACAACTACGGGGGCCGAGGGCATTGCTGCGGTCTGGGACAATATTCATCAAGTCTCGGGAGACATGCAACGATGGAGTAGGGCGGTGTTTGGGTCTCTTCGAAAACAGATTTCAAAGCTCAAAACGCAGCTCGAAAAGGTAAAGGAAATGGCGCTAGGGTCGGGTTCCTCACTGGAGGTACGCGAACTAGAGGGTCAACTAAAAGAAATCTTTGCTAGGGAGGGACTCTATTATAGGCAGCGATCGCGAGTTAACTGGCTCAAGGCCGGTGACCAGAATACCAAGTACTTCCAGGGTCTGGCATCGTACAGGAAAAGGAAAAACACTATTCGGGCCCTAGAAAGAGAGGATGGCTCGCGGTGCATGGTTGACGAAGAGATGACGGAGATGGCGGCGGGGTTTTATGAGAAACTTTTTACGTTAGAAGGCTCGGTTGGCGTCCACGAGTTCCTGGAGAACATAAACTCGGCTGTGACAGAGGAAACAAATAACAAGCTTACAGCTAGGGTGACTGACGAGGAGATTGAGTGTGCCCTTTTTCAAATGGGGCCAACAAAGGCTCCAGGGCCAGACGGCCTACCTGCGATGTTCTACCAGTGGCACTGGCCGTTGGTACGAGTTGATGTTTGCAGAGCAGTCCGGGATTTTCTTTAGGGTGTTGCAGCACCGGACTCTTTCAATTCTACCACGATAGTGATGATACCGAAAGTTAACTCACCGGAGTTGCTTTCCCATTTCTGACCTATCAGTTTGTGTAGCGTGCTTTACAAGATTGCTGCAAAGGTGCTTGCGAACCGGCTGAAGGTAATCCTCCCAGTTCTAATTTCTGATGAACAAAGCGCCTTTGTGCCCGGGAGGATCATCACGGATTATGTGCTTGTAGCGTATGAATGTGTGCATGAGATAAGAACACGAAAATGAAAGAAACCTTTGTGTGCAGTAAAATTGGACATGACCAAGGCGTATGACAGAGTCGAATGAATGTTTCTTGAACAAATGTTGGCCAAGTTTGGTTGGATCACGATGGTGATGAGGTGCGTCACCTTTGCAAGGTTTAATGTGAAATTAAATGGGGGACTTTCCAGGGTTTTTGTTCCCTCACGAGGGCACAGGCAAGGAGACCCCCTGTCCCTGTATCTGTTTTTGTTTTGTGTTGAAGGCTTTTTAGCGATGTTGAGGAAGGCATAAGCAGAAGGAGGCATCAAAGGTGTTGGTTTTGGGAGCACTGGCCCCCCAAGTCACGCATCTTTTGTTTGCAGATGATAGTATTGTGTTCTTGCAGGGTACGCCAGAAAATGTCCAGGTTCTAAAGGGCATCTTGGGTAGATATGAGGCATCATCTGGGCAGAAAGTGAACCTCCAAAAGTCGTCCATCTTCTTTGGTAAAGGATGTGGACAGCAACAAAAAGATGTTCTCAAACTGGCCATAGGGATTGAACAAGAAGCCCTTAGTGAGAGATATCTGGGATTACCAATGGTGGTTGGGAGATCTAAGGATGGAATGTTCAGATATGTTACGGAATGCTCAAAAGGAAAGGTAATAGGTTGGAAAGGGCAGGGTTTATCGAAGAAGGCTCGGGAATTACTAGTGAAATCGGTCCTTCAGGGTACACCTACTCTGACTATGAGTTGTTTTCACCTCTCAAAGAAGATGTCCCGGAACTTGACATCAATCTCTTCAAAATTATGGTTGGGTGCAATGAATGGTGAGAGGAAAGTGCATTGGATTTCCTGGGATAAGATGTGCCAGTCCAAACGCACAGGTGGCATGGGGTTTCGTGACCCAGAAGCCTTCAACCAAGCGTTATTAGCAAAACAGGCATGGAGGATTTTGCAGGCGCCGATGTCTCTTTGTGCTAGGGTTCTTCAGGCCTGTTATTTCAGTGATAGCTCCATCATGAGTGCTACATGCCCATCGGGTGGATCCTATACTTTCAGGAGCATACTACATGGGAGAGACCTGCTGAGGGAGGGTATCATTTGGCGTATTGGGGATGGCTCGGGGGTGAATTTCCATCACGATCCATGGATCCCACGTTAGGGCAGTCTGCTGCCATTGGGCGCAGTCTTTGTCCCAGGAGTGCAGAAGGTCGCTGACCTGCTGGACACCACCGGCGCCACATGGGATGATACGAAGCTCTAAGCGATGTTTTCTGAGGATGATGCCAATGATATAAAACAGATTTCTGTGGGAGGCCCGGGCTGCTAAGATTATATGGCATGGAACTTTACAAAAAAATGGTGTCTTCACCGTGAAATCAACCTACCATCTGCGGATGGCTTTGAACGCAACAAAACAAGAAAGGCCGGGGCCGTCCTCGGCTGTACTGACTCACCGGGGCTGGCTATCTATGTGGGGATAAATCGGCCCCGGGAAAAGCAAAAATCCACATGTGGCGGTTGATGAAAAACGGGCTTGCTACGGGAGCAGAACTACTTCGATGACGAATCAAGGCGGGGGTGTTCTGTGCGGCTTGTGGGCGCGAAGAAACCAGCTACCATCGTTTTGGGGGATGCCCACATTCGATGTGTTTTTGGACGCGGTTCAGCTTGGAGTTGGGAGTCTCGGTGGCCTACCCACCACGCAACTTTGACCCTCAGAGCAA
Source organism: Triticum timopheevii (assembly GCA_963921465.1). Classification (NCBI taxonomy): domain Eukaryota; kingdom Viridiplantae; phylum Streptophyta; class Magnoliopsida; order Poales; family Poaceae; genus Triticum; species Triticum timopheevii. The sequence continues at coordinate 577,856,052 of OY997270.1, read as the reverse complement.
GCTGGCTAGCTGGTTACGGGAGTGGTTCGCACAGGCTCAAGATATCTAGAAATCAACAATGATACAAGCAGTGTATGGTCTATGGCTAGCGCGTAATGAGGCGAGAGATGGACGGAAGATTGTCGAGGCACATGAAATATCACGCATTGTGACTGCTCTGCTCAAGGAATGGGATGAGATCCATCTGAGGGAGGCGACGCAGAAGGTACCAAAGGAAAAAGCTGCGTGGGAAGCACCTGACGATGGCTGGATCAAAGCCAACATGGACGGCTCGGTGTCCAAAATGCGCGACAGGGGGGGTGCTGGTGTAGTCCTGCGCGACCATGAGGGTGCATTCTGAGTAGCCTCCTGCCACTTCTTTGCATCAGCGGGCGACCCGAAGGTGATGGAATTGATGGCGTGCAAGAAGGCAATCGAGCTGGCGAGAAGCACCGGCGTCCTAAAGCTCCATCTCGAGTGCGACTCAGCAGGTGTAGTGTCCATGCTCAATTATCAGGAAAAGAACCTCTCCGCGTCTGGACCAACTGTTGAGGAAATCAAGGCGAAGCTAAAGAATTTTCATGCTTTCAGAGTATCATGGGTTAGCCGTAGCGCAAATGCCGCTGCTGATAGGTTAGCAAAGGTGGGAATGGGAGATGGAATAAGTTCTGTATGGCTCTCTTCACCACCAGACTGTATTCTAAGCATTGTATCGGATGAGATTCCGGCACTCCATTAATTATTAATAAAAGCGGCAAAGCGTTACCCTAAAAAAGCAGAATCTACAGAACCAAAAATGGCAGCTATATCACACCACCAACACAATCTGTCTCGGTGAACCAACCTGTGGTTGAGATGGTTAGGTGGACAGTGGTATCCCCAACCCACCAGGGTTCAAATCCTGGTGCTCGCATTATTCCTGGATTTATTTTAGGATTTCTGGCGATGTGCTTTCAATGGGAGGAGACGTTCCCGTCGACGACGAGGCGCCTACGGTGACTTTATAAATCTCAAGATGATATGCCGGCTCAGTCTCTCGGAGGTGCTCATAGGGGTAGGGTGTGCGTGTGTGCGTTCATAGGGGTGAGTGTATGCGCGTGTATATGAGCGCTTGTGTCTGTACTGATGCTTGATACGTCCATTTTGCATCATGCTTTTATATCAATATTTATTGCATTATGGGCTGTTATTACACATTAAATCTCAATACTTATGGCTATTCTCTCTTATTTTACAAGGTTTACCATGAAGAGGGGGAATGCCGGCAGCTGGAATTCTGGGTGGAAAAGGAGCAAACGTTGGAAACCTATTCTGCACAGCTCCAAAAGTCCTGAAACTCCACGAAACATCTTTTTGGAATTAATAAGAATTTTTGAGCGAAAGAAATACACCAGGGGGCCCACACCCTATCTAGGAGAGTGGAGGGCGCCCCCCCCCCCTACAGGGCGCGCCCCTATCTCCTGGGCCCCCTGGTGGGCCTCCGGTGTCCATCTTCTGCTATATCAGAGCTTTTACCTTGAAAAAAATCGTGGGCAAGCTTACGGGACGAAACTCCGCCGCCACGAGGCGGAACCTTGGCGGAATCAATCTAGGGCTCCAGCGAAGCTGTTCTGCCGGGGAAACTTCCCTCTGGGAGGGGGAAATCATCACCAACGTCATCACCAACGATCCTCTCATCGAGAGGGGGTCAATCTCCATCAACATCTTCACCAGCACTGAGGGAGTCCTGGACTAGGGGGTGTCCGGACAGCCGGACTATCATCGTCCGCCGGACTCCAAGACTACGAAGATACAAAATTGAAGACTCCGTCCCGTGTCCGGATGGGTCTTTCCTTGGCGTGGAAGGCAAGCTTGGCGATACGGATATGTAGATCTCCTACCATTGTAACCGACTCTGTGTAACCCTAGCCCTCTCCGGTGCCTATATAAACCGGAGGGCTTTAGTCCGTAGAACAACATACATTACAACAATCATACCATAGGCTAGCTTCTAGGGTTTAGCCTCCTTGATCTCGTGGTAGATCCACTCTTGTATTACCCATATCATCAATATTAATCAAGCAGGACATAGGGTTTTACCTCCATCAAGAGGGCCTGAACCTGGGTAAAACATCGTGTCCCTTGTCTCCTGTTACCATCCGCCTAGACGCACAGTTCGGGACCCCCTACCCGAGATCCGCCGGTTTTGACACCGACATTGGTGCTTTCATTGAGAGTTCCTCTGTGTCGTCACCGATAGGAAGGATGCCTCCACCCGTCTTCAAGGACGGTATTTTCGCCAAAGGGGCCTTGGCCGCCGGCCAAACTATCCGGCTAGGTGGTTTTCTTATGACCGCCTGTCCGGCCACTGCTTCGACAATGACTTCTCAAGTCGTCAAAAGCAATCTTCACGTCAGCTCGGAATTTGCCGAGCGGCTGGATCCGATAGAGCTCTCGTCTGTCAATGAGCTATTGGATCGCATCGCCACCCTGGGAGTCGCTACGGACTACAATCAGATTGGGCTTAAAACCGATCTGAGAGAGATTAACTCTCCCCAGGTCACCCACCACGTCGCAGTGGTAGAGGAACAATGAGGCGACTCCTCTCCTGTATTGAAAACTAGTCAAGTCCGGGCTCCCGAACCCTCCATGCAGGATTTCCGCGGAGGAACGGACTTCGATCAAGCACTGAACTTAAAGTCAGGCATCGAACCGGACTCGTTGGACAACGTCCAGCAATCCAAGCTTCCAAATTTGGAAACTTCACGGCCTTTAAGCCCCGAGATGGGTAGGGATCCGGATTTTATTCCACCCACCCGCCCAGACATATGCGATCTATCTCTAATACGGCAAGAGCCCGCTGAAACAGTACATCACTACTGGGCCAGATTCCTCCTGGTTATGGACAGGATAAAGGACTGCCGAGAGGAAAACGCAATCTCAATCTTTTGCAATAATTGCACGGACAAGGGAATATTGAACGCCATCAGCCGTCGTAAAATTACACGCTTCACCGATCTGGCGTCCATAGTACGAAAGTACTGTGCGATGGAGAGTTTCCAGAAAACCGAAAACCAGTTTTGGGACAATCCGGCCCCGAATACAACCCTAGTCCGCAACAAAAGGGTGCATCATACTCAGGCCCCAGATACAAAATCCAAAAAGCAAAAACCCCATAGAGGGCACGGAACCGTACTGGAGGGATGGCTCAGCGGACCCTGTAAGCTTCACAGTACAGAGGGCGCCGTCCCAACACATAGCCTTCGAGCATGTTGGATATTACGGTAGGTGGCCAAAAGTGGCGAGGAGCTTCTATCCCTGGAAAACCACTCCAACAATACCGGTACGGTATCAACAGTCTTCGAGACCTTCGCATCAAACAATATGCGAAAACGAACAATCCGCAGCCTCGCCAAAGTCTACCAAGTAGCAACAGCAAATCCATGGAGCGACACAGCCATCACCTTCAACGCCAGCGATGAACCTAAATTCTGAACAGCCCGAGCACCAGCCGCACTGGTGCTTAGTCCCATAGTGGACGGCTTTCGACTTACAAAGGTACTCATGGATGGCGGCAGCGGACTAAACCTCATCTACGAGGAAACTCTTCAAAAAATGGAAATAGACTGGAGCCGTATTGAGCGAAGCAGCACAACCTTCATAGGAATAATCCCTAGCCGGGAAGCGCGCTGCACCAAAAAAATCACACTCGATGTGGTGTTCGGCTCGCCGGACAATTACAGATCCGAAGAAGTCACGTTCCAAGTGGCCCCGTTCAACAGTGGATATCACGCTATATTAGGACGAGAGGCGTTCACAATTTTTCAAGTCGTACCCCATTACGGGTACATGAAGCTCAAAATGCCTGGGCCCGGCGGAATAATCACTCTCGTTAGTGATCCGGACATAGCACTCCGTGCCGAAAACAAGACAGCCGCACTAGCCATGGAGGCACTATCCGAAGCCCTAGCGGCAGAAGAACTCACCGCGCTGTGCTCTACGGTGAATAGGGACGATGTGATACTCGATAAAAGATCCAAGTCCACCTCTTTCAAACTAGCAGATGAAATAGTAAAATTCCAGGTCCATCCAACGGACCCAACAAAGACGGCCTCCATTGGGGCACAATTGAACCCCGAGGTAGACGCCGCACTGCGAGAATTCCTTCGGGAAAATTGGGACATTTTTGCCTGGCATCCTTCGGATATGCCCGGAATCCCACGCAGATTGGCAGAACACAGCCTAAACATCCTAAAAGGATTCAAGCCGGTCAAACAGGCTCTTCGACGATTTTCCGAACCCAAAAGACAGGCAATGGGAGAAGAGCTAGCCAAACTACTGGAAGCCGGATTCATCAGAGATATCAAACATCCGGATTGGCTAGCAAATCTGGTAATGGTACCAAAGAAGGACAAATCCTGGCACCTATGTGTCGATTTTAAAGACCTCAATAAGGCTTGCCCAAAGGATCCCTTCCCCCTCCCCCGCATCGACCAAATTATCGATGCTACCGCAGGGCACGATTCGTTGTGCTTCCTCGACGCATACTCTGGCTACCATCAAATCAAGATGGCGGAAGCAGACCTTTTTGCTTCAACACGATGCCCTTTGGACTAAAAAACGCCGGCGCAACATATCAGCGCATGATTCAAACATGTTTGGCCACCCAGATCGGCAAAACAGTTGAGGCATACGTAGACGACGTAGTCGTCAAAACCAAACACGTCGAAACTCTAGTAGACGATTTGAGGCTCACATTCGACAACCTCAGAGCATATGACATCAAGCTGAATCCGGAAAAGTGCGTTTTCGGCGTACCAGCCGGAAAGCTGCTGGGCTTCATTGTATCCGGTAGAGGAATTGAAGAAAACCCGGCCAAGATCCGAGCTCTGTCACAGTTGGATATTCCAAAAGACCTCAAACAGATACAAAAATTGACCGGATGCATGGCAGCTCTAAGCCATTTTATCTCCCGCTTGGGAGAAAAGGCACTGCCCCTTTATCGCCTCCTTAGGCGCACCGAACACTTCGAGTGGACGGATGCTGCCACTACCGGACTCGAAGAAATAAAGGCCATATTGGCAACAAATCTGGTCCTAGCTGCGCCAAACCTAGGCGAACCTATGTTGTTATACATCGCAGCAACACATCAAGTTGTAAGCACGGTACTCGTCGTTGAACGAGAGACAGAAGGGCATAAATTCCCTCTTCAAAAACTAGTGTACTACGTATCCACTGTGTTAACCCCCTGCAAGTCCCGTTACCCGCACTATGAAAAGATAGCGTACGCGGTGTTCATGGCATCCCGGAAGCTCCGACACTACTTTCAAGAGTGTTCGATAACAGTGGCCTCCGAAGTACCACTCAATGACATTATAAACAACCGCGACGCAACGGGCAGGATTGCAAAATGGGCCATTGAGCTCCTACCATTCGATATAACCTACAGACCTCGGCGAGCTATAAAGTCACAAGTTTTGGTTGACTTTGTCGCTGAATGGACAGAAGCCGAACTCCCTAAAGAGTACGGCGCATACTCCAATTGGACTATGCACTTCGACGGCTCCAAAATGTTGGCCGGACTGGGGGCTGGCGTCGTCTTGTCGTCCCCAACCGGGGACACACTCCAATACGTACTTCAAATAATGTACACGGACTCCAACAACGCAGCCGAATACGAGGCCCTTCTACATGGTCTCCGGATGGCAATCTCCATGGGCATTCAACGCCTAGAGGTGCGCGGGGATTCAAACCTTGCAATATCCCAAATAAACGGAGACTTTGACGCCAAGGATCCGAAAATGGCAGCATATCGCAACGCCGTCCTAAAAATGTCAGCTCGGTTTGAAGGACTTGAATTCCATCACGTAGCCCGAGATAATAACTAAGCAGCCGACGTACTAGCACGCATCAGCGCAAAACGTGACGCTGTCCCTCCAAATATCTTCCTGAAATGGCTCTTCAAGCCGTCCGTACTATGGGAAGGGGAGTCCGGAAATGACAAACCGGAAACAACCGCGCCAACCGGCGATTCAGCCGATGACATAACACCTTCAGCCCACGACATAATGGCAGTAATCGCCCCGTGGATAGAACCATTCCTAGCCTACTTGCTTAGGTAGGAACTTCCCGAAGACCAAAATGAGGCCCGCTGCATAGTCCGGCGATCGAAAGCCTACAAGGTCCATGAGGGAGAACTTTATAAGAAAAGTACAATCGGAGTCCTTCAAAGGTGTATCTCCGAAGAGGAAGGGCGAAACCTCCTGGCTGAAATTCATGCCGGACTAGGCGGACACCACGCAGCAGCCCGGGCCCTTGTAGGAAAGGCATTCCGTACAGGATTTTATTGGCCGACGGCCCGGGCAGACGCCCAGGACTTAGTCCAGAGATGCATCGGTTGCCAGCTCTTTGCTAATTAGAGCCATATGCCACCCACCGCCCTCAAAACTATACCCATTACCTGGCCGTTCGCGGTCTGGGGGCTTGATATGGTTGGACCCCTTAAAGGGGAACCTACAAGCAAAGGTACCTATTGGTCATGGTGGATAAATTCACCAAATGGATAGAGGCCAAACCGGTCAAAACGGCAGAGTCCGGACCAGTGATAGACTTTATATCCGGGGTCGTACACCATTACGGTGTCCCCCACAACATCATCACCGACAACGGCACGAACTTCACGGCCGACGAGGTTAAGTCATGGTGCAAAAATATGGGCATTAAGCTCGATTACGGTTCAGTCTATCACCTTCAAACCAACGGTCAAATGGAACGAGCAAATGGTCTAATAATGAGCGGCATTAAACCCAGACTAGTGCGGTCACTTACAAAATCCGACACGCACTGGGTAGAGGAGCTCGACTCTGTACTCTGGGGGCTGCGGACAACGCCCAACCTTACTACCGGATTCACACCATTTTTTATGGTATACGGCGCAGAGGCAGTTTTGCCCTGCGACATCATTCATGACTCACCTCGAGTGCGCATGTACGAAGAACAAGAAGCCGAGCTGGATTGGCAGGACAGCTTGGACGCATTGGAGGAGGAACGCGACGTCGCCAAGGCTCGTTTCACATTTTATCAGCAGCAGGCTCGAAGATATCAAAGCAGAGAAGTACGGGCCAAGACCTACAACATTGGCGAACTAGTTCTACGCCTGCCGGACAAGAAAAAGGACAAGCTCAATCCCAAATGGGAGGGCCCCTTCATCATCGACCAAGTCCTGACCGGCGGGGCGTACCGTCTGCGAAATGCATCAGACAACCGACTCGAGCTGAACCCATGGAACGCAGCCCGCCTCCGAAGATTCTACGCCTAGCACCGGACTAAGAGTTCGTCCCCTTCCCCCGTCCAAATTTTTTACGCTCCAGCTGCACTTTGTTTCTCTTTTTTCTCTTAACCTTTTTTCATAAAAAGCCCTTAAGGGCCCACTTGCGCATTGTTCGCACACACTTGACGTGCCATCTGCACTCATTATACCTGGGGGCTTCTTTTTCAAGAAGCTCAATTGTAAGGGCTTCACGCCTAGCACATGTGTCAAGCTTCCACATGTACCTTTTACTCACCATTATATGCATCGATATGACTTAAGTTTTGGCCAAGCTGGGTTGCCTGGCTCCTGTGCTTACCCCTACGTTCCCGATTGTTCGGCTAGGAGGTAAAGGAAGCACCTCTGCGATTGTTACTGTCGGGTCAGCCGGATGTGTACCTCAGACTGGGTGAAGCCGAAAGCTAGCGTTCTTAAGGGAATATTCGGTCGGTGACTTGAAAGATGATTTTTTTACCTACCTATTTCTCTGCCCCCAGATGTTTTTCCTGCTTTTTTCGCAGTCCGGACATGCACTTTAGGGCATGCCTCCCAGGGAAAGGAACCCTTAACGGAACTATTCTCCCTGGAAGATGTTTCTTACTAACCATGTAATATAACATAACTAGTTGGGCACTTGTCTGATAAAGCACTAATGACCCCTACGCCTGGTCTCCATGCATAACCCGGTTGTTTCTTAACCAAAAAGGTATTCAGACACACTCCAGACTCTAGGGTCCCGAGGTCGAAGCGAAAAGGTCGGCAAAAACAAACGATCTACAATCTGGCTAGAGGGCATTTCGCATGTCATTTTAAAATACATTGTCAAATTTACTGATTGTATTCCTCCTCAATCCCGTCTAACAGGCTGTCCAACTTACAGTCCCGTTGGGAAAATTTAGCAGCCAACTCTACTTGGCTGTATACTAAACTCACAGGGATCTCCTTCCCATCGGGCCCAACCGGTCCAACCTCGGCCATATGGTTGGGATCCGCCTTCTTGTACCGCGTCTTCACCATGGCCCAAGCCTCCCTGGCACCTTGGCGGCAGGCCGAAATCTTTCATAAACGGAGGCGCTGCCGCACTCCCTGGAGCTTCTCCGCAAGCTCCCCAAGGCCCTCGGGTAGGGAGAAGGCTGGCCATAATGCCTGGACGACGCCGCTCATCGCCTGCCGAACCCGTTCGAGCAGTTGCAACAGTTCGGGAAGTTGATCACCCGTTGATACGGGCATCTCCTCCGCAGGGCGACCTGTGAGTATACCTATAAGACATATTCTGTCAATTGACTTCCTCACCGAACTCTTCTTTTTAAAGGAATTTGCTCAAGCACTTACTATAGATGCCGCGACGAAGCCGCTGATTCTCCTTAACAGAGCCGGACAGCTCGACCCGAACGCCTTTCAGCTCCTCTCCAAGCTGGGTGTGGGTATCTTGGAGCTTGTTCCTTTCCTGCTGTACTCTATTCAGCACCCTCTCGCCGGCCTTCAGCTGGCGCAGCAGTTCCTGCCTGTCCGGATCTTGTCCGGCAGCACCTGCAATGTCATTGTTAGACTTGCGCGCACGCCGCACAACGCTTATATTTAACAAACAAATATGTTACCAGGAGGGGCCTCTGTGTTTCCTCCTGCGGCAGCACGTGCGGCCTCAAGTTGGGCCTTGCACTCTTGCAGCTCCTGAGACAGCTGGGTATTCTTCTCGGTAAGAGCCTGCGTTTCAAATGATCCTTAAATCAGTTAACATAACTACTTTAAGTCTCGGGGGCTACTGGCATATATAACCATTAAATTCCCTTACCCGTATGTCTTTTGCATACTGCTCCGTGGCTCTGGTAAAACCATCTTGAGCAGCATGGAGGTGCGCGCCCCCCGCGTTAAAGGCGTTCAACGCCTCAGGGGAGAAGCACGCTTCACGAAATACTGTCCGGCGGCGCCTGTGGTTTATGGCGCTCTCCACCTCAGACTTGGTGGCGGACAGTCGGTCGGCATCCTCCGTTGGAGGAGTATCCGGCCCGTGCCTTGCGCTTGCCTCCCCCTCCAGACTGGGCGCTGGATCCTGGCTGGTATAGGTCGGATCGGCAACTTCTACGCCCGCAGTCCGGCGAGCGCCTTTTCTCCTACAAAGATCATGAGCACTCAGACGCTTCCTAGGAACGTTGCTCTGAATATTTAAATACGAGCTATACCTTTGCAGCGACATTTCAGTCCGTGCCGCGCTCCTTTTCCGCCTGCTGGTCCGGACTGGCCTTTGTTGGTCAGCCGCCGCGGGCTCGGCTTCCCGCCTTGAAGGTGATGGAGTCATGTACCTAGGGTAGGGTCATAGACCTGATCTAAATACCCTACCCAAGGACACCCTTAGAAGAGATCACCTTCCAGTCGACCAAAGAGGACACCACTCGACAGACTCGAAGGACTCGACCACGAAGACGCACTCGACCACCAGAAGGTCAAGGAGCACTCTGTACTGCAACGGTCTGTAATTAAGTAGACTTTATGATAGTTAAGACACTTTATGTGGGGCGTTACCAGTAACGCCCCAGACTTAATGTACTTTAAACCCCGCATTACTGAGGGCCGGAGGGGTCTGGCAGGCACTATATAAGCCACCCCCCACCTCAGTGTAGAGGGTTCGCACCCCTGTAATCCTTATACTCATAATCCACTCGACCGCCTCCGGGCTCCGAGATGTAGGGCTTTTACTTCCTCCGAGAAGGGCCTGAACTCGTACATCTCTTGTGCTTACAACCTCTCCGTAGCTAGGACCTTGCCTCTCCATATCTACCCCCACTCTACTGTCAGACTTAGAACCACGACAGTTGGCGCCCACCGTGGGGCAGGTGTTTTAGCGATTTTCTGGAGAAGTTGCGATTCTTCCGAGTATTTTCATCATGGTTGCTACTGGAGTTTTGGTCGAGGGCCACGAGATCCGTCTCGGCGCTCTGACCTTCATCGCCGACGACTCCGCTTGGCTCCAGGAGGCTCCACTCGACGTTGATGCGCTCCCCGTCCGCGGTGCGACGCATTTTCGCGCATGTGTTCGCGGCGTTCTACTGCGACAACCGTCGACCCCGTATCGGTCGACTCCCCTATCGGCCACCCTCCCGGTCTCCCACCAGCGCAAGCGCTCTGGTCGGTCGAGGCTCCAGCGGTGGGTGAAGCACGCGGTGGCTCGCCAGACGGCCACCGCCCAAGTTGCGGCAATCGAGCCCGACGAATCCCTCTATGGCCTGTTCGATCTGTCGACTGGCTCCGTAGAGACTGCATCCGAATGCGATAGCAGTGATCCGGCGGCGGAAATCTTGATGGTCAACGGACCTCGCAGTCCTCCTGGCTTCGCCCATGAGGGCGGGGCAGGCGGTGGAGGCGACCCCGTACGGGACCACGAAGAGTACCAGCCCGAGCCACTCGACTATCTGCAGAGGGAAGAGCTTCGCCGCAGGAACATGGATGCCCTGCATACTCCCATCGCGGGAGAAACCCCTGAGGCTCGCACCTTGGAGGAGGCACGTTTGGCCAACTTGGCTGAACGCGCTCGTCTGGAGAACCTTCAGCGAGCACCCGACGAGCGCGCGCGGCAACGAGTTCCCGACGCCAATCGACGTCAACTCTTCCCACCGACTCAGGTATATCGAACCCCAATTCAGAATTTAGCAGCTGCAACCTGTATAGCAGAGTCCATCCAGTCCTCTCAGTCGGAAGCTGGCAGAGGCTTGATGCAGATCAGGGATTTGCTCCGGGCTGCAGGAGACCAGAATTCAGCCATGTCGCAGTCGCGTAACAGAATTCACAGTCGATCCGTCGCTGCGAATACGGTTCAGTCGGCTCATAGTCCCAGATCGCCTCCGCGGCGTGAAGGACGCGAGAATCGGCGAGACCAGTACGGAGACCGACATGATCGTGATGATAGGCCTCGAGTGCCCACTTCCCCCCCGAGGGGTGGGTCTTACGCTCCTCGGCAGCAAGATGACAGGCGTCAACTCAGTGTGGGGCGAAGAGCTCCAGTCGACCCCCAGGAACCAGGCTTTGACGCACGATCCATTATCGTGCAAGGCTTGGTCGACCGAAACAGAGCCCATCTGGGTGGGCCCGACAGAGATGCGCCCACAAGCAGTTGAGCGCATGTTTCTGGTCCAGTGTGTTTCAGCAGGGCTATCAGGGCCGCGGTGATTCCCCCCAATTTCAGGTTAGCAAATGGAGTAAGCAAGTTCACTGGTGAGTCTAAGCCTGAAACTTGGCTTGAGGACTACCGAGTGGCAGTTCAGATTGGTGGTGGGAATGACGAGGTGGCCATGAAGCATTTGCCCCTCATGTTGGAAGGTTCTGCCAGAGCGTGGTTGAATCAGTTACCTCCTAGCAGCATTTACACTTGGGAAGATCTGTCCCGAGTGTTCGTTAGAACATTTGAAGGGACCTGCAAGCGACCAGCTGGATTGACAGAGCTGCAAGTCTGTGTGCAGAAGACGAATGAGACTCTCAGAGAGTATATTCAGAGATGGATCACTCTACATCATACCATGGAGAATGTGTCTGATCATCAGGCAGTCTACGCCTTCAAAGATGGCGTCAAAAACAGAGAATTGAGTTTGAAGTTTGGTCGAACTGGAGACATGACCCTGAATCGGATGATGGAGATTGCTACCAAGTACGCCAACGGCGAAGAAGAAGACCGACTCCGAAGCGGCAAGTACAAGCCGAGTCAGTCGGAGAAGGGAAACACCAGTCGGAAACAGAAGCGGAAAGCCGAACCAGCAGCTCCTGGAGAGGCTCTGGCCGTGACTCAGGGAAAGTTCAAAGGGAAACCAAAAGGATCCTGGAATCCTAAGAAAGTGAAGGATAAAGAGGGAAACGACGTGATGGATATGCCGTGTCACATCCACACTAAGAAAGATGAAGAGGGCAATATCATTTACCCAAAGCATACCACTCGCCAATGTCGACTCCTGATCCAGCAGTTTCAGGGAAAACAGTCCAAGGACAAGGAAAAGGAGTTGGACAAGGTCGAAGACAAGGAGGATAGTGAGGGAGGATATCTGCATGTCAACTCTACTCTGATGATCTTCGCAGATGTGGAAAGCAAGAGTCGACTGAAGGTCATTAATCGTGAGGTGAACATGGTTGCCCTAGCGAAACCAAGTTATCTGAGATGGTCCCAAACACCCATCACATTCGACCAGTCTGATCACCTGACTCATATTGCCACCCCCGGGAGGCAAGCTTTGGTGGTCGACCCAGTTGTCGAAGGCACTCGACTGACGAAAGTGCTGATGGACGGTGGTAGTGGACTGAACTTGTTGTATGCAGACACACTGAAAGGAATGGGCATTCCGATGTCCCGACTGAGCACCAGTAACATGAGCTTTCATGGAGTTATACCAGGAAAGAAAGCCGAGTCACTCGGCCAAATAGCTCTGGACGTGGTGTTTGGTGATTCAAAACATTTTCGCAAGGAAAAGTTGACGTTTGAGGTCGTGGATTTTTAGAGCGCGTACCACGCCATTTTGGGGAGACCAGCTTACGCACGGTTCATGGCTCGACCATGTTACGTATACCTCAAACTGAAGATGCCTGGCCCCAAAGGAGTGATCACTGTCACCGGTGATCGGAAAAAGGCAGAAGAGTGTTTTCAGAAGGGCTCAAAGATTGCCGATTCCCAGGTGACAGCGGTCGAGTTTGAAGAATACAAGCAAAACGCAGATCCGAGTGATTTGCTGCGATCCAAGAAGCCCGCCACAGAATCTGCATTTCAGTCGTCCGGTGAGACGAAGCCTGTCCACATTCACCCGACCGACCCCAATGCAGCCCCGACCCACATCTCCACAACACTCGACCCGAAATAGGAAGAAGCGCTCATCCAGTTCCTCCGTGAGAACTGAGACATTTTTGCATGGAAGCCAGCTGACATGCCAGGTGTTCCCAGGGGACTGGCTGAGCATCGCCTTAGAGTCGACTCATCAGCAAAACCAGTTAAAGAGCATCTTCGGCGGTCCGCCGTCCAGAAGAGAAAGGCTATTGGTGAGGAAGTGGCTCGACTGTTGGCGGCCGGATTTATCCGAGAGATATACCACTCCGAGTGGCTCGCTAATGTCGTCATGGTTCCTAAGAAGGACAAATCACTCCGAATGTGCATTGATTTCAAGCACATAAATCGGGCCTGCCCAAAAGATCATTTTCCTCTCCCTCGCATTGATCAAATTGTTGACTCGACCGCGGGATGCGAGCGATTGTATTTTCTAGACGCCTATTCCGGGTACCATCAGATCCGTCTGTACGGACCCGATGAGATTAAAACAGCTTTCATCACTCCATTCGGGTGCTTCTGCTATATCACCATGCCATTCGGCCTCAAAAATGCCGGAGCCACATTTATGTGAATGATTCAGAAATGTTTGCTCACTCAAATCAGTCGGAATGTGGAAGCGTATATGGATGATATCGTGGTCAAGTCACGAAAAGGTTCCGACCTGCTCGCTGACCTCGCCGAAACATTTGCCAACCTCAGAAGGTATGATATCAAGCTCAATCCATCAAAGTGCACATTCGGAGTTCCTGGTGGCAAGTTACTCGGTTTTCTCGTTTCCGAACGAGGGATCGACGCTAATCCAGAAAAGATCGGCACTATTCTCCGAATGAAACGCCCTGTGCGAGTGCACGATGTCCAGAAGCTTACTGGATGCTAGGCCGCATTAAGTCGATTCATCTCACGACTCGGTGAAAAGGAATTGCCTCTTTACCGACTAATGAAGAAGGCAGACAAGTTCGAGTGGACTCCAGAAGCTGATGCAGCGTTTGCCGAGCTAAAAGCTCTGCTCTCCACCCAGCCGGTGCTTGCTGCTCCAATCAGCAAAGAGCCTTTGTTGCTTTATATCGCAGCCACAGGACAAGTCGTCAGTACAGTACTTACGGTCGAGCGGGAAGAAGAAGGGAAAGCCTTCAAAGTTCAGCGCCCAGTGTACTATCTGTCTGAAGTTTTAACTCCATCCAAGCAGAGATACCCTCATTATCAGAAGCTTGTGTATGGGATATACATGACCATGAAGAAGGCTGCTCATTATTTCTCTGATCATTCCATCACAGTCGTCAGCGACGCTCCACTTTCAGAGATTCTGCACAACAGAGATGCAACAGGTCGAGTGGCGAAATGGGCGATTGAACTTCTTCCCCTTGATATCAAGTTTGAGGCAAAGAAAGCCATTAAGTCCCAGGCAATAGCGGATTTCCTCGCCGAGTGGATTGAACAACAGCAGCCGACTGAAGTTCACTCGGAGCATTGGACCATGTTTTTTGATGGCTCTAAGATGCTGAATGGTTCCGATGCTGGGGTGGTCTTGGTTTTCCCCAGAGGAGATAAGCTCAGATATGTGCTCCAGATTCACTTTGATTCCTCCAACAATGAGGCAGAGTACGAGGCCCTTCTGTATGGGTTGTGCATGGCCATTTCACTCGGCGTCCGTCGCCTTATGGTTTATGGCGACTCGGATCTAGTGGTCAATCAAGTGATGAAGGAGTGGGACGTGAGAAGCCCAGCCATGACTGGATACTGCAATGCAGTGAGGAAGCTGGAAAAGAAGTTTGAGGGGTTAGAGCTCCATCACATACCCCGACTGAAAAATCAAGCGGCTGATGATCTGGCAAAGATAGGTTCCAAGAGAGAAGCCATTCCGGGTGGTGTGTTCTTGGAGCATATACACACTCCGTCAGTCAAAGAAGATCCTTTCACCGAAGAAGCTCCACAGCCCAAGAGTGCCACAGATCCGACTGAGGTTGAGGTCCCAGCAGTGGTCGACTTGGTCATGGAGGTCTTAGTGGTCATTCTCGACTGGACAGTTCCATATATCGCGTATATCCTAAGAAAAGAGCTCCCAGAGGATGAGGAAGAGGCTCGACAGATCGTCCGTCGATCCAAAGCCTTTACCGTAATCAAAGGACAATTATACAGAGAGAGCGCGACTGGAGTTGGTCAGAAGTGCATAACGCCAGAAGAAGGTCGAATCATCCTTGATGATATCCACTCGGGGACCTGTGGTCATCATGCGTCCTCTCGGACCATCGTGGCCAAAGCATACCGAGCCGGATTTTACTGGCCAAAGGCGAATGAGATGGCAAAGGAAATAGTGGACAAGTGCGAAGGATGTCAGTTCTACTCAAATATGTCACACAAGCCTGCGTCAGCTCTGAAGACCATTCCACTCATCTGGCCCTTCGCAGTATGGGGGTTGGATATGGTCGGCCCCTTGAGAACAGGTCGAAGCGGTTTCACGCATGTGTTGGTGGCAGTCGACAAGTTCACCAAGTGGATCGAGGCGAAACCCATCAAGAACCTTGATGCCGGTACTGCTGTTAGCTTCATCAGGGAACTGATATTCAGATATGGAGTGCCGCACAGCATCATTACAGATAATGGGTCAAACTTTGATTCAGAGGAATTCAGAGATTTCTGCAACTCTCAAGGCACATGGGTCGACTACGCTTCAGTCGCCCATCCGCAGTCGAATGGACAAGCAGAACGAGCCAATGGCCTGATCCTCAAAGGGTTGAAACCCCGACTGATGCGTGATCTCAAACATGCAGCTGGAGCATGGGTCGATGAACTTCCCTCGGCGCTTTGGGGATTGCGGACCACGCCAAATCGGTCGACCGGAAGAACTCCATTCTTCTTGGTCTACGGAGCTGAAGCAGTCCTGCCGAGTGATCTTCTCCACAATGCTCCTCGAGTTGAACTCTACAACGAAGCAGAAGCTGAACAAGCGCGGCAGGACGCAGTCGACCTTTTAGAGGAAGAAAGGGAGATGGCTCTGATCCGATCGACCATTTACCAACAAGACTTGCATCGCTTCCATGCCAGAAATGTGAAGAGTCGAGCCTTCCAGGAAGGAGATCTGGTTCTCCGAGTGGATCAGCAGAAACAACACAAGCTTGCTCCTTCTTGGGAAGGACCCTTCATCGTCACCAAGGTTCTCCACAACGGGGCGTACCGTCTCTACAATGTCAAGCACAATATCGACGAGCCCCGAGCTTGGAACGCGGAACTACTCCGCCCATTTTACACTTAAAGTTTTCACTCGGATGAGTTGTAATAAAAGTACTTCTGTAGTTCATGGATTACAAAATAATAGTGTCATAATTTCTCCATGATTTTTGTCACTTTTTATTTGTCCAATAAAAATTTTCCCCTCAGTGGGTGACTTATCCGCGAATCCGTTTCGCCTAAGTTTGTAAAAAAAAATCCTTACCGAGTGGTGAGCCAGCCTCCCACTCGGGGGCTTAGCTGCGAATCCGTTTCGCCTAAGTTTCAATGAAATCCTACAGAGTGATAAGCCGGACTTTCATTCGGAGGCTTAGCTGCAGTCCAAGTACTCGCCTAAGGTATAAAAATCCTACCGAGTGGTGAGCCAGACTCACACTCGGGGGCTTAGCTGCAGCCCAGTGCTCGCCTAAGTTATAAAATCCTATCGAGTGGTGAGCCAGACTCCCACTCGGGGGCTTAGCTGCAGTCTAAACACTCGCCTAAGAACAAATACAATGTGCGCTCGCAAGGAAGACGAGGTGCAGGTCGACTGCGACCCTCTCCTCTGAGCTACGCCACAAGTACAATGTGCGCTCGCAAGGAAGACGAGGTGCAGGTCGACTGTGACCCTCTCCTCTGAGCTACGCCACAAATACAATGTGCGCTCGCAAGGAAGACGAGGTGCAGGTCGACTGCGACCCTCTCCTCTGAGCTACGCCACAAATACAATGTGCGGTTGTAAGGAGGACGAGGTGCAGGTTGACTGCGACCCTCTCTTCTGAGCTACGCCACAAGTACAACGTGAAATCCTACCTAGTGAAGAGCAAACCTCTCACTCGGAGGCTTAGCTGCAGCCCAGTGCTCGCCTAAGGTATAAAAATCCTATCGAGTGAAGAGCAAACCTCTCACTCGGGGGCTTAGCTGCAGCCCAGTGTTCGCCTAAGATATAAAAATCCTACCGAGTGAAGAGCAAACCTCTCACTCGGGGGCTTAGCTGCAGCCCAGTGCTCGCCTAAGGTATAAAAATCCTACCGAGTGAAGAGCAAACCTCTCACTCGGGGGCTTAGCTGCAGCCCAGTGTTCGCCTAAGATATAAAAATCCTACCGAGTGAAGAGCAAACCTCTCACTCGGGGGCTTAGCTGCAGCCTAGTGCTCGCCTAAGGTATAAAAATCCTATCGAGTGAAGAGCAAACCTCTCACTCGGGGGCTTAGCTACAGCCCAGTGCTCGCCTAAGGTATAAAAATCCTACCGAGTGAAGAGCAAACCTCTCACTCGGGGGCTTAGCTGCAGCCCAGTGCTCGCCTAAGGTATAAAAATCCTACCGAGTGAAGAGCAAACCTCTCACTCGGAGGCTTAGCCGCAGCTCAGTGCTCGCCTAAGTGAATGGAAAAGAATAAGTCGACTGCAGTAGGCATCTTGCTTTAAACCTGCAAAATACATGTTGAGCCAAAAGCAGGCATATTCAAACATCAAATCCAAGTTCAGATCGATACCTAAAGGAACCGAAAGTGCTCAGGCGCTAAGCCTGTTAAGGTTTATTGGTTACAAAATCACTCGGCATTCCGAGGCAAATTTAAAGTGTCAAGCTCAAAGAAGTTTTTTACCCCTCCTGTGGAGGGCTGGAAGGTGCAACAAACTCATCAAGATCAATTCCGTCCGCAATCCGAGTGGCGGCAGCGATGAAGGTCTCCATGAAGGACCTGAAGTCGTGCTTCTTGGTGTTGGCCACCCGAAGAGCCGCCAACTTATCTTCTCGCGCATCCTTGCAGTGGACTCGAGCCAGACACAGAGCAACATCTGCGCCACACCTCGCAGAGGACTTTTTCCACTCCTGCACTCGACCTGGAACCGTGTTCAGTCGAGCCATTAGAGACTCGAGGTCGTTCTGGAGTGTCTCCCTGGGCCAGAGCGTGCTGTCGATGCGAGAGGTGGCGACTTTCAGCCTTGCAAGATAGTCAACAACAGCGGCAATGCGAGACTCAAGGAGGAACACATTCATGGCAGCTTCATCGGTCACTGGAGAGTTGACAGGGTCCAAGTTCGGTTCCATTCGACTAGTTTCCTCTTCAAAGTTTTGGCAGAATTCTGCAAGAACATTTACTGAGTCAAGACAATGGTCGAATGGAAAGATCACTACAAAAATGGTTGTTTGGCGCAAAGGGTTACCTTCGAGCATGAGGAACAACTTCTTGGCAAGTCCACTCAGAAAAGCCTCTAGATCATTCTTCTTCCTAGTCAACTGACTGGCCTTGTCGGTCAGGGCAGCTTTGTCAGTTTTCAGTCGACTGATTTCCTTGTTGGCAATCGCAAGAGCAGCTTTCAGATTAGTATTTTCTTCTTCAAGCTTGGTGACAGAAGCTAACTTCTCGTCAGCAAGCTTGATCTTCTCAGCTAGCTCGAGGTCTTTTTTCTTCTGAGCCTCCTTCACCTTGCCTGCAAGTTACAGCAAGGTTAGATTTTGAAACAAATGAAGGGAAAAAGGAGTCATCGAGGTCTCACCGAACATACCTTTGGTCTCCTCCTTCGCCTTCGTCAGATTCTCCTGAACCAGCTTCAGATCCAGCTCGAGCTGAATGTGCTTGTTCTTCAGCTCGGTATAACGAGCTGCAAGGTCACAGGATTTCTGCGAAGAACCAATCGACAAAATATCAAGGATAATTCACTTCCGAGTGGATAAGAGAAAATCATGCGTTTCTAAGACTACAGCCGAATACAAACATTCGACCGTAGTCTCGGGGACTACACCCAGTGGGTGCACTAAGCGTGCCCCCACTAGTTCTATTAAAGACAGAGTCGACCAGTCGTTCCAAAAAAACGCTCAAGACGTATCCTTCAGACTGTAATCGACTGCAAGCAGTCGACCACAATCTCGGGGACTACACCCAATGGGTGCACTCAGCGTGCCCCCACCAGTTTGAGAAATCCATTCGACTCAGTCGAATGACGGAAAGACTGAACTTATAAAGCCTAAGGCCGACTGCCACCAGTCGACCTTAGCCTTGGGGACTACACCCAGCGGGTGCACTCAGCGTGCCCCCGCTAACACGGAGTTTCAATCGACACACCCAGTGGGTGAGTGCTATGGATTCAGGAAAGAAAAGCTTTTTGATAGCATATCCTAACAGAACAGGCGATCCGACTGACCTGAACATTGCTTTGAAGAGCAGAACTGGCGTCGTAAGCTGCCTGGCTCGCATCCCGGATGGCCTTCACCTGCTCCATCATGATCCCCGCCTGGCGTATCGCCTCCTTTGCGGCACTAGCTTGGTCTTCTGGGACGTGGTGCGTCGTGAAGAGGGAAGGCTGTGCGGCACTCAACGAAGCGGGGAGAGCACTCGTCAGTGGAACCGCGAAGGACACGGTGTGTCGAGTGGTGTTCTCCTCCTCCGCGACCAGAATCTCGGGCGCCGTCACATCCTGGGCCACCCTGCCGGCAGACGCTTTCCTGCTCCTCCTATGCTTCAGTGGTTCCTCATCGTCATCATCATCAGGAAGAGTGATAACGACATTGGATGGAGCTACAGAAAAGAACCAGAATTAGGGACGAAGAGTCAATCGACTAAAAACAGAATTAAGGGAGTGGTACCAGGTTTTGAGGTTGCGGCATCCTCCATTTCATGGTTGTCAGCCCTGGCTGAGGTCTCGGAAGTAGCAGCTCTACAATTTCAAAAAATCAGTCGACTAACTCCAGTGTCAATCAAAGATAAAACTCGCACAAGACAAGAAGAATCAAGCAGCATGTTTACCCTGATATGGTGGGGATGGACACTTTCATCTTCGGCAGGACCTTGGTCAGCTTCGATGATGCCACCCTGGACTGCTTCGGAGCCTTTTCAGTTGGCGCCGGAGAGGTGGTCCGAGGGCGTTTGGTCGACTGCGCGACAGTCGCGACCCCCTTACCACGTTCAGTCGCAGGGTCATGGACAAGCTTCGACCGCCTTTCCGAGCGCAGTGGTGCGACCTCCTCCTCCTCCTCTTCTTCCTCCTCCTCATCGTCATCATCATCATCATCTTCAGCAGCGTCCGAGTCCCACTCCTCCTGGCTTTCACCCCCACTCGCTTCTCCTTCTTCAGGCGGAGTTTGCGCTCCATTGGGCATCGAGTACAGGTCGGTGAGGACCTGTCGGACATCAAGACAAAGATCAATCGACCAATATACGACAAAAACAGAAATAAGTGTAGCAAGAATACAATTGGAGGTAGAATGAGCATACCTTGTCTGGAGTGCTGGAGTCGTCGAGTGGAGGGATTCTCCTAGCCCCACGAGGGTTATCCTTGTTCCCAGTGACCGCAGCCAACCACCTTTCCAGCGTGGCATCGTCGACTGCTTCTGGATTGATCCGAGTCTCATCTTCGGTCCCGCAGTACAGCCACATGCAATGGCCTCTGTACTGGAGATGCTAGATACGGCGTCTAAGGAAAACCTCAAGGAGATCCATACCCGTCACTCCTTCCCGAACCAACCGAACTACGCGCTCCATCAGCATCTTCACGTCAGCTTTCTCCTCCGGGAGCACCTTCAAGGAAGAAGGTCTGTTGGCGCGGTCCATGGTAAACGGAGGGAGACCACTCGACTGCCCCGGCGTCGACTCGTTCTTGCAGTAAAACCAAGTCGACTGCCAGCCCCTGACCGACTCAGGGAGGGTCATCGCTGGGAAAGTGCTCTTGTTCCTCACCTGGATTCCCAGGCCTCCACACATCTGAATAATCTTGGTTTTGTCATCATCTGGACTCGCCTTCTTCACGGTCTGAGAACGGCACGTGAATATATGCTTGAACAGAACCCAGTGCGGTCGGCAGCCCAGAAAGTTTTCACACATGGATACAAAGGCCGCAAGATAGGTGATAGAATTCGGGTTGAAGTGGTGGAGTTGTGCACCGAAGAAATTCAGGAAACCACGGAAGAAAACACTCGGTGGCAAAGAAAACCCTCGGTCGACGTGGGTAGCCAGAAGAACACACTCACCCTCTTCTGGCTGGGGATGCCACTCGTTCCCCGGGAGCCTTGCTGCCCCGTGGGGGATCAGACCGTCGTTGGCCATGTCGGTGAGGTCATTCTCCGTAATGGTCGACCGGATCCAATCTCCTTGGACCCAGCCGTTCGGCAGGCGAGATCTAGACGAAGACCCGCCGCGACTGGTGGTTCTCCCCTTCGCCTTCCCCGTCACCGACGCCTTCTTCGCGCGTTCCAGCGCCGCCATCTTCTCCTTCACCATGGCTGCCAGCGAGGCGCGCGAGGAGCGGTTGTGCGGAGGCGAGAGCGGGCGTAGTGGGCGGAGGCAGAGAGAGCAGAGAGAGAATGCAGAGGTACTGTTCAAGGACCCTCGCCGGGCGCCTTTATAAGTTCATTTCCGAGTGGATGACAGGTGGGCCCGAGCGATCCAATCACATCCCGAAACAGTCGCGCGGGCGCGATACGTGGCGAAAAAGGTGGCGCGAGAATCGAGGCGTCTATGCCCTATCCCATCCGAACGCCGCGGTCCTCCCCGCTTCGCGCGCTTCCCCAAATTTCGTATCCCACAAAATCCGCGAACGGCAGATCGATCTGTCAGGCGTGAGATCTCCCGCGATCCGTCGCTCGGGAATTGTTAAGTCTAAAAAGTCACTCGACGGAAGAAGAGAATGGATCGAGTCGACTGAAGAAAGTTGCTGGTTATCAACAAAGAGATTACTGATCCAAGACAACACATACTCAGCATGCAAAGGCAAGTCGGAAATAACATCAACTCCTTCCTCACTCAAGCCTCAATCCATTCGGGGGCTAATGATGGAGTCATGTACCTAGGGTAGGGTCATAGACCTGATCTAAATACCCTACCCAAGGACACCCTTAGAAGAGATCACCTTCCAGTCGACCAAAGAGGACACCACTCGACAGACTCGACCACGAAGACGCACTCGACCACCAGAAGGTCAAGGAGCACTCTGTACTGCAACGGTCTGTAATTAAGTAGACTTTATGATAGTTAAGACACTTTATGTGGGGCGTTACCAGTAATGCCCCAGACTTAATGTACTTTAAACCCCGCATTACTAAGGGCTGGAGGGGTCTGGCAGGCACTATATAAGCCACCCCCACCTCAGTGTAGAGGGTTCGCACCCCTATAATCCTTATACTCATAATCCACTCGACCGCCTCCGGGCTCCGAGACGTAGGGCTTTTACTTCCTCCGAGAAGGGCCTGAACTCGTACATCTCTTGTGCTTACAACCTCTCCATAGCTAGGACCTTGCCTCTCCATACCTACCCCCCACTCTACTGTCAGACTTAGAACCACGACAGAAGGCGCTTCCTGTAAAACACCATCGTTCGCGAAGGTCAGAAATGGGCAAGGAAGAGATAATGGTGTCCGGACCTCGGTCACAATCACCTGGAAAGCCGGATATAATCCAGGGTAGTCCGCTGTAATGGCGACTAAAGCATTATCCATGCTGAGCTGGTGGAACACCCCGTCGATCAGCTCCACCTTGATATCCGGATCCCCTTCGGAGGCCGGATCCTGGGATCTCTTTGGATCCTCGGGTTGCGAAGTGGTACTTACCATGTCCTCCACAATCCGACGCGCAGTTCCTGCGCCGAAGACTAAATGTAAGAAGCTTATGTTGGGGAACGTTGCAGAAAACAAAAATTTTCCTACGGTTTCACCAAGATCCATCTATGAGTTCATCTAGCAACGAGTGATTAGATGCATCTACATACCTTGTAGATCGCGAGCAGAAGCGTTCAAAGAACGGGGATGATGTAGTCGAACACGACGTGATCCAAATCACCGGAGATCCTAGCACCGAACGGACGGCACCTCCGCGTTCAACACACGTACGGAACAGCCACGTCTCCTCCTTCTTGATCCAGCAAGGGAGGGAGGAGAGGTTAAGGGAGATGGCACCAGCAGCAGCACGACGGCGTGGTGTTGATGGAGCTGCAGTACTCCGGCAGAGCTTCGCTAAGCACTATGGAGGAGGAGGAGGTGCTGGAGAGGGAGAAGGAGGCAACCAAAGGCCAAGGTGGTTTTGCTCCTCCTTTTCCCCACTATCTATAGGGCCAAGGGAGAGGGGGAGGCGTAGCCCTTTGCCCCTTCCTCCAAGGAAGGGTGCGGCCAAGGGGGGGAGGAGTCCATCCTCCCCAAGGCACCTCGGAGGTGCCTTCCCCCTTTAGGACTCTCCCCTTTTTCTCTTCTCTTGGCGCATGGGCCTCTTAGGGATGGTTCCCTTGGCCCATGTAGGCCAAGGCGCACCCCCTACAGCCCATGTGGCCCCCGGGACAGGTGGCCCCACCCGGTGAACCCCCGAGACCCTTCCGGTGGTCCCGGTACAATACCGATAACCCCGAAACTTGTCCCGATGCCCGAAACAGGACTTCCCGTATATAAATCTTTACCTCCGGACCATTCCGGAACTCCTCGTGACGTCCGGGATCTCATCTGGGACTCCGAACAACATTCGGGTTACTGCATATACATATCCCTACAACCCTAGCGTAACCGAACCTTAAGTGTGTAGACCCTACGGGTTCGGGAGACATGTAGACATGACCGAGATCGCTCTCCGGTCAATAACCAACAGCAGGATCTGGATACCCATGTTGGCTCCCACATGCTCCACGATGATCTCATCGAATGAACCACGATGTCGAGGATTTAATCAACCCCGTATGCAATTCCCTTTGTCAATCGATATGTTACTTGCCCGAGATTCGATCGTCGGTATCCCAATACCTCGTTCAATCTCGTTACCGGCAAGTCACTTTACTCGTACCGTAATGCATGATCCCGTGACCAGACACTTGGTCACTTTGAGCTCATTATGATGATGCATTACCGAGTGGGCCCAGTGATATCTCTCCGTCATACGGAGTGACAAATCCCAGTCTCGATCCGTGTCAACCCAACAAACACTTTCGGAGATACCTGTAATGCACCTTTATAGTCACCCAGTTACGTTGTGACGTTTGATACACCCAAAGCACTCCTACGGTATCCGGGAGTTACACGATCTCATGGTCAAAGGAAAAGATACTTGACATTAGAAAAGCTCTAGCAAACGAACTACACGATCTTACGCTATGCTTAAGATTGGGTCTTGTCCATCACATCATTATCCTAATGATGTGATCCCGTTATCAATGACATCCAATGTCCATAGCCAGGAAACCATGACTATCTATTGATCAACGAGCTAGTCAACTAGAGGCTTACTACTGACATGTTGGTGTCTGTTATTCACACATGTATTACGATTTCTGGATAATACAATTATAGCATGAATAAGACAATTATCATGAACAAAGAAATATAATAATAATGCTTTTATTATTGCCTCTAGGGCATATTTCCAACAGCTTAAACTTTTGAAAGCATGGGTTGAGCCTTTAAAAGTGTTCGCTTACCCAGCCCCGAGGGTTATTCATGGAAAACCCATTCAAGGGGTTCGTTCGAAGGAAGTCCTCCTTCTCCCCCTTGTACAGGCCGGACAGGATCTGCACCAGATCCTCGGTCGAATCTGGCCCTTTGCGGCCATGGCGGGTGGCATCGTCTTCCCCGTTGAAATCCCACATGGGGTGGCCCCTGTATTGCAATGGCTGTACCCCCCGCATGATGCATGTTGCCATGACTCCAATCATGGTCAACCCGGAATGGGCTAGTAATCTTATCCGGCCCATCAGGTAATGGACGCTCTTGTCTTCCTCCAATTGGGGGCTCCGCGGGCGCCAACTAAGGCGTTTCTTCAGAGGAGCAGCGCTGAACTCCGGGAGGCCGACCTGGACTGGGTCCGGCAGCGGAGCGTCTTCTATGTAAAACCATTCCGAAGGCCAATCTTTGGATGCCTTCTTAGGGGTTCCGGATGGATATCCGGTCCCGGCAATGCGCCATACTTCGACGCCGCCCACTTGATATATAGATCCCTCGTGGGAACGGGGTACGAGGCAGAACAACCTCTTCCACAGTGCAAAATGGGGCTCGATGCCCAGGAATAGCTCGCAAAGAGCTACGTAACCCGCGATATGCAGGACAGAGGCGGGTGTAAGGTGATGGAGCTGGAGTCCGTAGAACTCCAGGAGCCCGCGGAGGAACGGATGTATCGGAAATCTGAGTCCCCTTATCAGATAGGGGACGAAGCATACCCGCTCCCCTTTGTTGGGACTTGGGGTGGCCTCCGCTTGCTTCCCACCTTGGTAGGTGGCCATCCCGGCTCGAACCGGGACCATGAAGGTCGGAGGGAGATATCCCCCCGCTTGGAGCTTCACTAGCTCGTTGTGTGGAACAGAGCATCTCCTCCAATCTCCTGGCAGTGGGCTGGGAGCGCGAGAAGAGGAGCCGCGCCGACGGTCCATGATGGAATGGATTTTTGGGTCAAAGGCGCTCCGATGAGTATTCACAGAAGGAAGATGGTGTGATTTGGATCTGGATTTTTGCCTCTTTTGTAGGCGAATGACTTGCACGACTAGGGGGTGAAACATAAAAGACACCCTGGCTTTTCGCATTCGTGCGACGCGTGGAGGAAGGCCATTATTGGGCGTAGAAGCCAAGAAGCACAACATTTATGAGGAAGCCGGACACTGTTCGGCAGGTACATGGAACTTAAAGGGAGAACCCGCCTTGCAACGCCGAAGACTATATACGCGCTAGACTTATCGTCATTGAAGCCTGGTTCGGGGGCTACTGAGGGAGTCCTGGACTAGGGGGTGTCCGGACAGCCGGACTATCATCGTCCGCCGGACTCCAAGACTACGAAGATACAAAATTGAAGACTCCGTCCCGTGTCCGGATGGGACTTTCCTTGGCATGGAAGGCAAGCTTGGCGATACGGATATGTAGATCTCCTACCATTGTAACCGACTCTGTGTAACCCTAGCCCTCTCCGGTGCCTATATAAACCGGAGGGCTTTAGTCCGTAGAACAACATACATTACAACAATCATACCATAGGCTAGCTTCTAGGGTTTAGCCTCCTTGATCTCGTGGTAGATCCACTCTTGTATTACCCATATCATCAATATTAATCAAGCAGGACATAGGGTTTTACCTCCATCAAGAGGGCCCGAACCTGGGTAAAACATCGTGTCCCTTGTCTCTTGTTACCATCCGCCTAGACGCACAGTTCGGGACCCCCTACCCGAGATCCGTCGGTTTTGACACCAACAAGCACCATCTCCTCTCAAAACCCTAGTTCATCTCTTGTATCCAATCTTGTATCAAAACCACAAATTGGTACATGTGGGTTTCTAGTAGTGTTGATTACTCCTTGTAGTTGATGCTAATTGGTTTACTTGGTGGAAGATCATATGTTCAGATCTTTTATGCATATTATTACTCCTCTGATTATGAACATGAATATGCTTTGTGAGTAGTTACGTTTGTTCCTGAGGACATGGGTGAAGTCTTGCTATTAGTAGTCATGTTAATTTGGTATTCGTTCGATATTTTGATGAGATGTATGTTGTCTTTTCCTCTAGTGGTGTTATGTGAACGTCGACTACATGACACTTCACCATTATTTGGGCCTAGAGGAAGGCATGGGGAAGTAATAAGTAGATGATGGGTTTCTAGAGTGACAGAAGCTTAAACCCTAGTTTATGCGTTTTTTCATTAGGGGCTGATATGGATCCATATGTTTAATGCTGTGGTTAGGTTTACCTTAATACTTCTTTTGTAGTTGCGGACGCTTGCAATAGGGGTTAATCATAAGTGGGATGCTTGTCCAAGTAAGGGCAGTACCCAAGTACCGGTCCACCCACATATCAAATTATCAAAGTACCGAACGCGAATCATATGAACGTGATGAAAACTAGCTTGACGATAATTCCCATGCGTCCTCGGGAGCTCCTTTCTCATCTACCATTCTTAAGAAGTTGCTCCCCACTTCTACCTATTCTCTCTACATGCACACTATCCAAATTAGCACGATGCCACGTCAACGTTCTCTCAACATGCAGCCTCCACCTCAGCAGAAAAAATATCAACAAGTCGTTAGGTCATCAGAATTGTTTTAGGCGTTACATTCCACATCAGCGCTTTTTTAGAGCTCGGCATTCTTTTCTCAGTCGTTTGGTTTTATGGTGATGTTCCAGCCACCAAGAGTTAATTAATCTTTAGTAAGCAATCGTTTCCTCTTCCTAACCGACGAGTCCTAAAAAGCTGAGGCGCATCATTTTCCTCGGCACATCGATCTCATCTTCCTCGTCTCTATTCCTAAAGGCTCCATGGAAGATGGGAAACAGCTACAAGCCCATGACGCCCCACTCGATGGTGGATGACCCAGCCCCGACTCCATCCCCTAGGTCTCTAGAACCTCTGGCCTCTAGCTTCCCCGGCAGTCTGTCTTTCGGAAGCGAAACAGTGGAAGAGGGACTTCCGTCCTGCTGTGCGGACTACGGAGGTCACTGCGCTACCACCACACTACCGGTCCCAGCGGCGCATTCGAGCATCGTGTGAGTAGCGATGACAAGTCATCGAAATTATCGATTTGGTCGACGCGATGGAGGACCGGCGCCATGGATTCCTAGTATCTCCAACAGTCCAACTTCACTGGATATTTTTCTGAATAATCCCCGATTGATCAGAGCAGTACTGTGTGTGGCGCAGGTCGTCACTGCCGCTCCAACATCTCCATGCCTCCTGCCAGCTCGCGCCCACCTCTCCATGACTCCTGCCATCTTGCCTAGGTTGTAAGTTTTGT
The DNA here is from genome assembly GCA_963921465.1 of Triticum timopheevii. Taxonomy (NCBI): domain Eukaryota; kingdom Viridiplantae; phylum Streptophyta; class Magnoliopsida; order Poales; family Poaceae; genus Triticum; species Triticum timopheevii. The sequence continues at coordinate 577,828,110 of OY997270.1, read as the reverse complement.
AATGCTCATGCAGCTCCACACAGCTGACTGAACTTGAGGTGACAGTTTATTCAAAACAGGTCCACAGATGCATGACAACAGTTTGGGACTAAGTTTGTACAGGCTTCATGGATGTTCTTCAGGGAGCTCCATCGTCCAATGTTTTACCTTGGTAGCTTTAGATAAGAAATCCACCGCGTAACTGAGACCATGTAAAAAGTGTACCTTTTATAATTATTTATTTGTTTCTTGCATCTGATTGTCAATTTTAACTACATGGACAATTTGGATCGTCGTGCTAATCTATGTAAGTTATCATGCTCTCTTCGATTCAGTGCTTTGGGACAAAAAAAGGGTACTCGCTCCAAAAAGAACGAGAAAAGGAAGTTTAGTTGCAAGAAAAGGATTTTTTTAGTTGGGAGAAAAAAGAATTTGTACTGTTTCGCTCCGGTGACTCTGATTGGTTTTCTTCTATCGTTGATACTGGAGCTCTATTACTCACTGTCAAGTCAAGCAAACTGCCACAATGCTTATTCTTTGTCCATATTTTCAACTATGCGGATTTGGAGCATGATTTACAACCAGAGTCCCGCAAAATACACAATAACTATCTCAAAATGGAAATGTGTACATAATCTTTCATAGAGTCTTCATTTCAGAATCCCTGTTCTTATTGTCTTTATACACGCATATACTTATGCAAGTCACACAAGACAACTTATGTCATATCACTATATTATTAAAAAAACCCAGCTCATAATTCACATTTTGCTATCTATATAGTTATATTTCAAGTATTGTGTTCATTGCAATATATTTTCATGTAAGATCATATCTCTACTCTCTAAACAAAGTTATGTAATGTATGTATTATCATGTGCATATGACTAAAAGTCCCCGCAGCAACGCGCGGGGTATCATCTAGTTATTAGAAATTGTCCAGGCTTATCCTTTGCTACATAAAGGATTGGGCCACCTTGCTGCACTTTATTTACTTTATTTATTTGTTACTCGTTACTATTTATCTTATCACAAAACTATCTATCACCTACAATTTCAGTGCTTGCAGAGAAAACCTTACTGAAAACCGCTTATCATTTCCTTCTGCTCCTCGTTGGGTTCGACACTCTTACTTATCGAAAGGACTAAGATTGATCCCCTACACTTGTGGGTCATCAAGACTCTTTTCTGGCGCCGTTGCCGGGGAGTGTAGCGCTTTTGGTGAGTGGAACTTGGTAAGGAAACATTTATATAGTGTGCTGAAATTTTCTGTTACTTGTCACTATGGAAACTAATCCTTTGAGGGGCTTGTTCGGGGTATCTTCACCCCAACCAGAAGAGCAAAGAGTTTCTCCTCAACCTACTAAACTTTATGAAAATATTTACTTTGAGATTCCTTCGGGTATGATAGAGAAACTTCTAGCTAATCCATTTGCAGGAGATGGAACATTGCATCCCGATTTACACCTTATCTTTGTGGATGGAGTTTGTGGATTATTTAAGCTTGCAGGTATTCCCGATGATGTTGTCAAAAGGAAGGTCTTCCATTTATCTTTGAAGGGAGATGCATTGACATGGTATAGGCTATGTGTTGATACGAGATCTTGGAATTATAAGCGATTGAAGTTGGAATTTCACCAGAAGTTCTATCCTATGCATCTTGTTCATCGTGATCGTAATTACATATATAATTTCTGGCCTCGCGAAGGAGAAAGCATCGCTCAAGCTTGGGGGAGGCTTAAGTCAATGTTATATTCATGCCCCAATCATGAGCTCTCTCGGGAAATGATTATTCAGAACTTTTATGCTTGGCTTTCTCTTGATAATCGCAACCTGCTCGATACTTCCTGTGCTGGTTCTTATATGCTGAAGACTATTGATTTCAAATGGGACTTATTGGAAAGACTTAAACGCAACTCTGAAGATTGGGGTTCGGAAGATGGTAAGGAGTCAGGTATGACACCTAAGTTTGATTGTGTTAAATCTTTTATGGATACCGATGTTTTTCGTGGATTTAGCGCTATGTATGGACTTGACTCTGAGATAGTAGCTTCTTTCTATGAACCTTTTGCTACTCACATTGATCTCCCTAAATAGAAGTGGTTTAAATATAATCCTCCTGTTGAAGTGAAAGTAGTTGCACCTATTACAGTCGAAGAAAAGACTATTACCTATAGTGATCCTATTGTTCCTACTACTTATGTTGAAAAACCTCCTTTTCCTGTTAGGATAAAGGATCATGCTAAAGCTTTGACTGTTGTTCGTAAGAGTAATACTAGGACTTATACACCTCCTGAGCAAATTAATGTTGAACCTAGTATTGCTATGGTTAAAGATCTCTTGGATGATGATTTAGATGGGCATGTTATTTATTTCTGTGGTGAGACTGCTAATATTGCTAGGCTAGATACTAAGACACGTAGACCTGTCGTAGGCATGCCTATTATTTCTGTTAAAATAGGAAATCATTGTTATCATGGCTTATGTGATATGGGTGCTAGTGCTAGTGCAATACCTTATACTTTATATCAAGAAATTATGCATGACATTGCACCCATTGAATTAGAAGACATTGATGTTACAATTAAGCTTGCTAATAGGGATACCATTAAACCCTTTGGGATTGTTAGAGATGTTGAGGTTTTGTGTGGGAAGGTTAAATACCCTGCTGATTTTCTTGTTCTTGGTTCCCCACAAGATGATTTTTGTCCCATTATTTTTGGCAGACCCTTCTTGAATACGACTAGTGCTAAGATTAATTGTGAAAAGAATACTGTCACTGTTGGCATAGATGGTATGTCTCATGAGTTTAATTTCGCTAAGTTTAGTAGACAACCTCGTGATAGGGAACCACCTAGTAAGGATGAGATTGTTGGTCTTGCTTCCATTGTTGTTCCTCCAACTGATCCGTTAGAACAATATTTGCTAGACCATGAAAATGATATGTTTATGAAGGAAAGAGAGGAAATAGATGAAGTGTTCCTTAAACAGGAACCTATGCTGAAACATAACCTTCCCGTTGAAATTCTTGGGGATCCCCCTCCACCCAAGGGTGATCCCGTGTTTGAACTCAAACCATTACCTGATAATCTTTAGTATGCTTATCTTGATGAAAAGGAAATATATCCTGTTATTATTAGTGCTAACCTTTCAGAGAAAGAAGAAGAAAGATTATTGAAAACTCTAAAGAAGCACCGAGCAACTATTGGATATACTCTGGATGATCTTAAGGGCATTAGTCCCACATTATGCCAACACAAAATTACAGTGGAGAAAGATGCCAAACCAGTTAAAGATCCTCAAAGATGATTAAATCCCAAGATGAAGGAAGTGGTAAGAAAGGAGATATTAAAGATCCTTGAGGCAGGTATTATTTATCCCGTTGCTGATAGTGAATGGGTAAGCCCTGTCCATTGTGTTCCTAAAAAGGGAGGTATTACCGTTGTTCCTAATGATAAAGTTGAATGGATCCCGCAAAGAATTATTACAGGTTATAGGATGGTAATTGATTTCCGTAAGTTAAATAAAGCTACTAAGAAAGATCATTACCCTTTACCTTTTATTGATCAAATGCTAGAAAGACTATCCAAACACACACATTTCTGCTTTCTAGATGGTTATTCTGGTTTCTCCCAGATACCTGTGTCAGCGAAGGATCAATCTAAAACTACTTTTACTTGCCCTTTTGGTACTTTTTCTTATAGACGTATGCCTTTTGGTTTATGTAATGCACCTACTACCTTTCAAAGATGCATGATGGCTATATTCTCTGATTTTTGTGAAAAGATTTGTGAGGTATTCATGGATGATTTCTCAGTTTATGGATCCTCTTTTGATGATTGTTTGAGCAACCTTGATCGAGTTTTACAGAGATGCGAAGACACTAGTCTCGTCCTGAATTGGGAAAAGTATCACTTTATGGTTAATGAAGACATTGTCTTGGGACATAAGATCTCCAAGAGAGGTATTGAAGTTGATAAAGCCAAAGTTGATGCTATTGAAAAGATGCCATGTCCCAAGGACATAAAAGGTATAAGAAGTTTCCTTGGTCACGCCGGTTTTTATAGGAGGTTCATTAAGGACTTTTCTAAAATCTCTAGGCCTCTGACTAATTTATTGCAAAAAGATATTCCTTTTGTCTTTGATGATGATTGTGTAGAAGCATTTGAAATACTTAAGAAAGCTTTGATCACTGCACCTATTGTTCAGCCACCTGATTGGAATTTACCTTTGAAATTATGTGCGATGCTAGTGATTATGCTGTAGGTGCTGTTCTAGGGCAAAGAGTCGATAAGAAATTGAATGTTATCCAGTATGCTAGTGATGACCCACAAGTGTAGGGGATCTATAGTAGTCCTTTCGATAAGTAAGAGTGTCGAACCCAACAAGGAGCAGAAGGAAATGATAAGCGGTTTTCAGTAAGGTTTTCTCTGCAAGCACTGAAATTATAGGTAATAGATAGTTTTGTGATAAGATAAATAGTAATGAGCAACAAGTAAATAAAGTAAATAAAGTGCAGCAAGGTGGCCCAATCCTTTATGTAGCAAAGGATAAGCCTGGACAATTTCTAATAATGAGGAAGGAGCTCCCGAGGACACATTGGGAATTATCGTCAAGCTAATTTTCATCACGTTCATAAGATTCGCGTTCGGTACTTTGATAATTTGATATGTGGGTGGACCGGCACTTGGGTACTGCCCTAACTTGGACAAGCATCCCACTTATGATTAACCCCTATTGCAAGCATCCGCAACTACAAAAAGGAGTATTAAGGTAAACCTAACCATAGCATTAAACATATGGATCCATATCAGCCCCTAACGAAGCAACACATAAACTAGGGTTTAAGCTTCTGTCACTCTAGCAACCCATCATCTACTTATTACTTCCCCATGCCTTCCTCCAGGCCCAAATAATGGTGAAGTGTCATGTAGTAGACGTTCACATAACACCACTAGAGGAAAAGACAACATATATCTCATCAAAATATCGAACGAATACCAAATTCACATGACTACTAATAGCAAGACTTCACCCATGTCCTCAGGAACAAACGTAACTACTCACAAAGCATATTCATGTTCATAATCAGAGGAGTAATAATATGCATAAAGGATCTGAACATATGATCTTCCACCAAGTAAACCAATTAGCATCAACTACAAGGAGTAATCAACACTACTAGCAACCCATAGGTACCAATTTATGGTTTTGATACAAGATTGGATACAAGAGATGAACTAGGGTTTTAAGAGGAGATGGTGCTGGTGAAGATGTTGATGGAGATTGACCCCCTCTCGATGAGAGGATCGTTGGTGATGACGTTGGTGATGATTTCCCCCTCCCGGAGGGAAGTGTCCCCGACAGAACAGCTCTGCCAGAGCCCTAGATTGATTCCGCCAAGGTTCCGCTTCGTGGAGGCGGAGTTTTGTCCCGTAAGCTTGCCCATGATTTTTTCCAGGGTAAAAGTGATGATATAGCAGAAGATGGACGCCGGAGGCCCACCAGGGGTCCCAGGAGATAGGGGGCGCGCCCTATAGGGGGGGCGCCCCCTATCTCCTGGACAGGGTGTGGGCCCCCTGGCCTATTTCTTTCGCTCATAAATTCTTATTAAATCCAAAAAGTTGTTTCGTGGAGTCTTAGGACTTTTGGAGCTGTGCAGAATAGGTTTCCAACGTTTGCTCCTTTCTAGCCAGAATTCCAGCTGCCGGCATTCCCCCTCTTCATGGTAAACCTTGTAAAATAAGAGAGAATAGCCATAAGTATTGAGATATGATGTGTAATAATAGCCCATAATGCAATAAATATTGATATAAAAGCATGATGCAAAATGGATGTATCAGCTAGTAAGACTCTTGATACTGCCCAGAGAAATTATGCTACTACTCAAAAAGAATTCTTAGCAGTTGTGTTTGCATGTGATAAGTTTAGACCTTATATCGTTGATTCTAAAGTTACTATTCACACTGATCATGCTGCTATTAAATATCTTATGGAAAAGAAAGATGCTAAGCCTATACTCATTAGATGGGTTCTCTTACTCCAAGAATTTGACTTGCATATTATTGATAGAAAGGGACCTGAGAACCCCATTACAGATAACTTGTCTAGGTTAGAGAATGTTTTTGATGACCCACTGCCTATTAATGATAGCTTTCCTGATGAACAATTAGCGGTCGTTAATGCTTCTCGTACTGCTCCTTGGTATGCTGATTATGCTAATTACATTGTTGCTAAATTTATATTGCCTAGTTTCACATACCAGCAAAAGAAAAAGTTCTTTTATGATTTAAGACATTACTTTTGGGATGACCCACACCTTTATAAAGAAGGAGTACATGGTGTTATTAGACGTTGTGTGCCTGAGCATGAACAGGAACAGATTCTACGTAAGTGTCACTCTGAATCCTATGGAGGACACCACGCTGGAGACAGAATTTCACACAAGGTACTACAATCTGGTTTTTATTGGCCTACTCTCTTCAAAGATGCTCGTAAGTTTGTCTTATCTTGTGACGAATGTCAAAGAATAGGTAACATTAGTAGATGTCAAGAAATGCCTATGAATTATTCTCTTGTTATTGAACCATTTGATGTTTGGGGCTTTAATTATATGGGACCTTTTCTTGCCTCTAATGGTTACACACATATTTTAGTTGTTGTTGATTACGTTACTAAGTGGGTAGAAGCTATTCCAACTAGTAGTGCTGATCATAACACCTCTATTAAGATGCTTAAAGAAGTTATTTTTCCGAGGTTTGGAGTCACTAGATATCTTATGACTGATGGTGGTTCACATTTTATTCATGGTGCTTTCCGTAAGATGTTTGCTAAGTACGATGTTAATCATAGAATTGCATCTCCTTATCACCCACAGTCTAGTGGTCAAGTAGAGTTGAGCAACAGAGAGATCAAATTAATTTTGCAAAGGACTGTCAATAGATCTAGAAAGAATTGGTCCAAGAAACTTGATGATGCATTATGGGCCTATAGAACTGCATATAAAAATCCTATGGGTATGTCTCCGTATAAGATGGTTCATGGAAAAGCATGTCACTTACCTCTTGAACTTGAACATAAAGCATATTGGGCTATTAAAGAGCTCAGTTATGACTTCAAACTTGCCGGTGAGAAGAGGTTGTTTGACATTAGCTCACTTGATGAATGGAGAACCCAAGCTTATGGGAATGCCAAGCTATTCAAAGAAAAAGTTAAACGATGGCATGACAAAAGGATACAAAAGTGAGAATTTAACGTAGGTGATTGTGTTATTATTCAACTCTCGTTTAAGATTTTTTGCAGGAAAACTTCTCTCTAAATGGGAAGGTCCTTATGTTATCGAGGAGGTCTATCGTTCCGGTGCCATAAAAATCAACAACTTCGAAGGCACAAGTCTGAGGGTGGTGAACGGTCAAATAATCAAACATTATATCTCAGGTAATCCTATCAATGTTGAAACTAATATTATTGAAACCATAACCCCGGAGGAATACATAAGGGACACTTTCCAGAACATTTCAGACTCCGAAAAGGAATAGGTATGTGGTACGGTAAGTAAACCGACGCCAAAACAATTCTAATGGCAATTTTTCTCCGTTTTGGAATATTTAAGAATTTTGGAAAGCAAGAAGTAATCCGGGAAGGACACGAGGCCTCCACGAGGGTGGAGGGCTCCCCCCCCCCTACTGGGCGTTCCCCCTGTCTTGTGGGCATCTCGTGTGCCTCCCGGACTCCGTTTTCTTGCATATTACGTATTTTGGTCGGTAAAAATTCATTATATATACTCCCGAAGGTTTTGACCATCGTAGCACGCAAATATCCTCTGTTTTCGTTTCGAGATGTTCCTGTTGTAGAATAAAGCAAGATGTCTTCTCAAGAGTCAGTTGGGTAGAGTCGGGTGTCTCACCCAACGCCGGGTCCTGGAGCAAATAGCGATGCCTATCACTTTGGACCATCAACGGAGGATGATGGAGGCTGATTTGAAAAGGATAGATGCCATGGAGGAGGATCAAGAAGTTACCTCTCGTCTCTGAGCAGAATTCACTATGGGGGAACTACCTAGCGTGGCTGTCCCTACTTCGGTCACTCCTTCCAACTCTAGATTTCTTTCTTATGAAAATATGAAAAAGAGTTTCACTTGTTCTCCAGAAGCTATGCAGCATCCTTGGGTAAAAGGAGCTTTGGCCATTACGGGCAAGCTCCGTAAAGAAATTATGGACCTCAAACAACAAGTCAATAAGCTCGAGGAGGAGAACCGTATCCTGAAGGGCATCATCGCCAAGAAGATCATAACACCAACCGTGAAGAAGGAGAAATAATCACATGGGTATGGGCACTCCCCTTGGCAACTGCCAAGCTTGGGGGAGGTGCCCCGGTATCGTATCACCATCACACTCCTATCTTTACCGCTTTATTTAGTTCGATCCTTTTAGTAGTATCTTGATCTAGTAGATTGAAGTTTTGATATCAAGTAGTTTGAGTTTTGCTTTGTGATCTCTTTTTGTAATCAAGTCCGTGAGCTATCTATAATAAAGATTAGTGTTGAGTCAAGGGCTTTGCTATGTTGCTATGATCTTGAGAAAGTAGAAATAATAATAGAGTTCATATTGATCTTATGGATAGTGATAACTTCACACATAGGAAGTATGAGGCATAAAAATTGTTGAGAGTTGATGAACGTAGTTTTGGTCATCGTTGCAATTAATAGGAAGTGATAAGGAAAGAGGGGTTCACATATAAATATATTATCTTGGACACCTTTTTATAATTGGGAGCACTCGTTAAGTATGACATGCTAAAAGAGTTGACGTTGGACAAGGAAGACAACGTAATAGTTTATGTTTTTCGACATCTCAGTTAAAGTATATTGTCATTGACCTTCCAAACATGTTGAGCTTGCCTTTCCCCCTCATGCTAGCCAAATTCCTTGCACCAAGTAGAGGTACTACTTGTGCTTCCAATTATCCTTAAACCCAGTTTTGCCATGAGAGTCCCCCATACCTACCTATGGATTGAGTAAGATCCTTCAAGTAAGTTGTCATGTTGCAAGCAATAAAAATTGCTATCTAAATATGTATGACTTATTAGTGCGGAGAAAATAAGCTTTGTACGATCTTGTTGTGGAAGTAATAAAAGCGACGGACTGCATAATAAAGGTCCACATACAAGGGGCAATATAAAGTGACGTTTTTTTGCATTAAGATTTTGTGCATCAACCCTAAACGCACATGACAACCTCTGCTTCCCTCCGCGAAGGGCCTATCTTTTACTTTATGTTCGAGTCAAGGTGATCCTCACCTTTCCCTTTTTCATTTTATCCTTTGGCAAGCTCCTCGTGTTTGAAAGATCATGATATATATATCCAATTGGATGTAAGTTAGCATAGGCTATTATTGTTGACATCACCTAAAGGTGAATACGTTGGGAGGCAACACAATAAGCCCCTATCTTTCTCAGTGTCCGGCTGAAACTCCATAACCACAAGTACTGCGTGAGTGTTAGCAGTTGTAGAAGACTACGAGATAGTTGAGTATGTGAGCTTGCTGAAAAGCTCTATTGTTGACTCTTTCTGATGTTACGATAAATTGCAATTGCGTCAATGACTGAGATTATAGTTTATTAGTTCCCAATGAAGTTTTTGAACCATACTTGACATTGTGAATTGATTGTTACTTGAGCATAAGAAATCATATGATAAAATCTATATATGTTGCTGTTATAAGAATGATCATGATGCCCTCATGTCCGTATTTTATTTTTATTGACACCTCTATCTCTAAACATGTGGACATATTTTTTGATTTCGGCTTCCGCTTGAGGACAAGCGAGGTATAAGCTTGGCGGAGTTGATACGTCCATTTTGCATCATGCTTTTATATTAATATTTATTGCATTATGGGCTGTTATTACACATTATATCTCAATACTTATGGCTATTCTCTCTTATTTTACAAGGTTTACCATGAAGAGGGGGAATGCTGGCAGCTGGAATTCTGGCTGGAAAAGGAGCAAACGTTGTAAACCTATTTTTCACAACTCCAAAAGTCCTGAAACTCCACGAAACATCTTTTTGGAATTAATAAGAATTTTTGAGCGAAAGAAATACACCAGGGGGCCCACACCCTGTCCAGGAGAGTGGAGGGCGCCCCCCTACAGGGCGCGCCCCTATCTCCTGGGCCCCCTGGTGGGCCTCCGATGTCCATATTCTGCTATATCAGAGCTTTTACCCTGAAAAAAATCATGGGCAAGCTTACGGGACGAAACTCCGCCGCCACGAGGCGGAACCTTGGCAGAATCAATCTAGGGCTCCGGCTGAGCTGTTCTGCCGGGGAAACTTCCCTCCGGGAGGGGGAAATCTGTTGGGGAACGTAGTAATTTCAAAAAAATTCCTACGCACACGCAAGATCATGGTGATGACATAGCAACGAGGGGAGAGTGTTGTCTACGTACCCTCGTAGACCGAAGCGGAAGCGTTGACGCAGCGTAGAGGAAGTAGTCGTACGTCCTCCCGGTTCGACCGATCCAAGCACCGTTACTCCGGCACCTCCGAGTTCTTGACACACGTACAGCTCGATGACGCACCCTCGATCTCCAATCCAGTAGAGGCTTCGAGGGGGAGTTCTGTCAGCACGACGGCGTGGTGACGATCTTGATGTTCTCCTGTCACAGGGCTTCGCCTAAGCACAGCTACAATATGATTGAGGTGTAATATCATGGAGGGGGGCACCGCACACGGCTAAGGAACGATCAATGATCAACTTGTGTGTCCATGGGGTGCCCCCCTACCCCCTTATATAAAGGAGGGAGGGAGGAGGTGGCCGGCCCTAGGGGGGCGCGCCATGAGGAGGGGGAAACCTACTCCAAGTAGGTTTCCCTCTCTTTTCCTTATCTTATTTGGAGGGGGGAGGAAGGAGTACTAGTATTAGGAAGTAGTACTAGTAGTAGGAAAGGAAGAGGGGGAAGGAGAAAGGAAAGGGGGGGCCGGCCCCCCTCCCCAATTCGGATTGGGCTTGGGGGGGCGCGCCCCCTTCCCTTGCTCCTTCTCCCTTCCTCCTACATGGGCCCAATAAGGCCCATATACCTCCCGGGGGGCTCCGGTAACCTCCCGGAGCTCCAAATTCTTCCGGAACCTTTCCGGTGTCCAAATATATCCGTCCAATATATCAATCTTTATGTCTCGACCATTTTGAGACTCCTCGTCATGTCCGTGATCATATCCGGGACTCCGAACAACCTTCGGTACATCAAAATACATAAACTCATAATATAACTGTCATCGAAACCTTAAGCGTGCGGACCCTACGGTTCGAGAACAATGTAGACATGACCGAGACATGTCTCTGGTCAATAACCAATAGCGGGACCTGGATGCCCATATTGGTTCCTACATATTCTACGAAGATCTTTATCGGTCAAACCGCATAACAACATACGTTATTCCCTTTGTCATCGGTATGTTACTTGCCCGAGATTTGATCGTCGGTATCCAATACCTAGTTCAATCTCGTTACCGGCAAGTCTCTTTACTCGTTCCGTAATACGTCATCTCATAACTAACTTATTAGTTACATGCTTGCAAGGCTTAGGTGATGAGTATTACCGAGAGGGCCCAGAGATACCTCCCCGACAATCGGAGTGACAAAACCTAATCTCGAATTATGCTAACTCAACATGTACCTTCGGAAACACCTGTAGTACTCCTTTATAATCACCCAGTTACGTTGTGACGTTTGGTAGTACCCAAAGTGTTCTTCCGGTAAACGGGAGTTACACAATTCTCATAGTTACAAGAACATGTATAAGTCATGAAGGAAGCAATAGCAGAATACTAAACGATCAAGTGCTAAGCTAACGGGATGGGTCATGTCAATCACATCATTCTCCTAATGATGTGATCTCATTAATCAAATGACAACACATGTCTATGGTTAGGAAACATAACCATCTTTGATTAATGAGCTAGTCAAGTAGAGGCATACTAGTGACTATATGTTTGTCTATGTATTCACACATGTATTATGTTTCCGGTTAATACAATTCTAGCATGAATAATAAACATTTATCATGATATGAGGAAATAAATAATAACTTTATTATTGCCTCTAGGGCATATTTCCTTCCGTCTCCCACTTGCACTAGTCAATAATCTAGATTACAAAGTAATGATTCTAACACCCATGGAGTCTTGGTGCTGATCATGTTTTGCTCGTGAGAGAGGCTTAGTCAACGGGTCTGCAACATTCAGATCCGTATGTATCTTGCAAATCTCTATGTCTCCCACTTGGACTTGGTCCCGAATGGAATTGAAGCGTCTCTTGATGTGCTTGGTCCTCTTGTGAAATCTGGATTCCTTTGCCAAGGCAATTGCAGCAGTATTGTCACAGAAGATCTTCATTGGTCCCGATGCACTAGGTATGACACCTAGATCGGAAATGAACTCCTTCATCCAGACTCCTTCATTCGCCGCTTCAGAAGCAGCTATGTACTCCGCTTCACATGTAGATCCTGCTACGACGCTTTGTTTTGAACTGCACCAACTTACAGCTCCACCGTTTAATATAAACACGTATCCAGTTTGCGATTTAGAATCGTCCGGATCAGTGTCAAAGCTTGCATCGACGTAACCATTTACGACTAGCTATTTGTCACCTCCATATACGAGAAACATATCCTTAGTCCTTTTCAGGTATTTCAGGATGTTCTTGACCGCTGTCCAGTGATCCACTCCTGGATTACTTTGGTACCTGCCTGCCAAGCTTATTGCTAAGCATACGTCAAGTCTGGTACACAGCATTGCATACATGATAGAGCCTATGGCTGAAGCATAGGGAACATCTTTCATTTTCTCTCTATCTTCTGCTGTGGTCGGGCATTGAGTTCGACTCAACTTCACACCTTGTAGCACAGGCAGGAATCCTTTCTTTGCCTGATCCATTTTGAACTTTTTCAAAATTTTGTCAAGGTATGTGCTTTGTGAAAGTCCTATTAAGCGTCTTGATCTATCTCTATAGATCTTGATGCCCAATATGTAAGCAGCTTCACCGAGGTCTTTCATTGAAAAACTTTTATTCAAGTATCCCTTTATGCTATCCAGAAATTCTATATCATTTCCAATTAATAATATGTCATCAACATCTAAAACTAGAAATGCTACAGAGCTCCCACTCACTTTCTTGTAAATACAGGCTTCTCCAAAAGTCTGTATAAAACCATATGCTTTGATCACACTGTCAAGGCATTTATTCCAACTCCGAGATGCTTGCACCAGTCCATAAATGGAACGCTGGAGTTTGCACACTTTGTCAGCACCTTTTGGATCAACAAAACCTTCAGGCTGCATCATATACAACTCTTCTTCTAGAAATCCATTCAAGAATGCAGTCTTGACATCCATTTGCCAAATTTCATAATCATGAAATGCAGCAATAGCCAACATGATTCGGACAGACTTAAGCATCGCTACGGGTGAGAAAGTCTCATCGTAGTCAACCCCTTGAACTTGTCGAAAACCTTTTGCAACAAGTCGAGCTTTGTAGACAGTAACATTTCCATCAGCGTCAGTCTTCTTCTTAAAGATCCATTTATTCTCAATGGCTTGCCGATCATTGGGCAAGTCAACCAAAGTCCATACTTTGTTTTCATACATGGATCCTATCTCAGATTTCATGGCCTCTAGCCATTTTGCGGAATCTGGGCTCATCATCGCTTCCTCATAGTTCGTAGGTTCATCATGGTCAAGTAACATGACTTCCAGAATAGGATTTCCGTACCACTCTGGTGCGGATCTTACTCTGGTAGACCTACGAGGTTCAGTAGAAACTTGATCTGAAGTTTCATGATCAATATCATTTGCTTCCTCACTAATTGGTGTAGTTGTCACAGGAACCGGTTCTTGTGATGAACTACTTTCCAATAAGGGAGTAGATACAGTTATCTCATCAAGTTCTACTTTCCTCCCACTCACTTCTTTCGAGAGAAACTCCTTCTCTAGAAAGGATCCGAATTTAGCAACGAAAATCTTGCCCTCAGATCTGTGATAGAAGGTGTACCCAATAGTCTCCTTTGGGTATCCTATGAAGACACATTTCTCCGATTTGGGTTCGAGCTTATTTGGTTGAAAAACCTTTTTTCATATAAGCATCGCAACTCCAAACTTTAAGAAACAACAGCTTAGGTTTACTGCTAAACCATAGTTCATACGGTGTCGTCTCAACGGATTTAGATGGTGCCCTATTTTAAAACGTGAATGCAGCTGTCTCTAATGCATAACCCCAAAACGATAGTGGTAAAGAGACATCATAGATCGCACCATATCAAATAAAGTGCGGTTACGACGTTCGGACACACCATAACGATGTGGTGTTCCAGGTGGCGTGAGCTGTGAAACTATTCCACGTTGTTTTAATTGAAGACCAAACTCGTAACTCAAATATTTGTCTCCGCGATCAGATCGCAGAAACTTTATTTTCTTGTTACGATGATTTTTCCACTTCACTCTGAAATTCTTTGAACCTTTCAACTATTTTAGACTTATGTTTCATCAAGTAGATATACCCATATCTGCTCAAATCATCTTGTGAAGGTCAGAAAATAACGATACTTGCCACGAGCCTCAACACTCATCGGATCGCATACATCAGTATGTATTATTTCCAATAAGTCAGTTGCTCGCTCCATTGTTCCGGAGAACGGAGTTTTAGTCATCTTGCCCAAAAAGCACAGTTCACAAGCATCAAATGATTCATAACCAAGTGATTCCAAAAATCCATCTTTATGGAGTTTGTTCATGCGCTTTACACCGATATGACCCAAACGGCAGTGCCACAAATAAGTTGCACTATCATTATTAACTTTGCATCTTTTGGCATCAATATTATGAATATGTGTATCATCACGATCGAGATCCAACAAACTATTTTCATTGGGTGTATGACCATTGAAGGTTTTATTCATGTAAACAAAACAACAATTATTCTCTGACTTTAAATGAATAACCGTATTGCAATAAACATGATCAAATCATATTCATGCTCAACGCAAATGCTAAATAACATTTATTTAGTTTTAACACTAATCCCGAAAGTATAGGGAGTGTGCGATGATGATCATATCAATCTTGGAACTACTTCCAACACTCATCGTCACTTCCCCTTCAACTAGTCTCTGTTTATTCTGTAACTCCTGTTTCGAGTTACTAATCTTAGCAACCGAACAAGTATCAAATACTCAGGGGCTACTATAAACACTAGCAAGGCACACATTAATAACTTGTATATCAAATATACCCTTGTTCACTTTGCCATCCTTCTTATATACCAAATATTCAGGGCATTTCCGCTTCCAGTGACTATTTCTTTTGCAGTGTAAGCACTTAGTTTCAGGCTATGGTACAGCTTTGGGCTTCTTCGTAGGAGTGACAACTTGCTTGTCTTTCCACTTGAAGTTCCCTTTCTTTCCCTTTGCCCTTTTCTTGAAACTAGTGGTCTTGTCAATCATCAACACTTGATGCTCTTTCTTGATTTCTACCTTCGTCGATTTCAACATCACGAAGAGCTCGGGAATCGTTTTCGTCATCCCTTGCATATTATAGTTCATCACGAAGTTCTACTAACTTGGTGATGGTGACTAGAGAATTCTGTCAATCACTATCTTATCTGGAAGATTAACTCCCACTTGATTCAAGCAATTGAAGTATCCAGATAATCTGAGCACATGCTCACTAGTTGAGTGATTCTTCTCCATCTTTTAGCTATAGAACTTGTTGGAGACTTCATATCTCTCAACTCGGGTATTTGCTTGAAATATTAACTTCAATTCCTGGAACATCATATGGTCCATGATGTTCAAAACATCTTTGAAGTCCCGATTCTAAGCCATAAAGCATGGTGCACAAAACTATCAAGTAGTCATCATATTGAGCTAGTCGAACGTTCATAACGTCTGCATCTGCTCCTGCAATAGGTTTGTCACCTAGCGGTGCATCAAGGACATAATTCTTCTGTGCAGCAATGAGGATAAACCTCAGATCACGGATCCAATCCGCATCATTGCTACTAACATCTTTCAACACAGTTTTCTCTAGGAACATATCAAAATAAACATATGAAAGCAACAACGCAAGCTATTGATCTACAACATAATTTGCAAAATACTACCAGGACTAAGTTCATGATAAATTAAAGTTCAATTAATCATATTACTTAAGAACTCCCACTTAGATAGACATCCCTCTAATCTTCTAAGTGATCACGTGATCCAAATCAACTAAACCATGTCCGATCATCACGTGAGATGGAGTAGTTTTCAATGGTGAACATCACTATGTTGATCATATCTACTATATGATTCACGCTCGACCTTTCGGTCTCCGTGTTCCGAGGCCATATCTGTATATGCTAGGCTCGTCAAGTTTAACCTGAGTATTCCGCGTGTGCAACTGTTTTGCACTCGTTGTATTTGAACGTAGAGCCTATCACACCCGATCATCACGTGGTGTCTCAGCACGAAGAACTTTCGCAACGGTGCATACTCAGGGAGAACACTTCTTGATAATTAGTGAGAGATCATCTTAAAATGCTACCGTCAAACAAAACATAATAAGATGTATAACAGATAAACATCATATGCAATCAAAATATGTGACATGATATGGCCATGATCATCTTGCGCCTTTGATCTCCATCTCCAAAGTACTGTCATGATCTCTATCGTCACCGGCACGACACCATGATCTTCATCATCTTGATCTATATCAATGTGTCATCACATGGTCGTCTCACCAACTATTGCTCTTGCAACTATTGCTATCGCATAGCGATAAAGTAAAGCAATTATTTGGCATTTGCATCTTATGCAACAAAGAGACAACCATAGAGCTTCTGCCAGTCGCCGATAACTTCAACAAAACATGATCATCTCATACAACAACTTATATCTCATCAAGTCTTGACCATATCACATCACAACATGCCCTGCAAAAACAAGTTAGACGTCCTCTACTTTGTTGTTGCAAGTTTTACGTGGCTGCTACGGGCTTAAGCAAGAACCAATCTCACCTACGCATCAAAACCACAACGATAGTTTGTCAAATAGACTCCGTTTTAACCTTCGCAAGGACCGGGCGTAGCCACACTCGGTTCAACTAAAGTTGGAGAAACTGACACCCGCCAGCCACCTGTGTGCAAAGCACGTCGGTAGAACCAGTCTCGCGTAAGCGTACGCGTAATGTCGGTCCGGGCCGCTTCATCCAACAATACCGCTAAACCAAAGTATGACATGCTGGTAGGCAGTATGACTTATATCGTCCACAACTCACTTGTGTTCTACTCGTGCATATAACATCAACGCATAAAACTTAGGCTCGGATGCCACTGTTGGGGAACGTAGTAATTTCAAAAAATTTCCTACGCACACGCAAGATCATGGTGATGACATAGCAACGAGGGGAGAGTGTTGTCTACGTACCCTCGTAGACCGAAGCGGAAGCGTTGACGCAGCGTAGAGGAAGTAGTCGTACGTCCTCCCGGTTCGACCGATCCAAGCACCGTTACTCCGGCACCTCCGAGTTCTTGACACACGTACAGCTCGATGACGCACCCTCGATCTCCAATCCAGTAGAGGCTTCGAGGGGGAGTTCCGTCAGCACGACGGCGTGGTGACGATCTTGATGTTCTCCTGTCGCAGGGCTTCGCCTAAGCACCGCTACAATATGATTGAGGTGTAATATCGTGGAGGGGGGCACCGCACACGGCTAAGGAACGATCAATGATCAACTTGTGTGTCCATGGGGTGCCCCCCTACCCCCGTATATAAAGGAGGGAGGGAGGAGGTGGCCGGCCCTAGGGGGGCGCGCCATGAGGAGGGGGAAACCTACTCCAAGTAGGTTTCCCTCTCTTTTCCTTATCTTATTTGGAGGGGGGAGGAAGGAGTACTAGTATTAGGAAGTAGTACTAGTAGTAGGAAAGGAAGAGGGGGAAGGAGAAAGGAAAGGGGGGGCCGGCCCCCCTCCCCAATTTGGATTGGGCTTGGGGGGGCGCGCCCCCTTCCCTTGCTCCTTCTCCCTTCCTCCTACATGGGCCCAATAAGGCCCATATACCTCCCGGGGGGTTCCGGTAACCTCCCGGAGCTCCAAATTCTTCCGGAACCTTTCCGGTGTCCAAATATATCCGTCCAATATATCAATCTTTATGTCTCGACCATTTCGAGACTCCTCGTCATGTCCGTGATCATATCCGGGACTCCGAACAACCTTCGGTACATCAAAATACATAAACTCATAATATAACTGTCATCGAAACCTTAAGCGTGCGGACCCTACGGTTCGAGAACAATGTAGACATGACCGAGACATGTCTCTGGTCAATAACCAATAGCGGGACCTGGATGCCCATATTGTTTCCTACATATTCTACGAAGATCTTTATCGGTCAAACCGCATAACAACATACGTTATTCCCTTTGTCATCGGTATGTTACTTGCCCGAGATTTGATCGTCGGTATCCAATACCTAGTTCAATCTCGTTACCGGCAAGTCTCTTTACTCGTTCCGTAATACGTCATCTCATAACTAACTTATTAGTTACATGCTTGCAAGGCTTAGGTGATGAGTATTACCAAGAGGGCCCAGAGATACCTCTCCGACAATCGGAGTGACAAAACCTAATCTCGAGTTATGCTAACTCAACATGTACCTTCGGAAACACCTGTAGTACTCCTTTATAATCACCCAGTTACGTTGTGACGTTTGGTAGTACCCAAAGTGTTCTTCCGGTAAACGGGAGTTACACAATTCTCATAGTTACAGGAACATGTATAAGTCATGAAGGAAGCAATAGCAGAATACTAAACGATCAAGTGCTAAGCTAACGGGATGGGTCATGTCAATCACATCATTCTCCTAATGATGTGATCTCATTAATCAAATGACAACACATGTCTATGGTTAGGAAACATAACCATCTTTGATTAATGAGCTAGTCAAGTAGAGGCATACTAGTGACTATATGTTTGTCTATGTATTCACACATGTATTATGTTTCCGGTTAATACAATTCTAGCATGAATAATAAACATTTATCATGATATGAGGAAATAAATAATAACTTTATTATTGCCTCTAGGGCATATTTCCTTCAAAATCATCACCAACGTCATCACCAACGATCCTCTCATCAAGAGGGGGTCAATCACCATCAACATCTTCACCAGCACCATCTCCTCTCAAAATCCTAGTACATCTCTTGTATCCAATCTTGTATCAAAACCACAAATTGGTACCTGTGGGTTGCTACAAGTGTTGATTAGTCCTTGTAGTTGACGCTAATTGGTTTACTTGATGGAAGATCATATGTTCAGATCCTTTATGCATATTATTACTCCTCTGATTATGAACATGAATATGCTTTGTGAGTAGTTACGTTTGTTCCTGAGGACATGGGTGAAGTCTTGCTATTAGTAGTCATGTGAATTTGGTATTCATTTGATATTTTGATGAGATGTATGTTGTCTTTTCCTCTAGTGGTGTTATGTGAACGTCGACTACATGACACTTCACCATTATTTGGGCCTAGAGGAAGGCATGGGGAAGTAATAAGTAGATGATGGGTTTCTAGAGTGACAGAAGCTTAAACCCTAGTTTATGCGTTGCTTCGTTAGGGGCTGATATGGATCCATATGTTTAATGCTGTGGTTAGGTTTACCTTAATACTTCTTTTGTAGTTGCGACGCTTGCAATAGGTGTTAATCATAAGTGGGATGCTTGTCCAAGTAAGGGCAGTACCCAAGTACCGGTCCACCCACATATCAAATTATCAAAGTACCGAACGCGAATCATATGAACATGATGAAAACTAGCTTGACGATAATTCCCATGCGTCCTCGGGAGCTCCTTTCTCATTATTAGAAATTGTCCAGGCTTATCCTTTGCTACATAAAGGATTGGGCCACCTTGCTGCACTTTATTTACTTTATTTATTTGTTACTCGTTACTATTTATCTTTTCACAAAACTATCTATCACCTACAATTTCAGTGCTTGCAGAGAAAACCTTACTGAAAACCGCTTATCATTTCCTTCTGCTCCTCGTTGGGTTCGACACTCTTACTTATCAAAAGGACTACGACTGATCCCCTACACTTGTGGGTCATCAATGCTCATAGAAAACACAATCCGTCTCTTCATTTAAAAGGTACAAGTAGTGGTCCTCGAGGGACGGTCCTACGGCAACGTCCTGCTCTCTTGCTACGTGCGAGACGGACACCTTGAACCTGTGCTGGCGCACTCTCAAAAATGCTACACCTATTTAGAGCATCTCTAGCAGACCCCGTATACTGCCGACCAGCAAAATGCCTTTACAGTTCGCTAAAAAACGGATTTGCGGGTCAACGCGGGCTGCGGCCGAGCAGACCCCGTGTAGCCGACCCGTAAAAAAATCATATTCGAATATGCTCTTTTACGGGTCGGCTACGCCGGTCTGCTCGGCCGCAGCCCGCGTCGACCCACAAACCGAAAATGAGTGATTCCAATAATTGAGTTCAAATTTGAACAATAAAACATAGTTCGCGTGCAAATAAAACCATAGTTTTGTATGACCTCTTGCCTGGGCGGAGGGAGTGGATGAAGGCGCCGACTATTTCGTAGGAACCTTCTTGCGCTTCACACCCGAAACCTTGCTCACCTTCTTCGCCGGCGGCCGGGCAGATTGCGCAGCGGCGGCGGCGCCCGGCGCGCGTACCTTTCCGGCGGGGCCAGTCGGATTTCCGCCCTGCATGACCACGTTGCCCAGCCGCTTACAGGCAGGCGCAGTGTTGCCTTGGGCGACGACAGGGGCGACATGACCGGCGACGAGATCCGCCGGAGGGGATTGCGCGTGCGACCTACGCGATGACGGGGGACGGCTAGGAGGCTTCCATGGAGGCGAAGAATGGCCGGGGAAGATGGACCGGAGCGGGCGATGCCGAGGCAATGGCGGCCGAGGGGAGGGGGGTGAGGGGGCGGGAACGGACGCATGAAAATTTCCCTCGCGCGGTCGCGCCAAATCTTGCCGCGGATAGGGGGCGAGCTCGGGTCGGCTCCCACCCCGTGAATCTAAAGGTTGAAGGCGAACTTTTGTCGCACCCCACAAAAACTTTTACGGGTCGAACGCGTTTGCGAAGTCTGATCGGCCAGCATTTTGTGCGCGGACCCGTATTTTGACGGTTATTTTGCTAGGCGACACGGGGGGAGAAAACCTAGATCCGCCAACTTCTCCCTCCTTCCTCCCTCCAGCCGCGCCACCGCCAGAGGGCGCCCACCGGCAAAGTCCGGGCCGGCCCCAAGGAAGGTGGCGGCGGGGCGCTAGACCATGCCGATGCAGCACGACGAGGAGGACGGTGTCGTGTCGCGTCGGGGAGCTCTGCGCGGCCCAGATCTGGTCGGTGCGCGTCCGCATCAGAGAGATGGAGGCGGCTGGTCGCGTGCCCATTGGGCGGCTTGTGCGCGCGCGGCTGCGCTGTGGAGTGGCTGGGCGTAGCCCGTGCGGCTTGTGGGCATAGGGGCGGCGCAGCCCGTGCGGCTTGCAGGCACAGGGGCGGCACGGGCCGTGCGGCTTGCGAGCACTGGTGGCAGTGTGGCAGTGCGGCCGCGCGCGTCGTTGCCGTGAGATGCTGCAGGAGGACGGCCCCTGGCTTGGAGGCGGTCGGATCTGGCGAGCCGGCCGGATCTGGCGGCTGGGGGCCAGGAGGCGGCTCGGCTGGCGACGGGGTCGGCGTTGCTGCTGACCATAAACCGTGCGGGAGAATTGGTGGGAGATGAATGGCACCCTTGCTCGGTGTTGCATCCTCCTGATGGTGGTTCGGAAAAATTGATGCTGCTGCGGGTGAGAGAACGAGATGGTGGTGGCTGGAGGGAGAGGAATGACGTCGTTGTGGTTGTTGCATCCTTCGTCGGGAGATGAATAGTCGGCAGACGTTGCATCCTCGAGGAGACGAATAGCGTCCTACTTGGTTGCATCCTTCCGATGGAGAAGAATGGCGCCGCTACGGAAGTTGCATCCTCCGTCTAGTGGGAGACGCGGATGCAAGGTGGAAAGCATGTCAGGCTTGCCGGGGAGGTGCGGTTGGCCGTGAGGCAGGGGTAGTGGTTTGGTGTGTAGGCTGATCGGATCCTGGGCTCGAGCTATGTAGGTGAGACGGCTGGCGAAAGTCGTACTCCGGCTGTGTCTGGAGTCGTCGATGGTGGCGCCGTCTGGCGTCGCTCCCTTGTTGGAGGCATCGATGTAGCTGCTCCCACCTTGCTTTTCCTGTCGTGCTCCGGGGGAAACCCTTGATCTAGTTTAGATTGGACGATGCGGCGCTATCCGGCATCGTGTTCTCTCTTGGGGGCATCTTTCTGGAGGTGGATCTGATCAGAGGGACCTGTGGCTCGTGAGGATGTCTGTGTTGTCTGCTGAAAGGCACCGTTTGTATGGTTTTTAGGTCCGGTTTCCCTCATAAACTGGACCAAACTTCTTTCCTCTGATAAATGAATTTGGTAGAACAACTACCAACATTCAAAAAATATGGCCTCGACGTTTTCGTCCTGTGGAAGATAATTTGTCAATCTAATTCACCATGAATGACATGATCTACCAGCATTGCACTACTCTATACCGTGGAACGTGTAGGATCAGCCTGATTTTTTTTTCGATTTCAACCATGATGAATGAGTAAGGGTAAAACATGCATTACAAATACGCGGTACTGCCAGTGGTACTTCACGCGGTTCACCGGGATGTAGAGTCGGTCCCATGGCCGGCGAGTCCTTCCCACCCGCGGCACCAATGCGAAGGCGTCCAGCGGCGGCGGCGGCGTGCGGGATGACCAGCACCGGCATCGAACTTGCACTTGCCTTTGTCCTTGTTGTTGAAGAAACCCATGGCGGACGCGCATGCTAGCTAGGGTTTTCTATCGTCGGTGAGGGAGTATGGGTGGCCAGATGTGGATGGGAGTGGGGAGGAGAAGTGGATGTGCCTCACCCCCTTGCATTTAAAAAAGACATGGACTCCGGAGGCTTCCAGACATTGCCATGTGGTCCAAGTTAGGTGGACACATTGACTATGACCGCAGTGGGTAGTTGGGTGGCTGACACGCGGGTCCAAGGCGGACACCGAGCCGCCGCGCGGCGCGTCCGCCTCGTGTCCGTGTGGACGCAAATCGGCCGCAAATATGGGCCGGGAATGCGTTCAGACGGACAACGAGCTGACGGATTTTGGGTCTGCATCGATGCGTTGGGCTAGCGTTTTGGTCCGGTTCAACACAAACAAACACGTGCAGACCATTTGCATCAATGCGTTGGAGTTGCCTTTGTGCTCAGCTCAACTTATACGAAAATTTGGGTAAGTTCAACCGAGCAAAGCTCAAGGTCGAGTTATAGAAACGAAACTACTACACACACAACACTTTCAGTGAACGACATGAGGACGATAGCTAATCCAACCGTTGTAGATGTTTTGCCTTGGACTTTGATGGTGGGATATGTTATATCGTCTGCATGTCGTCCAGCCAGTGTCGTGCATGTAGCACTGCTCTTATAGAAATGGCTCGTGTTCAGCTTGTAACGATCTCGAGTCGATCTCAAGCTAGTTTAGAGCTAAAGAAGATATTTTTTTAATATTCTAAGAGAAATTTGCAAGTGAGGTAGGGCATAACACAACATAAGAAACCATTATATAATTCAACTTATTCTCTCTCAACTGGAGAATAGTACTTAACAGTAAGAGATCATGTATAGAGAAGAGAACGAAGGGCATCTACTCACAAACTTTGGCCAAAATAACATTGATATTTAACACACCGGATACCATATTGGGGCTAAAGTTTCTCCGCACTTAATTAAACTTCTATGTTTGGTAGTACGAAAATGGAAAAAAAATCACACACAACATATATGGTAATAAATGTTTTTAAAATATCTATATGGTAATAAATTATTTCATTTATTTTTAATATATATCGAAATTATGTAATATAATTATATGATATTGGGCTATTGAGCTCAATCGAGCCAGTGTTGGCTCAAGATCAGGTTGTTTCTCGATCGAGCTACATAAAGTGTTCATACTCAGCTCATTTATTTTCCAGTCGACCCAAAATACGAGTCGATCTCGAGTGGCTCACGAGCCTCAAACTTTTCTTGCAGGCCTAGTCCCACACATAAGGAGAGAGAACATGTCGGTCACCACATAGAGCTATACACAATACATACATGGCCACTGCACTCAGGACTGTATTTTCAAATATGAGGACCATATCGAAGCACTTTTCAAGTGTGAGGACCATTGTGGACATCTCCAGCAAGCATAAGGATCATAGATGCAACTATTTTAGAGAAGAAGCAAGAGAGAGGTAGGGACCACAAGGAAAAATAGAAATGATGAAAGAGGGGATTGCATGTGGGGATTAACTACATGTGCTGCCTCGGTTCTATATACCTATGTGGATCCTGAGACCACACCATGCCAGTACTTCCATAGCTCATGCCCTAAGGTTTTAGTCGTCCGCTGGCCGCCTTGACCCTCTCTCACAAAGCATTTTTCTTCTATGACCCGAAAAGCAGCAAGTTGAGAGAAAAGTTGGCAGCAACAACTCTAGGTTATCATTAGTGAAGTAAGGCTATCTTCAATGCTGACCCGCAAATTTACTCTGGCATCCGTCCGCGGACGTTGATGCCGGAGGCCTCCATCTAATGTAGCCATGTATATAAAGGGCAATTTGAAACTCAAATCAAAGTTCAACCCTTAGCGTGCATCCGATCATATGGATCACATGCTTGATCACATAAAAAGAGGCAAGATGTTTAAGTTTTTACATGCCCGATGACAAAGGAATATCAGCCCGGCAGTCCGTGCAAAAATTGAGATTCTTTGCCCTGGCGGACCGGCAATCCGACCCTCCTCCACGCTCAAGGTGTTGTCGCCTCCGTGTATGCAGCCTCTTGAGGGTCTCCTCCTTGTGGCTTTTCGCTTTGCCGCGACGCTGTTGCCGCGGCGCCGACTTGATCTACCGGGCGAGCACGATGGTCGAATCCTCCAACATCTCCACCACGTCCTCCATTTTCTTCAAGCTCTCCACTGGTTCCATGCGGCGGCGGCGGCGGGAGGGAAGAAGAGAGTGGGAGAAAAGGGCGGGAGTTTGGTGGAGAACAGCGAGATGGAAGAAGAGATTGAGATTTTGCGGCGGAAACAAGGCGGGCAGCTACAAAATTGCGGGCTCCGCGTGCCTTTTGAGTGGGCCGAGGGTGTCGAGTTGTACGTGTCTACTGTCCGGACTCCCGCAAAACCCCTCACGTTTGGTTCCAGTTTAGCCAAAAACGTGGTGCGAACCGCTCGATGGATTGATACACACCCGCTTTGGATAGCACAACTTTTCCGGACATGTATGCGGGCGGTTTGAGAGTCGGCATTAATCTGATGATACCAATTATATTACTGGGTGAATACTATAAAAAATTACTATATTAGTAGGTGAAATAACATCTGCGCATAATAGAATTTTTTTCATAAATATTTTGTATTCCCCTCAAGGGGGAAAAAAACTGCGGACAGACATGTTGGGCGGCGGCGGATCTGGCCGACGCGGAGCTTGTAGGTGAGCCAGAGAGGTGGGCGAGCTAGAGCGGTGGCTGGCGGCCTCCCGTCTGGATTAGGTTGCGAGGTACGTATGGATTACCAGCAGGGGCAGGAAGAGGTCGGAAGTCGATTCGGGGCGGACGCCGGAGGAGGTCGCGGAGGTACGCCGGTTCCTGTCTCTACGTTCCGGCCCCAGTGTGCCTTTAGCTCAATCAAATCAGACCAAATCAAGCAGCAATGTGAGTGCTTTCAGCTTTGGTTGGGGCCTTCCTTCCTGCTTCCTCGAGCTTGCTTGCTTCTCCTGTTTCTTTCGGTTCCAGCTGCATGCTAGTACAAAATTCATCAGCTAGCCTGCTGCACAAGATTTAAAGGATCTGAGAACGAGCATAAATATTGGGGGTAAATAAAAATTCAGTCAGAATTTAAGCAGTGATGCCTTTCCATGTTTATGTTGGCTTTTGATTACTACTGCTGCAGTATTCAGTCTCATTTCAGGCTTTCGGCTCAGAAGGGAAGAAATCCAACTATTTCGTCAGTCACATTCTGCTGTCATATATATATATATCGTCAGTTTGCAGAGGGCTCTCCAGGTGTTTCGACAAACTGCTTCATGCTCCGCGTCATTTCGAAAATGAAACAAGCATGAGTGTGAAGAGGGCAAATCACATTGATTTATCGGTACATTCGTCCCACATGGCACATATTCGGTCAGTGCAGATCTCATCTGATTTGATCTAGAATGTCTTTGGACTGAAGAAAAGAAAGATTCCCACTCCATTCATTACGCTTTCTGGAAAGTGAGGTTTGTTGCAACTTTGGTTTGTACTCCAATTTGAATGCCCTGGCAAAGCAAAAAAAAAGAAGAAAAGGCTTCCTTCTCTGTCTTCAACCCAATGCTCACGTTCCAGAATGTCTTTGGACTGAAGAAACGGAAGATGCCAATGTGAAAACTGAGGCTGCCGAGTCTTGCGCTTTGCACATCCCAATTATTGCACTTACAATCCATTACGCTTGTGAAAACTGAGGACTGCTGCTGAGTCTTGCAACTTTAGTCCCATCCAACTTTTTCCGTGAAGGCATCAACATGCACATGGCGGTGCTTAAAGCTGTCTTCGTATTTTAATTTGAACGGAACCAAAGTTGCAAGACCCACCAGCCTCACTTTTCATTTTTTTTCATTTGGACTGTAGAAAAAAGACCACAAAAGCTTACTTCTCTCTTCAACCCAATGCTCACACAGACACAGCAACCAAACCACCACCAAGAGTCTGAGAGGCTGCCTATCTCACTGTGCCTTCTTACAATCCACAAAGACATCAATATTGTCGGCGGGTTCAGTAGGCTGCTAGCTGGGCAGCCATGGCCATGAGCGGGCTCGGGGGTGTGATTGCGGGCGCTGTGGCGAAGCAGATCATCAGCAAGCTATTGGTCGGCGGGGAGTACGCTGCGGCGGAAGTCACTCTGCAGTGGAGGTACAGAGAGCAGGTGCTGGAGATGGGGGAGAAGATGAAAGATATCGAGGCCGTGCTGGGCGATGCCGATGAGAGGTCGCGCCGAGGAGGAGAAGCCGGAAGAGTGTTTCAGCGGTGGCTTACCAAGTTTAAGTGTGTCGCCTATGACGTCGAGGACGTGCTGGATGAGTTGGACGCTGATGACCTCATCAGCAAGACCCAACCCAAGGTAACTAACTCCTCTACTTTCCCCTATGCTCTGCTGGCGAGGCCACGGGTTCCTCCTCCCTCCATACGTCTCTCCGGTGGCTTCCTGGCAGGGCCTGCACCATCTCTGGAGATGCCGCTCCCCTGTTTCGTGCATGTACCCCCCCCCCCCCCCCCCCCCCCTCTGAATCTAGAATAAGATGATCCTGTTTGGACCAAACGTCTTTGCATATCAAACGTGCATCCTTCTTCTCCATCTGTGCGGCTGCTGCTGAGAGTATGAAACTAATCCGGAAAAAGAGATGTGCTTGGAGACTCAAGCTGACTTCAACTTCTATTTTCGCAGGCCAGCTTATGGTTTTCCAGAAACAATCAACTCCTGCAGCGAATGACCATGCCCCACAAGATGAAGAAGGTGATGAAGAAAATAGATGGAATCGAAAAGGAGGGCAAAACGAGGCTCAACCTTGTGCCTCAAGAAGCAAGGGGAGAAGGGAGCAGAAACAATGAAACACTTGCAGCCAACTGGAATGCTCATGGAATGGAAACAGGGATGGTGGGGAGGGGTGTCGAGAAGGAGAAGATAATCAGCCTGCTACTGACAAGTGAAGAAGCTAACCAGGATATCTCCATCATTCCAGTTGTTGGCCTTGGTGGCATAGGCAAGACGACATTGGCTGAATCGGTTCTTGCAGACAAGAGGGTCAGTGTGTTTGACGTCTCAGTCTGGGTTAAGGTGTCCAAGCAGTTTGATTTGCACAAAATTGGGAGTGCAATCCTGAAAAGCATGATGAATAGCACTATCAACCTTGACAACTGCGATTTGCAGTCCCAACTGAAAAAAGAACTTGCTACTAGAAGATACTTGATTGTTCTGGATGATCTCTGGGAAGAAGATGGAAATAATCTTGAAAGGTTGAAGGAGATGTTGCAGCATGGCTGCAAGGGCAGCCGTATTATACTCCCTCCATTCCACAATGTAGTGCTTCCTCTATCCACGTGCTTCAACTTTGACCGTAAATTTAACTATCAAAACCGATTGCGGCGGGGGCAAAAGTTATATCAGTGAATTCGTATTCGAAAGAGGTTTTTAATTATGTAACTTTTTCTCCCGCCGCAGTCGGTCTCGTTCGCTAAATTTATGGTCAAAGTTCAACCTCGGGAAGCGTGGGCGCACTATATTTTGGAATGGAGGGAGTAGTAACTACCCGAAACCTACGCGTGGTGCAACAATTGCGCACTGGTTTTCTTGCAAACCAGAGGAAAATTTGCCCAGTTCATGAGTCTGAAACAGTAGAGTTGGGTGTTTTAGAACCTGGTGACTGTTGGGAATTAATGAAGCAAAGGGCATTTGGGCCTGATGATGACCACAGTGGCTTGGAAGAAATTGGAAAGCAGATTGCCGCCAAGTGTGGGGGTTTACCGCTCGTGGCAAATACTCTTGGGCAAGTAATGTCGGAGCTAAGGACCGTGGGGGCATGGGAAGATATAAGAGACACCAAGGTTGATTTGGGTTTGAGAGAAGGACATCAGAAAGAAACATTAGAGAGGCTAATGCTGAGCTATTGCTACATGAAGCTAGAATTCAAAATGTGTTTCACGCACTTGGCAGCCTTCTCCAAGGGCTTTGTCATGGACAGCAATCGTCTAATCCAGCAATGGAATGCACTTGGATACATTTGTCCAGGGTACGATGGTCAAAGGTGCATCAACTACCTTTTGGGCATGTCCTTTCTTCGGATTCCAGGATCCGCTTCAGTTAGTACCTATAGACACCATTTCTCTTGTATGGCTGGTTCATTTTTATCATAATATTTTTTCCATTTATTTATAGACAAGAACACGCTTTCGTAAATCATACTCTGTTATGGTTCTAGATTAAACAAAAATTTGAGAATCCATGGTTTCTAGTAAAAAAAACGTGTATGAAAATTGTTCTGTATAAGGGCTCCACATATTTTGAGGAAGTTGCAATTTTACTAGATCAGTTTAGTGTCTTCTCTTAAGTCCATTTTAACGTTTCCTATTCTCAAGGGGTTTTACATTTCTCTTTACAATACTATATTGATAGTAGTTACCTCTGCAGGTTAATCCAAGTCCATTGCATTTCAAAGCTCCTCCAGAGCTCGTCATGCATGATTTGGTGCATGATCTCGCATCAATAATTGTTGCTGATGAATTCATTGATCTGGATGCTACCAAAAGCACCCAGAGGTCAGATCTGAAGAACAGAGCCCGTTACTGCCGACATGCACAGTTAACCAACTTCAAGAATGATCCTGAGGTTTTCAAATATATTCCACACAAGCTTAGATCCCTCCACTTTAGGGATTTGGAGGGACTGCAACTCCCGAAAAAGGCATTTTCTCGGTCCAAGTACATACGTGTCCTGGACCTAAGTGGACATTCAGCTAATGGCCAATCTGCTCCAAGTAGCGTGGTGCTGCCATCTTCTGTTAAGCAATTGAAGCTAATTAGGTACCTTGATGCCACAGGCTTGCCAATAACATCACTTCCTAAGTATTTTCATGAGCTTCAAAACATGGAAACAATTATTCTGTCCAATTCCTTGCTTGAAACCTTGCCTGATAGTATTTGTCGCCTCAGCAAACTTTGCTATTTGGACCTATCTGGCAGTAGCAGCCTCAGTAAGCTACCTGCATCACTTGGGGAGCTCTCTCAACTCTTTTTCCTCAATCTATCCGGGTGTTGTATACTCCAAGAGTTGCCTGAATCAATCTGTGAGCTTACATGCTTGCACCACCTAGACATGTCAGATTGCTGTGCTCTTCAAAAGCTCCCTGATAATTTTGGTAGCCTTCTTAAACTCTCATTCTTAAACTTGTCAAGTTGTTCAAAGCTCACTAAACTACCTGAAAATATTAGCTTTCCGTGTTTAGAGCATCTGAACCTATCGAGTTGCCATGAGCTAGAAAACCTACCAATTGATTTCGGTCACCTGCAGAAACTTGAGTTTGTGAACCTCTCTGGTTGCTACAAGGTTTCAATGCTGCCAGGATCATTTTGCCAACTTAATCATTTGAAACACCTAGATCTATCAGATTGTCATCATCTCGAAGAACTCCCTGAATGTTTTGATCACCTCTCCGAGCTTGAATATTTGAACCTAACAAGTTGTCCTAAACTCCGACAATTACCAGAGTCAATATGCAAGTTGTTTAAGCTGAGGTATCTCTATTTGTCATACTGTCTGAGTCTCAATGAGCTTCCCTCCTCATTTGGTGACCTTAAGCTTCAAATACTGCACATGAATGGCCTTGTACTTATGAGTGACTGCCCTGATAGCATTGGTGACATGACTAGTCTCACCCAGTTGGTCCTTGATAATCCATCTTCTGCTATGCTTGAAAAGGCTCGAGCCATTGAAAAGCGTCTGAATCTTGTGGGCACAGTAGAGCACCATGTACATGAGATAGAGAGTAGAGGATGCAGCAGTATAGTTGATCTTGCGGGATTGACTTGTTCAGAGCTGATGCTTCTAGGCCTTCAGAATGTCAGGCAGCCAGAAGATGCAGACAGAGTCAAACTGCGTGATAAATCAAATATTCGAGTACTAAAACTTCTATGGGAAAATGAAGGAGGTAAATCTGTGCTGGACAGGCTTGTACCTACTCGGACTCTTGAAAGCTTTTGGCTAGCTGGGTATATGAGCAAGGATTTCCCTGACTGGATGTTTCAAATCTCATCCTACCTCCCTTTTCTCAGTGAACTGGCTCTTAATAATTTGCAAGCATGTGATTGTCTTCCTCCATTCGGTACACTACCAAATTTAAGAAGGCTGTGTCTGCTAAAAATTCCCAACATTAGGAAAGTCGGTAAGGAGTTCTATGGAGAGGGTGGACCTTGTATGAAACTAACGGTACTGGTATTGACGTTGATGGAGAATTTGGAGGAATGGTGGACAACAGAGTCAAGTAAAGAAGACGAAGAGTTTCTAATCCCTAATTTGCATCATTTGGAGATAATGGACTGCCCAAAGTTGAAGTTCCTACCATATCCCCCAAGAAGTATGAATTGGGTTTTGAGCAGCAGTGAGACGGTTTTGCCAGAACAAGGATTTGGAAATCTCTCCTCTTCCATTCGTCCTTCTTTGATAGTTCTAAAGAGCTGTAGTTTCTCTCAACATAAGTGGGATGGACTTAAACAATTTCCCACCCTTGAGAAATTTCAGGTAATCTCGGTCAGTGGATTTAGGACTTTGCCAGAGGTCATGCGATGCTTCACCTCTCTCACTGAACTATATTTGAAGTCGTTGAAGGACTTGGAGGCACTCCAGGTATGGTTGGGCGACCTCGGTTCTCTAGAAGAAATTGAAATCGATGATTGCCCCAACCTTACATCTTCGCCTGAGAGCATGAAGAACCTCACCGCTCTTAGAAAACTGAAGTTGAATGAGTGCAAAGGCCTGGAAACATTACCGGGATCGTTGGGACAGTTGACTTCTCTAGCAGGAATTTTAATCCACGACTGCCCCAACCTGACATCTTTGCCTGAAAACATGAAGAGCCTTACTGCCCTTAGAAAACTGAAGTTGAATGAGTGCAAAGGCCTGGAAACATTACCGGAATCGTTGGGACAGTTGACTTCTCTAGCAGAAATTTCAATCCACGACTGCCCCAACCTGACATCTTTGCCTGAAAACATGAAGAACCTCACCTCTGTTAGAAAACTGGAGTTGGTAAAGTGCAAAGGCATGGACACATTACCGGGATCATTGGGACAGTTGACTTCTCTAGAAGAAATTTTAATCTTCGATTGCCCCAACCTGACATCTTTGCCTGAAAGCATGAAGAACCTCAGCGCTCTCAGAAATTTGACTTTGATAAAGTGCAAAGGCTTGGAAACATTACCGGGATCGTTGGGACAGTTGACTTCTCTAGAAGAACTTCTAATCGGTGATTGCCAGAAACTAACATCTTTGCCTGAAAACATCAAGAACCTCATTGCTCTTAAAATACTGAAGTTGACAGAGTGCCAAGGCCTGGAGATATTACCGGAATGGTTGGGCGAGTTGACTTCCCTAGAAGAAATTTTAATCAGCCATTACCCCAACATGACATCTTTGCCTGAAAGCATGAAGAACCTCACCGCTCTTAAAAGTCTGACATTGTTAGTGTGCAATGGCCTGGAGATATTACCAGAATGGTTGGGACAGTTGACTTCTCTAGAAGAAATTTTACTTGGCGATTGCAACAACCTGACTTCTTTGCCTGAAAGCATGAAGAACCTCACTGCTCTTAAAAAGCTAAGCTTGGTAAAGTGCAAAGGCCTGGAAACATTACCGGCATCATTGGGACAGTTGACTTCTCTAGAAGAAATTTCAATTGGCAGTTGCGCCAATCTGACATCTTTGCCTGAAAGCATGAACCTCACTGCTCTTAGAAAATTGATGTTGATAGAGTGCAAAGGTCTGGTAACATTACCGGGATTGTTGGGACAGTTGACTTCTCTAGAAGAAATTTTAATTGGCGACTGCCCCAACCTGATATCCTTGCCTGAAAGCATGAAGAACCTCACCGCTCTTAGAAAATTGATGTTGACCAAATGCAAAGGCCTTGAAACATTACCGGGGTCGTTGGGGCAGTCGACTTCTTTAGAAGAAATTGTGATCACCGAGTGCCACAACCTGACATCATTTCCTGAAAGCATGAAGAACCTCACCACTCTTACAAAATTGAGATTTGAAGAGTGCAAAGGCCTTGAAACATTACCGGGATGGTTGGGACAGTTGACTTCTCTAGAAGAAATTATACTCAGCGATTACCCCAACCTGACATCTTTGCCTGAAAGCATGAAGAACCTTACCGCTCTTAGAAGGCTCTGGTTGAAAAATTGTAAAGGCATGGAAACATTACCGGGATGGTTGGGACAGTTGACTTCTCTAGAGCAACTTATCACCTGCGATTGCCCCAACCTGACATCTTTGCCTGAAAGCATACGGAGTCTCTCTGCTTTGAAGCTACTCAAAATTGTTCGGTGTCCAAGGCTGATTGTGAGGTGCCATAGGGAGGATGCCTACAAGATTCGTCACATCCCCACAGTCGAATTCTGGTGATAAAGGAGTTAAAAACTGTGAAGCAACCATTGTACAAAGTTGTTGGTCTCTTATGCAGAGCTCGTTTTCTGAGGTCATCGTTGATTTGTCGCCCAGCCACCTGTCCCATCTTTTTCTCCCGGTGAATACATATGTGGTGCTCTACTACTGCATACCAACAAGTGTTGGAGGTTGTCATGTTGGTCCCAGGTGCTGCAGAGGAGGTAAGCGGCCTGGAGGCTTCTTTTTCAAGTGTTGTAAGCATTTATACCATGCATGAGCACCTTTTCCCCTTTTGTTTTCTTATACATGCAGTCTTACTTGTAGCTAATCTTGTCAAGTTTTAGAAATCAAACTTGCATCGAACAACTAACTATGAATTACTGAGTACAACTTCCTTTTCATTCTCTTCTTTGTTCCTACTTAACTTGGAAAAATATTTGCTACTGTGCCCAAATGGATTATACCATGCATTAGCTCATTTTCTTTCTTTCTGTACAGTTTTTCAAGGGCAGAAACATATACAATTGTAGCTAATCTTGTCAACTTTTAGAAACAGAACCTGCACCCAAGAACTAATTAAAGGGACTTGCCTTTCATGGTCGGCTGCACAACATACTCGGAATGCAATTTCTTATTGGTCCTCTTCTCTTTTTTTTTCTGATAACTTACTGGTTCTCTTCTCTGTTTTTACTACTTACATAACTACAAGTTGACATCCACATGCCTATTATTGGTCAATCATGCGTGCAGGGTTTACATTGCTGTTCCAGACTTGCCGAATCTCACACAAGATCAATTTCACAATGCAAAAGATGAGGCAAAGCTCAATTCCAGGGAGCAGTTTATTTTGGACCAAGCTCGCTGGGATTCTCAAGGAGCATGTTTTGATGGAGGAAGAGCTCTCAAGTAGCTGACGGACTAATGTGTTCTACTCTGGAGTACTTGTCCATGATTACTGTTGTGATTCAGAAAGGTATTAAAAGGCCATGGTTCTTGTGCCTGAGGCGAGAGGAACCCCTGCTATATATTCCTCGTCAGCTCAAACCTCGTAAGATAGTTAATTTCAACTCAACCACTTTTTGGCAATGCTCTATTCATTCATGTATACAATTTATCTATCATGTACTTTTTTAATTTCTATAATTTTTAAGGAACATATTCTGATGGCGGAAGGAAGAGCTCTGGAGTAACTGACTAATGTTGTCCTACTCTAGTGCTTGTCAATAATCACTTCTGTGGTTCTTCTGCCCGAGGAGAGCTCCGAGCCTGCTATAGATTCCCCGTCAGCTCCGAGGCTACAACCCCGTAACTGTAAGGTTATTCCTCATCTGCTCCATTCTTCCATGTATGTAATTTTTCCGTTCTGTTACAGTGTTACTGCTCTTACTTTCTATACCTGCTAATGTGGCTACTGCCTTCCGTTCCAGAGAGGAGCGCGCATCTTGGGCCCGGCTGTGCAAATTGCAAAATACTATCGGGGTGTGAACACTTGCTCGGCATCACCGATCCTGCCCGTCGGTTGCTGTGTGAAGGTTGCTCATGGTGCTTCCATGGTTTTCCGAAAAAAAAGAGACAAAATCGGTGCTATAAAAACCCCGTGCTTGAGGCAATTTGGAGGTCCATTTTTGTGTTTTTTCCCTAGAATACTCAGGATGTCAGTTTTTGACAAAACTTCACATGTGAGTAGTATAGTTGACCAGGTTTGTAAACCTAGAACTTTAGAATTGTTTGATTTTCTTTTGGCTATTTTCAGCCTTTTCTGTCCATACCATTGTATTTTCGCTTATGATAGTCATAAAGAACAACCTTCTGTGTTTCACATGTAAAGATGGCCCATTTTCTTGTTGGGCAGATGCTCCTCTGTTTGTAGAAGTGATGTTACCAAGTGCTATTTTTGCTCATATTAGGTTATACATGTACTAAGGTGAAACAATGGTCATTGCAAACACATGTGAAAATCATAGTTAAACAATGCTATTGCACAACCAACATATATTACAGTTCACAGGGAGTATCATAAGATGGAGCAGCTCTGCAAACCTGTGATCATATTGAACAAGCAAGCAGGCAAACACAGCGAAGCCTGATGTCCGTGACCTACAGCTACAGTACAACATGGAAACCCAACACCAGCAAAGTCGACAGAACAAAGAATGCAGCTATATCACACCGCCAACGCAATCTGTCTCTTCACTTAAAAGGTACAGGTAGTGGTCCTCGAGGGGGCGGTCCTGTGGCAGCGCGTCCTGCTCTCTTGTCACATCCGAGGCGGACTCCTTGAACCTGTGCAGGCGCACCCTGCTGTACGCGTCGATGTTCCGTTGCGAGATCAGGAAGAGCTCCACCTCCGTGACGAATCGCGCTGTCCGCCCGAGGAGGAACGGCCTAGCAGCATCTGAGAGCAAGCTCCTGAACTCTTCCCTTGTCTGTTCCGGCGAAGTCTGCTTTGAGGCGTGCAGTTTTTCTTGTGTTTTCATGAAGGACTCGATCAGGCCGTGGATGTGGTAGACTATGGCCTCGACGTTTTCGTCCTGTGGAAGATAATTTCTCAACATAGTTACCATTAATACCAAGATGTACCAGCCTGATTCCGTTTGCCTTTGACCATGATGAATGAGTAATGGGTAATACATACATTAAAAATAAGCACCAGTTGGATGTTTAGTATGCGTTCTCTTTTTAAACAAGCTAGGTTGACCTAGTGCACATGGAAGTGCAAATGTAATTCTGCCGAGCTACAGAATAATGGTGTTGCTAACACATAGCACTATACCTGCGTAAGGGCCTGAATTTCCCGTCTCAACCAAGTTTCAAGCCACACATTCCTCCGAAGATACTTTCGTTGCTTCCAGTATTGAAGCACACTGGCTGTATCGTCTGAAATCTCTGCAGCAAACATGAGAGTCAGATAAAACAAGGCTTGTCGATATCTGAAATTAATTCTAAAGCTGTAAACAGAGAAGTAAATAATACTCCAAATTAAGACAAAACCTCTTGTGTTATAGAACTGTGATATCAACTCGTGTGCATCTGCAAGATGTCTGCACCAAATAAATGTGAGATCAATTCACCGCACGCATTCATACTTGAACAAGTTTGAGTCTCTAGTCAGAATAGTGACACATGCTCAACTGCTGAATGCAGGCATGCACAACGAGACCGATACCGACCTCTTCCCCTGGTCCTGCTCTATGTAATGCCGCGCAAACGATTTGCCATCGAAAGCATGAAGGATCGATACACTCTTTGTCTGCAAGCATCACAAGGATACAATATGATCAGAACAGGACTAAGTCTGTCAGGTAAAACAACATCTGGTCAAGTTCCTGCTGTTCTTGAAGAAGCAACGAAATGGGGGTCTCACCTTGCAAAGGGGGCATTTCACAGAGGACAAAGGGTCTTGATGCTTGCTCGCCACAATGCTCACCCACTGGGTTATGCACTCGTAACAGAACGAATCTGAAGAATTCAGCACAGTCGGTCAGAAAATGGATTTGCAACTACTCTGCCCCAAACCCACAGTTCCCGCAGAGTGCCTACGAACACAATAGAAACCTACAGTGTGTTTTCCCCCTCTAATCTTTCTGCTAGAAGTAATTCGAGAACAAAGATAATCTGGAGCTGAAGCTCAGCTCGCGGCCAATTCGTGCGCGGGGAGTGGGGGGAAGGAGGAGGAGGAGGCGACTCACGCAGGCAGGTGTCGAGGTAGGCCTCGTCCTCGAAGCCCTCGAGGCAGATGGGGCAGGCGCACGCGACCGCCGCCGCCGGGCCGCTGCGGCCACCGCCGGAGGGCGAGGCGGACGCGGCGGCAGAGGAAGTGGAGGCGGCCGCCGCCATGTCTGGAAGTCAGAGCTGAGACGGATCGGCATCGCCCAAGTAAAAAACAGGGGAAGAGGGGAACAAGCCACCGGGTGCGGGTCGGCTCTCATCCGAACCGTCCGCTTACGATCGGACGGCAGATTTATGAAGCAGGGGACCCAACCAGAACGGACCCGGTTAATCAAATCGCGAGTGGTCATTACGCTAATCCCACGTCTAATCACCCATCTCGCGGCCACACTAATCTCGCGCTAATCATACTTAGCTCGCGGTTACTTGCCGCCATTATAAGAGCCCCTCGTCTCACGTCGCATCCGCCACGCTCTCTCTCTCTCTCTCTCGCTTTACCATCCGGTTGTTGCGGCGGCGGCGGCGGCGATGGCGGCGGAGGACGTGGAGTTCGTGGACTACGAGCGCGGCGACGGCGATGAGGACGACGACGGGATGGAGGACGACGAGGAGGAGGACGGGGAGGTCTCGGCCCGCGCGCTCCCCGTGCCCCACATCGCCGCCCCCGCCGTGCCGCGCACCAGCAGGGGCCGCTTCGTCGGCCGCAGCCGCTCCGTCATCGCCTCCACCCGCGACCGCTTCGACTCCATCCCCTTCGCCGCCAGCTCCGCGCACGGCGGCCCGCAGCGCTGTGAGGACCCCTTCCCCCCTCTTTTTATTGGGCGTGATCTCTAGGTTTGGAGTCTGCGGCGGAGGTTCGCGATGTTCTAGGCGGGTTCCTGAGTTGTTTGGGGTTGGTTCCCTTAGGAATCGCGAGGAAAGTTCGCAGGCTAGGGTTTGTGATTGGTGATTTTCGTGAGGGTTTATGTAGCAGTGCTGTTCGATGTCATGCGTGGTAGGTGGTACTGCTAGTGTTAGCTGAATTTCGGCATCGCTTGAACAACCAGGACTGTTTGGTGCTCCATTTCGGACTAACTATCGAAATTAAAGCCCTTCCTTTTGCCTGCATTGTTGTATGCTTCTATGAGGATGCAAATGTATGATGTAGATGTATCATCATAATGTAGGTGCTGTGCTGTATGATTCTTCATGCTGAGAACTAGCTTTTTCAGTTATTGCTCTTCTGCAGGTTTGGTGGGAGTGGTTATGTGTCATGCATGTCTTTGCTAGTATCAGACAGTTATAGTGAAAGGCTTCTGTAGAAAGAAAGAGAATGTAATCACACGGTGAATGAATTATGTACACTAGTTAGAGCGTTAGTGTGGATTGCTGGTGTTGTGGGGTGATGCTTACTGTCCCTTTGACAGAAAATAAATCAGAATGGCCTGACTCTGTTTGGTGGACTGTATGTTCACTTGTTTAGTAGGCTAGTAGCCTCTAGGAGCATACATGATACGTTCCATCAGAAACTGTAATGGTTTGCAGGAAATGCTAAATTTCTTTTATTATTAGGATGAGGGATTTTGGAATGCTAAAAATGTAGGATACCAAAAGTGGATTTATGACTGCTATAAAGCATTTCTAGCTACAGTCATGTAAGCCTCCTTTTGATGTTGTGGTTGAAAAGTGAGAATTAGAATTTTTAGAAGGAGAAGATAGGATCGGAGAGTTTTAATTGAACAGTTAGATCACAAATGTTTCATGAACTTTCAGCTAAGACTAATTTGTTAGGATGCATATTTGAATAATGTCTCCCTTGCATTTGCAGTTTTTGCCTTCTTCATTTGTCGTGTGCTATGCCTCATAATGCAGTCTAGCATTATTATGTTTATTTTCCTTGCCGGTGTTACTTGTTCTATGCTAAAAAATGTAGCTGGTAGTATTTCAAACTTTTAGTGTTTTCTTGAAGCCGAAAGACTTAACAAGTCAAAACGTTAAGAAGTGACAGAACTGAAACAGAACAGGGACGTGCATCTGAACAAATTTGTATGACTACACAATGATATAGTGATGGTTGATCCAATGGGCATATGACACTGCTTATTTTGTTTTCCACTATGCTTCTTGTATACCAGCCCATGGCATTCTGGTGGTTACACTGGTCATGTACTACTAGGTAAGCAATTGTCACCCCAGTAGTGCAAAATGATTTGCCTCACGTTTTTATACACTGAGGAACATCCAACGTGAAGGCATGGCCGTTCCTGCTAGTTCCTGGTTACTTGCATGCTAGTTTTCCATATCATTGTTTATAAGGCGGTAAGGCGGCCTAAGGCGAGCACCATGACGCTTAACCGCCTAAAGCGGGCATAATTGTAAGGCACTGCCAGGGCGCCTTGCCGCCTAAGCGTCCAAGGCGGGGATGCCTTATAAACAATATTCCATAGTCTATAAAATGTAATCCAGTATTGGTAACAAACCATCTACTGTTTCATGCTAATCTATGTGGTTATCCCATACTTGGCTCCTGCTCTCATACTTTTCTAATAGATTATTTGCTGTTATAGTCAACTTCTTCATATATTCCTTTGATCATTTTCTGGCATTAGTAATGGAAAACTCTGTTACCTTGTAGCAATTGAAGGATGGATAATAATTGTCTCAGGAGTCAAAGAAGATGCAGAAGAAAGTGATCTGTATGATGCTTTTGCCGAGTTTGGTGAGGTCAAGGACTTGCATTTAAACCTGGAGCGCCGCACTGGATATGGCAAGGTAAATTTGATAGTCTTACTAAAATAAAGGAGGTCCCTTCTTTGCTGGTGGTGCAATTCCGGATGAGCCACACGAAAGCAAATATACTGATAATTTGGTACTTGAAGCTGTGCTTGCCGCTTACCGGTCTATACTGAATTATGTCTTGAAGTGGTCCTATTTAGGAATTTGGATCAATGGGAGTGGTTGGACTCCTGCAAAACCGTGATCAGAAAACTCTAGAGGACATGAAATTGCTTGATATATGCTGTGTGATGTTGCAAGTTCTTGAATACAAAGTCAGCTTCTAAGCTTTACTATTTTTGCTTTCATTTTTAGCCATGCCTTTTTCTTCTCACTAATTTGTGCAAGTATCATGGGGTGTGACAGGCAGTTCTGTCGAAATAAGCACCAAGAGTTTGCCCAGAATTGCATTCATCTTACTGTAGTGGCACAAATGGTCGAGATTATTGATGTTTACACTTGCGAAGAAAGTTTATTGCCTACATATACAACTGCCGATTATGCCAAATGTCTTTTTGTTTGTGAAGAAGCTCTCTAATTTCTCACACCTGTGTTTATCTGCTCAACACAGGGATATGCATTGGTTGAATATGGAATTTTTGAGGAAGCACAAACTGCAATCAGAAGAATGAATGGGACAGAGCTGTTAACAAAGACTATCCATGTTGATTGGGCATTCAACAGAGGTCCTATACAGAACGTCATGAGTGCAGGGTGCGAACTAAACGTGTTTTGTCCTGCATTTCCTCTGGTTGATAAATCTTTATGCCAATTTTTGATATGATACTTAATTTGGACCACATGCTTGTTACTGACAGTGTCTTCTTTGTGTGATCTGTATTTACATTCTATAATTGTATATTTATCCTTGCCATTGCCCTGTCCCGAAATTCTTGCAAGCTAGATCTATTGTTTTTCATTTGCTTACTACTACACAACAATATTACTTTCTTCTGTAAACCTAATAACCTCAAAGATTACAACATGATTGAATAGCCTTTCCTGGAGAAGGTTCAGCATTGGTGAATCCGTATCTCATCTGGTTTCGTGAAATGAAATGCTTAGTAATGCAGTATAACTAGTTTTCTCAGTTCATACTGTTGGGATTAGATACGTCTATCTTCCCTTGGTTTCATGATTATGTATAGATTGCAAATGATAACACGTGTTTCAGTAATCATCCTAGACTGAATGTATGTTGTAAAGGACAATGTGATCGATCACCTATTTAAGCTACATTATTTTATTGCCTAATCTAAACTGTAGAGAAGACGATGCTTTTACCTCCCCTAGATGCCATGTCCGTCTGTGCTGTAGATGTGCAACTTCTGTCACCAGCCTCTATATTTATAGAGTAGAGATCTGCATTGTGCAAGTGGAATTCACAGTTATGCTGTTGATGTTGATGGTCTCCTCTATTTGTCTCTGCAATCTACTGATGACTGGATTTCCTTGCTCACAGGCCAGCACAGCGACGGTCTAGGACTCCGCCTCGCAGGTTTGCTGCCATGACATACTGAGAGGGAGCTGCTAGGCCTGCAATCTTGGGCCAGTCTTGGTTGGTGTTTTTTTGGTAGTCGCCAGGGATTTGCCATGTCATAGATTTTAGTCTTAACCGTCTTCTTCCTGCAGTAAGCGGTAACCGAACAATGAACCGGGTATGTATCGTCCAGAAACCGAGTCCTGATTCTGCTAGCCTGTACCGAGCTTGTTCAAGCGGCTTGGCTCACAAACTTTGATATTGAATGCATGATGCAAATTGGATGGATCAGTCTGTTTCGTCTTTTTGGACTACCACATCCTTTATTAGATGACCACAAGCTGGTTTAACCAGCACATCACATGAAGAGCTCAGGGGTTGGTTGAGTGAATCAAAGCCGTCGGTTTCCCAATCCCTGGAGTCTGCAGAATTTAGGTAAATTTAGTCATGCGCTACGTGATGAGACTTGCTACGACAATAAGAGGCAGTTGCCTTGCCAAGCAACACTTGGTAATCCTGAAGAATTACTCATGCAGAATCTTGGTAGCTGCATCAACATTGCTCCATTTCTGAGTTGACAAATTCATCTTCAGAACTTCTTTTTGCCCGGTGGGCGTTTCGGTGAGGTCCTGTGAACTGGGATCGCATGCGGTGGCACAGCCCCACGTCTCACCGCATCGACTACCTGCAGACGAGCTGCTCTAGAGCTCTCTGACAAGAGACGCAGAAGTACGTTCTGTTTGAGCTGAGAGAGACCATTGTAGTTTGTAGAATCGATGGAGCATTATGGTGCACTCTGTAAACTGAATGAAGAAAGAGGAAACCAAACATGTTTCAGATATATCTTCCAGACATGTTGGGCGTACTTTTGTGGCTTTGTGTGCAGTGCAGGCCTGAAAGGTGCGCCCAGGGGTCGACATGATGAGTTGCCATCGCCGGTCCATTTCTCCAAGGTCTCTGCGTGCGTGCCCCCACGCCACATCTCGGGTCATTTTCCCCTGTTCCGGCGTCCCACGTTTGGTCAGCTCCACTGCTGAAGCTCAAGTTGAAGGGGATGTCCTTCTGTCAAAGGGAGATCCACCGGTACTCCTGTTTCTGATTTCAGGTGGTCCTAACTCGTATCCACCACACCACCGGACACGGTTCAGGTGGTCCTCGTACATATCTATCTATCTATGGCCTATCCATTTGGGAGCCAATTGTACATGGCTATCAGTGCTGGTCGTGGACGACGACCTATCGCATGTTAGTAGCTCGTTGTGTGTAGATGGAAACTGATCGTGCCCATTGGCGGTGGTAACATGCACGCACGCACGCACGCATATATGCCACCACTGGAGCACTGTTGCAAGTGCGGCGGATCCATCCCATCTGGCTCGGCTCGCCCCGCCATCTCCATCCCGTCTTCACCTTGGGAGCCGATAGGCCCCTGACGTGACAAGAGTGGCACCAGCACGAGCGGAGGGGAGGAGGGCGTCGCGCTCCGAGCACACGCTCCCCCTCCGAGAGCGAGATGGAAGAGACCGTCGCTCTCCGACTGGTGGTCTCGCCGTCCTCCCTCCGCCAATGATTGCTCCGGCCACCACCACCACCACCTCCACCAGGTGACGTCCATCTCCCGGACCGGCATCTCCCTAGCCTTCACGGCTGCTACCCTCCACGGCTGGCTCCACCACGGACGCGACGCGACGCGAATCCGGCCGGACGCGGCCGCCGTACAAAATGTGGAGCGGAGACGCCGCGCCCGCGCCAGACCAGCATCGAGAGGGAGAGGGGATTCCCGGGTGGACCGACGGAATCGACCAAAGCGAGAGCACCAACGGAGCCGATGCATGGGTCGACGTGGAGCGGTGCCTCGGTCACCGTACTCGGCTCATCTTCTTTCTTTTGGGCCTCTCTTGCCCTTGTCTTCATGGTTGTGGGAGTAGCGGTCGAATACACAATAGGATTGAGACGGAGCTGGATGTGTCGGACGTGACACATCCTCCTCAACAATGGAAAGGCCGGCGAGGGCACCTACGACCCGAGTTTACTCCACCGCGAGGTCACAGGCAACCTCATCATCGGCCTCCGTTGCGCGGCACGCCTTCTCCTTTTCACGGCGGGCACGCCATCCCTCGATCCAGGGCACGCCGCCGCAGTGGAAGCATCTGGAGCATCTATGCACTTGCGCATTGCTGCCATTGACCTTAGACTCGGAGACAAGGGTCCATCGCCAGCCTGCCCCGGAGGCTCTCTGGGCTACGAGTCGGGCCCTCCTCTTAACGCGTTGTTGATGCAGTGACGATGTGGATAGCGGGGTCCGCTTACGCCGCATGCGGTGCCAGCGCTAGATGCCATCTGGAGTGGCGGAGAAGGCGTCCGACTAGTGGACCCACAACAAGCCGGCTTCGACAGCGGAGCTCGGCCATCCTACCAGGACCGACGGCCGCAAGCAGGACACCTATCTCCTTATCCAAGCAGGCGATCAACTCTCATTCGACGGATCCGGACCGACCTTACTCAGATGCGCTGCTAACCATGCCAGAGATGACCAGAGATGTGCACAAAGGAGCCGGAGTGGGAGGGGGAGCGAACTTCAAGTGAAATGAACAAAGAAGAATGGCTAGGGTTTGGTTCGAGGTGGGGATAGGAAAGGAATTTTATGGGGTCGGAGTAGGCCGGTCCGACGTGTTCGACTCGTCTGGGTGGTCCCAACTCCTTTTCACACATGGGCTGGGTTTGAAAATGTGTTGGACAACCTGGATTGGTTGTTTTTGGTCCAAGCAATGTCCGAGTGTTTAGGGGGAAATAGGGGGGGGGGGGGGGTCTCTACTGGAATGCTCATTTGTCCGCTCTGTGAGTTACAGGCTCGGTGCCTCAGTCACCATACTTGGGTCATCTCCTTTTGGGCCTCTCTTGACCCTATCCTTTTCTTCATGGTTGTGGAAGTAGAGACCGAATACGCAATAGGGTTGACGCATATATGCTCAACGCCGGAGCTCCACATCCTCCTCAAGAATGGAAAGGCCGGTGAAGGCAAGAACAACCCAAATTTGCTCCATCGCGAGGTCACGGGCATCCTCATCGCCAGCCTTCATGCGCGGAACGCGCCTTCTCCCTTTACAGTGGGCACGTCGTCCCTCGATCCAGGGCGCATCGTCGTAGTGGAAGCATTTATGCCTTTGCGCATTGCT
The DNA here is from genome assembly GCA_963921465.1 of Triticum timopheevii. Lineage (NCBI taxonomy): Eukaryota > Viridiplantae > Streptophyta > Magnoliopsida > Poales > Poaceae > Triticum > Triticum timopheevii. Next base: position 577,783,753 of record OY997270.1, on the reverse strand, counting down.
GCCATTGACCTCAGTCTCGGGGATAATGGTCCAGCACCAGCTAGCCTTGGAGGCTTTCTGGGATACGATTGGGCCCTCCTCTTGATGCGTAGCTGATGCGGTGATGACCTGGATAGGCGGCGTCCGCTTACGCCGAACGCAGCGCCACCTCTGGATGCCATCCAGAGTGGCGAAGAAGGCGACCGACTGGTGGATCCGCAACGGGCTGACTTCGACGGCGGAGCTCGACCATCCTACTGGGACCGACGGACCGCAAACCAGGCAACTATCTCCTCCTTGTCTAAGCAGGCGGCCAACTTTCATTCGACGGATCCGGACCGACCGGACTCAGATGCACTGCTAGCCATGTCGGATATGACTAGAGATGTGCGCGGAGGAGCCGGAGTGGGATGGGGAGCGAACTTGAAGTGAAATGGACTAAGAAGAATGGTTAGGGTTTGGTTCGGGGTGGGGATAGGAAAGAAATTTTATGGGGTCAGAGTAGGCCGGTTCGATGTGTCGAACATGTCTGTGTGGCCCCAATTCCGCTTCACATATGGGTTGGGTTTGAAATGTGTTGGACAACCCGAACATATGAGCTGGGTTTGAGATCCAATTGGATTGGTTGTTTTTGACCCGAACAATGTCCGATCGAGTGTTCAAGGGGAAATATGGGCGGAAGGGGAGCTGCACTGCTCCTCATCTCCGCTGGACCGTTGGATGCAGGCCTTCGACTTTGATGTATGAGCCATTGGACAATACTGGACACACTGCGTACTATTACTACTAACGGACGAGACTTGCCTGCTCCCCTCACGTGCGCCCATCCGTGCTACCGCATATGTGGCTTGATTTGATTGGACCAAAATAAGGCCCGGCCCCACCCCCTTAAAATCAGGGGGGGAGATGATTATATTAGAAAGGAAAAAGGAAAAAAGACAGCCATAGGATGAGGTGGGAGCACGGATGGGAGCATGGGAAGGGAGCAGGCAAGCCGGATCCACTACTAACTGCCTATTGCAAGGGAAAAAATTTCTAATCTATATATGGTATAAAAAGATTTAAAGGGGCAAATTTAGTTAATCTTGACCATGAAACCAGGTCAATCCTATGATCTAGATAGTTTGAATGATAAGTGTTCAACATGTTTAGCATGTAATAGATATCATACCAAATATTAAACTCAATGCTAATCACATAATTAATACACAAATACTACCTTTGTCCGGGTTTATTAGTTTTCGTCGTATTTTGTGTCAAATTTTGACCGTATGTTTGACTAACAAAATATGAGTATATCGTAGATTTGTATTTGAAAGTAATTTCCCATGGTACTATATTTGTTGCATATTATTTATAATTTGTTAGCCGAATATATGGTCAAAATTTGACAGAAAATACTATAGGAACTAATCTAGATGGCTTCACTACATTCAACATGTTCTACATGCAACTAATATCCTACCTAATATTCATGCACAATAAATATATTGCACATACACATTTACTAGTCACAGCAAAAGCAACAAAACCGGAGCTTATCACTGGCGATGGACGATAAAAGTGTTGTCTGAATGGTGAATGGTTCATTGTATTTGTAAATCGGCTCACTTGTCCGGTGTTAATGTCTTTTACATGTTTCGTATACATGTCAGAGCATCTACAACTGGTATATAGGCAAGAGCATCTACAATTGGATTAGGCAAATTCGACCTTCTAAACATCTCCGCGGACTGCGTTGGCCAGCCCCCCATTTGTCCTCTGAACAACCACACCCTCGTGTCCAAACCCTCATATTCATACAAAAGCTACGCACATCCATCATATAGCACCAATTCATCATAATTCGACAATTCAATACATGTCAATCCTTTTCAATAATTCATAGGTAGGCAATACAAGATGAATCATTCGCCTCTCGCTTTTGCATGTTGATCTCCTTCTTCTTCATGTGAAACCACTTCTATCTTTCCCCATCTAAGAGGCTAGCGTCCTGCAACTTGATCCTCGAATCTTCTATGTCCCTTGCAAGATTCAACCTCTCTCTGTCAAGCTCAATTGTTCTGTTTTCTCATTTCCAAGCTCTCATTTTGCATATTTCTTTTGCTTCTCCAAGTCTATCTTCTCTCTCTCAATCTTCAACTTTTCTTTCACCCTTTCTGGGTCAAACTTCATCCTCTCCCTTTGCACATCCAAGAAGAGCTTGTACCTCTCCTCATTTTCTTCCTCCTAGGCAGAAAAATGCCTGCTCATTTGGTGGATAATTTGCTTGCTTGGCCCTCTCCTTCTCTCACTTGTTTTCCATCACTTGTCAGTTCCTCTTTGGCACGGTCGCTTGTATGCCCACCCATCCACTTTGCTCCTCCTTGTCATCTAATCAAATACAAAAACTCAGGTGGGGAAGCCCCCTCCCCCCCCCCCGAAAATTCAATTTTTTTGGGGAAAAAACCAACCATTTTCTGCACATGTGGCAACCCAATCAAATAGAATAATACAAAATTTAATAGGTAACAAAAGGTAAAAGTCAAAACTTTACAAACAACTTATATATAAATCCCCAAACACAGAACTTCAGAAAAAAATTTAGAGACACTCATGAAAATCAAGACATCTGATGATTTCTCATGAATGTTAATTAATACTTGATGTTTTTCTTTAAGAAAATATTTCAAACATTATCATTTCATGGTAACTTATCAAAAATAACATGAACTCAGCGTAGCTCACATGGGTTAGATTCTTTGTTGTGAAACTAGCCTACTAGGGTTCAAGTCCTAGACTTCACACTATTACTAGCATTTTCTTGCATTTATTTTTGGCATTCTGACTATATTTGTTTAGTAGGAGGAGATCCTCTCATTGACTATGAAAGTGCTAGTATTCGACTAGAGGGGGGGGGGGTGCATAGGCGATTCTTATGGAAGTCTTCAAAACATGAGTGCTTTGAAGGCAAACAATAGAAATGAACCTATTGATATGCAGCAGAAGGTAGACTACACTAGACAGGCCATAGTCAAGTAAGCAATGTAGTGAAAGCATGAAGACTATCAACAGCTAGGTAGTATGGATCAGGATGGAAGATAGTATGAAGCCAAATAGTACACAGTCTTCAGACTGTGAAGTCAATCAGAACAGGCAAGAGGGCAAAGACTTCACGAAGACAAACTGTAAGTAAAGAGAGAGAGAGAGAGAGGAAGGATAGAACCAGTTGCTTGGAGAGTATAAGGGATTTGTTGGACCAATTCCAGTTGTTGTGACAACTGTACGTCTGGTTAGGGAGGCTGAGATTCAACTCAAAGACCGCGTCTTCACCTTATTCCCCTTGAACTAAGAACACTTAGTCCTCGCACAATCACTCTGCCAAGTCTTCAAGGGAGACTTCCAAAACTTCAAATACTTCGTTCACCGACAATCCACAATGACTCTTGGATGCTCAGAATGCTACGCCTAACCGGCTGGAGGATTCACAGTCCTCAAGTGTAATAAGTCTTCAGATCACTCGGATAGAAAGACTTCAGTGATGCCTAACACTCTTTGGCTCTGGGTGTTTTGGGCTTTGTCCTCGCAAATGATTACTCTCTCAAATGCTTCGCAGGTGGGTTGCTCTCAAATGACAAAAGCCATGCACTAAATCTGAGCAGTCACCAATTTATGGTGTAGGGGGTGGGCTATTTATAGCCAGGAGGCAACCCGACCTGATTTGTCCAAAATGACCCCGGGTCACTAAGGGACTGACACGTGTCCAGCTATCGGATTTCAAACACACGCGGCAGCGTAGCTTGGGCTACAAGCAAAGCTGACTCATCCAGCTCTGGATAAGATTTGCTCTCATTGTCTTCACTCGAAGACATAGGATTTGGTTGAACATCACTTCAGTCACTCTGACTTTGTTCACTTGGACCCCCACTTAACAGTACGGTGGTTCCTATGACTCAACAAAGAAGAAAAGGAAACTATGAAACAACTATGTCTTCGCACTCCATAGTCTTCATACGATGTCTTCTCTTGTCATAGTCTTCAATGTGAATATCTTCACGGACCACCATTGTCTTCAATGTCTTCATACATCTTTAGGGGTCATCTCTGATAGGTAAACCGAATCAATATGGGACTACTACCTGTGTTATCCTGCCATTCTCACAAACACAGTAGTCCCTCAACCAAGTTTGTCGTCAATACTCCAAAACCAACTAGGGGTGGCACTAGATGCACTTACAATCTCCCCCTTTTTGGTGATTGATGACAAACTGGTTGAAGTTTTCAACGGGGATAAATGTATGTGAAAGTTTAGTGTTGTTAGTATTGTCTTCATACATATGATGAGGCTCCCCCTGAAGATGTGCATATAAACGATTTTCTTTTGAATGCAAATGCACATGGCAAGTTTTGCTTTGTTGAGGCCATCTTCAAAGTGTGAAGACAATACATTATGCATATAGAAAGATAATGAAGATAATGATATGCATAATGGAAAATGTTCGTCTGCAGAATGACTTCATGCTGAATTTATCATCGCAACACAGAATAGCAGAAAAATTAGCAGACGACCATCGAGTTTAAGTGTTACAATTCAAAGAACCAAATGTATCAAAAGATGAGAGTTGTAAAACTTGGCAAAATAATGCAACCACCCATAAGGACCCGCTTGAAGACTATCAACTTATATGCTTCTCCCCCTTTTGTAAGTAATGACCAAAAACATTTGAAGACATAGAGCGTCTAATCGTTTTCAGAAGGAGCAGGGTCGACGTTGTAGTTTGTGTTGGGGAACGTAGCAGAAATTCAACATTTTCCTACGTGTCACCAAGATCTATCTATGGAGAAACCAGCAATGAGGGGAAGGAGAGTGCATCTACATACCCTTGTAGATCGCTAAGCGGAAGTGTTCAAGAGAACGGGGTTGAAGGAGTCGTACTCGTCGTGATCCAAATCACCGGAGATCCTAGTGCCGAACGGACGGCACATCCGCGTTCAACACGCGTACAGCCCGGTGACGTCTCCCATGCCTTGATCCAGCAAGGAGAGAGGGAGAGGTTGAGGAAGACTCCATCCAGCAGCATCAAAACGGCATGGTGGTGATGGAGGAGTGTGGCAATCCTGCAGGGCTTCGCCAAGCACCGCGGGAGAGGAGTACTTGGGAGAGGGGGAGGGCTGCGCCAGAACTTTTTGTGCGGCTGCCCTCCCACCCCCCACATATATATAGGGGCAAGGGAGAGGGGGGCCGGCCCCCTCAGATCCAATCCGAGGAGGGGGCGGCGGCCAGGGGGGGAGGAGTGCCTCCCAAGTCAAGTGGAGGCCCTCCCCCTTAGGGTTTCCCCTCTCCCATGCGCATGGGCCTTGGGGGAACTGGTGCCCTGGCCCATTAAGGCTAGGGCACCCCCTACAGCCCATGCTACTGTATTGGACGTCGTGGAACAATTTCTAGACCTCCGGACCCCTCCGGAATCCTCCGGAACCTTCTGGAAGCTTCCCGGTACAATACCGAAAAAACCCGAACTTTTTCCGGAACCCGAACAACAACTTTCCATATATAAATCTTTACCTCCGAACCATTCCGGAACTCCTTGTGACGTCCGGGATCTCATCCGGGACTCCGAGCAACATTCGGTAACCACATACAAACTTCCTTTATAACCCTAGCGTCATCGAACCTTAAGTGTGTAGACCCATGGGTTCGGGAACCATGGAGACATGACCGAGACGTTCACCGGCCAATAACCAACAGCGGGATCTGGATACCCATGTTGGCTCCCACATGTTCCATGATGATCTCATCAGATGAACCACGATGTCAAGGACTCAATCAATCCCGTATACAATTCCCTTTGTCTAGCGGTATTGTACTTTCCCGAGATTCGATCGTCGGTATACTGATACCTTGTTCAATCTCGTTACCGGCAAGTCTCTTTACTCGTTCCGTAACACATCATCCCGCGATCAACTCTTTGATCACATTGTGCACATTATGATGATGTCCTACCGAGTGGGCCCAGAGATACCTCTCCGTTTACACGGAGTGACAAATCCCAGTCTCGATTCGTGCCAACCCAACAGACACTTTCGGAGATACCTGTAGTGCACTTTTATAGCCACCCAATTACGTTGTGACATTTAGTACACCCAAAGCATTCCTACGGTATCCGGGATTTGCACAATCTCATGGTCTAAGGAAATGATACTTGACATTAGAAAAGCTTTAGCATACGAACTACGATCTTTGTGCTAGGCTTAGGATTGGGTCTTGTCCATCACATCATTCTCCTAATGATGTGATCCCGTTATCAACGACATCCAATGTCCATGGTTAGGAAACCGTAACCATCTATTGATTAACGATCTAGTCAACTAGAGGCTTACTAGGGACATGGTGTTGTCTATGTATCCACACATGTATCTGAGTTTCCTATCAATACAATTATAGCATGGATAATAAACGATTATCATGAACAAGGAAATATAATAATAACTAATTTATTATTGCCTCTAGGGCATATTTCCAACAGTCTCCCACTTGCACTAGAGTCAATAATCTTGTTCACATTGCCATGTGATTAACACTCACAGGTCACATCACCATGTGACCAACATCCAAAGAGTTTATTAGTTCACATCATCATGTGATTAAGACTCAATGAGTTCTGGGGTTTGATCATGTTTTGCTTGTGAGAGAGGTTTTTAGTCAACGGGTCTGCAACATTCAGATCCGTATGTACTTCACAAATCTCTAGGTCATATTGTAAATGCTGCTACCACGCTCCACTTGGAACTATTCCAAATGGTTGCTCCACTATACGTATCCGGTTTGCTACTCAGAGTCACTCGGATAGGTGTTAAAGCTTGCATCAACGTAACCCTTTACGCCGAACTCTTTATCACCTCCATAATCGAGAAACATGTCCTTATTTACTCCAAGGACAATTTTGACCGCTGTCCAATGATCCATTCCTGGATCATTCTTGTACCCCTTGACTGACTCATGGCAAGGCACACTTCCGGTGCGGTACACAGCATAGCATACTATAGAGCCTACGTCTGAAACATAGGGGACGACCCTCGTCCTTTCTCTCTTTTCTGCCGTGGTCGAGCTTTAAGTCTTAAATTCATACCTTACATCTCAGGCAAGAACTCCTTCTTTGACTGATCCATCTTGAACACCTTCAAGATCATGTCAAGGTATATGCTCATTTGAAAGTACCATTAAGCGTTTTGATCTATCCTTATAGATCTTGATGCTCAATGTTCAAGCAGCTTAATCCAGGTTTTCTATTGAAAAACACTTTTCAAATAACCCTATATGCTTTCTAGAAATTCTACATCATTTCTGATCAACAATATGTTTACAACATATACTTATCAGAAATTCTATAGTGCTCCCACTCACTTCTTTGGAAATACAAGTTTCTCATAAACTTTGCATAAACCCAAAATCTTTGATCATCTTATCAAAGTGCATATTCCAACTCCGAGATGCTTACTCCAGTCCATGGAAGGATCGCTGGAGCTAGCATACCTTTTAGCATCCTTGGGATCGACAAAACCTTTCTGATTGTATCACATACAATCTTTCCTTACGAGAAGTGGTAAGGAAACTCGTTTTGACATCCATCTGCCAGATTTCATAAATGCAGCTAATGCTAACATGATTCCGACGGACTTAAGCATCGCTACGGATGAGAAAATCTCATCGTAGTCAACTCCTTGAACTTGTGAAAAACTCTTCGCCACAAGTCGAGCTTCATAGACGGTGACATTACCGTCCACGTCTGTCTTCTTCTTAAAGATCCATTTATCTCAATGGCTTGCCGATCATCGGGCAAGTCCACCAAAGTCCATGCTTTGTTCTGATACATGGATCCTATCTCGGATTTCATGGCTTCTAACCATTTGTCGGAATTTGGGCCCACCATCGCTTCTCCATAGCTCGTAGGTTCATTGTTGTCTAGCAACATGACCTTCAAGACAGGATTACTGTACCACTCTGAAGTAGTATGCATCCTTGTCACCCTACGAGGTACGGTAGTGACTTGATCCAAAACTTCATGATCACTATCATAAGCTTCTACTTCAATTGGTGTAGGCGCCACAGGAACAACTTCTTGTGCCCTGCTACACACTTGTTGAAGTGACGGTTCAATAACCTCATCAAGTCTCCACCATCCTCCCACTCAATTCTTCGAGACAAACTTTTCCTCGAGAAAGGACCCGATTCAAGAAACAATCCCTATTGCTTTCGGATCTGAATTAGGAGGTATACCCAATTGTTTTGGGTGTCCTATGAAGATGCATTTTATCCGCTTTGGGTTCGAGCTTATCAACCTGAAACCTTTTTCACATAAGCGACGCAGCCCCAAACTTTTAAGAAATGACAACTTAGGTTTCTCCAAACGGTGTCGTCTCAACGGAATTACGTGGTACCCTATTAAAGTGAGTGCGGCTGTCTCTAATGCCTAACCCATGAATGATAGTGGTAATTCGATAAGAGACATCATGGTACACACCATATCCAATAGGGTGCAACTATGATGTTCGGACACACCATCACACTATGGTGTTCCAGGCGGTATTAATTGTGAAACAATTTCCACAATGTCTTAATTGCGAGCCAAAGCTCGTAACTCAGATACTCATCTCTATTATCATATCATAGACATTTTATCCTCTTGTCACAATGATCTTTAACTTCACTCTGAAATTACTTGAACCATTCAATAATTCAGACTTGTGTTTCATCAAGTAAATATACTCAACATCTACTCGAATCATCTGTGAAGTAAGAACATAACGATATTCACTACATGCCTCAGCACTCATTGGACTGCACACATCAAAATGTGTTACTTCCAACAAGTTGCTATCTTGTTCCATCTTACTGAAACCGAGGCTTTTCAGTCATCTTGCCCATGTGGTATGATTTGCATATCTCAAGTGATTCAAAATCAAGTGAGTCCAAACGATCCATCTGCATGGAGTTTCTTCATGCGTATACACCAATAGACATGGTTCGCATGTCTCAAACTTTTCAAAACGAGTGAGTCCAAAGATCCATCAACATGGAGCTTCTTCATGTGTTTTACACCAATATGACTTACATGGAAGTGCCACAAGTAAGTGGTACTATCATTACTATCTTATATCTTTTGGCATGAAAATGTGTATCACTACGATCGAGATTCAATAAACCATTCCTATTAGGTGCAATACCATTGAAGGTATTATTCAAATAAACAGAGTAACCATTATTCTCCTTAAATGAATAACCGTATTGCGATAGACATAATCCAATCATGTCTATGCTCAACGCAAACACCAAATGACAATTATTCAGGTTTAATACTAATCTTGATGGTAGAGGGAGCGTGCGATGTTTGATCACATCAAACTTGGAAACACTTCCAACACATATCGTCAGCTCACCTTTAGCTAGTCTCCGTTTATTCCGTAGCTCTTTTATTTCGAGTTACTAACACTTAGCAAACGAACCGGTATCTTAATACCCTGGTGCTACTAGGAGTACTAGTAAAGTACACATTAACATAATGTATATCCAATATACTTCTATCGACCTTGCCAGCCTTCTCATCTACCAAGTATCTAGGGTAATGCTGCTCCAGTGGCTGTTCCCCTTATTACAGAAGCACTTAGTCTCGGGTTTGGGTTCAACCTTGGGTTTCTTCACTAGAGCAGCAGCTGATTTGCCGTTTCATGAAGTATCCCTTCTTGCCCTTGCCCTTCTTGAAACTAGTGGTTTCACCAACCATCAACAATTGATGCTCCTTCTTGATTTCTACTTTCACGGTGTCAAACATCGCGAATACCTCAAGGATCATCATATCTATCCCTGATATGTTATAGTTCATCATGAAGCTCTAGCAGCTTGGTGGCAATGACTTTGGAGAAACATCACTATCTCATCTGGAAGATCAACTCCCACTCAATTCAAGTGATTTTTGCACTCAGACAATCTGAGCACAAGCTCAACGATTGAGCTTTTCTCCCTTAGTTTGTCGGCTAAGAAAATCGTCGGAGGTCTTATACCTCTTGACGTGGGCACGAGCCTGAAATCCCAATTTCAGCCCTCGAAACATCTCATATGTTCCGTGATGTTTCGAAAACGTCTTTGGTGCCTCTACTCTAAACCGTTTAACTGAACTATCACGTAGTTATCAAAACGTGTATGTCCAATGTTCGCAACATCCACAGACGACGTTTGGGGTTCTGCACACAGAGCGGTGCATTAAGGACATAAGCTTTCTACTGATCGCATAATCGCTACTATTAACTTTCAACTATATTTTCTCTAGGAACATATCTAAACAGTGGAACTAAAGCGCGAGCTTACGACATAATTTGCAAAGATCTTTTGACTATGTTCAGGATAATTAAGTTCATCTTATGAACTCCCACTCAGATAGACATCCCTCCAGTCATCTAAGTGATTACATGATCCGAGTCAATTAGGCTGTGTCCGATCATCACGTGAGATGGACTAGTCATCATTGGTGAACATCTTCATGTTGATCGTATCTACCATACAACTCATGCTCGACCTTTCGATCTCTTGTGTTCCGAGGCCATGTCTGTACATGCTAGGCTCGTCAAGTCAACCTAAGTGTTTCGCGTGTGTAAATCTGGCTTACACCCGTTGTATGTGAACGTAAGAATCTATCACACCCGATCATCACGTGGTGCTTCAAAACGACAAACTTTCGCAACGGTGCACAGTTAGGGGGAACACTTTCTTGAAATTTTAATGAGGGATCATCTTATTTACTACCGTTGTTCTAAGCAAATAAGATGCATAAACATGATAAACATCACATGCAATCAAATAGTGACATGACATGGCCAATATCACATTGCTCCTTTTGATCTCCATCTTCGGGGCTCCATGATCATCATCGTCACCGGCATGACACCATGATCTCCATCATCGTGTCTTCATGAAGTTGTCTCGCCAACTATTACTTCTACTACTATGGCTACCGGTTAGCAATAAAGTAAAGTAATTACATGGCGTTGTTTAATGACACGCAGGTCATACAATAAATTAAGACAACTCCTATGGCTCCTGCCGGTTGTCATACTCATCGACATGCAAGTCGTGATTCCTATTACAAGAACATGATCAATCTCATACATCACATATCATTCATCACATTCTTCTTGGCCATATCACATCACATAGCATACCCTAAAAAAACAAGTTAGACGTCCTCTAATTGTTGTTTGCATATTTTACGTGGCTGCTATGGGTTTCTAGCAAGAACGTTTCTTACCTACGCAAAAACCACAATGTGATATGTCAATTGCTATTTACCCTTCATAAGGACCCTTTTCATCGAATCCGCTCCGACTAAAGTGGGAGAGACTGGCACCCGCTAGCCACCTTATGCACCAAGTGCATGTCAGTCGGTGGAACCTGTCTCACGTAAGAGTACGTGTAAGGTCGGTCCGGGCCGCTTCATCCCACAATACCGTCGAAACAAGATTGGACTAGTAACGGTAAGCATATTGAACAAAATCAACGCCCACAACTACTTTGTGTTCTACTCGTGCAAAGAATCTACGCAATAGACCTAGCTCATGATGTCACTGTTGGGGAACGTAGCAGAAATTCAAAATTTTCCTACGTGTCACCAAGATCTATCTATGGAGAAACCAGCAACGAGGGGAAGGAGAGTGCATCTACATACCCTTGTAGATCGCTAAGCGGAAGCGTTCAAGAGAACGGGGTTGAAGGAGTCGTACTCATCGTGATCCAAATCACCGGAGATCCTAGTGCCACGGATGGCACCTCCGTGTTCAACACACGTACAGCCCGGTGACGTCTCCCATGCCTTGATCCAGCAAGGAGAGAGGGAGAGGTTGAGGAAGACTCCATCCAGCAGCAGCACAACGGCGTGGTGGTGATGGAGGAGTGTGGCAATCCTGCAGGGCTTCGCCAAGCACCGCGGGAGAGGAGTACTTGGGAGAGGGGGAGGGCTGCGCCAGAACTTTTTGTGCGGCTGCCCTCCCACCCCCGACATATATATAGGGGCAAGGGAGAGGGGGGCCGTCCCCCTCAGATCCAATCTGAGAAGGGGGCGGCGGACAAGGGGGAGGTAGTGCCTCCCAAGTCAAGTGGAGGCCCTCCCCCTTAGGGTTTCCCCTCTCCCATGCGCATGGGCGTTGGGGGGACTGGTGCCCCTAGCCCATTAAGGCTAGGGCGTCCCCCTACAGCCCATGCTACTGTATTGGACGTGGTGGAACACTTTCCGGACCTCCGGACCCCTCCGGAATCCTCCGGAACCTTCTGGAAGCTTCCCGGTACAATACCGAAAAAACCCGAACTTTTTCCGGAACCCGAACAACAACTTTCCATATATAAATCTTTACCTCCGGACCATTCCGGAACTCCTTGTGACGTCCGGGATCTCATCCGGGACTCTGAACAACATTCGGTAACCACATACAAACTTCCTTTATAACCCTAGCGTCATCGAACCTTAAGTGTGTAGACCCTACGGGTTCGGGAACCATGCAGACATGACCGACATGTTCTCCGGCCAATAACCAATAGCGGGATCTGGATACCCATGTTGGCTCCCACATGTTCCACGATGATCTCATCGGATGAACCACGATGTCAAGGACTCAATCAATCCCGTATACAATTCCCTTTGTCTAGCGGTATTGTACTTGCCCGAGATTCGGTCGTCGGTATACCGATACCTTGTTCAATCTCGTTACCGGCAAGTCTCTTTACTCGTTCCATAACACATCATCCCACGATCAACTCTTTGATCACATTGTGCACATTATGATGATGTCCTACCGAGTGGGCCCAGAGATACCTCTCCGTTTACACGGAGTGACAAATCCCAGTCTCGATTCGTGCCAACCCAACAGACACTTTCGGAGATACCTGTAGTGCACCTTTATAGCCACCCAGTTACGTTGTGACGTTTGGTACACCCAAAGCATTCCTACGGTATTCGGGAGTTGCACAATCTCATGGTCTAAGGAAATGATACTTGACATTAGAAAAGCTTTAGCATACGAACTACGATCTTTGTGCTAGGCTTAGGATTGGGTCTTGTCCATCACATCATTCTCCTAATGATGTGATCCCGTTATCAACGACATCCAATGTCCATGGTTAGGAAACCATAACCATCTATTTATTAACGAGCTAGTCAACTAGAGGCTTACTAGGGACATGGTGTTGTCTATGTATCCACACATGTATCTGAGTTTCCTATCAATACAATTATAGCATGGATAATAAACGATTATCATGAACAAGGAAATATAATAATAACTAATTTATTATTGCCTCTAGGGCATATTTCCAACAGTTTGGTGGTGCAGAGGGGCCTGGTGCAGAGCCGAGATGCAGTGTAGCCATGGTCGGTGAAGTGGCGTCGTCTTGTTCATCGATGACATTCGCAACAACAGTTGCAGCCGAGATGAATACTCAGAATCTTCAAGTGAGGGAGTGCGGCGCCAGCTTTCATTTGGTGGAGGCCTAGAATCAAACTTGAAGCTCTTTGGCTAAGCCATCTGCTCGCAGATCGTCTTCGGAGCATATCTGAAAGTGCAACTATCCCTAGGTGGTTTTGGTAATTCCTAACAACATATAGCTCATTGAGCTAACACTATTCCAAGACAAATATTTCAGGAAAGCTCAATGAATGGCATGGCATGGATGAGAAAAGTGGATCCCTCAAAATGCTAAGGATAAAAGGATTGGCTCAAGCTTCAAGCTCAAGACTCTACATTTTATATTTTAGTGATCCAAGATCACATTGAGTCTATAGGAAAAGCCAATACTATCAAGGAGGGATGAGGTGTTGCTTAATGAGTTTCTTGCTTCATGGTGCTTAGTGATATGCTCCAAAACCCTCAACTACTTTCCCACATCCACATATGACCTAAACCTAAAGTCCAACTTGGCCACCGATTCTTTCTATCCGGCGCCACCGAGTTCAGATGTCATAGCCACTGCCACAAACCCTAGGCAAATTGGTCTCACCGATAGGGATCTCGGTCTCACCGAGATGGGATTGTAATCTCTCTGTTTCCCTTCATAACGTTTCGGTCTCACCGAGATGAGCGATCGGTCCCACCGAGATTGCAATGTAAACTCTCTATTTCCTTTTCATAACATTTCGGTCTCACCGAAAAGAGCAAACCGGTCCCACCGAGTTTACCTGACCAACTCTCTGGTTAGCTTATTACCAAAATCGGTCTCACCGAGTTTGTGTAATCGGTCTCACCGAGATTACGTTATGCCCTAACCCTAACCATATCGGTCCTATCGAGTTGCATGTCGGTCCCACCGAAAACCCTAAGGGTCACTAGGTTTACTAAATCGGTCTGACCGAGTTTCTCAATTCGGTCCCACCGAGATTGGTAAATTGTGCGTAACGGTTAGATTTTGTGTGGAGGCTATATATACCCCTCCACCTCCTTTTCATTCATGGAGAGGGCCATCAGAACAAACCTACACTTCCAACTTACCATTTCTGAGAGAGAACCACCTACTCATGTGTTGAGACCAAGATATTCCATTCCTACCATATGAATCTTGATCTCTAGCCTTCCCCAAGTTTCTTTCCACTCAAATCTTCTTTCCACCAAATCCAAATCCTGTGAGAGAGAGTTGAGTGTTGGGGAGACTATCATTTGAAGCATAAGAGCAAGGAGTTCATCATCAACACACCATTTGTTACTTCTTGGACAATGGTGTCTCCTAGATTGGCTAGGTGTCACTTGGGAGCATCTGACAAGATTGTGGAGTTGAACCAAGGAGTTTGTAAGGGCAAGGAGATCGCCTACTTCGTGAAGATCTACCGCTAGTGAGGCAAGTCCTTCGTGGGCGACGACCATGGTGGGATAGACAAGGTTGCTTCTTCGTGGACCCTTCGTGGGTGGAGCCCTCCGTGGACTCGCGCAGCCGTTACCCTTCGTGGGTTGAAGTCTCCATTAACATGGATGTACGATAGCACCACCTATCAGAACCACGACAAAAACATCCGTGTCTCCAATTGCGTTTGAATTCTCCAAACCCTTCCCTTTACATTCTTGCAAGTTGCATGCTTTACTTTCCGCTGCTCATATACTCTTTGCATGCTTGCTTGCATTGTGTTAAGATTGCTTGACTTGTGCTAAGTTAGCTAAAATCTGCCAAAGACTAAAATTGGGAAAAGGATAAGTTTTTATTTGGTCAAGTAGTCTAATCACCCCCCTCTAGACATACTTCAAGATCCTACAATATCAGAGTGAGGCTTTTCCAGGACCGTCGTGCATTCTCATGGGCAACAAACGAGTTCTTGGTGGCCAAGTTGCGAATGCGATTGACATCCACCAAGAGACTCTGCATCTGACGCATTAGCCAGTCGTGGTGCTTATCCTGCTTTTGATGTAAGGCCACAAGCAGTTCGCGGTCATTGAGTACACGAGAACGCTTCTGAGGCCTTTGGGCAATCGTACTGGCAGTGGCTTCAGTATTTGCACGATGAGGCATACGTATATTGCCAGCCAGAGGATAGGCAGTAGTTGCAGCATTGGGAACATGAAATCCTTCTATAGGTTGTGAGAAGCTGTGATGATCAATATTTTGATGACATAGAGGTTCCTTGGCAGGCTCGGGGTAGTTAGCTTCAACTGACAGATCAACCTCAGGCAGAAAGACAAGATGGTTGTGTGCTGAAGGCTGATAATCGACAGAAGAATGGTGTTTGATTAGGCGCATTACCCATGGAGCATAGAACTTCAAGCCAAAGAGATCAATTCCAGATGCAACAAGTTATGTGATGAAGAAATCCTGGGAGTTGAATATGATGCCATGGACAATGTAGAAAACAAAAGTATTCATGGCTCCTTCAAGTTTGGCTTCAGAAGAATGTCCCTTGATTGGCCGTAGAGTACGCCTCAGTATATGATAGACTGTGTGGGGAAAGTACTCGAGGTCCTTGACAAAGAAATCCTTGGGATATTCTGCATCTTGAGGAAATGGCTTCATCAGGCTAAGCATCTGACTCATATTGGGTTCAGGCCGCTGAAATATACTCTGCAGTTCTTCTCTGTGATGCTGACAACCAGGCTCATTCAGATCACCTGGAGTAGGCAGGGAGGTAAGATCGATGATGTCTTGAGCTTTAGCTTCATGGTGCACATCACCTGTCATCCACTCGAGGATCCATGTCTTCGGATCCCGGTTGTAGCCACGAATGTGAAGAGTAGCATAGAACTGTAGCAGTAGCTCTTCATTCCAGTGCTCTTTGGCAGTGATAAATTCTAGAAGACCAGCATCTTGAAAGCAGTCCAGAGCTTCTTCAAGACAGGGGAGCCCAGCAATTGCTTCATAATCAAGACGCATGTGAGGGAAGATTCGATCTTGATTGTAGAGGACACATGAGTAATAGCTGCACTGTTGATGGCCCCAGAAGCGGTTAGACGAGATCTTTGGTTTCGAGTAGGGGTTCTTGGCACTATCAAAGAATGTATTGTGTGCCCTGAAGCTATTTACACTGAATGATCCTGGAGATGTAGCAGCACATGGAAGCCTTGGTAGCCTCGGCTTAGGCTTCTGAACTTGCGGTCGCTGCTCCACGTGATAATCATACTGTGGTCCGGGAGCAGTGGGAGGAACCATGATTGGCCAGTGAACTGTGACCAACTCCCCCTCACGATTGTAAGCTGTTTTCATAGTGTGAGGCCTTGGAGGAGGAATTGCACTATCAGTGGAGACCGGCGTCATAGAAGCTTCAGGATTCACATTGGCTTCAGGCACAACATTAGCTTCAGGCTCCACAGGACCTTCAGCCAAGACAGGGTCATTGGCTTTAGCAGTGTTTGTGGCAGCCTCATTATTCTCAACCTCCATTTGGTCAACGACCAGAGGGTCTTGCACAGTCACATTCTCCTCGAGAATGACTTGATCTGGGGCGGGAGATGTGGCAACTCTCTCTTCTCTTCTCTCTTCTTCATCGGCTGATGCAACCGGAATGTCTTCAGCAACTTTGACTTCAGACACAGGAACCGTCACAGAAGGATTCTCTTCAGGGAACACTTGACATGCCACTGAACTGGATTGTTGTGAATCTTCTTCTGGGATGGTTGACATGGAGACTGATGGCCTGAGACCTTTGTGAAGCCGTTGGAACACGGGCGGCGCCTTTGGCGATGGTGTGTTCTCCATGTAGTTGTCGTCATTCAGCACTTTATTGGTAACTGGTGCTGGTGGAGTACGAGGTGTTTCATCATTTATTGGGGTTTCTTCTTGTGGGCGCTCAGCCAATGAATCATCTTGAGCGATTGGCGTCAATGGACGACCAATGCTGGTGTATTCGCTGCTTGTTGGAGAAGGCGATGATACCAAGTGGTGCTCGAGTTGAGGATGGACTTCATCATCAACAACATTGTCTTCATGACCAATGTCTTCAGCTGCGTTGAGGTCAACAGCTGGAACTTGTCCTTCTTCATGAGCCTCTGTAGAAGCAGGCTGGTGGATCACAACACGTCAATCCTTGTTGGTGGCAGCAGGAGGAGCAACTGAGATGGGTTCAACAATGAGAGGTTGAGAAGTCACAACACGCTCTTTCTTTGAAGACTTGGTTCCCTTAGTCTTCAACTTTTTCTTGGTAGGGGCATCGTCAGATGCGTCCTTGTGCTTGTGTTTCTTGGCTTTAGCTTCAGCTGCCCTTGTTTTCTTCAGCTCTGAAGCTGCTGAGGGGACCTTAGGCTTCGAGCCTGTCATGCTGGCAGGGAAGACAATGCGAGGTTCTTCCCGCCTTGGTGCAGTTTGGGTCACAACAGGCTTCTTTGGTTTGGCAGCCATCCTGGGATCGATACTAGGGTGCCCAAGAGCTTTGCACTTTTTAGCTTCATTGTGTGCTTGAACACATTTCTCAGCAAGGTACTTCATGTGTTCTCGCGAGCCTTTAGCTTCATTGCGCTTCTTGTGGAATTCCTCCTTGAGGTCATGCATCATCTTCTTGAAGATTTGAACATCTGCCACGCTGAGCTTGGCCATGTTCTTCTTGAAGTGAGACTTCTCATAATCAATCTTGTTTTTCAGCTCAACAATCTTCTGAGCTAAGGCCAATTCACCAGCAATGACTCCATGGAAGGTGACGCTGATGTCCACAGGGAGCTGAAGATCATCAATACTGATGTCTTGGTTATCGAACCACTCATCGATGAAGTAATTTAGAATATCAACATCAAAAAGGGGCAAATCGTTGAAGATTTCTGCCTCTTGCTTGCTCTTGATGAGCATTTCCAGAGCATCATCACCAAGATCTTGATAGATCAATGGCTTCATCTTTGTTGCACAGAACAACAAATGGAGTCAGGGGTTGCCCAGTGGCCTTCTTGGGAAATGGCTTCTTGATCCTCTTGGACACGCGAGATAAGTCTTCAGACTGCACATTGGATTCAGGTGGTGCAGTCTTCAGAGTCTTCCTTGTTGAAGCTTTTGGTGAAGAAGATGGCTTGGCATCTTTTGTCTTCTTCATCTCTTTCTCCTTTGGAGGTGAGGGAACATCTTCAGAATCAGCTTTAGCACCAGATTGATCCACAGCTGCTCTTTGAGCAGCAATGTGAGACAGAAGCCCATCAAAATTGGCAAAGGGGCCAATTCTGTTCTCATTAGCTTCAAGTGTCCCATCAGATCTTGGAGCGGAGGGGCCAGGGTTGAAGTTGATGCCGAACTCCTTGTGGTTCTTGGCAGCTGAATCTTTAGCAAATTGATAGTTGCACTTGAACAGATTGTCGTCACGACACCATAACAAAGAAGATGGGTTGGCGACTTCAGGCTGTGGTCCTCTGACCATGCAAGGATAGAATTTTTGCTCAATGGCTTCAGCCTTGATCTTTGGCACCAAGCCACGGTAGAGGCAGTCACCCCCATGGTCGCTTGATGGCATTCTTTTCAGCATATTCAGGCGTGAAGAACCTGTACTTGAACTATTCCTCAGCCCAATATCTTCGGATCCACCGTATCCGATTTTTGTGTTGGTTGTAACTCTCCTCAGGATCTGACTTGTACTGTTCATACAGATTAGGAGGCAAATCTAGTGCAGTGTTTCCACGGTGTTGCCTGCCACCCTTGCGTGCAGACTTCTCTGAAGCCATGATATTATGGCTTCCGTCTGCTAGTCAGACAAGAACTGGCTTCAGGTGATTCAATGTGACGCTCTAGGAATTCTACAAATGAATGCAGACTATGAGAACCAAGGGATTCTACCACGGACATGTACCTGTGACATCATTAGTGTAAGTGCATCTAGTGCCACCCCTAGTTGGTTTTGGAGTATTGACGACAAACTAGGTTGATGGACTAATGTGTTTGTGAGAATTACATGATAACACAGGTAGTAGTCCCATATTGATTCAGTTTACCTATCAGAGATAACCCCTAAAAATGTGTGAAGACATTGAAGACAATGGTGGTCCGTGAAGATATTCACATTGAAGACTATGACAAGAGAAGACATTGTATGAGGACTATTGAGTGCGAAGACATAGTTGTTTTGTAGTTTCCTTTTCTTCTTTGTTGAGTCATAGGAACCACCATACTGTTAAGTGGAGTCCAAGTGAACAAAGTCAGAGTGACTGATGTGATGCTCAGCCAAATCCTATGTCTTCAAGTGAAGACAATGAGAGCAAATCTTATCCAGAGCTGGATGAGTCAGCTTGGCTTGTAGCCCAAGCTAAGCTGCCACGTGTGTTTGAAATCTGACCATTGGACACATGTCAGTTCCTTAGTGACCCAGGGTGATTTTGGACAAATCAGGTCGGGTTGCCTCCTGGCTATAAATAGCCCACCCCCTACACCATAAATTGGTGGCTGCTCACATTTAGTACACGACTTTTGTCTTTTGAGAGCAACCAACCTCCGAAGCATTTGAGAGAGTGATCCTTGCGAGGAAAAAGCCCAAAACACCCTGAGCCAAAGAGTGTTAGGCATCACCTAAGTCTTTCTGTCCGCGTGATCTGAAGACTTATTACACTAGAGGATTGTGAATCCTCCAGCCGGTTAGGCGTCGCATTCTGAGCATCCAAGAGTCATTGTGGATTGCCGGTGAACGAAGTCTGTGAAGGTTTGGAAGTCTCCCTTGAAGACTTAGCAAAGTGATTGGGCGAGGACTAAGTGTTCTTAGCTCAAGGTGGATAAGGTGAAGACACGGTCTTCTGAGTTGAATCTCAGCGTCCCTAACCAGACGTACAGTTGTCAGAGCAACTGGAACTGGCCCAACAAATCCCTTGTCCTCTCCGAGCAACTGGTTCTATCCTTCCTCTCTCTTTACTTACAGTTTGTCTTCATGAAGTGTTTGCCTTCTTGCCTGATCTGATTGACTTCACAGTGTGAAGATTGTGTACTGTTTGGCTTCATACTATCTTCCATCCCGATCCATACTACCTAGCTGCTGATAGTCTTTGTGCTTGCACTACATTTCTTACTTGACTATGGCCTGTCTAGTGTAGTCTACCTTCCGCTGCATATCAATAGGCTCATTTCCATTGTTTGTCGTCAAAGCACTCATGTTTTGAAGACTTCCATAAAAATCGCCTATTCACCCCCTCTAGTCGAATACTAGCACTTTCAATTGGTATCAGAGCAAGGTGCTCCCTTGTTCCGTGTGATTCGGTTTAACCACCTGGAGTTTAGCTATGTCGACTGCAGGGATAATCAAGGTCTCAGCTACATGCCCTGTCTTTGATGGCACTGATTACCCCTACTGGAAGAATAAGATGCGTATGCATCTTGAAGCCATTGACGTTGATCTTTGGTATGTCGTCAAGAACGGTGTTCCCAAAACCGGTGAAGGTGTTACTCCGTCTGATGTCAAGAAGTTCGTCCAACTGGACTTAATTGCTAAGAATATCATCTGTGGTCGTCTGACCAAAGGGCAGTATGGTCGTGTGAGTGCTCTGTATACTGCGAAGCTAGTCTGGGACTGGCTCTCCAAGGTCAACAAAGGCGTCTCAACACAGGGAGATTAAAGGATCAGTGTTCTTCGCAATCTCTTCAACCGCTTCAAGAGAAATGACAATGAGAATGTCCAGCTCACATTTGATCGCCTCGCTGATATCACTAATGAGCTTCTTGCTCTCGGCACCACTGAGATCACCAAGCATGAAATCGTCAAGACACTGTTGAGATCACTGGACAGCTCATTTGACACCTTGGCCCTCATGATTCAAGAACGCCCTGACTTCAAGACTCTCGATTCGTCTGACATACTTGTGAGGCTCAACACACTGAGTTCCTGCTATATGAGAAAAGAGATATCTATGGTCCCAACTATGGCCATACTCGCGCTTTGAAGGCAAAGGTTGTCTCCTCATTCGAGGAAGAATCTTACTGCAGTTCTTGTGATCCTGAAGACATCGGAAAGGAGCTTGCTATGCTTGTGAAGAAGTTCCAGAAGTTTTCCAAGAAGAAGTCTTCAAGATCTAGCTCTAGAAATGACGAAGCTTCATCACGTGATCCCAAGAAGAGAACCTGCCACAAGTGCAATAAACCTGGTCACTACATCTCAGAGTGTCCACAGTGGGACAATGAGACAAAGAAGAAGAAGAAGAGCAAGGAATATGATTATGATGACAACAACAAGAAGAAATCCTCAAAGTATTCTTCCAAGTATTCATAAAAGTCTTCATCACACAAGAAGAGCTCATCAAGCAAGGGTCGTGCTTTTGTTGGCAAGGAGATGGATTCAGAGGTGGAGTCTGCATTTGAGGAGGCAGATGTGGTGTCTGAAGAGGAATCTGATTCTGGAGTAGCAAGCCTAGCTCTAGCTTCTGCATATGTCGCCAAGTCCATCTTCAACACTGAAAACAATGGCCTCGTCAACAACGCTGATGCCAAGAATGAGGATGACTCTATTCCCACCTTCTGCTTCATGGCACGTGGTGCCAAGGTAAACTCACGCGATGCTCACTTTCAAACATCAAGTGAAGATGACTCTGAATGTGAATCTAAACCTAGCTATAGAACACTTGCTAAATTTCCAACTGAACAACAAAATGATATGGAACATATTCAAAAGTTGTTAGACAAAAGCGATGACCTGTTGGACGCGGAAATGACCCAAACTCAGTCCTTAATTGAAGACATTAAAAATCTTCATGTTAAGTATCAGGAACTTGAAAGTCGTCATGAAACGCTCTCAACTTCTCATGAAAATCACTCCTATGATTATCTTCAAAGGAAGCAAGAGCTTGAGAAATTGAGATCGTCTCATGAAGATCTTCAAAAGGAGAACGAGTCACTCCATGCTCAACATATCAGTTCCGCTCAAGAAGGATTTGAACCACCATGTCTAAAATGTCTTGAGCGTGATAGTGTTGTCTCTGTTGCTGAATGTTCAACTGCTGCTACTGCTGCAATATCTTCAACTGCTAATGTGGTAACTAACCCCTCTGCTGAGGATACCACTGCTATTGCTAATGAGAATGCCAGGTTGAAGACATTGCTTGAGACATGAATGAACAAAAGTCTCAAAGGGCATCAGACACTATGTGATGTCCTCAAAAAGCAGATTCTAAACCAAAACCCTAGGAAAGAGGGTGTTGGGTTCAAGAGGAAAATGAATGTTGATGGTTCTTACTGGGCGCCTGAGTAGTACCCCAAAACCACAATGGTTGCTGCTAAGGGACCTTCAGTGGATCCATCTACCTTATCTGGTTTCTCTTGTGCTGACCCAATTATTATTGATGAATCCTTTGATGCAAACTATAAACTGTTCAGGAATCAGAATGGTGAAGTGTTTGCCAGGTACATTGGTACTAACTGCAGGAATGGACCACCAATTAAGACGATCTGGGTACCCAAAAGTTGTCTTGAAAGTCTTCCGTGAATGTCATCATGACACCACCCGGGAAGAAGACAAATCCCGGACCAAAGGCTTCATATGGTCCAAAGGCTTCATACAGACAGAGGACTCACCTGAGTCACCCTAACGCCAATGTTTTGCATGGAAACCATACTCACTCTTTTGAATATGAGCGTCTTTTGTCAAACCGCTATATTCATAAGACCAGAACTATTCTGCTTATTCTTATGAGTATTATTCACCTCCTGCAAGGCTATTTGCTAGGGCACCAAAGCCAAAGTTCTCTTAGACTCATTGCTTCTAAGCCACCCCTGAAGATGTGGGTGGTTAAGTAAACTTAACTCTCTTATTGTAGGGAAAGGTCTCCAGCCAGAAATCAAAGGCGTCTGATGCTTATGCTGGGGACCTTAAACGTCTTGTGGGACGCAAGATAAAATGTCCAAATGGTCTTACTATGTATTTCGTCCCGATATTCCTTGACAATCATCCTATTGATAACCCACAAGTATAGGGGATCGCAACAGTTTTCGAGGGTAGAGTATTCAACCCAACTTTATTGATTCGACACAAGGGGAGCCAAAGAATATTCTCAAGTATTAGCAGCTGAGTTGTCAATTCAACCACACCTGGAAACTTAATATCTGTAGCAAAGTGTTTAGTAGCAAAGTAATATGATAGTGGTGGTAACGGTAACAAAGTAAAGGCAGCAAAAGTAATGTTTTTGGTATTTTTGTAGTGATGATAACAGTAGCAACGGAAAAGTAAATACGCGTAAACCAGTATATGGAAAACTCGTTGGCACCGGATTAGCGATGGATAATTATGCCGGATGTGGTTCGTCATGTAACAGTTACAACATAGGGTGACACAGAACTAGCTCCAGTTCATCAATGTAATGTAGGCATGTATTCCGTATATAGCCATACGTGCTTATGGAAAAGAACTTGCATGACATCTTTTGTCCTACCCTCCCGTGGCAGCGGGGTCCTATTGGAAACTAAGGGATATTAAGGCCTCCTTTTAATAGAGAACCGGAACAAAGCATTAGCACATAGTGAATACATGAACTCCTCAAACTATGGTCATCACCGGGAGTGGTCCCGATTATTTGCACTTCGGGGTTGCCGGATCATAACACATAGTAGGTGACTATAGACTTGCAAGATAGGATCAAGAACACACATATATTCATGAAAACATAATAGGTTCAGATCTGAAATCATGGCACTCGGGCCCTAGTGACAAGCATTAAGCATAGCAAAGTCATAGCAACATCAATCTGAGAACATAATGGATACTAGGGATCAAACCCTAACAAAACTAACTCGATTACATGATAAATCTCATCCAACCCATCACCGTCTAGCAAGCCTACGATGCAATTACTCACGCATGGCGGTGAGCATCATGAAATTGGTGATGGAGGATGGTTGATGATGACGACAGCGACGAATCCCCCTCTCCGGAGCCCCGAACGGACTCCAGATCAGCCCTCCCGAGAGAGATTAGGGCTTGGCGGCGGCTCCATATCGTAAAACGCGATGAAACTTTCTCTCTGATTTTTTTCTCCTGAAAGCCAATATATGGAGTTGGAGTTGGCGTCGGAGGGCCACCAGGGGGCCCACGAGGTAGGGGGCGCGCCCAGGGGGGAGGGGCGCGCCCCCCACCCTCGTGGACAGGGTGTGGCCCCCCTGGTCTTCATCTTTGGTGATGATTGTTTATTATTTATTCTAAGATATTCCGTGGAGTTTCAGGTCATTCCGAGAACTTTTTTTTTCTGCACATAAAACAACACCATGGCAAATCTGCTGAAAACAGCGTCAGTCCGGGTTAGTTCCATTCAAATGATACTAGTTAGAGTCCAAAAGAAGGGCCAAAGTGTTTGGAAAAGTAGATACGACGGCGACGTATCAACTCCCCCAAGCTTAAACCCTTGCTTGTCCTCAAGCAATTCAGTTGACAAACTGAAAGAGAAAAGAGAAAAACTTTTACAAACTCTGTTTGCTCTTGTTGTTGTAAACATGAAAAGCCAGCATTCCAGTTTCAACAATTATTATGAACTAACCATACTCACAATAACACGTAGGTCTCACAATTACTCATATCAATAGCATAGTCAGCTAGCGAGCCATAATAATAAAACTCGGATGATAACACCTTCTCAAAATAATCATAACATGATATAACGAAATGGTATCTCGCTAGCCCTTTCTGAGACCGCAAAACATAAATGCAGAGCACCTTTAAAGATCAAGGACTGACTAAACATTGTAATTTATGGTAAAAGAGATCCTGTCAAGTCATACCCAATATAAACCAATTATAATGAATGCAAACGACAGTGTGCTCTCTAGTGGGTGCTTTTTAATAAGAAGGGTGATGACTCAACATAAAAGTAAATAGATAGGCCTTCGCAGAGGGAAGCATGGATTTGTAGAGGTGCCAGAGCTCGATTTTGAAATAGAGATAAATTATATTTTGAGCGGCATACTTTCACTGTCAACGTAACAACTATGAGATGGCTGTATCTTCCATACTACATGCATTATAGGCAGTTCCCAAACAGAATGGTAAAGGTTTATACCCCCCCTCCTCCACAAGCATCAATCCATGGCTTGCTCGAAACAACGAGTGCCTCTAACATTCAACGGGTCCCAGGGGGAGTTTTGTTTAATTATTTTGATTTGCTTTGATCTTTTTGGATCATGGGACTGGGCATCCCGGTTACCGGCCCTTTCTCGTGAATGAGGAGCGGAGTCCACTCCTCTTGAGAATAACCCACCTAGCATGGAAGATATAGGCAGCCCTAGTTGCACATGAGCTGCTCGAGCATACAAAACATAATTTCATTTGAAGGTTTGGAGTTTGGCACATGCAAATTTACTTGGAACGGCAGGTAGATACCGCATATAGGAAGGTATAGTGGACTCATATGGAACAACTTTGGGGTTTAAGGAGTTTGGATGCACAAGCAGTATTCCCGCTTAGTACAGGTGAAGGCTAGCAAAAGATTGGGAAGCGACAAACTGAGAGAGCGACAACAGTCGTAATCATGCATTAAAATTAATTTACAACGAATATAAACATGAGTAGGATATAATCCACCATGAACATAAATATCATGAAAGCTATGTTGATTTGATTCAACTACATCCGTGAACATGTGCCAAGTCGAGTCACTCAATTCAATTAAAGGAGGATAACATCCTATCATACCACGTCATAATCATCTCAATAGCATGTTGGCATGCAAGGTAAACCATTATAACTCATAGCTAATCAAGCATGGCACAAGCAACTATAATCTCTAAATGTCATTGCAAATATGTTTACTTCATAATAGCTGAATCAGGGACGATGAATCATCATATTTACAAAAACAAGAGAGGTCGAGTTCATACCAGCTTTTCTCATCCCAATAAGTTCATCATATATCATCATTATTGCCTTTCACTTGCACGACCGAACGGTGTGTATAATAATAAGAGTGCACGTGCATTGGACTAAGCTGGAATCTGCAAGCATTCAACTCAAGAGAGAAGACAAGTAAAATGGGCTCTAAGTTAGATAAACAATCATGCATATGAGAGCCACTAAGCATTTTTAATATAGTCTTCTCGACCCCCAAAGAAAGGAAAAGGAATAAAAACTATTTACACGGGAAAGCTCCCAACAAGCAAAACAAGAACGGGAAATATTTTGGGGTTTTCTTTTTAATTATTACTACTACAGCAGGAAAAATAAACTAGTACTAATTTTTTTGGTTTTTCTAAGGTTTATTAAACACACAAGAAGAAGGCAGGAAAAAGAAATTTAAACTAGCATGGGTAGTACAATGAAAGAGTATGAGCACCGACATCTAGCAATGAGTGTGTGTGAACATAAATGTAATGTCGGTGGGAAATACATACTCCCCCAAGCTTAGGCTTTTGGCCTAAGTTGGTCTATTGCCAGGGATGGCCTGGAGGATATCCGTAGGTGAAGCTGGGGTCGTACTGTGACGAAGAAGACTCTGACTGCCACTGGCTGGCAGCCTCCTCTGGATCCCAAGAATAAACAGATAGTCGTGGAGGCTCATCTTGTGGCTCCGACTCCGGGGCTGGTGCAAGGTTCCGATAGGCTTGAACAGCCGACCACGGAACGATGTGTGGTTCTGCAAACAAGTTAAACAAAGAAGGAGCAGGCAAGGTAATAGTCTCAGGGTGATGTTTATCAAAGTATAATTTATATTTGAGCTCCCCATCGCGACTCTTAACAAGAAAATCATGCGCTATCATACTCTTGTAATCTAAATAAGCACGGGGCAGCGCTGTTTCTTCTTTCTTCGCATGCCTAATAGGTATTTCAAAATATTCAGCTAGGCGTGAAGCATAAATGCCTCCAAAGATGGGGCCCTTAGTGCGGCTCAAACTCAACCGTCTAGCAACAATTCCACCCATACTAACAGAGTTATTGTGGTATAAACCATGGAGCAAAATAATAATATCAGGAATACTAAGGTTCCCATAGTTCCCGCGTCCACTCAAGCAATGACTAGCAAATAAGGCAAAGTAGCGTAAAACAGGATAATGTATGCTAGTGATCCTCGCGTCAGAAACCTTCCTGGTTTCTCCCACCGTGATAGTGTTAATAAAAGCCTCTACTTCATTACGGTGGGGTTCATCTAAGGTGCCCTCAAAGGGTATTCTGCAAACCTCGCAGAATTCAGCTAATGTCATCTCTTTAACAACGTCATATAAATGAAACTCTACTGTTGGAGGTGATTTCTTAGGGAAAAAGTAGAAGTTTTGCACAAAAGTATTTGTGAGTAAGAGATACTGATGACGTTGGTCATGGAGGAAGTTGGTGAGGCCGGCGTTCTCAATCAATAAATAGAAATCTTCATAAATCCCGGCTCTCCTCAAGAAGTCATCGGAGGGCCATTCACACGGCCGGACCTCCGCGGTGCGAGGTAAATTGAATTTGGGCTTCTCCTCTTCTTCCTTTTTGTTTCTCCTTAGAGCTTCGGCTCGACGAGCCCCTCAAAAGTCTCTTCATTATTTCTGAAACAATCTGAAATTTTTAGTAACTTCAAATAAAAGTGAACCAACTTCAATAAAATTGATAGTAACAACTCCCACAAGTGCCTAGAGCATATATCAAGCATTAGAACTACTTGGAACCATATAAATTTGACATGCAAGCTCAAGAACATGGTCACCTATGCAGCACAAATTTGCAATGAATAAAGCACTAGAACAAAAACTAATTGGACCAATGGAGGAGTCACATACCAAGGAACAATCTCCCCAAGCAGTTTTGCGAGAGGTGCTTTGAGCAAGGAGATCGAAAATCGCAGCAACGGGGGCTGGAACTCGTGCTTGAGTTGGTTTTTCGTGTTTGTGCGAGGTAGAGGAAGAAGATGGGTGCAGGAATAAGTGGAGGAGGGCCACCGTGGGCCCACAAGGCAGGGGGCGCGCCCAGGGGGGTAGGGCGCGCCCTCCACCCTCGTGGCCAGGTGGCAGCTCCCCCCGTGGTAATTTTTGCACAGTAAATTCTCAAATATTCCTGAAAAAATCATATTAAATTGGCATGGCATTCTGAGGACTTTTATTTTTGGGATATTTTTTATATTGCACGGATAAGTCAGGAAACAGGCAGAAAAAAATATACTATTTTACTTTATTTCTACTAAGTAACAGAAAATATAAAGAGGGTACAGAAGGTTGTGCTTCTAGTTTCATCCGTCTGATGCTCATCAAAAAGAATCCACTAACAAGGTTGATCAAGTCTTGTTAACAAACTCATTCCGATTAACATGGAACCGGAGAAAGTTCGAATAACACTATGTTACCTCAACGGGGATATGGACATTCCCAATAATAAGTATATCATATTTCTTCTTGACAGTAGGGAGAGGAAATTCAAAACCTCCAAATATAATCGATGGAATTTTTCCAATAGAGTTAATACTATAAACTTGAGGTTGTTTCCTCGGAAAGTGTACCATATGCTCATTACCATTAACATGAAAAGTGACATTGCCTTTGTTGCAATCAATAACAGCCCCTGCAGTATTAAGGAGAGGTCTTCCAAGAATAATGGACATACTATCATCCTCGGGAATATCAAGAATAACAAAGTCCGTTAAAATAGTAACGTTTGCAACCACAACAGGCACATCCTCACAAATACCGACATGTATAGCAGTTGATTTATCAGCCATTTACAAAGATATTTCAGTAGGTGTCAACTTATTCAAGTCAAGTCTACGATATAAAGAGAGAGGCATAACACTAACACCGGCTCCAAGATCACATAAAGCAGTTTTAATATAATTTCTTTTAATGGAGCATGGTATAGTAGGCTCTCCGGGATCTCCAAGTTTCTTTGGTATTCCACCCTTAAAAGTATAATTAGCAAGCATGGTGGAAATTTCAGCTTCCAGTATCTTTCTTTTATTAGTAATGATATCCTTCATATACTTAGCATAAGGATTTGTTTTGAGCACATCAGTTAATCGCATACGCAAAAAGATGGGTCTAATCATTTCAGCAAAGCGCTCAAAATCCTTATCATCCTTTTTCTCGGATGGTTTGGGAGGAAAAGGCATGGGTTTCTGAACCCATGGTTCCCTTTCTTTACCATGTTTCCTAGCAACGAAGTCTCTTTTATCATAACGTTGATTCTTTGATTGTGGGTTATCAAGATCAACAACAGGTTCAACTTCTGCTTCATTATCATTACTAGGTTGAGCATCAACGTGAACATTATCATTAACATTATCACTAGGTTCATGTTCATTACCAGATTGTGTTTCAGCATCAGACATAGAGATATCATTTGGATTATCAGGTGGTTCAGCAACAGGTTCACTAGAAGTTTGCACAGTTCTATCATTTTTCTTTTTCCTCCTTTTAGAAGAACTAGGTGCATCAATATTGTTTCTCTAAGAATCTTGCTCGATTCTCTTAGGGTGGCCTTCAGGATACAAAGGTTCCTGAGTCATTCTACCAGTTCTAGTAGCTACTCTAGCAGCATAATCATTTTCCTTACTATTCATTTCATCAAGCACTTCTTTCTGAGCTTTAAGTACTTGTTCTACTTGAGTGGTAACCATAGAAGCATGTTTGCTAACAAGTTTAAGTTCACCTCTAATATCAGCCATATAATCACTCAAGCATTTAATCCTAAAGGTATTCTGTTTTAATTGTCTACCAAAATAAGCATTAAAGTCATCTTGCTTAAACATAAAGTTATCAAACTCATCCAAGCACTGACTAGCAATTTTAGTACGAGGGACTTCAGCTTTATCATACCTATAGAGAGAATTTACCTTTACTACCTGTGTCGGGATATCGGGAGGTTCTTCAGTAAATAAGTAATTGAGATCATACACTTCTTCAACAGGCGGTAAATTAAGACCATGTATTTCTTCAATAGGAGGTAAATTCTTAACATCTTCAGCTTTAATACCTTTTTCTTTCATAGATTTCTTTGCCTCCAGCATATCTTCGGGACTGAGAAATAGAACACCTCTCTTCTTCGGAGTTGGCTTTGGACTAGGCTCAGTAATTGGCTCAGGAGCTGGCTCGGGAGGTAGCTCGGGAGGCGCCCAATTATTTTCATTTGCCAACATATTATTCAATAGAATTTCAGCGTCATCTGGTGTTCTTTCTCTGAAAAGAGAACTAGCACAACTATCCAGGTAATCTCTGGAAGCATCAGTTAGTCCATTACGAAAGATATCAAATATTTCAGGTTTCTTAAGAGGATGATCAGGCAAAGCATTAAGTAACTTGAGAAGCCTCCCCCAAGCTTGTGGGAGACTCTCTTCTTCAATTTGCACAAAGTTGTATATTTCCCTCAAAGCAGCTTGTTTCTTATGAGCAGGGAAATATTTAGCAGAGAAGTAATAAATCATATCCTGGGGACTTTGCACACAACCAAGATCAAGAGAATTAAAGCATTTCTTAGCATCACCCTTTAATGAGAATGTTAATATTTTGAGTAAATAAAGGTAGCGCGATCTCTCATTATTAGTAAACAGGGCAGCTATATCATCTAACTTTCCAAGATGTGCCACAACAGTTTCAGATTCATAGCCATAAAAAGGATCATATTCAACCAAAGTAATTATATCCGGATCAACAGAAAAATCATAATAATCCTGATCGGGAACACAAATAGGTGAAGTAGCAAAAGCAGGGCCGGGTCTCATCCTATCTCTAAAATATTCTTTACTCCACTTAACTAGCAACCTCTTACGTTCAAGACTATCCTGGCAAGCAAGAACATCTTCAATAGATTCAGCATTAAAAAGATAACCCTCAGGAATAGCAGGCATATTTTCATCATCACTAACATCATTGTGTTCAGTTTCAATAATTTCTCTTTCTCTAGACCTAGAGATTTGTTCATCTAGAAATTCACCAAGGGGCACAGTAGTATCAAGCATAGAAGTAGTTTCATCATAAGTATCATGCATAGCAGAAGTGGCATCATCAATAACATGCGACATATCGGAACGAATAGCAGAAGTAGGTTTAGGTGTCGCTAGCTTACTCATAACAGAAGGTGAATCAAATGCAGAGCTAGATGGTAGTTCCTTACCTCCCCTCGTAGTTGAGGGATAATTTTTTGTCTTAGCGTCTTTCAAGTTCTTCATAGTGTCCAGCAGATATAAATCCCAAGTGACTCAAAGAATAGAGCTATGCTCCCCGGCAACGGCGCCAGAAAAAGGTCTTGATAACCCACAAGTATAGGGGATCGCAACAGTTTTCGAGGGTAGAGTATTCAACCCAACTTTATTGATTCGACACAAGGGGAGCCAAAGAATATTCTCAAGTATTAGCAGCTGAGTTGTCAATTCAACCACACCTGGAAACTTAATATCTGCAGCAAAGTGTTTAGTAGCAAAGTAATATGATAGTGGTGGTAACGGTAACAAAGTAAAGGCAGCAAAAGTAATGTTTTTGGTATTTTTGTAGTGATGATAACAGTAGCAACGGAAAAGTAAATAAGCGTAAACCAGTATATGGAAAACTCGTAGGCACCGGATTAGCGATGGATAATTATGCCAGATGCGGTTCGTCATGTAACAGTTACAACATAGGGTGACACAGAACTAGCTCCAGTTCATCAATGTAATGTAGGCATGTATTCCGTATATAGCCATACGTGCTTATGGAAAAGAACTTGCATGACATCTTTTGTCCTACCCTCCCGTGGCAGCGGGGTCCTATTGGAAACTAAGGGATATTAAAGCCTCCTTTTAATAGAGAACCGGAACAAAGCATTAGCACATAGTGAATACATGAACTCCTCAAACTATGGTCATCACCGGGAGTGGTCCCGATTATTGTCACTTCGGGGTTGCCGGATCATAACACATAGTAGGTGACTATAGACTTGCAAGATAGGATCAAGAACACACATATATTCATGAAAACATAATAGGTTCAGATCTGAAATCATGGCACTCGGGCCCTAGTGACAAGCATTAAGCATAGCAAAGTCATAGCAACATCAATCTGAGAACATAATGGATACTAGGGATCAAACCCTAACAAAACTAACTCGATTACATGATAAATCTCATCCAACCCATCACCGTCCAGCAAGCCTACGATGCAATTACTCACGCACGGCGGTGAGCATCATGAAATTGGTGATGGAGGATGGTTGATGATGACGACGACGACGAATCCCCCTCTCCGGAGCCCCGAACGGACTCCAGACCAGCCCTCCCGAGAGAGATTAGGGCTTGGTGGCGGCTTCGTATTGTAAAACACGATGAAACTTTCTCTCTGATTATTTTTCTCCCCGGAAGCCGATATATGGAGTTGGAGTTGGCGTCGGAGGGCCACCAGGGGGCCCACGAGGTAGGGGGGCGCGCCTAGGGGGAGGGGCGCGCCCCCCACCCTCATGGACACGGTGTGGGCCCCCTGGTCTTCATCTTTGGCGAGGATTTTTTATTATTTATTCTAAGATATTCCGTGGAGTTTCAGGTCATTCCGAGAACTTTTTGTTTTCTGCACATAAAACAACACCATGGCAATTCTGCTGAAAACAGCGTCAGTCCGGGTTAGTTCCATTCAAATCATACAAGTTAGAGTCCAAAACAAGGGCAAAAGTGTTTGGAAAAGTAGATACGACGGAGACGTATCACCTATATATCCTAACCAAGATCTGAACTTTCATGTTCCACTTGTTCATCAAATGTTTTTGCTTCACAACTCTCTTGGTGAAGCCTATCCCCCAAACTGTACTATAGGATATCACACCAAAGGCTTCAGAATGGATTATGGATAGTGGCTGCACCAACCACATCATTGGTGATCGAAGTCTTCTAATGGATTCAACCCTATGCCCGTCTGATAAAAGTCAAATCACATTTGCTGACACGGGTAAAAGTAAGGTATTGGGTGTTGGTAGAGTTGCAATCTCAAAGGATCAGCACATGGATAAAGTGATGCTTGTTAAATCCCTTGGTTTCAACTTAATGTCTGTGTCAATGCTATGTGATTTGAACATGATTGTGATATTTGGAAAATATCATTGTCTTGTCCTTATGGAATCTGACAAATCTCTAGTCTTTGAAGGGTATCGAAAAGATGATCTGTATATGGTAGATTTCTCAGCAGGACCACAGTTAGCCGTATGTCTTCTAGCAAAAGCTTTAGAGTGCTGGCTCTGGCATCGGAGGCTAGGACATGCGGGTATGAGGAACTTGTACTCTCTCACGAAGAAGAAGCATGTCGTGGGCATCGAGGGAGTCAAGTTCAAGAAGGATCATCTGTATAGTGCCTGTGAAGCTGGGAAGATGACT
Organism: Triticum timopheevii; assembly: GCA_963921465.1. Classification (NCBI taxonomy): domain Eukaryota; kingdom Viridiplantae; phylum Streptophyta; class Magnoliopsida; order Poales; family Poaceae; genus Triticum; species Triticum timopheevii. Next base: position 577,750,135 of record OY997270.1, on the reverse strand, counting down.
AGGGCCAAGCATCCCTCAAAGACAGTCATGACGACATCACAACCCTTCGAGATGCTTCACATGGACTTATCCGGCCCTAGTCATTACTCTACTCTTACTACCACTTCTTGTCTCTATGGCTTCGTCATTGTTGATGATTACTCAAGATACACATGCGTGCATATAATCCTCTACAAGACTGAAGTACAGGATGTCTTCAGACGATTCGCCAACTGTGCCATGACGAACTATGGCGTGAAGATCAAGGACATAAGAAGTGACAACGGCACAAAATTCAAGAACACCGGCCTCGACACTTATCTTGATACACCGGGCATCACTCATGAGTTTTCTGATCCTTACACACCTCAGCAGAATGGCATTATGGAGCGCAAGAACAGAACCCTCATTGAGATGGCTCGGATGATGCTTGATGAGTACAAGACTCCAAGGAAGTTCTGGCCTGAAGCCATTGATACTGCATGCCATGTCATCAATCGTGTTTATCTTCACAAGCTTCTAAAGAAGACATCATATGAGCTGCTAACTGGTAAGAAGCCAAACGTCAGTTACTTCAGAGTATTTGGTGCTAGGTGCTAGATCAAGGATCCATATCACACTTCAAAATTTGCACCGAAAGCACATGAAGGTTTTATGCTTGGTTACGGAAAGGATTCGCACTCCTACAGAGTCTTCAACCTATTTCACTATAAAGTGGTTGAAACTGTGGATGTGCGGTTCGATGAGACTAACGGCTTGTAAAGAGAGCACTTGCCAATTGTGCTAAATGAAGTTACTCCTAGTGAATCTATCAAGCTCATGGGTACTGGAGAAATCATACCTTCAGAATCTCATGCTGAAGACGAACTCATCGTTGCACCAAGTCAACCTAAAGACAATGCTCAGCCTGAAGTCAATGCTGAAACTGAAGACAATGATCTGCAAGGGCAAAGTATTTGTCCAGTTCATCCCCGTGTTGCAAATGAAGTACAGATTGAGAAGATAATTGATAGCATCAGTGCACCTGGTCCACTCACTCGTTCAAGAGAAACACAACTAGCAAATTTCTGTGGGTACTTCGCATTTGTCTCTGTATCCGAACTCAAGAAAGTTGCTAAAGCCTTTATGGAACCTGAATGAATTCAAGCTATGCAAGAAGAGCTTCATCAGTTCGAGCTGAACAATGTATGGGAACTGGTCAAGTGTCCCGATCCTCGCAAGCACAATATCATTGGCACCAAACGGATCTATCACAACAAACAAGATGAGCATGGTCAAGTGGTCAGGAACAAGGCTCATCTAGTTGCTTAAGGCTACACTCAAGTAGAAGGAATTGACCTCGATGAAACATTTGCTCCTGTGACAAGGCTTGGAACTATTCACATACTGCTAGCCTATGCCAACCATCACAACATTCTTTTGTACCAAATGGATGTGAAGAGTGCCTTTCTTAATGTCAAGATTGAAGAAGAAGTGTATGTTGCACAACCACCTAGCTTTGAAGATCCAAAACATCCTGATATGGTATACAAGCTCAACAAGACACTGTATGGCCTCAAACAAGCTCCTCGCGCTTGGTATGACACACTCAAAGACTTCCTAAAGAGCAAAGGCTTCAAACCTGGTTCTCTAGATCCGACACTCTTCATGAAGACATATGATGGTGAACTGTTTGTGTGCCAAATCTATGTGGATGACATTATCTTCGGCTGCACTGACAAAAGTTACAGTGATGAGTTTGGGCACATGATGCAAGAGCAATATCAGATGTCCATGATGGGTGAGCTGAAGTTTTTCCTTCATCTTCAAATCTGTCAGCAGAGCAACGACATCTTCATATCACAAGAGAAATACCTCAAAGATTGCCTGAAGAAGTTTGGAATGCAAGACTGCAAAGGATACATGACGCCAATGCCAACCAAAAGTCATTTGAGCTCTGACGACAATGGTAAAGAATTCGATCGAAAGCGTCACATTGAATCACCTGAAGCCAGTTCTTACCTGACTAGCAGACAAAAGCCATTCATTGTGCTAAAGCCTATCAGTCTAAATATTATGGCTTCATAAATGTCTGCACGCAAGGGTGGCAGGCAACACCGTGGCAACACTGCACTAGATTTGCCTCCTAATCTATACGAACAGTACAAGTCAGATCCTGAGGAGAGTTACAACCAGCGCAAAACTTGGATACAGTGGATCCGAATATATTGGGCTGAGGAATGGTTCAAGTACAGGTTCATCATGCCTGAATATGCTGAAAAGAATGCCATCAAGCGACCATGGGGTGACTACCTCTACTGTGGCTTGGTGCCAAAGAGTAAGGCTGAAGCCATTGAGCGGAGATTCTATCCGTGCATGGTCAGAGGACCACAACCTGAAGTTGCCGACCCATCTTCTCTATTATGGTGTCGTGATGACAATCTGTTCAAACGCAACTATCAGTTTGCTAAAGATTCAGCTGCCAAGAACTACAAGGAGTTCGGCCCCAACTTCAACCCTGGCCCCTCCGCTCCAAGATCTGATGGGACACCTGAAGCTAATGAGAACAGAATTGGCCCCTTTGCTAATTTTGATGGGCTGCTGTCTCACATTGCCGCTCAAAGAGCAGCTGTGGAGCAATCTACGGGAGAAGCTGATTCTGAAGATGCTCCCTCACCTCCAAAGGAGAAAAAGATGAAGAAGACAAAAGCTTCAAAGCCATCTCCTTCACCAAAAGCTTCGACAAGGAAGACTCTAAAGACTGCACCGCCCAAATCCAGTGTGCAGTCTGAAGACTTATTTCGCGTGTCCAAGAGGACCAAGAAGCCATTGCCCAAGAAGGCCACTGGGCAACGTCTGACACCGTATGCTGTTCTGCGCAACGAAGATGAAGCCATTGATCTGTCAAGTGATGAAGATCTTGGCGATGATGCTCTGGAAATGCTTATCAAGAGCAAGCAGGAGGCTGAAATCTTCAATGATATGCCCCTCTTTGATGTTGATATTCTGAATAACTTCATCGATGAGTGGTTCGACAACCAGGACATCAGTATTGATGATCTTCAGCTCCCTGCGGACATCAACGTCACCTTGCATGGAGCCATTTCTGGTGAATTGGCCTTGGCTCAGAAGATTGTCGAGCTAAAAAACAAGATTTATTATGAGAAGGCTCACTTCAAGAAGAACATGGCCAAGCTCAGCGTGGCAGATGTCCAAATCTTCAAGAAGATGTTGCATGACCTCAAGGCCTCACACTCCAAGTCCTCACACTATGGAAACAACTTACAATCGCGAGAGGGAGTTAGTCACAGTGCAGCAGCGACCCCAAGTACAGAAGCCAAAGCCCATGCTGCCAAGGCTTGCAGGTGCTGCTACAACACCAGGATATTTCAGTGTCAATAGCTTCAGAGCACACAATACCTTCTTTGACAGTGACAAGAATCCATACTCGAAGCCAAGAATCTCTTCAAATCGCATCTGGAGCCATCAACAGCGCAATTATTACTCGTGTGTTCTCTACTCAAGAGAGAATCTTTCCTCACATGCGCCTTGATTGTGAAGCTATGGCTGGGCTCCGCTATCTTGAAGATGCTCTGAATTGCTTTCGGGGTGCTGGCCTTCTGGAATTTGTCACAGCCAAAGAGCACTGGAATGAAGAGCTTCTGATGCAGTTCTATGCTACTCTTCACATTCGTGGCTACTACCGGGATCCGAAGACATGGATCCTTGAGTGGATGTGATGACCCACAAGTGTAGGGGATCTATCGTAGTCCTTTCGATAAGTAAGAGTGTCGAACCCAACGAGGAGCAGAAGGAAATGACAAGTGGTTTTCAGTAAGGTTTTCTCTGCAAGCACTGAAATTGTAGGTAACAGATAGTTTTGTGATAAGATAAATTGTAATGAGTAATAAGCAATGAAAGTAAATAAAGTGCAGCAAGGTGGCCCAATCCTTTTTGTAGCAAAGGACAAGCTCGGACAATTTCTTATAATGAGAAAAGAGCTCCCGAGGACACATGGGAATTATAGTCAAGCTACTTTTCATCACGCTCATATGATTCGCGTTCGGTACTTTGATAATTTGATATGTGGGTGGACCGGTGCTTGGGTACTGCCCTTACTTGGACAAGCATCCCACTTATGATTAACCCCTATTGCAAGCATCCGCAACTACAAAAGAATTATTAAGGTAAACCTAACCACAACATTAGACATATGGATCCAAATCAGCCCCTTACGAAGCAACGCATAAACTAGGGTTTAAGCTTCTGTCACTCTAGCAACCCATCATCTACTTATTACTTCCCAATGCCTTCCTCTAGGCCCAAATAATGGTGAAGTGTCATGTAGTCGACATTCACATAACACCACTAGAGGAAAGACAAAATACATCTCATCAAAATATCGAACGAATACCAAATTCACATGACTAATAATAGCAAGACTTCACCCATGTCCTCAGGAACAAACGTAACTACTCACAAAGCATATTCATGTTCATAATCAGAGGAGTAATAATACGCATTAAGGATCTGAACATATGATCTTCCACCAAGTAAACCAATTAGCATCAACTACAAGGAGTAGTCAACACTACTAGCAACCCACATGTACCAATTTGTGGTTTTAGATACAAGATTGGATACAAGAGATGAACTAGGGTTTGAGAGGAGATGGTGCTGGTGAAGATGTTGATGGAGATTGACCCCCTCCCGATGAGAGGATCGTTGGTGATGACGATGGTGATGATTTCCGCCTCCCGGAGGGAAGTTTCCTCGGCAGAACAGCGCTGCCGGAGCTCTAGATTGGTTCCGCCAAGGTTCCGCCTCGTGGCGGCGGAGTTTCGTCTTGTAAGCTTGCCTCTGATTTTGTCTAGGGTAAAAGCCTTCATATAGCAGAAGATGGGCACCGGAGGGCCACAAGGGGGCCCAGGAGACAGGGGGCGCACCTAGTAGGGGTGGGAGCGCCCCCACCCTCCTGGCCAGGGTGTGGGCCCCCTCGTGTGCTTTCTTTGCTCAATAATTCTTATTAATTCCAAAAATAACTTTCGTGGAGTTTTAGGATTTTTGGAACTGTGCAGAATAGGTTTCCAATATTTGCTCCTTTTTTAGCCAGAATTCCAACTGTCGGCATTCCCCCTCTTCATGGTAAACCTTGTATAATAAGAGAGAATAGCCATAAGTATTGAGATATAAAGTGTAATAACAGCCCATAATGCAATAAATATCGATATAAAAGCATGATGCAAAATGGACGTATCAACTCCCCCAAGCTTAGACCTCGCTTGTCCTCATGCGGAATCCGAAATCAAAAAATATGTCCACATGTTTAGAGATAGAGGTGTCGACTAAAATAAAATACGGACATGAGGGCATCATGATCATTCTCATAACAGCAATATAAATAGATTTTATCATAAGATTTCCTATGCTCAAGTAACGATCAATTCACAATGTCAAGCATGGTTCAGAAACTTCATTGGGAACTAACAAACTAAAATCTCAATCATTGAAGCAATTGCAATTTATCAGAACATGAGAAAGATTCAAGAATAGTGCCTTTCAGCAAGTCCACATACTCAAGTATAATGTAGTCTTCTACAATTGCTAACACTCACGCAATACTTGTGGTTATGGAGTTTCAACCGGACACTAAGAAAGATAGGGGCTTATTGTGTTTCCTCCCAACGTATTCACCTTTGGGTGATGTCAACAATAATAATTCATGCTAACTTACAAGAAGGGAGAAGTCAGTTGATTCCTCCGAAGAACCGGAAGCGAAGCGCTATGCCGGGGCGAGGGGACGGGAAAAGAAACTGCTCCGAAGAAAGATATTGGGGTTCCCAATGCTTCTCCAGCCCAACGAGATGCGCCAACCTCGGGATGCTTTACTCCTAACCCCACGGCGGTTCCAAGATGGAGCTTAACCTAAGTCTCGGTTAAGAATGACAATGATCTACGTTTCACACGGCGCATGATTCCATGGATAGTTTCATTCGAGATCGTGATGGAGGACATAGCTTACGATCATTGGCTTTGATATCCAATTGGATATATATATATATCAAGATCTTTCAAACACGAGGAGCTTGCCAAAGGATAAAATGAAAAAGGGAAAGGTGAAGATCACCTTGACTTAAGCATAAAGTAAAAGCACAAAGTTAAAGATAGGCCCTTCGCAGAGGGAAGCAGAGGTTGTCATGTGCTTTGGGGGTTGGATGGACAAAATCTTAATGCAAAAGAATGTCACTTTATATTGCCACTTGTATATGGACCTTTATTATGCAGTCCGTCACTTTTATTGCTTCCATAACAAGCTCGTATAAAGCTTATTTTCTCTGCACTAATAAGTAATACATATTTAGGGAGTAATTTTTATTGCGTGCAACATGACAACTTACTTGAAGGATGTTACTCAATCCATATGTAGGTATGGTGGACTCTCATGGCAAAACTGGGTTTAAGGATATTTGGAAGCACAAGTAGTATCTCTACTTGGTGCAAGGAATTTGGCTAGCGTGAGGGGGAAAGGCAAGCTCAACATGTTGGGAAGATCAATGACAATATACTTTAACTGAGATGTGAGAAAACATAAACCATTACATTGTCTTCCTTGTCCAACATCATCTCTTATAGCATGTGATACTTAATGAGTGCTCCCAATCATAAAAGATGTCCATGATAATATATTTGCATGTGAAAACTTCTCTTTCCTATTACACTACAAAAAAAGACACATCTGTGACATTTTGGGTCGAACGGATTTTTTTCCTGTCATACATATGACACTTCTATGACGATAATTGTGAAAAAACCCGGTATCATCATAGATGTGGTGGGCTCCTACTTCTATGACAAAAAATCATGACAGAAAATGGGCTTTTCATCTTGGGCGGGCCGAAGACGCAGCTGCATGACATTCTTTGGGCCGTCCATGACGGAAAAAACCGTGGTAGAAGCGAGGGGGAGGAAAATTTTGGGGAGTTGCCGGTTATGGTGGGAGGTCGGGGGCCGAGCGATGCGCGTTTCTCTCGTACACATGTGAGGCGTTGGCTCTAACTAAACCCGAGCGAGGCGTTGGGCTCTAACTGAACCCGAGCGATTGCACTGCAGGCTACGCGTTACAGAACCCGAGCGATCGATCGATGGCTGTTAACTGAACCCGATGGAGCGATTCCTTCGCTACTGCTGCTAACTGAAGCCGATCGATTGGATGAACAGTGAGCGTTGCGCGCGGGGGGGGGGGGGGGGTGGATGAACAGTGAGCGGTGGCGTTGCCTCTGGATGAACAGGACCCTGTGGTGTGGAGGGCTGGATGAACAGTAGACGGCGGAGGGGTGGCCGTGGAGGGGTGATTGAACAGGACCCCGTGGTGTGGAGGGCTGGATGAACAATATACGGTGGAGGGCTGGATGAACAGTAGACGGTGGAGGGGTGGTTGAATAGTAGCCGGTGGAGTAGCGCGGGGTGGAGGCTGGATGAATAGGAGCCCGTGGAGGCTGGAGGAGGTCGACGGTAGCCCGTGGAGGCTGGAGGAGGTCGACGGTGGAGATGAACATCATCCCGTGGAGTCCCGTTTTGCGGTACGCCACACCCCTCCCGATGAACAGGACCCCCGTTTCGACCGTAGTTGGTCCGTTTCCTCCGTTTTGCGGTACGCCACACCCCTCCCGATCAACAGGACCCCCATTTCAACCGTAGGAGGTCCGTTTCGTCCGTTTTGCGGTACGCCACACCCCTCCCAATCAACATGACCCCCGTTTCGACCGTAGGAGGTCCGTTTCCTCCGTTTTGCGGTACGCCACACCGCTCCCGATCAACAGGACCCCCTTTCGATCGTAGGAGGTCCGTTTCCTCCGTTTTGCGGTACGCCAGGCCCCTCCCGATCAACAGGATCCCGTTTCGAACGTGGCCGATTGAACACAGGGCCGTTTCCTCTATTGTGCGGTACGCCAGGCCTCGTTTCCATTGCCTGTTCCATCCAAGCCCTCCCGATGAACACGACCACGCATTCCGTTCCAACCCAGCCGGTTGGTTCCCCATGAACATGACGACGACGTTGTTTCTCCGTTTCGACCCAGCCATGTACGTATGCGCGAGTAGGCGTTCGAGACCCTGCCCGTATGTACGTACGTGGCCGTATTTTCTTTCTTGCACCCTCGCCGATGTACGTATGTGTACATGCTACATGCGCGCCTCTACTACGACACGTGCACGCCTCTACTACGACACGTGCGTGCCTCTACATCGACCAGTATGTACGTACATGTTCGCGACCAGAATGACAACGCTACGTACGCTTCGACCAGGTGGGTTCGGACTGCCAGACACTTCCTTGCCTACGAAGATGTATCTTGTGGGTCCCAACAGTCAGGGGGGCGAATCGTTTTTTTGCCCGGACGCACTTCCTTGCGTGCGAAGATGTAGCTGGTGGGTCCCAGCAGTTAGGGGGGTGAATCGTTTTTTTTTCGGACGCACTTCCTTGCGTGCGAAGGTGTCGCTAGTGGGTCCCAGCGGTCAGGGGGGCGAATCATTTTGTTTTTTTGCCCGGACGCACTTCCTTGCGTGCGAAGATGTAGCTGGTGGGTCCCAGCAGTTAGGGGGAAATGTTTTTTCATGAAATACAGTGGCCCGTCCGGTGGGTCCCAGCTGTCAGGTGGAGGAATCATTATTTTCCGCGTAATAAGGAGGCACTTCCTTGCTGCGGCCGTGGACCCAGCTGTCAGCCTCTCCACGTACAGTCCACGTCCGATGGAAGTCGTTCCTTGACCATGTTGACCATGTTAACCACGCCGCGCCGAGAGCACCAGGGTGGTGGACGACGGCGACGCCTAGGAAGGGGACGACGGGGAGCCGGGGAAGACGCGACAGTGGAAGCCCGCGCGGAGAGGTGTACGAGGGTTCACTGGTTCGGCTGCGATGTGAGGCTGCCGTCGCCGCAGAGCTTGGCCAGCGGTGGGAATAGTAGGGGGCGGTGAGGCCTCCACAGCAGCACAGCTGGCCATGGGAGGCAGGAGCATGCGGCACGACCGGCGCTGCTTTGGGTGGCTGGAGCTAGAATCGTTCATATTGACTAAAGTTGACAAAGGCCCCCGTCCCAGTCAACTTAGTAGGCCCACAAGTCAGCCTCCCACCATGGTGGGTCCCAGCCAGCAGGGGGAGTATTCATTTTTTTGTGCGTAATAAGGAGGCACTTGCGGTGGGTCCGAGCTAATAGCGCGGGGAACGTTTTTTTCGCGAAATACGCTGGCCCGTCCGGTGGGTCCCAGCAGTCAGGGGGAAACATTTTTTTGTGAAATAAGGTGGCCCGTCCGGTGGGTCCCTGCTGTCAGGTGGAGGAACAATTATTTTGCGCGTAATAAGGAGGCACTTCCTTGCGTCCGCCTGGACCCAGCTGGCAGCCTCTCCACGTATAGTACTCTTCCAATGGAAGTCGGTCGTTGACCATGTTGACCACGCCGCGCCGAGAGCACCAGGGCGGTGGTCTGGACGACGGCGAGGTCTAGGAAGGGGACGACGCGGAGCCGGGGAAGACGCAATAGTGTTAGCCCACGCGGAGAGGAGTACGAGGGTTCACTGGTTCGGCTGCGGTGTGAGGCTGCCATCGCCGCAGAATAACAGGGGGTGTGGGTGAGTAGAGGGATGGCCTGGCCAGCGGTGGGAGTAGTACGGGGCGGTGAGGCCTCCGCAGCATCACAGCCGGCCACGGGAGGCAGGAGCACGCGACACGACCGTCGCTGCTTTGGGCGTCTGGAGCAAGAAGACCAGAGGTTGAAGAAGCACTACGGCCATTGGATGGACATCATATGATCACTACAGCTAGAATCATTTATATTGACTAAGTTGACAAAGCCCTTGGTACGTGTCAACTTAGTAGGCCCACAACTCGGATTTGGCAGAGAACATATAGCCCATTTGCGATTTTTAAGAATGTACAGCCCATTTTTCAATTCTAATGGAATTTACTACAGCCCATTTACAGTTTGTTAAAAGTACAACCCAACTTCTAGCTAGGACAACGATTAATAATTTCAAACAACCGCTCAAAACAGAATTCAAAAAAAAATTCCCACATTTTGATGGGATCCGAAATATTTTTATCCGAAATTTCTAGTCGGGTTAAATATAATTTCAAAATAAAGTTATATCACGTTAAAATCCAACGAAATATTACGCGCGCAATAAGTAATGAAATTAAAATTTCCAAATTCCAAAAAAATACATTTTTCAAACTAATTACGTGTTTGGTGCATAGTAATTGCCCAGTTATTATAATTACATCCCATTTATTATTTCTTAAATTCCATTTTCTTGTTAAGCCTAATGCATACCTCCTAGGAAACTTTGCAGCCCAGTGGGGCGGATAACAAGTTGACCCGGATATTGTGTACAACTGTCGGCCCAGTTGGATTGCTGATGTTGAAAAAAAGGCCTGTGTAGTACAGTACAACCTAACATGGTTACTCAGCCCACATTCAGCGACGCCGGAAAGGCCCAAACAAGGCTTCTGTACAACTTTTTGAAGTCACTGAGCTCAATTAATAACTTAAGAAAAAAGTTAGATTACAGTGGGACCTAATTAAAAGCTGTCACGAGCAAATAAATAATTCAACGGGTCCCACTTGTGCGTGCGCGTGTGTGTGTGCGTGTGTCTGTGTGTGTGTGTGTGTGTGAGAGAGAGAGAGAGAGAGAGATAGAGAGAGAGACCCATCGATCGATGCTCGTAAATACATCTTTCAGCCATATGCATTGCTGATGCTCAGTAAAAACTTATATAGTTGACACAGTCATATAGAACATCATAGCACACTGAACTTGCATACAAAAATTTCACGCAGGCGGCACAATCAGGATGGAAGCAGTGGATCGCTACGGGAAGGGCTATGTTGAAACCAACAAAGTCGTGCATAATCGTTCATCGTCTTTATAAATGATGGAGAAATATCTTGAATGTTGTGCAAAGAAAACAGACAGACAACACAATAAGTTCTGCTAGCACATTAAGTTGACGTACAACCCATTCTAAAAAAAGTTCAGGTACAAAATTAGAATAGGTCACAATCAAATGTACTGGCATAACAGTGCTTCAGACCCATAGCTCATATTTAACTAGTACTATCTGACAAGATTCAGTTGTTACCTCAAATTAGAGCACATCCAGGTAGCCAGCCCTGCCTCTTCTCCCAAACAAGCAGTGGCCTCCGCCGCGCGATGGAGTAGGCCCTGTGCCATCCATCGTTCCGAGCAACACAGGGAAAGTCTGATGTTGACTCCTGTAATGGACGTCGTCGACAAACCCTGGCACCAGCGGCGGCGGCAGGACTTCGATTGATGGATTGACCACTTCTTCGAGATGCACGAACACTTGATACAGGTACATCCCTAACGTGGTCCGCAGCGGCCTTGGTGGCGATGAATAGTACAACCCAGGTTCCTGCACCGGTATCTCAACACCAATCACCTTCAGTATGGTGGACGGCTTCTTCATCCATGCCATAACAGTCAGAGCCCAGCTATCTGGAGGAACAAACATACTTACGAGCTCACCTCCAAGGTCGTTGATAAGCTCGTTCATGGACTCACTGTTCCAAGCACGTCGAGGCATGCCGTGGAAGGTAAGCTTTGTTAAAAACTCAAGCTCAGAGGGCACTGAGCCCCATCCTGGGTGCCACCGATCAAAGCTCACTAGCGCGCCATCGCAGAACAAATGCCAGGAAGATTCGAACACATGAATGCAGTCGAAATTTGTCCGGAACCTGACGAAGAAATCAACCAGTGGCGGACAGACTTCGACGAGCAAGTCACTTATTTGGATGCCGTGCGCAATGTCAAGAGCTTTGACAAGGTCGTCCGGCAAGACGGGAGGCCGGTCACCGTTGATGGTTACCATCAGCACTTTCCCGGCAAACTGGTCGTCAAGCGCCGCCATGCCACTGTTGAGCGACAACACGCAGCGACCGAAGGCAGGACGGACCTCAGGATCTCCAGCTCGGAGATCCGTGTTGACCAGCGACATGATAGTGCGCTTGAGTATAGGGAGTATAGGAGGGGGATTTGGCGGAACTGGAGTAGGAATCGAGATTCCAGAGGTGGGGGAGGGGTGGGAGACGGGGATGAAAAGGTAGCATGAATTTCGAGCACGTGCCAATATGCTTTCGGCGCGCAAGCGCACGAAAACACCGGTGGTGCCCACATGTCGGCCTAAGAGTCCTTATTCTTTCTTTTTTGGAGAGCCTGACCTTTTTTTCCAGGATCTTTTGAGAGCCCGGCCCGAGAGTCATAATTGACCTGTTTGGCATTGCGTTACTACTCGGCCCATATTCAACGACACCTCACTGGCCCAAACAAGTGTACATCATCGAAAAGGCAGTGAGCTCAAATTATATAACTTGAAAAAAGGAGATATACTCTGAACACTGGAGAATGGTGATGCCCTCATTTAGCCCACCAGTAGTTCGAGACAATAAACAGTTTGAAACGATGATATATACAACATTCAAACACTGACTAGTGACTACTACTGACATAAACAACAAGACATGATAGTTCATAACAAGTCTTGCTACACCACCAAAACGTACCAATATGAAGCGCTCAGACTCTCGTGATCCATACGAGAATGACATTCTAAACAGAAGCAACTATTACGTAGAAAGAGTGACATAGACGAGGATGACCAAATGACAAGGAATATGCATAACAAAAGAAAGACTACCCATCCAGAACCAGCAGCGAAGATAACAAAGTCATTCGAAGAGATGATCCAACACCATCATAATTTGCAGCCCCGCTTCAGCGACCAGTGATCCAGAGACACCAGTACTCCACCCTTTCGATGCAACAACCCAGTTACCTATCAACCTGAAGGCTTGAACCACATCACTGCCTGTCGTAATTGAGACATCCAAGGATCAAAGTTAATTCGGATGCCTTTGTCATTCTCACCTTCTTTTGGCTGCAGGCTGTATCGTTGACAATCAGGGGAGTTTGCTCCTGAACTCCTAGGGCTCGCCGTGTAGACACAGTTTTCCATAGCAAACAGAGCCTCTCTACCATCAAGGTCCTTTCCAACGGTGATCTCCTGGTTAATCAGATAATTGAGTCCGAGAAACAGAGAGTGTGAACCAAGGCTGTTTACCCGCCTCCAACTAAAAAATCCTAATGGCCCCAACAAGCTGGTATCCTGCTCATAGACGTAACAGCCACTATCCGGATACTCATGTATTACACGGTGCTTGTATACAGTGGGGTTTTTGCAATATAACTTTTCCGGCTCATGTGTCCAAATGATCATCAGTCTTTTGCCGTCGTCTGATCGAGCGAGGAACCAGTTGTGCTTCCCTGTTTTTGGCAAAGGTGGTGTAATTACAAAGGGCAGAAACTGTAGGGACACTGCATCATATCAAAAAGGACAGGCGTTGTTAATGTAAGATCAGCATTGTTCAGAGTATGAGTAGGATAATGCAAGAAACAACATTGATATGTCCCTGTTGGAACTGGGAGGAAAATACAGGGAAATGTATACTAGGTTCAAAAATATAGAAGTGCCATGCATGGTTATACTCATGTTATCTCGCAATCGATTCTTCACAGGAAACTACCATGTCATGCATGTTATGTAATCATGTTCTGTCCTCACAAACAAATTCTTCAAGGTAACTAACAGAACAAGCATTGTTATATACTCGTGTTCTGTGGGCAAAATTTTTGTGAGGATATTATTCTAGCCATTGATTGCTGAAGGGTGAATATAGGTATGTACACATGGTAAGCATTGCAGGATATCACTACTTCCAATATAGAGTTCTCCATATGCACATTTACTTCCCTAATGTATGGTTAGATGAAACCAACAATGTGGTGCATGTTTCTACATCATGGAAATGAGGAAACTAACATGGCCATTGATACACACTCATATTTAGTAGTAGTATATAGATTACTGTAAAATAAGGATAATATCCATATATTCCTAACCATTTGATTATTCAGGGTACAAATTGGCTGTAATGACATGGTCACAATCGCATGAATTAACTCATTCCAAATATAGTTGATTTACGGCATCTCTAATATATTGCCATAGTTCTACTCAAATTCTGCTCAAACGGGGATATGCCAATCATCACAAAAAGTTCAAACAGTGTCATGGCGTCATCATTAACATGAGACGGAAACAACTTACACGCGCCATCCCAGCAATGCGTGGTGCCATCTGCTTTGTCAATCGCGTAGATGATGCCATTGTGTTCAATAGCATCACAGAAGTGTGTATCAGCTTTGACGATGATCCATTGCAAGCCGAGTTGTCTCCAGCTAAAAAAGGCATCAGCGTAAATATAGGCGAGTCCGCGGTCGAACCAGGCAATTAGCTTGAAGTCTGCATAATTCGCATGTCATGTGGGTACTTGGCAGATTACAATCTTCTACAAAACAAGGTCTGACCAACTGACGTAGCAATCTAGATGACTTGGACTGCGATAGTAATACTCTATATAATCCAACGGAGGAAGGATAATCTCATGGGAGGTCTGGAAGTTCATGAGCACAAACTTTTTACCATCTTCTCTGAAGGTAGCCATCCAATGGGAGTTCATGTCGACCCAGTACATACCTGCCAAGAAGTTTTGGGCGATGGTGATCGGATCGATGTCGTGGGAAATGATGTACAACGACACACTACATACCTGCAAAGAAGTTTCGGCTAATGGAGATCGGATTGAAGTCGAGGGGCATCATGCACGCCTCCGTATCATGGTGAGCCAATCTCGCAAGACCAGATAGCAGGAAGCAGTGTGTCTTGAAAAGCTTAGGCCTTGCTTCGACGATGGCCGTGTGCATGTCCCTCGAGCATGCAGCCAGCCGCAGGGCGGTCAACATATCCATACACGAACAACAAGGCCGAGGATGTCACTAGGGAGATTGCTCCAATCGCGGCTCATATGGATGCTGCGCGGTTCGTGTTCGGCCATGGTGGAGTTTGGAAGGGGGCTTGATTTATGGAGGAGAAGGATGTCGGTGCTAGAGCGGCTAGCGAGGGAATAGTGGTACTGGGGGAGGCGAGTGAGGTGACGGTACACGGGGGCACAGTGAGATGGAGACGGAGACGGAGACGGAGAAGGAGATGGAGATAGAGTGGTGCTATGGGAGCGGAGAGGGAGACGAGGCGAGGCGCCAATGTGCTGTACAGCAGCGGTGACAGACTGCACAGTGCACAAGGTGAGGCTGACTTTGGTAACCCGAACACGCCGCCTCGCCTGGACCAGTGTCAGGCGCAGGGTGTTGTCACTTCACTGTGAGGACCGGATGAATAGTATTTTGACCATCAAGTGTACCACAGTTGTACTACTACTACTAGTAGTAGTAGGAACATGAGTACTCCAGTATTGTATAGCGGAAATAGGTCTCCCGTGCCAGCATGCCTGTTCACTTCATCGTTCAGGTATCATCCATATTGCGAGCAGAACCAAATTCTCGTGGATGCCCAATCAACACCCTACTGCAATGCATGTGGTGGTCGTTCTGGTGCATCAAGGACGGCATGCAGATCGTTCCACACTTGAGAAGAGGAAAAATGGAAAGGTAGAACGCGACAGCAGAGGAAGATAACACTGGCTAACGAGGCTGGGACGGGATCAAGCAGGAAGTTAATGCTCCACGCCTAAAGGTTTTGGGAAAATCTGATTTTCATAAGGTGACTTATAGTCACCTAAACGGAGGGAGTATTCCTTAACCAGAGAATGTTGTGTCTCCCACTCACGCGCTAAAAAAAAAGCTACGACACATTTTGTTTATCTGTTTGCATAGGTCCCACCTATCAGGAAGGATGGGCACGTACACAAACAGGTACGACTCCTCAGTCTACCCGCATAGCCTTTTCATTTAGTCTACCTAGCCGTCTAATCAACTGCCTGCATGCCACTTCTCCCATTTACTTCTCCATCGGGAACCGATTCGCCTCGGCTTCTTCACCTCCCCTTTGTCTTCATTTGCATCCAAACCCCATTGCGTTCACATTGTTTTAACCTCTTTAAATAATCATCTACTACTTCAGTTAGACTAGCCATCTAATCCTAATTCTCCAAACCATAGCCCTCCGTTCTAGCAGTTCCAAATGGCGAAAGAGATCGAGATGCAGGTTTTTAGCGTCCAACATGTCCTCGTCAAAGGCTCGATGCGCATAGTTGCCACCGTCACTGTCAACCCAAGGGTTGTTCGGCAGTGGATCAACAATGTATCCAACTCCCTCGAAAAGGTAGAGACGAGTGTCATCAGTCTCGACGCAGAGTACATGGAGCGTGCCCCTGGGAAGATCCAGCGCACCGCCGTCCTTCAGCTGTGCCTCAAAGATGATGTTTTGGTGTACCACATCATACACTCGCCCTCCATACCAGGTGAGCTTCACGATTTCTTGTCTCGGGAGGACGTATACTTCTGTGGGGCAGCCATTGAAGGGGACAAACAGAAGCTGGAGCCATACAACCTTGATTTGAAAAGCATCGCTGACCTACAAACCAGAATCAAAATTCCTGTAGAAGATTGTGCTAAACAGACACCATCCCTATTCGATGTAGAAAATTTTGTGCTCGGTACAAATCTTCAGAAGGGTGACGAGACGGTGGCATTAAGGTTGTCTGGATGGGAGAATTATCCCTTGACGTACGAGCAGATAAAATATGCTTCCCTCGATGCCCGTGTGAGTTTCGAGATAGCTGCAAGGTCCAAAGAGCTTGTTGCGAAGCCGTCTCCCACAGAGAATGAGAACAAGAAGAAGAAGAAGAAGAAGAAGAAGAAGAAGAAGAAGAAGAAGAAGAAGAAGAAGAAGAAGAAGAAAATGCTGCACCAGTAGGAGGGCATTATGGATGGATGAACTATTTCCTCTCTTGTAAAAAAATTAATCCCTCTCGATGTCTATTGATATAGATGGACTATTTCGATGGTGTGCATGTGTTTGGAACAGAGTAGTAGCATGGGTCCGCTTGACTATAACGAACTATTTATCCGCATATATAGCTTTCTCTGCTATTCCTTCCAGTGATCGGTATGCAGTGCATGTGTCTGTAGACATGGCAGCTTGTCCATGGAAGTTCAACTACGACGACCATCACGTTTCATCTCGCGATTCCCACGACGCCTCTCCAACCCACAGCACCACGCCCCCCGACGTGCGCCTCACCCCTCTCGGCTGCACCACCCCTCTGCATTTGTGTGCATGACATGTGGGCCACCTAAAATGCGGCGAGCATCAAGTTTCTACCACAGCCACCCGCGATTCCCACGACACCGCTCGAACCCATGAAACCACATGTCCCCCGACCTGCGGCTCACCCCTCTTGGCCCCACTGCCCCTCTGCCTTCAGGAGCATTACATGTGGACCACTCACCTATCGGGTCCACATGTTATTGACTCAAAGGTGGGTGTAGTAAGGTGCTGAAGCTCAGTCCCGACGACCCTGAGAGGGAAATGTAACTCCTGCGCCAGGGCTTGTGGTGCTCCCGCAGCACGAACTCGGGCCAAACTTGAGATTTGTTTCTTTACTATACATGCACGCAATGATTTAATGGACATTGTAATCTCAACATGTGATGGGGAGCTCTAAATTTGAATTTGAAACTTATAAAATGAAAAGATTCAAAACAAATAAACTGGGAGAGAGGGAGTATATCGTAGGATGTGTCCCATACAAAATAAGTCCCCTGGTTTGTCACCGCGAAGATGCGGTTAGAAAGGAGCATAGCGTCTTCCTACTCGTACGACAACAAATCGGCCGCAGACAGCATGGTCCGCCTTTGACCGCCATGTGCAAGGTTCGTGCTATCTTTTATTCAATCTCACCGTGGTTCCATCGTACCAATTCATGCGGTGGCCCATTGCATGGCTGATCCCAATGTTGGACAAAGGTTCTATGGGAACGGTGTCACCGTTGTAAATGTTGTGCAAATTGATGTTGGTACCCTATCGTACATATGCAAGCCAATCTCCACTCGCACCGAGCCTAGCCTGTGAAACAGTGGGCAGGGGGAGAATTAGGAAATGGACATGGAAGTAGTCATTAGAATGCATTTACTACGTGATCAAACTCATCTTACCTGCTCATCGGAGGAAATCTGAGTGCCCCTCAACGTCGGCATCTCAAGGGGCGTCAACTTGCAACTATGGCCATGCCGTGCTGGAGAGACCCCCAAGGAAACATCCTCGTGCATTCCACGGAACATCAAGATGCATTTGTATGAGTAGTTTATCTTGTGAGAGAAAAGGATGAATGAGGGAAGGCCTCTAGATATAGAGATACTACTACCAATGTGCTAGCCCGTGCGTTGTAATGGATCCAAACTAGTAGAATAATACTTGTTCACGTGCTTGAAATATAAATACTCTAGTTTTGATATACATGTGTTAGCAGACACGACAGCTTGTCCATGGAAGTTGAACCACGGCGACCATCACGTTTCTTGTTTCTACCATTGCCACACCCACACGCGATTCCCACGACGCCGCTCCAACCCACGGCACGACGTCCCCCGACGTGGACATGGATCCTCTGACGTGGCTAGCACTGCCTTACCCTGCCTTTCCTTCGCTAACAGGTGGTACCCATGCTTATGGGTCCCACATGTCAGTGACAGAATGGTAGGATTGTTCGTGCCCCTCATCCCTCTCGGCCCCACCGCTCCTCTGCCTTTGTGTGCATGACATGCGGGCCAGCTGAACTGCGGCGACCATCAACTTTCTACCACAGACACACCCGATTGGACGCGGTTTGCCTGCTCCGCCGCTGTGCTCCGATCTGTACTCCCGCACCATCGAATTTTCATCCAGCGGTTGTGACACATTTCGTCCCGGGCATCAATCCTCAGCTGGAGTACTTATGTACTACAGGTAGTACCCGCCGGTGTGGCCATCTACGCCTCGTAACGCCCCGATGCCCAGCTGTGGTACCCTCGCCACGGCCACGCCACCACCGGCCGGTTCATCTCGAACGAGTGAGTCGCGAACAACGCCACCACCATGAGAATGACATGTGGGCCAGCCGCATTTAAAGTCCGCATGTCATTGGCTCATAGGCCGGGCACTAAGCCACTGAAGTTTGGTCCCGTGGGCCCCGAGAGGGAAATGTAACTCCTGCGGCAGGCCTTGTGGTGCTCCCGCAGTACGAGCTCGTGCCAAAACTGGAGTTTGTTTCTTACTACTACCAACTAGTACTAGTAAGGTACACGTGCATTGCACGCATGAGATTATGGTGGTTTGTGCATTATGCTTCTACATGTGGAGTTTTCTGGATTCTAACATGTGGCAAAATCTGGTGGAATGTAAGGTTTGGCAAGTTTGATTAACTTAGGTGAGTGTTTGGTTCAAGCCACACCTTAGGCAAGCCACACTAAGGCCCCACATGACATACACACAAAAAATGTGGCAACATTCCCTTAGGCTTGCCAACTTGTGGCTCTCATTTTGAAGAACTAATAACTTTGCCTAAGCTTAGTCGGCAAACTTAGTCAAGAATTAAGTTCAACCATGGAGTCTTCTAGATTATACATGTGGCAGAATCTGGAGGATGATATCCAACGGCCAGTAGTGCTCGAATTTGCCATCTTTGTACCGTCGGATTGGCTTCATCCAACGACCAACTTTCAAAGTTTTTCACACACTATATAGGGGGTATAGATATAGATGTGCCGGTCCGTTGCAATGGATCCAAAGTATATCTATTTAGTGGAGTGCACTCTAAACACATTATCTATTTATTTTTCTCTAACCTTCCGTAGCCATGCAGCCAAGCCACATAAGCTTCATGGGTGCCCCTCACATCATATTATTCATACTACGTTGATTGAAAAAAAGATAAATCACCCAAAACAAGATCTTCCCGTTTTTTGTTCCTACGATGTTGTGCCGTGCACGTATCTACTAGTAGTTGTATAGTGGTAGTACTAGTAATATAGTATTAGGAGTACAAACTTGGTAGTACTAGTAGGAGTAGTACTAGTATGTAATGCTTCTACTCTATCAATGAGCCCCGTCTGACACAAAATTTCTTGGCTTCCGTGCTATAGCTAGATCTTCGCCTTGTTTCTGTTTTCCAACCCGGCGGCGGGCGGGGTGTCGGTTTGCTCAACGGCGGTCCCACATGAAAGTGAAAATGCTAGGCAGGCAACACGCCTTCCCTAAGCTATGTGTCGTGCCGGACGGGCCGTGTTGTACTCCCGATTCCCGGGCGTGTGGGGGTGCGACGCGAACGCGGCATGCCTTTTCCTTTTACTAGCAATGTGCCCGTGTGTTGTGACGGATCCAAAGTAGTAGAATAGTAGTATTTGTTCACAAACTTGGAAGAAATCACTATTGTTTTGATATACTCCTAATATATTACTCCCTCCGTACCTAAATATTTGTCTTTTTTGAGATTTCAAATGGACTATCACATACGGATTATATAGACATATTCTATTGTTTCTAGCAAGATGCCCGCGCGTTGCACGAAGTTGATGGAAAAGGTAAGCACAACTTATAAATTGACGGATGGAGTACTAGTTACAGTGATGCATATAATTAAGCAAAGGGATCGCACATGTCGGTATTGACTGGAACGAGAATGCAACAGCACAATAAGAATTAAGGCCACGATGATGCGATCGCAGTGGTGGTTACAGAAGGCAAGAAGAAAGATGGATCCACGAACGTACGACCTCCTCCTCCTCAACTTAGTGCGCTGGGCCACCGACCGGCGGCTAAGGAGCGACGGCTTTTGTGGCGAGGTCGAGGTACTTCTCAACAAAGGCATCCAAGGCTTCCAGCCAGTTGAGGAAGGCCAACGTCGTAGCGTCCTCACTGGCCTTGTAGATACCTATGTACATGATTTGCTCATACGCATGGATGTGTAGGTCGACGAATTCTTGCAGGGCGAGGCGCCTCGCGACAAGCGCGACCTCCAGGTGGACATTCTTCGTGGCGTCGGCGGGCAGTCGCAGGGCCACCAGTGCTTGAAAGAGGTTCCGGCCATGGAGGCCGATTAGGGTGGCAGGCAATGAGGATCCCGGGCGCGCGGGCTGGAGGAGTACGACGATGTCGTCCGTGAGCTTCTTGAGGACGGTGAACTTGTTGCCGGTGGCAACGATCATCTGGTCCAACTGAGATTCGTAGTTGGTGTCGACAGCGGCCATCCAGCAGCCGGTCTCCAACACCGTCTGGAGACGATCCTCGGCGCCATGCCGCAGGCCGGCGTCATGGACCATCTGGCGCAGCCACAGGCCGCTCACACACATCGCCGCTATGGGTCTGGAGCGAGATCTTTTGCGCTTAGTGTAGGTGCTTAGGCAAATGCTTAGGTGCGTACGATGTGGTAGATGCATTGGAATGGAGGGGCGCCTTTATATGAGGGCAATGAGGGCAAACTGCGTTGCATTCACATCGTGCAGCCTCTTTTCCCGGACCTCCTCCCGTTACTTCCCTCATGCATTAATTGAAGGAGGATGCATTGGTCGTTCAACATACCGGGAACCGCTACTCCCTCCCTTGTCTTCATTAAAGCCGTATCGAGAACTGTGCCGCCCGCTGTCAAATCGAATACTCCCTCCGTCTAGGTGAGTATTAAGTCATCTTACAAAAACCAAATACTAGTAAACACATAGGCGTGGTGCATTAACTCTCACATTGTTTATTATTTTTTAACATAAATAGAGGAATCAACCAAGAAGAGATGTGGGGCTTGTATGCTTTTAATGACTTGAGACTATCAAACATGACATGCAGTGGTCAGTTCGTTGCACAAGAACAAATACAACCCACGTCAGCACACACACATCTTATAGCATAACATCCAATGGCTATAAAAGATGAATGAGACCAAATTATATCTCATCTAGATGAGTTTTAGCAAAACTGTATTAATAATACTTAGTACTCCTGCGCCATGTATCATATATTAGGCTGGTTGTAATGGGGAGTATCATATACTAGTATCATGCATATGATACTAGTGTATGATACTACATCCGTAATGCATGGTATCATATGTTGGTATCATATAGGACTACATTTATTGACATGCATGACACAAAGTAGTATATGATACTCAAGCTCCTCTTTCCTCATTTAATTCAATGACACCTCATCAAAATTGCTTAGCTGGCATGCATGATACTACCTATGATACTCCCATTACGACCAGCCTTAGTATCATGTAGTACTTTATTTATTGCCATGTACACATAGTTCACGAGCGCTCTCTATATGTACCACCTTTTTTTTAATTTCAAGTTTTGCTCCATGGCGCAATCCGTCGATACTACTACTGTACAAAAGTGGAGTATATACATTTTTTAAAAGGCTAGAGGGCGGGGCAGCCTAGCTCGGTCGGTTTCACGAGAGGCGAGGGCCTTTGTGATTTGACGGCTCATTAATGTTGTCAAATCGAATAGTACTGCGCCGCCCGCTGCATGCTCGGCGCCTCCATTAAATCCCTCCGTTAAACCCGCATGCAAATCGAGAATCCTACTCCGGCCACACGTCCGTTCAAGAGCGGGCCGGAGTTAAACGCAACACCGGCCGAGCTCCTCCCGTCTGCCCTTAGTTTAAACGAGGCTAGATGCCAGCCAAGCTCCTACCGTCCGCCCTCTATTTACACGAGGCCAGACAGACAGCGAGCAAGAATCGCACCCCTCTGCCGCTCCCCCATCTCCTCCTTCACCATTTTCTCCACCCTTCCGATGACTTCCGATGAGCCGTTCTCTGGCATATTACCCGACTGGGTGCCCCGCCGAGCCCTCTGGATACGGGCGAGGCCGCTCGGTGCTTCACCAACCTCGCTTGGCCCGACGGAGCCAGTTGCCGCCCCAAGCAGGCGCGTGGTTCAGCAACTCGCCGCTCCAGTTCAGCTCGATGAGGAGTGGCGAGCTGCTCCACGCCGGCACAGTGGTGAGCACGCCGGTACGGGCGCTGTCGCTGCCGCGTCGTACCGCGCCACCAGTGTCTGCGGTGGCCGCGCCTCCCATGTCTGTGGGCGCGCCTCCCGTGCCTGCGGCAGCGCCATGCAGGCAGAGACAGAAGCCGGGGGCGTGGAGAGCGACGAGTTGGTGGCCAGCTTCTCCATATTCGCCGCCATCATCGAGGAGAAGTAGAACACGAGAGGCCGCCGCCACTTGGGACCCATGAAGGCCACCGCCGAGGCGATGACTGCGGATTTAGGTGGTTTCTTTGCTGCTTCATCTCTTCCGAGGACCTTCGTCGACCCTGCAAGTGTCTGACGGACATGAGGAAGACAAAGGGATCCACGGGCGGCCATTTAGAACTAAAATAAGTCTAGATATATCCATTTCTAGGACAAGTATTTCCGAACGGAGGGAGTATTAATTATACAAGAGAGCCGGATTGGCACCTCTTAGTTCATGTAAATGTAATGAAATCCATCATGTTTATATGAAGATCCGGCTTTTTTATATGAAATCCTTCATACTTATATGAAATCAGTCCGTGTTTGCACGAATTTCATCTAGTTGGTTAGAGTTGTAAAAATGTATGCCGCTGGCGTTTGATGTTGTCCTCCGCGGAAGGAAGCGGGAGGAAATTTGCCGGCTGCCGTTGGAGATGATCTTTATGCTAGAAATAATAGAGTGACACCCAATCCATTTGAGTTAATTGCCTGTATGATTGTCCCTCTATAAAAAGTTAATTGCATGTACAGTGTACACGTGACTTGCAGGGTGGCTATAGCTTCGTACAGAAAGTTAAAAAGAAACAAGTCCATCCTTAATATTCTAAGTACTCTGTGGGTTCCACTGTCAGTACAGTAGCAAAAGAAGTATATATTAAATAAGTAGAGTAATATATAATATAAAAATCTAAAGTTAAAAGACAGAATTCGAACTCATGTCATCGCGTTGCGAGCATCCGGCGCTAACCAGCCCAGCACATTTTTGTTGTAGACCATGCTGGAGATATATATACTCTATTCGTTCCTAAATATTTGTCTTTTTCAGATTTCAAATGGACTACCACATACGGATGTGTATGTAGACATATTTTAGAGTGTAGATTCACTCATTTTGCTACGGATGTCTTTTCAGGAAGGGGTCAGATTTGTCCTTAATTTATTTATGAGGTATCTAGATGGCACTA
Source organism: Triticum timopheevii (assembly GCA_963921465.1). Taxonomy (NCBI): domain Eukaryota; kingdom Viridiplantae; phylum Streptophyta; class Magnoliopsida; order Poales; family Poaceae; genus Triticum; species Triticum timopheevii. The sequence continues at coordinate 577,726,068 of OY997270.1, read as the reverse complement.
CACCGCCAAGAAAAGAGGGTAACATCAAAATTATGGACTACTTTTTTGAGTATGTTGGTAAGGTCCGGTCATAGTCATTTGTTGAAATCTCTAAAAAGACAAATACTCCCTCTGTCCGGAAATACTTGTCATCAAAATGGATAAAAGGAAATGTATCTAGACGTATTTTAGTTTTAGATACATCTATTTTTATCCATTTTGATGACAAGTATTTTTGGACGGAGGGAGTAGAAAACAGAGTTGGTGATGATGGTGTGCGTGCCATCCTGCAATATAGGCCGTCGGATTTATATCTAACGGATAGGAAAGAAACTATGGCAATTTTGCAAAAATATAACCACATGTCTCTCCACGTTCGCAAATAAGGCCTTCCCTCATTCAACCTTTTCTCTCACAAGATAAACTACTCATACAAATGCATCTTGATGTTCCGTGCAACGCACGGGCAGCTAGCTAATTTCTTTTAAAATAGTTGCTGTGATATTGGGTTGAAGTGATATATTTTATGTCTGCCCCGAATGATTCAGATTCACTAGTAGTAACAAAGAAAAGGTTGCCTTGTTAATTAACAGAAAACAGGGTGAAAACTATCACATGAGGCCGGTAAAAACAAGGCACACTTGGTTCAGCGTCATCGTCACTACAGCTGTGCGCGCGCGAGAAGTCTACATATCGAGGGGGCTACGGAGCGAGGAACCGAGACACAATGTTTGAGAGAGAAACCAATTGACAGATTATGATCAGATCGAGTTGTCACCCTTCTGCTGTCATCGTTTGGCGGGGGGGGGGAGGGAGAGAAGGACATATCGGAGTGTGCGCGGTAGGCACAGAGGCACAACTAGCGAGTGTGTGTGTGTGTGTGTGTGTGTGTGTGTGTGAAAGAGGAGTAGATAGATTATTATCAAGATCGATGTTCCACCCTACTCCTTCGGTGTTGGGTAGTGTGTGTGTGTGTGTGTGTGTGTGTGTTTGAGAGAGAATCCAGTCGATATATTAGTATCAAGATCGAGGTGTCACCCTACTCCTTCGGTGCCGAGTAGTGTGTGTGTGTATGTTTGAGAGAGAAGCCAATCGATAGATTAGTATCAAGATCGAGGTGTCACCCTACTCCTTTGATGTTGGGAACTGTGGGTGTGGGTGTGGGGGGGGGGGGCAGTGACACTCACATATCTCTACTCTTATAAAAACAGAGTTGGTGATGATGGTGTTCCTGCCATCCTGCAATATAGGCCATCCGATTTATATCCGACGGATAGGAAGGAAAATATGGCAATTTTGCAAAAAGATACCCACACCCCTCTCCGCATTTGCAAATAAGGCATTCCCTCGTTCATCCTTTTCTCCCACAAGATAAACTTCTCATACAAATGCATCTTAATGTTCCGTGCAACGCATGGGCATCTTGCTAGTAGGGATAAGGAGTTTGTGTGACACATATCTAGCTATATTAAGGGATAGGTAGATAGCATATGTGTGAGAGACATTATTATACTTTGAGACATTAGTGGCTGCGGGTGGGCGGAACTAAAGGGGTGGGCGTGTTAGACATAGAGAGCGTGTGTGTTTCTGTGTGAGAGACTTGTAGGACGGGGTAGAAAGACGAATTTAACCCTAACGGAGGGAGAGAAATACACGAAGTGCGCGTGTGTGATTCCAATGCCCACAGGGAAATGAGATATGTATGCGTGTGAGAGAGATTGCACAATTCATTCATGTATCACTATATATCTAGCAATCGTGGGCGTGCATCGCTTGAACATAAGTCAATATCTACTTCGTATCATGGCCAAAGGTACAATATCGCTTCAACGCTGTAAAGATTGGACACTCACATATCACATTTTTTTCTATTTAAATAAACCTTTTCAGTTGTGCATGCCAAAGTTATAGTGATGTTTCTTCAAACAACCAATGTAGCTATCATGCACATGCACCATTGTTACTCTTGCATTCAAATTCATTAGTCTTGGATGATTTAAGTTTCTATTTTGATTTAATATATGTAATATTCATATATGAATTCAACGGGTACGCAATTTATGAAATGGAGGCTATGTAATCATATGAGGTAACACTTTTAAGTAGCTAACTACAATATCCATTTCTTTTTGTGCGCCTCTACACTAACACGTCAATGCATTATGTTTAAAGTAAATAACCAATGGCACTAAATTATCTATTTACACGAAAAATACATAGGCTGAGCGTTTGATCCTTTTTTTTGAGAATGCGCCACTACACTCGTATGATTGGCCGCGCCCGTGTGAACGTCCAAGTTATCGGCGCATCATCCCGAGTTACTGTCTTTTTTTCTGGGGTGGACTTCACACCAGTTATTAACTGCTGACGCGTGCCCCGTGTACACAGTCACCTTCCCGCTAGCACGGTCCAAACTTAGTTGAAACTGGATACGAACGATCCTGCGGGCGGCAAAATCTCCCGCCTCCCTCTAAAATTTCCGCCACCTTAGTCTTTAGCATGCGAAATCCCCCTTTTGTCCTTGGTGCACGGAGACCAACAGTTACAATACCGCCCTCATCTACATGATAGGTCGGGGCTGCTTTGGTAACTTCCGGTTCCCCCGACTACACGGCACCCCCATTTCCTCCCCCCTCCCGCAAAAATTACTAACTCCACAGCACCAGAGCATCTTACATCACGCCGTCCATACTTCATCGCCCTTTCTCCCCTCCCCTCTCAAAACCCTAGACTGCTCATCCACCGGCGTACCATAGCCCATTCACTGCCAGCGGCGTCCACCTCGCCGGATCTGCTTCTACGGCCGCATCTACCCCTCCCACCTTCCCTAGAAACATGTAGACTGCTCATCCACCACTGTACCACAGCCCATTCAGTGCCGGCCTTGTCCACGGCGCCGGATCTGCTTCGCCGGTACTCTCGTCAACTGCCGCGCATCTGCAGCGGCTCATTCATACTCCCCACCGGAGATGCTTCGTCCACACCTCCCGGAGCCGCCCCACCGACGCCCCCATCGATGGCCTCTGATCCTCTTCGCCGACACCTTCCTCAACCCTACCGGAGCCACTTCGCCGACACCATCGTCAACCCTACCGGAGTAGCTTCGCCTATACCATTCTCAACCCTACCGGGGCCGCTTTGCCAACTCACAAGTCCAGGCCTCAGATCCACTTCCTCGCACCCTCATCCAACCTACCGGAGCAGCTTCTGACGCCCCGTCGTCCATGACCGCAGATCCACATCGTCGACACCACCCTTAACCCAACCACCGGAGCAGCTTCTGATGCCCCGTCCACGGCCGCAGATCCGCATCATCGACACCATCCTTAACCCAACCATCAGAGCAGCTTCTGACGCCCCGTCCATAGCCGCAGATCCGCGTCGTCGACACCATCCTTAACCCAACCACCAGAGCAGCTTCACCTACACCCTCATCCACGGCCACAGATCCGCTTCGCCCACACCGTAGTCCACCCTACCGGAGCTGCTCCCCAAACACCCTACTCGACGGTTCTACATCTCCTTATCGGACCCCGACAGCCAGCGCAGTGTCATCACCCTCGATGTTTCTAACCTGATTCCCACCATCTTGAGAGATGCCAAGCACCCGCCACGGCCTAGGTACTTGTCACCTTTAAACCCGTCCAGCATCACCTGCCCGATGCACTTCAAATATACTAACTGGTCGCTGTTACCTGTTATGCAGCTGGCAAAAACTACAAGGACGATGTTTCTTCTGGATCTAACAGCTTGGCCAACCAAGATCCTGGACTGAGGCATTGCTATGATCTTGTAAGTGTGTGTCTCTCTCTTGTATTGTTCTATGCCTGCCAGCGTGCTTTGCTAGGATTTTCGACCAGTAATCCCTTTTTCCAGACAATGATTTCTACTACTGGCTGCTAAATTAGATATGTAGATGTCATACATGATACTACCTCGTACCTCCGTTCCTAAATATAAGTCTTTTAGATATTCCACTATAGGCTACATACGGAGCAAAATGAGTGAATCTACACTCGAAAATGCATCTATATACATCTGTATGTGGTCCATACTGGAATCTCTACAAAGACATATATTTAGGAACAGGGGTAGTACATTACACAAAATCGTAGGTGGCATGTAGGAATTCCAGTGCACTACATTAGGCTCCCTTAGAGTGCCTACTAGTCCAGCATACAGAGTCATGGCTAGTTTATGGTACGCACACAATCGTTAATTGGTGGTTTAAATTAGCCCTGTCAACTTGCAGATAGGGTTAATTACACAATGAAAAAGTACAAGATGTATGTGGCAATTTCATGGAACATCGCAAAAAAAGGAGAGGCAGTGGTGAGCCTATACAGTGTGCTATGGTACGTCACTCCTCCATTGCAATCATCATGACATGTTATTTGTATGCCAGTTCTATTAGCCAAGTTTCTTAGGGACAGTTATTATGAGTTATCCTATGAAAATAAGCACCTTTGAATATAAGCTCCATGTAATACGCCAACCAGTTCTTTTCATTGCGTTTTCAGCTTATGTTTGGTATGATCAGTGGAAAGTCTAGATTGCATTATATATTTTTCATTTTGCTGCCCATATGGAAATTAATTTGACTTGCAAACATCACAAATTGAACCCAGTGCAGTAATTAATACGATAGGAAAATAGACCATCACTATTTGCTCAAAATGCAAATACAAAGATACCATCCACTTGGCACAATCTACTTTGGTCAATGTTTTCCATAGAGATCCCATTGCCTAATTTGAACGAAGAACGCATGAGCCACATTTAAATGAAGAACAATTATTTATTGAAATTCGATGGTCCAAGTGGCTGGTTATTATCATATAGCAGCACCAACTGAAAGCATCATATAGCAGCAGCAGCTCATAGCAACTCATCATACAACAGCAGCAGTCTGCAATTCATCATATACCAGCAGCAGCTCATAGCAATTCATCATATAGCAGCAGCAGGAGCAGCTCATAGCAATTCATCATATAGCAGCAGCAGGAGCAGTTCATAGCAATTCATCATATAGCACCCAGTAGGAGCAGCTTGTAGCAACTCATCATATAGCAACAGCAGCAGCTCATAGCAATTCATCATATAGCAGCAGCAGCTCATAGCAACTCATCATACAGCAGCAATAGCTCATAGCAATTCATCATATAACAGCAGCAGGAGTAGCTCATAGCAATGCATCATATAGCAGCAGCAGAAGCAGCTCATAGCAATTCATCGTATAGTGGATCAGAATGAAAATTTGGCAAAAAAAATCAGAGGAGATCCTCACCTTGTTGGATGAGCTCATCCTTTAACAGCACCTCAAGGCCATGGCCTGGGAGGAGGGCAGGGGGAACAAGGTGCCTTCTTCCGCAGTGTGGCATCAGCCGTAGTTATGTAGCGCCCGCCGGAGTAGTGCGTTGGATGAACCAGAGTGGAGCAGCTGCTGGAGACCATGAGAATGAGGGGCGGCGCCAAAGGGAGGAGCAGCCAAGGAGATTTGCCCCTATCCGCCGGCCATGTAGCCTAGCTGGACATAGCATCGTCGAGGACCAGGCCAGATGGGACCAGTGGCGATGGCTCGCTGGAGGAACCCTAGTGCTGCAGGCAGGGGATCGAGGTAGAGGGAAAGGGGAGAGGAGATGCAAGCGGGAAGGGCAATGAATGCTTGCATGTTTGTTTTTACCTGAGGGTCAGGTGTGACACGGGCGTCAGCAGTTGCATTTTGAGTGTAATATAGGCAGACAACAGAGTCATTTCACTATTCCCCTTCCCTTCAATTTTTAGTGAGGTTCTACCTGGAACACCCCCCCTCCAAAGGGAAATTAGTTAAGCCCAAGGCCATAACTCAAAAATGACTTCTTTACATTTTTTATGGCTTATTTTGACAATATGCCCTGAAAAGGGGGAATCGAACTGGCCCTTAACCTGCAATTCAATTGTGCATGCAATGATGAATCACTCCTGCCTGCTATCTGTACATTTAGGCATCATCATACATGGCATAACCTAATACATGTGCATTCCATTGTAGAATCTGGAATATGCAATGTTTATGTTAGTTCATACGTTGCACATGATGTTTAAATGCCCCTTAAATCTGGTCAGTCAAGTGATGGTCTTTAAGCCTCCTTCTTTGCTTCTTTTCTTGATATGTAAGATTTGCTCACACATCTGTTCAATTGCTTGTTTGCATCAGCCAGCCATACTAGGACTGTTTGCTTTGATTACTTGCTGTTCTTGACCTAACACTCTAACAGAGCTTGTCAACGATTTAAACACTAAGGGCTGCTATAGTGGGGCCTTGTCTAACTCATAGGTGACATAAAGGTTTGGCTGTACACTATAGTAGGCTCTCCAAGAGTACCTGGAGATCCAGTTCGAAGGTATGCCTAGTTTTTACATAGTGCAGACATAGTAAATGCTCATTTCATTGTGTGCAAGTGCAAGAGATGTGGCATGTTTCATTACATGGTGTTGCTTTGTTATAATCTCATCCTTTTGTGTTCACAGACTGGAAAGTATGCATACTTATCTTCCAACGAGACGAGTAACTAGTTTGTGTCACCTTGCAGAGGGGGTGCAATGAAGATAAGATTGAGGATTTCCAGGTACAAGATGTTAGGAAGGAGCCTTGCAAGAGAAGTAGGAGCTGCGCTGAGCCTCTTCAACCTGCTAAGGTAAGTCACTGTATGCAACTCAACAGTTCAATTCCTTGTTTGTTTCAGGCATAGTTAATTTTCTCTTTTCAATTGCTTTATTTGTCCTCACTTAATGAGATGCCCAAATAATTATGCCTGTTGTTCGGTACTTGTATCACTATTAGTTGACATAATTAAAGGCATTACCATTTAATTACTGCCGAAGTGTGCCTGAAGCTTTGAAGTCTATTAAACAACTATTATTGCATGAGGCTCAAAATCTAGTTTATACTACGCTAATGATTGCATAGTTTTGCCTACTGTAGTATGTTTGTATGAAATCCTCTGCTGTTCATTATGCTCCCTAAGACTCTAATTGAGGTATAGAATGGCCAACCGCTTGCTTACTTATACGCAACGTGCTGTCTAAATTTGTAACTTGTCTATGTTTTCGATTGGACCCCAACATCATGCTCCTCTGGTGAGCTAAGAGGGATTTCGGCATGCAGGCTGCACAGACTATCTTTTTTATAATTTTTAAAATATCACATGCTTATGCTTCATGACGTGTAACATTTCTTTTTGTGAAAGTGACGTGTAACATTATTGTTAGTCCTGTTTTGCCATGTAGTACAAAATAGTGTCTTGTTCGCTTCACTGTTGTAACTATATTTTTGCCCTAGTCATGTGTACTTACAGAAACATTTCAGGATGAAGTGACATCAACACAAAAATCTACGAGCAGTGCGGCATGGCCGTTACCAAATGATTATGGATTGGAATTGGAATGTGCTGATGTTCTCGAGCATCAACTAGAGGTGGCAAGACAACGTGTACATGATTGTCAATGTGTAATCAAAAAGTTGAGACTGGACATGCAGGTATTAGATGCAGGAGTCAAAATAATGAAACAAGACACCAAGGTAACCATGAAGGAATTGGAGATTTTGCAGACTGAAATTTGTGCTATCTGAATCCGGCCAATCCTATTTTCTGAAGAGATTATAGTTCAAATGGAGTTAAGTTGATGCGCGTCCATGATGTATGAGCTGTATTTGCCCAGTGTATGTAATTTGTTGTTTGTGTATGCTTTATTATCACCTGTGCCGAACCATAATGCCCAGTGGGTGTAATCGGTTGTAATTTCTTTATTGTATAGTGTAGAATTATTCTACCTTTCTATGCCTTGATCTCTTTGTTGTATAGTGTATGCTTTTTAGAGGTGATAGTATTGAGTAGGATAATTCTTTGAATATGCTATATCATTCAAACGGGGGCCAACTCGCCCGACCATGGCCCTTAATGGGCCGTAGGATCCACGGGCCTTCTACATCTCGCAGGATCCATGGGCCTTCTACATCTCGCAGGATCCATGGGCCTTCTACGTCTCGCAGGATCCATGGGCCTTCTACGTCTCGCAGGATCCATGGGCCGCCGACTCATTTATGGGTCTTGTACGGGCCTTTAATGGGCCATAGACGGGCCTATAATGGAAATCGTACTTTTTATGGGCTGACCATAACGGGCCATTAATAGGCCGTATTTGGTGATGCTATGAAAATGGCCCAACAGACTAACGGACCACAAACGGGCCGACTGTAACAACGGGCTGAATTTGGCCCACAAGCATAAAATGACAGTAACGGACCGTAAGTAATCGAATGCTGCAAATGAGACCAAGAATAAATGGGCCCTCAGAAGGCCAAAAGTTAACTTGGGCTGGAAACAGCCCAACGGAATAACCGCCCGTTAATGGGTATAAAGTGTTACACTGTTCATTACGGGCTAGTTTCACCACGGGTCGTTAATGGGTGTAAAGTAATACACTGTTCATTACGGGCCAGTTTCAGCACGGGCCGCTAATGGGCCAAGAGTTACAAAGGGCCTCATATGGGCCGAAAGACGTCATGGGCCATACATGGGCCAGAAGTGAAAACGGGTTGGAATCATATTGGATGGCCCAGATGATGCTACTGGGCCTAATTCGCATAGGCCGTAACGGGCCTTGGGTTAGCGGGCTGTAAATGGGCTATATGCTAACAGGCCGTTAACAGGCTTTCCAAGGGCCGGTCCGCCAGCTTTTTACCAAGTCAAACGGGCCGGCCTTTTCACAGGAATGGGCCACTGTTGGGCTGTGCCACGTGTCAACGTATCATAGGCGCCTTCTGTCCAGTGAGTGGATGACATCTGTCCCAATGATGAGCCGACATGTGTTTCCTCCAGCCAATGATGATTTTACACGTGGAAAATCCCCATTGGTCGGGGCTGTTAACGGGTTATCGGATCCAAAACCCGACCCGATAGCTTAATGGTGTTCCGTTACGGTGGATGCCACGTGTCGGTCACCCTTGACGAAAGCACTTCTATGACGCGTGATTTATCGTCATGGAAGTGGACACTTCCGTGATGATAATTTTGGTAATTTCATGGAACACTTCTATGACAGCAGAGGTATGACTATCTTGATTCTGTTATAAAATCGTCATGGATGTACATGCATGACAAAAAACGCGACCTACTGTGACAAACACGTATCATCACGGAAGTGTATTTTTTTTGTAGTGTTACTTCCTATTAATTGCAACGATGACCAAAACTACGTTTGTCAACTCTCGACAACTTTTATGCCTCATACCTTCTATGTGTGAAGTCATTACTATCCATAAGATCAATATGAACTCTTTTATTCTTTTTATTCTTTCTACTTTCTCAAGATCATGGCAAGCTAGCAGAGCCCTTGACTCAACACTAATCTTATTATAGATAGTTCACGGACTCGATTACATAAAGAGATCACAAAGCAAAACTCAAAACTAATTTGATACTAAAACTTCAATCTACTAGATCAAGATACTACTAAAAGGATCGAACTAAATAAAACGGTAAAGATAGGAGTGTGATGGTGATACGATACCGGGGCACCTCCCCCAAGCTTGGCAGTTGCAAAGGGGAGTGCCCATACCCATATGATTATGTCTCCTTCTTCATAGTTGGTGTCGTGATCCTCTTGGAGATGATGCCCCTCAGGATACGATTCTCCTCCTAGAGCTTATTGACTTGTTGCTTGAGGTCCATAATTTCTTTGCAGAGCTTGCCCGTAACGGCTAAAGCTCCCTTTACCCAAGGATGCTGCATAGGTTCTGGGGAACAAGTGACGCTCTTTTTCATGTTTTCATAAGAAAGGAATTTAACATTGGAAGGGATAACCGAATTTGGAATAACCGAGCTATGAGGTTCCCCCATCATGAATCCTTCTTGGAAGCGAGAGGTAACTTCTTGGTCCTCCTCCATGACATCTATCCTTTTCAAGTCGGCCTCCATCTCGTCCTCCGTTGATGGTCCAAAGTGATAAGCATCGCTATTTGCTCCTGGTCCTAGTGTTGGGTGGGACACCCGACTCTCCCCGACTGACTCTTGAGAAGACATCTTGCTCTTAATCTGCAACAGGAATTGCTTGAAACGAAAACAGAGGATATTTGCGTGATACGGTGGTCAAAGCCATCGGGAGATTATATAATGATTTTTTACCGACCAAACTACGTAACGTGCAAGAAAACGGAGTCCGGGAGGCACACGAGGTGGCCACGAGACAGGGGGGCGCGCCCTCCACTCTCGTGGAGGCCTCGTGTCCTTCCCGGACTACTTCTTTCTTTCCAAAATTCTTAAATATTCCAAAACGGATAGACATTGCCATGAGCATAGTTTTGGAGTCGGTTTACTTACCGTACCACATACCTATTCCTTTTCGGAGTCTGGAACATTCTGGAAAGTGTCCCTTATGTATTCCTCCGGGGTTACGGTCTCAGCAATATTAGTTTCAACATTGATAGGATTACCTGAGATATAATGTTTGATTCTTTGACCGTTCACCACCCTCGGACTTGTGCCTTCAAAGTTGTTGATTTTTATGGCACCGGAATGATATACCTCCTCAATAATGTAAGGACCTTCCCATTTAGAGAAAAGTTTTCCTGCAAAAAATCTTAAACGGGAGTTGAATAATAACACATAATCACCTACGTATCCTTTTGTCATGCCAGCGTTTAACTTTTTCCTTGAATAGCTTGGCATTTTCATAGGCTTGGGTTCTCCATTCATCAAGTGAGCTAATATCAAATAACCTCTTCTCACCGGCAAGTTTGAAGTCATAATTGAGCTCTTTAATAGCCCAATATGCCTTATATTCAAGTTCAAGAGGTAAGTGACATGCTTTTCCATAAGCCATCTTATACGGAGACATACCCATAGGATTTTTATATGTAGTTCTATAGGCCCATAATGCATCATCAAGTTTTTTGGACCAGTTCTTGCTAGATCTATTCACAATCTTTTGCAAAATTAATTTGAGCTCTCTGTTGCTCAACTCTACTTGACCACTAGACTGCAGGTGATAAGGAGATGCGATACTATGATTAACATCATACTTAGCAAGCATCTTATGGAAAGCACCATGAATAAAATGTGAACCACCATCAGTCATAGGATATCTAGGGACTCCAAACCTCGGAAAAATAACTTCTTTAAGCATTTTAATAGAAGTGTTATGATCAGCACTACTAGTTGAAATAGCTTCTACCCACTTAGTAATGTAATTAACAACAACTAAAATATGGGTGTAACCATTAGAGGCAGGAAAAGGTCCCATATAATCAAAGCCCCAAACATCAAATGGTTCAATAACAAGAGAATAATTCATAGGCATTTCTTGACGTCTACTAATATTACAAATTCTTTGACATTCATCACAAGACAAGACAAACTTACGAGCATCTTTGAAGAGAGTAGGCCAATAAAAACCGGATTGCAATACCTTATGTGCAGTTCTATCTCCAGCGTAGTGTCCTCCATATGATTCAGAGTGACACTTGCATAGGATCTGTTCCTGTTCATGCTCAGGTACACAACATCTAATAACACCATCTACTCCCTCTTTATAAAGGTGTGGGTCATCCCAGAAGTCATGTCTTAAATCGTAAAAGAACTTTTTCTTTTGCTAGTATGTGAAACTAGGTGGTATAAATCTAGCAACAATGTAATTAGCATAATCAGCATACCAAGGAGCAGTACGAGAAGCATTAATGGCCGCTAATTGTTCATCAGGAAAGCTATCATCAATAGGCAGTGGGTCATCAAGAACATTCTCTAACCTAGACAAGTTGTCTGCAAACGGGGTTCTCAGCTCCCTTTCTATCAATAATATGCAAATCAAATTCTTGGAGCAAGAGAACCCATCTAATGAGTCTAGGCTTAGCATCTTTCTTTTCCATAAGATATTTAATAGCAGCATGATCAGTGTGAACAGTAACTTTGGAATCAACAATATAAGGTCTAAACTTATCACAAGCAAACACAACTGCTAAGAATTCTTTTTGAGTAGTAGCATAATTTCTCTGGGCAGTATCAAGAGTCTTACTAGCATACTGGATAACATTCAATTTCTTATCAACTCTTTGCCCTAGAACAGCACCTACAGCATAATCACTAGCATCACACATAATTTCAAAAGGTAAATTCCAATCAGGTGGCTGAACAATAGGTGCAGTGATCAAAGCTTTATCAAGTATTTCAAATGCTTCTACACAATCATCATCAAAGACAAAAGGAATATCTTTTTGCAATAAATTAGTCAGAGGCCTAGAGATTTTAGAAAAGTCCTTAATGAACCTCCTATAAAAACTGGCATGACCAAGGAAACTTTTTATACCTTTTATGTCCTTGGGACATGGCATCTTTTCAATAGCATCAACTTTAGCTTTATCAACTTCAATACCTCTCGCAGAAATCTTATGCCCCAAGACAATGCCTTCATTAACCATAAAGTGGCACTTTTCCCAATTCAACACAAGGCTAGTGTTCTCACATCTCTGCAAAACTCGATCAAGGTTGCTCAAGCAATCATCAAAAGAGGATATATAAACGGAGAAATCATCCATGAATACCTCACAAATCTTTTCACAAAAGTCAGAGAATATAGCCATCATGCATCTTTGAAAGGTAGCAGGTGCATTACATAAACCAAAAGGCATATGTCTATAAGCAAAAGTACCGAAAGGGCAAGTAAAAGTAGTTTTTGATTGATCCTTCGCTGACACAGGTATTTGAGAGAACCCAGAATAACCATCTAGAAAGCAAAAATGTGTGTGTTTGGATAGTCTTTCTAGCATTTGATTGATAAAAGGTAAAGGGTAATGATCTTTCTTAGTAGCTTTATTTAATTTACGAAAATCGATTACCATCCTATAACCTGTAATAATTCTTTGCGGGATCAATTCATCTTTATCATTAGGAACGACAGTAATACCTCCCTTTTTAGGAACACAATGGACAGGGCCTACCCAATCACTATCAGCAACGGGATAAATTATACCTGCCTCAAGGAGCTTTAGTATCTCCTTTCTTACCACTTCTTTCATCTTAGGATTCAATCATCGTTGAGGATCTCTAACTGGTTTGGCATCATCCTCCAAATTAATTTTGTGTTGGCATAACATGGGACTAATGCCCTTGAGATCATCCAGAGTATATCCAATAGCAGCACGATGCTTCTTCAGAGTTTTCAATAATCTTTCTTCTTCTTGCTCTGAAAGGTTAGCACTAATAATAACAGGATATATTTTCTTTTCATCAAGATAAGCATACTTAAGATTATCGGGTAATGGTTTGAGTTCAAACACGGGATCACCATTGGGTGGAGGGGGATCCCCTAGAATTTCAACGGGTAGGTTGTGTTTCAGAATAGGTTCCTGTTGAAGGAACACTTCATCTATTTCCCTTCTTTCCTTCATAAACATATCATTTTCATGGTCTAGCAAATATTGTTCTAACGAATCAGTAGGAGGCACGACAATAGAAGCAAGGCCAATAATATCATCCTTGCTAGGTGATTCTCTATCACGAGGTTGTCTATGAAACTTGGCAAAACTAAACTCATGAGACACATCCTCTAAACCAATTGTAACAGTATCCTTTTCACAATCAATCCTAGCATTAACAGTATTCAAGAAGGGTCTACCAAAAATAATGGGACAAAAATCATCTTGTGGGGAACTAAGAACGAGAAAATCAGCAGGGTATTTAACCTTCCCACACAAGACTTCGACATCTCTAACAATCCCAACTGGTGAAATAGTATCTCTATTGGCAAGCTTGATAGTACCATCAATACCTTCCAATTCAACGGGTGCAATATCATGCATAATTTCTTTATATAAGTCATAGGGTATTGCACTAGCACTAGCACCCATATCACATAAGCCATGATAACAATGATCTCCTATTTTAACAGAAATAACAGGGATGCCTACTACGGGTCTATATATCCTAGCATCTAGTCTAACAATATTAGCAGTCTCACCACAGAAATAAATAACATGCCCATCTAAATCATCATCCAAGAGATCTTTAACCATAGCAATACTAGGTTCAACTTTGATTTGCTCAGGAGGTGTATAAGTCCTAGTATTACTCTTACGAACAACAGTTGAAGTTTTAGCATGATCCTTTATCCTAACAGGAAAAGGAGGTTTCTCAACATAAGAAGTAGGAACAATTACTAAATAGTAAGATTGAGCTACCTATGGCCTCACACAGCCATTTGAGATATTTGACCATCTGATGGAATTATCGACGTACCAGATCAAAAAATAGGCGACTCCCAAGCGCGTTCACGTCTCTCCTTAATCGGGCTGCTGCTCCGCAGGCTGAGCTACGAATTATCTCCTTCATGGGGCTGATTGGCTGAGGTCAAAGGCCTAGGTCAGCCCACCAAGGCATATTCTGAGCCTGTTCTGTGTCTCCATCTCTCCCACTCTTCAGTCTCTTCGTCTCCTAGCCGGCAGCGCGCGCGATGAAAAAAATCCTTACTGTGCTCGTAGGCGCCGTGGATGTACGAGAGGCGAGGGCAAGGTAGCGAGCCACGGGCTGCCTACGGCGCGTGCCTCGCTCCTTTGCCACGGTGATGTCCAAGGCTTCCCAGCCTTTTCTCTCCCTCGGCCCTTAGGACATGACGTGATGGCGATGGCGCTTCTGGGACAAAGTTTAGTGCACAGCAAATTACTATGCCTCGTGGTTGCGCAGTTCTTCTGCATCCACCTTGCCGCCGGAAAGTTATCCAATGGGCGGTGTCGCCCTTCGATGGAGGTGGTGGAGACATGGTCCGATGAGGGGATATCCCCATCTCCATCTTTAACTACATCATCTCCAATCTATGATCACCGCCTCCTCACCACTGAGGCACGTCCTTGGCCCACCGCGCTAAGTAACCTTGAGGTCCTCTTCTCCTTCGTGCTCGAGATTTGCTCATGATGAGCATTACCATACAATCAATATTCAGTACAATGCCTCCCTAGCTCTCCTCTCCTATCCTGAACACCACGCCTTTGTTAAACTCCACCTAAATAAACCCTTTTTGTGTATCAGGCTTCATGGTACCTGTGAATCCATTGGCAGCCTAGCACCAATCATTGGATGAGGTGGAGATGAGGAAGTGTTGTTGGACCATGCTTTAAAGAGGTAAAAATTATTCAGTAAGGTTGTCCTTTTTGTCAAATTATTAGCTCTATTTGCCGCTTTTATTTGGAAATTTTGGTTTTGCACAATGTCTTCAGGCTGCAAGATAAAGAACTGGTAGAAAACATTTAGCTTCAAAAACCAAAGTAATAGATGGACACAATTGATTAAACAATAGCAGGAATGACGCTGAAGATATTTTGTTCAGAGAAGATTTTTTTAAGCTACTCTTGCTTTCAGGAAAGAGAAGGTACATAATTGTTATTACAGATAACAAATGATAACTGAATTTGTAGCGTTTTAAGCTACTGTTGTTTTGTAGGTTGATTACTACTATTTGAAAAAAAAGAGTTGGAGTGGAATAAGACATTAAATAGCACATGGAAATACCTATTCCCTTCATAAAGAAATATAAGAGCGTTTAGATCACTAAAGTACAAACTACAAGGGAGGCTCAATAGGTACTTAATGTAGAATGCTCTTCCATAATTGGTGCCAGTTGTATAATTAATATGTAAAATGGCAGTAGATTTGGATCTATTTTTGTATCTTGAATTCTTGCTGCTGTGGGTTCCTGAAATCCAACTTTTAGAAATTTAGATGCACCTCTCAGTCTACAATTTACGTATACCACAAGAAAGTATATGGTACAAATTTCTCAGATATTTTTAACTAGACAAATCTTTTCAAATATTTCTGTTTCCTACATTAGATGTCATCAAGATTAGCAGGCGCAGCAACGCGCGCCTTGATGATCTAGTAGGATCACTATAAGTGATAGTCTTTTTTTCAACTGTAATAGGTGCACCTACTTTTACTTCAATGGGAGGATTATATTTAAACCACTTCTCCTTAGGGAGATCAACGCGAGTAGCAAAAGATTCACAGAAAGAAGCTACTATCTCAGAGTCAAGTCCATATCTAGCGCTAAATCCACGAAAAGCATCGGTATCCATAAAAGATTTAACACAATCAAACTTAGGTGTCATACCTGACTCCTTACCATCGTCGGAACCCCAATCTTCAGAGTTGCATTTAATTCTTTCCAATAAGTCCCATTTGAATTCAATAGTCTTCAGCATATAAGAACCAGCACAGGAAGTATCGAGCATGTTGCGATTATTGGGAGAAAGCCGAGCATAAAAAATTTGAATAATCATTTCTCTTGAGAGCTCATGATTGGGGCATGAATATAACATTGACTTAAGACTCCCCCAAGCTTGAGCGATGCTTTATCCTTCGCGAGGCCAGAAATTATATATGTAATTACGATCACGATTAACAAGATGCATAGGATAGAACTTCTGGTGAAATTCCAACTTCAATCGTTTATAATTCCAAGATCCCGTATCATCACATAGCCTATACCATGTCAATGCATCTCCCTTCAAAGATAAAGGGAAGACCTTCCTCTTGACAACATCATCGGGGATACCTGCAAGCTTAAATAATCCACAAACTTCATCCACAAAGATAAGGTGTAAATCGGGATGCAATGTTCCATCTCCTGCAAAGGGATTAGCTAGCAGTTTCTCTATCATACCCGAAGGAATCTCAAAATGAATATTTTCAGTAGGTTCAGTAGGTTGAGGAGCAACTCTTTGCTCTTCTGGTCAGGGCGAAGATACCCGAACAAGCCCCTCAAAGGATTAGTTTCCATAGTAACAAGTGACAGAAAATTTCAGCACACTATATAAATGTTTCCTTACCAAGTTCCACTCACCAAAGGCGCTTCACTCCCCGACAACGATGCCAGAAAAGAGTCTTGATGACCCACAAGTGTAGGGGATCTATCTTAGTCCTTTCGATAAGTAAGAGTGTCAAACCCAATGAGGAGCAGAAGGAAATGACATGCGGTTTTCAGTAAGGTTTTCTCTGCAAGCACTAAAATTGTCGGTAACAGATAGTTTTGTGATAAGATAAATTGTAACGAGTAACAAGCAATGAAAGTAAATAAAGTGCAGCAAGGTGGCCCAATCCTTTTTGTAGCAAAGGACAAGCCTGGACAATTTCTTATAATGAGAAAAGATCTCCTGAGGACACATGGGAATTATCGTCAAGCTAGTTTTCATCACGCTCATATGATTCGCGTTCGGTACTTTGATAATTTGATATGTGGGTGGACCGGTGCTTGGGTACTTCCCTTACTTGGACAAGCATCCCACTTATGATTAACCCCTATTTCAAGCATACGCAACTACGAAAGAACTATTAAGGTAAACCTAACCACAACATTAGACATATGGATCCAAATCAGCCCCTTACGAAGCAACGCCTAAACTAGGTTTAAGCTTCTGTCACTCTAGCAACCCATCATCTACTTATTACTTCCCAATGCCTTCCTCTAGGCCCAAATAATGGTGAAGTGTCATGTAGTCGACATTCACATAACACCACTAGAGGAAAGACAACATACATCTCATCAAAATATCGAGCGAATACCAAATTCACATGACTACTAATAGCAAGACTTCACCCATGTCCTCAGGAACTAACATAACTACTCACAAAGCATATTCATGTTCATAATCAGAGGAGTAATAATATGCATTAAGGATCTGAACATATGATCTTCCACCAAGTAAACCAATTAGCATCAACTACAAGGAGTAATCAACACTACTAGCAACCCACGGGTACCAATTTGTGGTTTTAGATACAAGATTGGATACAAGAGATGAACTAGGGTTTGAGAGGAGATGGTGCTGGTGAAGATGTTGATGGAGATTGACCCCCTCCCGATGAGAGGATCGTTGGTGATGATGATGGTGATGATTTTCCCCTCCCGGAGGGAAGTTTCCCCGGCAGAACAGCGCTGCCGGAGCTCTAGATTGGTTCTGCCAAGGTCCCGCCTCGTGGCGGCAGAGTTTCATCTTGTAAGCTTGCCTATGATTTTTTTCCAGCGTAAAAGCCTTCATATAGCAGAATATGGGCACCAGAGGGCCACCAGCAGGCCCAGGAGACAGGGGGAGCGCCCCCACCCTCCTGGCCAGGGTGTGGGCCCCCTCGGGTGCTTTCTTCGCTCAATAATTCTTATTAATTACAAAAATAACTTTCATGGAGTTTCAGGATTTTTGGAGCTGTGCAGAATAGGTTTCCAATATTTGCTCCTTTTCCAGCCAGAATTCCAGCTGCCGGCATTCCCCCTCTTCATGGTAAACCTTGTAAAATAAGAGAGAATAGCCATAAGTATTGAGATATAATGTGTAATAACAGCCCATAATGCAATAAATATCGATATAAAAGCATGATGCAAACTGGACGTATCAGGATGACAGGTGATGTGCACCATGAAGCTAAAGCTCAAGACATCATTGAGCTTACCTACCTGCCCACTGCAGGTGATCTGTATGAGCCTGGTTGTCAGCGTCACAAAGAAGAACTGCATTGTATATTTCAGCAGTCCAAACCCAATATGAGTCAGATGCTCAGCATGATGAAGCCATTGCCTCAAGATGCAGAATATCCCAAGGAATTCCTTGTCCAGGACCTCGAGTACTTGCCCCGCACAATCTATCATATCCTAATGCGTACTCTATGGCCAATCAAGGGACATTCTTCTTAAGCCAAACTTGAAGGCACTATGAAGACTTTGGTATTCTATATTGTCAATGGCATCAGATTCAACTCCCAGGATTTCTTTATCAGACAACTTGTTGGATCTAGGATTGATTTGTTTGGCCTGAAGTTTTATGCTCCATGGGTAATGTGCCTAATCAAACTTCATTCTATTGTCAACTATCAGCATTCTGCACGCAACCATCTTGTCTTTCTGCATGAGGTTGATCTATCAGTTGAAGCCATCTACCCCGAGCCTGCCAAGGAGCCGATATATCTTCACAATGTTGATCATCAAAGCTTCACGCATCCCGTAGAAGGCATTCATGTTCCAAATGCTGCTATTCCTGCTTATCCTATGGCTGGCAATGTGTGTATGCCTCATCGTGCAAATACCGAAGCCACTGCCAGTACAATTGCTCAAAGGCCTCGAAAGCGTTCTTGTGTACTCAATGACCGAGAGCTTCTTGTGGCCTTACATCAGAAGCAGGACAAGCACCACGACTGGCTAAAGCGTCAGATGCATAGTCTCTTGGAGGATGTCAATCGCATTTGCAATCTGGCCACCAAGAACTCATTTGTTGCCCATGAGAATGTGTGGCGGTCCTGGAAGAGCCTTACTCTGCTGTGTTCTGAAGACGATCTTCGAGCAGATGGCTTCACCAAAAGCTTCAAGTTTTATTCCAGGCCTCCACCAAATGCAAGCTGGCGCTGTACTCCCTCACTTGAAGATTCTGAGTATTCATCCTCGGGTGCAACTGTTGTTGCGAATGTCATCGATGAAGAAGATGACGCCACTTCACCGACCATGGCTACACTGCATCTCGACTCTGCGCCAGGCCCCTCTGCACCACCAAACTCCAACGCCGACCCTGCTCCTTCTGGAAACGAATAGACGCTCTATGTCTTCAAACCTTTGTGGTCCTTACTGACAAAAGGGGGAGAAGCATATGAGTTGATAGTCTTCAAGCGGGTCCTTATGGGTGGTTGCATTATTTTGCCAAGTTTTACAATTCTCGTCTTTTGATACATTTGGTTCTTTGAGTTGTAACACTTAAACTCGATGGCCGTCTGCTACTTTTTCTGCTATTCTGTGTTACAATGATAAATTCCGCATGAAGTCATTCTGCAAACGTCCATTTTCCATTATGCATATCATTATCTTCATTATCTCTCTATATGCATAATGTATTGTCCTCACATTTTGAAGATGGCCTCCACAAAGCAAAACCGGCCATGTGCATTTGCATTCAAAAGCAAATCATTTATATGCACATCTTCAAGGGGAGCCTCGTCATATGTATGAAGACAATACTCACAACACTAAACTTTCACATACTTTTATTCCCGTTGAAAACTTCAACCAGTTTGTCATCAATCACCAAAAAGGGGGAGATTGTAACTGCATCTAGTGCCACCCCTAGTTGGTTTTGTAGTATTGACGACAAACTTGGTTGAGGGACTAATGTGTTTGTGAGAATTGCAGGATAACACAGGTAGTAGTCCCATATTGATTCGGTTTACATATCAGAGATGACCCCTAAAAATGTGTGAAGACATTGAAGACAATGGTGGTCCGTGAAGATATCCACATTGGAGACTATGACAAGAGAAGACATCGTATGAAGACTATGGAGTGCGAAGACATAGTTGTTTCGTAGTTTCCTTTCCTTCTTTGTTGAGTCACAGGAACCACCATACTGTTAAGTGGGGTCCAAGGGAACAAAGTCAGAGTGACTGATGTGATGCTCAACCAAATCCTATGTCTTCAAGTGAAGACAATGAGAGCAAATCTTATCTAGAGCTGGATGAGTCAGCTTGGCTTGTAGCCCAAGCTAAGCTGCCGCGTGTGTTTGAAATCTGACCGTTGGACACGTGTCAGTTCCTTAGTGACCCAGGGTCATTTTTGACAAATCAGGTCGGGTTGCCTCCTAGCTATAAATAGCCCACTCCCTACACCATAAATTGGTGGCTACTCAGATTTAGTACACGAATTTTGTCGTTTGAGAGCAACCCACCTCCAAAGCATTTGAGAGAGTAATCCTTGCGAGGACAAAGCCCAAAACACCCAGAGCCAAAGAGTGTTAGGCATCACTGAAGTCTTTCTGTCCGCGTGATCTGAAGACTTATTACACTTGAGGACTGTGAATCCTCCATCCGGTTAGGCGTCGCATTCTGAGCATCCAAGAGTCATTGTGGATTGCCGATGAACAAAGTCTGTGAAGGTTTGGAAGTCTCCCTTGAAGGATTACCAGAGTGATTGGGAGAGGACTAAGTGTTCTTAGCTCAAGGGGAATAAGGTCAAGACGAGGTCTTCTGAGTTGAATCTCAGCCTCCCTAACCAGACATACAGTTGTCATAGCAACTGGAACTGGTCCAACAAATCCCTTGTCCCCTCCGAGCAACTGGTTCTATCCTTCCTCTCTCTTTACATACAGTTTGTCTTTGTGGAGTCTTTGCCCTCTTGCCTGATCTGATTGACTTCACAGTGTGAAGACTATGTACTGTTTGGCTTCATACTATCTTCCATCCAGATCCATAATAGCTGCTGCTGATAGTCTTCGTGCTTGCACTACATTGCTTACTTGACTATGGCATGTCTAGTAGTCTACCTTCCGCTGCATATCAATAGGTTCATTTCCATTGTTTGTCTTCAAAGCACTCATGTTTTGAAGACTTTCATAAAAATCGCCTATTCACCCCCCCTCTTGTCGAATACTAGCACTTTCAATTAGAGATGTGAGGGAAGGGGAAGAGGTCATATGCATTCTCAGAAGATTTTGAAGATATATCAGTTTAGAAGGCATTGACCTCATAGTGCGAAGACATTCACTTATTTGGAGAGAGTTGGTTCCAGATTTGTACGAATCCATGAATAAGTACAAGTGAGGAATCTAGCTAGTTATGAAGCATACGTGAATATACTTGGCATGAGATGCAAAAGAGAATAAATCCAGATTTGGAAGTGAAGAAACCACTTTTGGTTGAAGTGGATGGATTTGACAGATCAAAAAGGTAGTAAAAATAAGATTTATTTACCATGGATGAACTGCTAGACGAGGTTGAAAGGAGGCCGAGAAGATCAATCTCTCGCGCCCTAACTTTGCGGCAGAAGACACCTACGGCGGCAGTGGAGAGGACGAGGTCCGCGGCTGGCGTGAGGACGGCATCAAAGAAGTCGCAACAACTAAGCGCTTCATCTCCGGTGTCGACGCTAGCTAGCGGAGGCGCTAGGGTTTGTGCGAGGTGGCGAGGTGGAAGAACAGATATTGACCGCATGGGTGAATATTTATAAGTAGGAGGAGGGCGGCGCAACACAATTACGTAGGTACCCCTGGCGGTTCACATCTAAGAGACACATGGCATGCATGCAACTCATTGAAAGTTGTTCCATGTTCTCACGCACGCCTGGATTGTCGGGTGGTCATTCCGGCTTCTCCGGTTTTCAGGAAATAAGGATACAACATTAAACAGATTTAAATGTTTGTCAGTTTGTCCTCTACTCACAAGGACTCAGAGAAGACAATTGACAGTTTTCAATAGAATGCATATGATTTTGACAAAGTTGAGGTAGAACCACATAATAGGTTAGGGTCCGATCACATTCACTTAGATCAATAAAGATTCAAGAATGAAAACATACCTATAAGTGAATGTTGTAGAGGACAGGACGCATATATATATATATATATATATATATATATATATATATATATATATATATATATATATATGAAGATCAACTCAACATTGCGAAGATAAACATGAAGACAAAGTAATGTTGAAGACAAACCAAATGCAAACACTATGCAAGCATAACGCCAAGAGAAACACTTCAATAAGAATTTGGTGGCGGCGTTACCCACCGTATAGAAAGTATTAGATCCAGACATGGTGCACAATTATCGTGGCGCTCTGAAGTCAAATTCCACATTAATGTATTCACACTTAGAGGGTAAGTCTTCATTGATTGAAGATATACATTACTTCGTGTGTTGCACATCTAAGTCGTCAATCATGCATAAGCGTTAGGATGTGTGTCCAATTACAGGACATTTGAGGATTCTAAGATATTTAGCTCACACCGCAACCTGCAAAACCTTTTCTCATCCAAGGGCTTAGTGAAGATATCTGCCAATTGCTCTTCAGTGTTGACGTGAATGATATCAATATCTTCTTTGTTGACATGATCTCTGAGAAAGTGATGACGAATCTGAATGTGCTTTGTCTTCGAGTGCTGAACTGGATTCTTGGAAAGCTTGATGGTGCTTCCATTGTCGCGGAAGAGTGGTACATTCTTCATGTTGATGCGATAGTCCTTGAGAGTTTGCTTCATACATAGAAGCTGAGCACAGCACGATCCAGCAGCAATGTATTCAGATTCAGCAATGGAGAGTGATAGACAATTCTACTTCTTTGAATACCAATAGACAAGAGATCGTCCGAGAAAGTGACATGTTCCTGAAGTGGACTTGTGATCAACCTTGTCACCAGCATAATCAGCACCAGAATATCCAATCAGATCAAATGTTGAGCCCTTTGGATACCATAATCCTATCGTTGGGGTGTAAGCCAAATATCAAAGTATTCGCTTCACCGCCAGGTGATGCGACTCCTTTGGTGCCGCTTGCAATCGGGCACACATGCAAATGCTAAGCGTTATATCTGGCCTAGATGCACATAAGTAAAGTAAAGAACCAATCATGGAGCGGTTTACCTTTTGATTGAATTCTTTACCATTGTCGTTGGAGCTCAAATGACTTATGGTTGGCATTGGCGTCGTGCATCCTTTGCAGTCTTGCATCCCAAACTTCTTCAGGCAATCTCTGAGGTATTTCTCTTGTGATATGAAGATGCCATTGCTCCGCTGATGGATTTGAAGACCAAGGAAAAATTTCAGCTCACCCATCATGGACATCTGATATTGCTCTTGCATCATGTGTCCAAACTCATCACGGTATCTTTTGTCAATGCATCTGAAGATAATGTCATGCACATAGATTTGACACACAAACAGTTCACCGTCATATGTCTTCTGAAGAGTGTCGGATCTAGAGAACCAGGTTTGAAGCCTTTGCTCTTCAGGAAGTCTTTGAGTGTGTCATACCAAGCGTGAGGAGCTTGTTTGAGGCCATACAGTGCCTTGTTGAGCTTGTATATCATATCAGGATGTTTTGGATCTTCAAACCCAGGTGGTTGTGCAACATACAATTCTTCTTCAATCTTGCCATTGAGAAAGGCACTCTTCACATCCATTTGGTACAGGAGGATGTTGTGACGGTTGGCATTGGCTAGCAGTATGCGAATGGCTTCAAGCCTTGCCACAGGAGCAAATGTTTCATCGAAGTCAAAGTGTAGCCCAGATAAACTAGACGAGCCTTGTTCCTGACCACTTGACCATCCTCATCTTGTTTGTTGTGATAGATCCATTTGGTGCCAATGATATTGTGCTTGCGATAATCAAGACGCTTGACCAGTTCCCATACATTGTTCAGCTCAAACTGATGAAGCTCTTCTTGCATAAATTGAATCCATTCAGGTTCCATAAAGGCTTCAACAACTTTCTTGGGTTTAGATATAGAGACAAATGCGAAGTGCCCACAGAAATTTGCTAGTTGTGTTGCTCTTGAACGAGTGAGTGCACCAGGTGCATTGATGCTATCAATTATCTTCTCAATCTGTACTTCATTTGCAACATGGGGATAAGCTGGAAGAAGATTTTGCTCTTGTGGATCATTGTCTTCAGTTTCAGTAATGACTTTAGGCTGAGTATTGTATTCAGGTTAACTTGGTGCAATGATGAGTTTGTCATTGATACGTCTCCAATGTATCTACTTTTCCAAACACTTTTGCCCTTGTTTTGGACTCTAACTTGCATGATTTGAATGAAACTAACCCGGACTGACGCTATTTTCAGCAGAACTGCCATGATGTTGTTTTATGTGTAGAAAAGAAGAGTTCTCGGAATGTCATAGAAATCCATGGAGGCACTTTTCAATATTAATAAGAATATTTGGCGAAAGAATCAAGGCCAGGGGGCCCACGGGCTGTCCACGAAACAGGGGGGCGCCCCCCACCCTAGGGCGCGCCTTTCTATCTCGTGGGCCCCCTGGACCTCCTCCGACCTCAACTCCAACTCCATATATACCGTCTCGGGGAGAAAAAAATCAAGGAGAAAGTTTCATCGCGTTTCACGACACGGAGCCGCCGCCAAGTCCTAATCTCTCTCGGGAGGGCTGATCTGGAGTCCCTTCGGGGCTCCGGAGAGGGGGATTCGTCGCCGTCGTCATCATCAACCATCCTCCATCACCAATTTCATGATGCTCACCGCCGTGCGTGAGTAATTCCATCATAGGCTTGCTGGACGGTGATGGGTTGGATGAGATTTACCATGTAATCAAGTTAGTTTTGTTAGGGTTTGATCCCTAGTATCCACTATGTTCTGAGATTGATGATGCTATGACTTTGCTATTGTCGGCATTCTGGGAACGGGGGTACCCAGACTTGCCTGCCTGCGGCCTGCGGCGTGGCTCAAGGAGTGGCCCAGTACGGCCCATCTTCATCAACACATGCTCAAGACCCTCGCGAGGGGCCAAGCCTTGCGGGGCGGACGACAGGAAGCTTCCTCGGGCACAGCCTCGTCAGGCTAGCTTGCGAGGAGGCGGAGAGATCAAGGCAGGGTACCTCACGAGGTGCCCATGACACAAGCCATGACGACCGAAGCCAGGCGGGCGCCGGCCTACACAGAGTCCTTGTTTCCTCTTTGGTGCAAAGGGGGCAAGCGCAGGCAAGAGTATCAAGCAAAGGCAACCATTTCAGTGCAACAAGACCCAGACCAGCAAAACGACAGGATGGAGGTCATCGGGGAGCCCAAGCCGGCGTCACCATCAGAGTCTTTGGCAGGCGAGGACCGACTTTAGACAGGATAAGTGTACTAGATGTTCCCCTTCAAAATGGCCAATTGTTGGGGCCCTTCCCGCTCAATATTTGGGAAGAGGACCAAGACCTCGCTCTATAAATAGGACCAGCCACCACAGTGGGAGGGCATCGAGGGATCGAGAGAGAGACACATCGAGAAGGGATCCGGATTCAATCCTTCCCAAGAAGCACCACCACCACAAGAACTCCTCCCCTCGCGAGGCAGTTCTTCCTTTGTATTGTTCATCACCAGCCCCTGAGGCAATCTACCACACCACAAACTAGAGTAGGGTATTACACCACAATGGTGGCCCGAACTAGTATAAACCTCGTGTCCCTTGTGTTGTTCTTCGTGTAGTTTAGATCCTTGCGAGGCGATGAGACGTAGGTAGGTAGAAAGGTGCGATCTCCACGCGGACCCCAGAGTTCGAACCTTGAGGGTCTGCCGGAACCCGAAATCTGACATTTGGCGCGCCAGGTAGGGGTGCACCGGAATCCGCCTTCCGCTGCCCGTCGCATCCATGTCAGACGCTCGTCGAGAACGCGCCGAGCGCCGAGCCGCTCTCGCCACTCACGTCGCCCAGACAGCCCCCGTCGGCGGATGCCGCCGCCGTTCCCCGTCGCGTGCCGTCAGCGCCGCCACCGGCCCGGCGGGGAACGAGCAGCAGGCGTCGTCCCTGCATCCTTCGGTGCGGCAAGAAGGCCGCACCGCCACCCCGTCGCTGACTCCAGCCGGTTCGTCGTCCCACGCCCGTCGCGCTCCTGCGGACGCGCACGCCGCACTACTCCTAGCGCGGGAGCTCCTGCACTACCGTCCTCTCGACGATGTCTATGACGAGTGGCTCGCCCGCATCACCGAGCTCATCAGCGCCACTGGGGGCTCCCCTACGCCATCCCTCTCGCTGCACCGCGCCCCGCCCTGTGCGGGCAACGAAGCTCCGGGGGCGCCTCAGCCGCCTCCCCCTCAAGAAGGCGCCTTGGCCCCAAGGCGCGTGGCCCCTGGACGGAACCCACTCCGTCCGGCGCCAGCACAGCAAGAGAAGAGCTACCAAGAGATCCCTCATCCCCAAGAAGCTGTCCGTGTGCTCCCCGCACCGGCCCGTCAGGACCGTGCTCTTGCTCCAGCGTGCCAAGACCCCGCGCTGCTCCTGGCGGCAGTGCACGGAGACTTCCAAGATCGAGCTCTTCGTCACCAAAGGCCTCCCGTGGCCACTGCAGGCTGTCGTGCCTTCACCGTCGGGCTGTGCAGCGTGGCCTGGCCGGGCAAGTTCAAGCCAGATCTGCCCCCGCGCTACGATGGCACGGCTGACCCTGTGGAGTTGCTCCAGCTCTATGAGCTGGGCATTGAAGCCGCCAATGGGGATGAGAAGGTCATGGCGAACTGGTTTCCCATGGCGCTCAAGGATGGTGCCCGCACCTGGCTCCTGAACCTGGCTCCTGGCACGATTTCCTCCTGGGACGAGATGCGCACCCGATTCATCGCCAACTTTCAAGGCACCCGCGACCGGCCCCCGGCCATGAGCGACTTGCGCCGCATCAAGCAGCAGCCAGGAGAGACACTACAAAAGTTCATCTAGCGTTTCAACAACGCTCGCCTTAAGATCCCCAGGGTGTCTGAGGAGGCCATCATCTCAGCCTTCTCCGACGGCGTGCGTGACGTCAAGATGAAAGAGGAGCTTGCGATCCATGAAGACCTGTGCACCTCCCTGGAGCTGTTCAACTTGGCGACCAAGTGCGCCAGGGCTGAGGAAGGACGCCTTTCCGTCCTTGAGCTGCCAGCAGCCGACCCAGAAGAGAAGAAGCCCAAGGTCAAGGACGTGAAGGGCAAGGGGGCTGTCGTGCTTGCAGCAGAGCCGGAAACCAAGCGAGGCAGGAATCAGCCTGAGTCATCCAAGGGCAGCCGGTACTGCGTGTACCACGACCTTCACACCCACAACACCAATGAATGCCAAGAGCTCAGGGCCGTGCGGGACGTGCATGCCAGCCGACGCCCTGAGCGCAACGACCGGGGCTATGGCTGAGGAGGAGGAAGAGATGGAGGACGATGGGAAGACCGTGGCCCTCACCAAGGGTGGAATGACCGACCTCACGAGGACCGCTGGCAGGACCAGCCTCGCGAGGGAGGTTGGAGGGATTAGCCTCGCGAGGATCTCCCACAAGGCAACGCGGGCCTCCCTCCTCTGCCACCACAGCCGAGGAGGAATGAAGACCATCATCAGGACGAGGGGGCTGGGGGCTTCCAGGAGCCGCGCACAATCGCTTGCATCTTGGGCGGCGCTCAGGCCCCGGCCTCTCAGCGCATCTTCAAGCAGTTTGCTCGCGAAGTGAATGCAGTCCTCCCCAAGCTCGAGGCCACACGCCCCCTCAGGTGGACAGCGTGCTCCATCACGTCCAGCTCAGCAGATCATCTCAAGTGCGCAGCCACAGCTAGAGTCCTCCCGATGCTTTGTTCCCCAATCATCAGCAATGTGCAAGTCACCAGGACCCTCATCAATGGCGGAGCAGGGCTCAATGTCATGTCCGTCAAGACATTCAACAATCTCCAAGTACCATACAATCAGCTTCAGCCAACCAAGCCTTTCTCAGGAGTCACTGATGGTTCCACGGTTCCGATAGGGCAAGTCCGCCTTCATGTTACCTTCGGGAAGCGCGACAGCTACCGCACCGAACTCATTGACTTCGACGTCGCGCACATTCGCCTGCCGTACAATGCCATCCTCGGGTACCCAGCTCTGGCCAAGTTCATGTCCGTGACTCATCATGGCTACAATGTCCTCAAGGTGCCAGGAAGCAGTGGAGTCATCACGGTGCCTTGTGAAGAGAGGGATGATGTGTGTTCTTTGGAGCGTGCTTTTCAAGTCGCGTCAATTGAAGACCCAGATCATAAGAGCGGAAGGCTTCCCGAGGCAGTCCCTAAGAAGAAGAAGACATCACCTGGTCTGAACCCTCGGGAGGCAGGCCCCTCAGGGTACGCGCCTGTTCAGGGGGCGTCTCCTTCTGTCGCATAGGAAGGCGCACTTGGCGCCCTCCTCGAGCAAGGCTCGGGGGCTCTCTCCTGGAGGGCCATCGACTTTGCTAAGATCACGAGGGAGGCGCTCGGGCATCACTTGGAGGTGTGTTTCAAAGCACGTTTCCCTCAGGAAGGACCAAGGCAAGGAGGGCCAAACCCTCAGGAGTTCGTCAGCAAGATCATTCAGGAGCTACAGGAGTCAAGAATCATGAGTGGCAGCCGTCGCTTACCCGCCGTAGCTCCCCATCTGGGCGAGGATGGTGGGCTGCATGTCTGCATCGACATACCAGGGCTCAACCGAGCCGGCTCTCAGGAGTGCCTCTGGCCCTCACGCGTGGGGCACTGCGAAGGTCCACCCCACAGCTATGTTCGCATGCCTTACGGCTTGCCGAATGCGACTGCCGTGCATCAGCGCCTCATGAGGAGCATCCTGGAGGCTCAAGCAGCCAGGCATTCCACAGTCCTGGCAGAGATGGAGATGGTCCGCGAGGAGCCGCCAGCGCCTCTTGAGGCTCCTGGGCCTGGGGGCTCGTAAAGATCGGCTTCCGCAGCGCACGCCATCTGCTACTTCAGCATCCCTTCATCTTCAACATCATCAGGTGACATCCTTCGAGTTTCATTTTCAGCTGGGAGCGCCCTCGGGGCTGCGTCATTCCCAGGACGCTTGGGTCCGTCCCTGCGGCATGTATCCCTTTTGTTCATGTTTTTAGCTTACTTTGTTGGGGGCGCCCCTCGGGCTGCATTATCCCCAAGTCGCTCAGGCCCGACCCAGCGATGTTCATCTTTTTCTGCGCCTATCTAAATGGATTTGCTCCTTCATGATTAACGTGCTTGACTTAATTGCCCGCTCGATTGACACCAACTGATGGAGCTGCTCCCTAACGGCACAACGCTTGCGCATTGGTCCGTCCCTGCAACGTCGACAAACCTGATTGGCCGAGCTCTGGCCGCGGCAACCCCGCAAGGCGCCACCTCGCCAAGCCTTCAGTGCCCTCGTCACCCTTCCAGAGCAACTAGCAGCTGACTGGCAATTGTAACAGCAAACTCTCGTTCTTCTTGTGATGAGCTCGCAGGATCTCTTTAAGGAGCAGCGTCAGGCGAGGCCTTCACAGCGTCTCCTTCACTCTCGTCCGCGCGAACCGCTTGCACGTTAAGGGGGGGTACCTAAGCATTGCGACTCATGGACTCTTACTGGCTCTCCAACCCTCACCTCCTGGCCTTGTCCACGGCATCGCGACCTGGCATACTAGCGACGGCTGAGCTCGCTTGAGGGTCGGGACCTGATGACGTAGAGCACGAAGGGGAGTAAAGGCGAGGGGGAAGAGGCACGTGGGGACCTCGCCAGGCAACTCCTCAGCTGCCGATGCGCGGGCCTGGCGCCGTGTCAAGGAGTGGCTTCTGAATCCCGAGATAAGTCATCCTCCGGAAATACTAGCTATCGCAGCACCGACCTCGCACCTAATGCAGTCCTTTTTTCGCAACGTCGCGCTCCTTTCTCACCGAACAATGGCTGCTTGAGCGCTAAAGGGGACCTCCTGAGCATCGCGACTCAGGGGCTCTTACTGGACCCCGGGCCGCTCACCTCCTGGCCTTGACCACGGCATCGCGACCTGGCATACCAGCGACGGCTGATACTTTCCTTGGGACCGGGACCTGTCGGTGCAGAGCACCAAGCCCTCGCGAGGTTTGAAAGGAAGAACTAAGCTAAGACGGGACGAGCATCTCACACCGCTTCACGACAAGGATCATATTAACAAATGGAACTACAGGCACCTTACAAACCCCCACGGGGTGTGTTCTTGGCTCCTCGCGGGAACAAAAGACGCGAAACCTAAGCAGGTCTAACTACAGGGACCCTGACAGCAGACGCCATCATCAACAGTGGGCCGCGTGAGGCCGGCGCCAGCCTCATCGAGATCAGCCGCGTCGAATGTCGGGCGTGCTGGCCCTGCTCCAGGCACGGCGCAAGCTCGGAGGCTCGTAGCTGTCGTCGCTCGTCGCCGGAGTCAGAAGGAGCTCGGAAGAGTCGCCGAACCCTCTGAAGCGCCCGCTGCCATCAGAGGAGCTGCTGGAAGAGCAGGCGACGGTAGGCCTGGTCCCTTCCGCTCCGGAACTTCGGCCGCTGCCTCTGGGACAGCACTCCAGCCGGTGCCCATCTTCGTCGAAGACCTTGAAGAGCATCAAGGAAGCGCCATCATAATCCAGATGGATCACGAGGGCCCCCTCCGATCTGCAGACCCAGGCGATCTCGCCCCAGCCCCGGGTCATGAAGACCTTGCTTGGAGCGACGACCTTGACATCCGCTTCGGTCACAGGAGTACAACAGTCGGCATGCTGTAGCCAGAGTTTGAGAGGCCCCCATGGCGGAATCTCGAAGGCGAAGAAGGGAGGAAGGCGAATCCAAGATCGAGGAGGCATGGCGGCGTGAAGCACAAGCTCACGAGAGGAGACCTCGACGTGAACTCCGGGAGGAACGACGCGCACCGCCGTAATCCGCCGGCGATGACGGCGCCTCTAGCGGTGCTGCTCAGCGCCTGCGCCTTCAGGACCCTCGATCCGGGCATACAAGGGCAATGGGAATTCAGGCGGCGGCCGCTCAAACCATGGCCTCGACACCTCCTGCCGAGCACCCCCTTCTCTGCGGCAAGAGACGAGTCGTTTCTTCGGCGGAAGCGGGACAGGACCCTCTCGGGGGGCCTTCCCCTTCTCTTCGGTAGAAAACGACGAATTGGTGCCATTGGCGTATGGTGGAGCAAGGGAAAAGGAGGAGACAGAGAGTAGCAGGAAGGGATGGACTGGAAGGGCTCTCGCCTTTCCGTACATATAGTCGGGGGGGGCCAACCGCCGGCCTCCATGATCACAGGTAATCATGACCCATTTTGCATGCAGGGACTTGTCAATTCGTGCAGTTGCCGAGGCGTCATGGGGAAGCAGGGACGCCCACGTCCAACCAACCGCCACGCGGAGCCCAAGGCCGCAGGCTGATGGGGCCCGCGGTGCTTCGCACTTGCCCCTTTGCTTCTCTGCTAAGCCAAGTCCAGGCGCGCCTTGGGCCTGGGGGCTACTGTCGGTGTTCTGGGAACGGGATACCCAGACTTGCCTGCCTGCGGCCTGCAGTGTGGCTCAAGGAGTGGCCCAGTACGGCCCATCTTCATCAACACATGCTCAAGACCCTCGCGAGGGGCCAAGCCTCGCGGGGCGGATGACAGGAAGCTTCCTCGGGCACAGCCTCATCAGGCTGGCTCGCGAGGAGACGGAGAGATCAAGGCGAGGTACCTCACGAGGTTCCCATGACGCAAGCCATGACGACCGAAGCCAGGCGGGCGCCGGCCTGCGCAGAGTCCTTGTTTCCTCTTTGGTGAAAGGGGGCAAGTGCAGGCAAGAGTATCAAGCAAAGGCAACCATTTTGGTGCAACAAGACCAAGACCAGCAGAACGGCGGGATGGAGGTCATCGTGGAGCCCAAGCCGGCATCACCATCAGAGTCTTTGGCAGGCGAGGACCGACTTTAGCTAGGATAAGTGTACTAGATGTTCCCCTTCAAAATGGCCAATTGTTGGCGCCCTTCCTGCTCAATATTTGGGAAGAGGACCAAGGCCTCGCTCTATAAATAGGACCAGCCACCACAGTGGGAGGGCATCGAGGGATCGAGAGAGAGACACATCGAGAAGGGATCCGGATTCAATCCTTCCCGAGAAGCACCACCACCACAAGAACTCCTCCCCTCGCGAGGCAGTTCTTCCTTTGTATTGTTCATCACCAGCCCCTGAGGCAATCTACCACACCACAAACTAGAGTAGGGTATTACACCACAATGGTGGCCCGAACTAGTATAAACCTCGTGTCCCTTGTGTTGTTCTTCGTGTAGTTTAGATCCTTGCGAAGCGACGAGACGTAGGTAGGTAGGAGGTGCGATCTCCGCGCGCACCCCAGAGTTCGAACCTTGAGGGTCTGCTGGAACCCGAAATCCGACAACTATGCTTAATGCTTGTCAGTCACTACTAGGAAAAGGCATGCTAGTGGCGCACCAGTTTTGCCTTCTGATGGCGCACTATTGGTGCGCCACTAGCATCACGCCATTAGAATTAAATTCTAATGGCGCACCACTGGTGCGCCATTAGTATCTGGTTTTCTAATGGCGCACCACGTAGTGCTCCATTAGTATTGCCCACAGTGCGCCACTATTATCTGCTATACTAATGGCGCACCACATGGTAGTGCGCCATTAGTAACAATTTTTTTAATTTTTTCGTTTTTTCTTAATCTCAGGTCACTATTTCACATATGAGATATCCAACACATATATATACAACAAGCATCCATATAACAATCATATCCAACACACAAGTTTCATCATATATACATACATAGCCAACACATAGTTCCATCGTTACATATTACAAAAGTTTCACATTGTTCATCCAACACCATTATCCATCAATTCACAAAAGTTTCACATTGATACAAAATAAAAACACAAATGGAAAAGAAGCACTCCATCCATGCAAGCTTCCGTGAATTAAATCAAATCTGCAAAATGATAAACAAGAAGTTAGAAGAAGAAGAAGAAGAAGAGAAGAAGAAGAATAAGAAGACTAGAAGAATAATAGAAGAAGAATAAGAAGAAGAATAAGAAGAATAAGAAGAATAAGAAGAAGACTATAAGCTTATTATGTAAACTTGATCATTTTGTGCTAACATAAGTAATTTTGGAGCTAACCTATAGGAAACTAAGCATATAAGCTCTCTAAGTTAGCATATTAGAGCCAACTTAGGTAAAATGAAGCTAACCTATGTCATTTTGGAAAAGAAGAAGAATAAGAAGAATAAGAAGAAGACTATAAGCATATTATGTAAACTTGATCATTTTGTGCTAACATAAGTAATTTTGGAGCTAACCTATAGGAAACTAAGCATATAAGCTCTCTAAGTTAGCATATTAGAGCCAACTTAGGTAAAATGAAGCTAACCTATGTCATTTTGGAAAAGAAGAAGAAGAAGAAGAAGAATAAGAAGACTATAAGTTTATTATGTAAACTTGATCATTTTGTGCTAACATAAGTACTTCTGGAGCTAACCTATAGGAAACTAAGCATATAAGATCTAAGTTATCATATTAGAGCCAACTTAGGTAAAATGAAGCTAACCTATGTTATTTTGGAAAATAAGTAGAATAAGAAGAAGACTATAAGCTTATTATGTAAACTTGATCATTTTGTGCTAACATAAGTTATTTTGGAGCTAACCTATAGGAAACTAAGCATATAAGCTCTAAGTTAGCATATTAGAGCCAACTTAGGTAAAATGAAGCTAACCTAGAGGAAACTAAGCATATTAGAGATAACATAGGTAACTAAGTATATATATATATATATATATATATATATATCATTTTAGAGATCTGACATACCTGACATAGTTCAGTTCTCACTGTTCTTCTCCTTCTCCTTCCTCAGCCTGATGCGCCAAGAGCGGCGAGGCGGTGGAGGCAGTGGGATGTAGTCTTCTACCACAATTGGCGTGGTCATGTCACCCAGCTGTGGGATCGCCGACACCACCACCGGTGCATGGTCATTGTCAAGCACCGACACCATCGCGAGGCCACCTTCAGGCAGGACGGGCACGACCATCGCTAGTTCATCCTCAGCCACCTCCATCTCTTACCCATGTCGAGCCACCACCATCTCTTTCCCATGGTCAGCCACCACCATCTCTTGCCCTTGGTCAGCCACCACCAGCGCTAGGTCATCCTCAGCCTGATGCCCATCGTCATCCTGCAGCTCCTCATCCCCACTCTGCTCCTCTTCTCCCACACTCTAGTCTGGATCATCCTTCTTGTTGTCTTTGCTACTGCCAGAATTGCTGCTGCTTTCGCTAAAGCCAGGATCGCTGGTGCTTTTGCTACAGCCATAGTCGCTACTGCTTTGGCTATAGCCGGCGTCGCTGCTGCTGCTCCCATTGCCTGTCCAAATGCAACAATGACCGTTAACAATCGATGTGAGACAAAGCCAAATGTAGAGGAATAAGAAGAGGTAGAACGTATTGGCATCATCATCGTCAGCATAGCGCATGCGACACATATTCGCGTTGAACACCTTCACGATGAGCATGGTGTGTCGTCGTCGTACCTAAAGAGAAGGAAGTACCCCAGCCGTAGGTCGTAGGCACGGTAGAACTTCTCCCACCCACGATACAAGTACATGTGGCCCTCCTTGATCACCAACTCCACATTCCACAGCCTGCGTAACCCGCTGCCGGCCTATCGCAGCTTCACATTATTTGGCGGATCTTCACCCAGCATGTTCATAAAACTATCAGGCAGCCTCTGCAGTTTGGGGCAATGAGTGATGTAGCAAACAACAGATATCATAATTAGATGGGTGAAGGGGAGATCTCTCGTTTTATATACCCGCGTCATGGATGATACTAAAGTCCCAAGTATGATACTGAAGAACTCAGAAGAATCCAACTCGTACTGCGGTGTGGCAAAGCGGCGGTGGCTGCTTCCCCCCATCTCTGATAAGCAGCAGAAGAGACCAATTAGTACCCTTACAACAGATCATAAAACATGCATGATAACAGGCTGTACTGAAAGTCCAATTGTACTGGACTATAAATTAGGGTAACAATGACACAGAAGATGGGAGCACCTAGTACACATTAGCAAAACAAAAAGGTACCACGCTTAAAAGGAAAGACCTATACAAACACCTCATATTAATAAGGTTTCTTGAACAAGTGTTATCTATCAATACATTTGGGGATTAGCACTAACAATTCAGAAGACCAAATGCTAACAAGGCAATCAACTAACTTGTTCAGTTACAGAGTAAGCTCATCTGCAGCCCCATCATGATAACCGTGATGATGGTCTCATCATTTAGGGTTTGTCGACACCGAGGCATCCTAAAAGCTAAGCTTTTATCATTTAGGGTTTGTCGACGCCGAGGCACCCTAAAAGCCTAAGCGTACATCATTTAGGTTCTCATCGACACCGAGGCACCCTATAGAAGCCAAGGTTTCATCATTTAGGGTTTGTCGACGCCGAGGCATCCTAGGTTGGGCCTAATCACTTGGCACTAATCACTTGGCTCTATTGCCACCTATGTTGGGTTTATCATCTAGGGTTTATCGATGCTAAGGAGAATTCTAAGTTGGGCCTAATCACTTGGCTCTATTGCCACCTATGGTTTAATGCAGCAAGAATAAATGGGCAGTTGATCCTACTTAACTAAGTACTAAGATACCCCGGGCCATGCATTAGTCTCAAGTACCCCATATGTCCTATTTTTAGCAAAGTCATGCTAAAATTCACGGAAAATTTCAGCATGACCTTTGCTGAAAATAGGACATATGGAGTACCCGAATTTGCCGGAACGGAAGTTAATCGACATTCCGGCAAACTCAAGGGCCTCTCGGGGTACCTGCAAATTCATCACGACACAATGCTCGGAGACAAAACCCAGCAAACTAGCACCACAATGTGCCTCTACTTTCATATGGATGAAAATGCTTTCTCCCCATTCCTTGCTTCTCCAAACTAAATAAGCAAGCAAAGCAGTGTAGCAAACAAGCAATGCAATAGGTAGATAATATCACAAGTAGTCGAGTGACTACTGACAACACAACTAGCAGCAGCACATCACCAGCACAATTAATGAATTAAAGATTTAAACACTTGCTAAATAGTTATAGCAGCACATCACAAGTAAGTACTAAGTAAACAGCAGGTCAGCAGCACAACACAACTAACTAGCAGCAGCAGAGCACAAAACAACACACTATGTATAGTAGCAAGCAACAGTGCAGCATAGCACAAGGAAACACAGTACAGAGCACCACCGCACCAGTATACCAGCAACCACCAGCAGTGGAGCATGACCAGCTGCAAGAAAAACAGCACCAGCAACCAGTAGCTTGAAAATGTTCAGTTAGAATCAAAATGGTTGGCCACAGTCCACAGATCCAATAAATTTGCAGCACACATGACTACATGAGCATATCTGTATATGACACAATAGAGCAGCCGCAACTACACTACAGAACTACTAGCAGCCTAGCACTAGCAGAAGCCAACGAGCAACCGAAGTAACTAACAACAACACACGAGCAGCAGACTAGCAGTAACACATCCAGCGCAAGTAGCAGACTAGCAGTAGCACCAGTGCCCCACCAACAAGTAGCAGTAGCAACATACAGCAGCAGCCAATAGCCAAAAAATCATGGATTGCTGTTAACTAAAAATCATTGATTGCTTATAACTAAAAATCATGGGTTGGTGTTAACTAAAAATCATGGATTGTTGTTAACTAAAAAAATCATGGATTGCTGTTGACCTAAACACTAGTCAAATACAGTAGGAAATATATTGCATCCAACTATCATAGATGCAGTGCAAGTGTGTAAGTACTGACAGCTGCTGCTGTGCTCCTTGAGCTCGGCCTTATAT
This sequence comes from Triticum timopheevii, assembly GCA_963921465.1. NCBI lineage: Eukaryota > Viridiplantae > Streptophyta > Magnoliopsida > Poales > Poaceae > Triticum > Triticum timopheevii. The sequence continues at coordinate 577,689,009 of OY997270.1, read as the reverse complement.
TTTGAACAATCCTATATAGCTCTGTCTACCTGAATAGAACATGACAGCTTTGACCAAACAATCAACAAGAGGAAAATAATCAAACATCTTGATCAGCAAATGAATTAGTACTGATTTATTCACACTACTGAACTTCTGCTCTTATACTTGCTCTTATAACATATAGTCTAGATAAACATGACGTAACCATATAACAAGCATTTCAGAGGGATAGCACCATCTAGAGAAGCTGGGTTGAAGAGATTCAAAGAGGACTACTCATTCCTAGCTTATAGTTTTCTTTCGTTTAATATCATCCTATAACCTTATGATACTTCAACAAGCCATCTGTGTTGTTAGTTTTTTCATGTACTTTGTGATGGCAGTACGACACTAGATTGCATGGAACAAAGTGCATGCACAGTCTCACTGAAAACATACATAGCTGTTCCAGTGGAAATACTTTGTTTAATTCAACACTTCTACTAGGAGTAGCCTTTTTAGTGCTAGCTGAACTTTGAGTAATGGATTTTGAGTGGAGTCCATAGCAAATTCTTTTGGATTGAAGCTCTTGCCTACCTAAAATGAAAGACCCTTGGCCTTGGGTTACTGACCACACTAGCCAAGTGGTTTAGACCATTTAATTTCCTTCACTGAAGAGGGAAACACATACCTATTATGCAAATGGTTCTGTTTATGGGTGCAGTTATATTTGATCATGATTAAAATATTATTGCATCTACAGGGCATTCTCAGCATAGAACTGATGGGTTGCTGACCAAAATTAGCAATTTTTTGAACCTAATTTGACCAAAATTAGAGAGGGATTTGACCTAAACCTAGCAATAGAGAGAAGAAGAGGGCATGGCCGGGAGGGAGGAGAGAAGGAAGAGAGGAGAAGAGAGGCAGAGGGAGGAGGGTTACCTGACCACGATGAGGTGGTGGCAGGAGCGGACGACGGAGGGCAGAGACGGTGAGCTTGGGGGAGGCAGGGATAGACGGCGGGGAGGTCGCGGGCCTCCTCTCCTGGTGGACGTGGGGCCTCCTCTCCTGGTGGACATGGGGCGGCGCCGAGGCTCCAAGTCTCCGGTGGCTCCGAGGGTTAGGGAGGGAGGCGAGGGAGGCGGGGCTCGGTGAGGAGGCGGTGCTTGAGGGGGAGGAAGGGGAGAGGGAGGCGGCGGGGGCGCGTGGGCGGCTGCGGCGGATGGAGGGGGCAACGGCGCTCGAGGGGAAGGAAGGGGAGAGGGAGGTGGCGGGGGGGGGCGACGGCACTCGAGGGGAAGGAAGGGGAGAGGGAGGCGGCGGGGGGGCGTGGGCGGCTGCGGCAAACGGAGGGGGCGGTGGCATACGGTTGGGGAATCTGGCGAGGGAGGGAGGGAGGCCACAGTGCGAGGTGAATAGGTGGTGTGGGGGGAGGGTTCTAATGGCGCACCTACCCCTAGTGCGCCATAAGTACGACGATTCTAATGGCGCACCTTCCCTTGCTGCGTCATTAGAATTTTGTTTTAATTACTAGCCCGACTGGTCAGGTTATATACAACCTAACCCTATCTACATTAGAACACGCCCACTAGTCCGACTGGTCAGCACGCAGCACACACACTAGGAGGTCCTGGGTTTGATTCCCAGGCTCCCCAATTTTTGTTTTTATGCATTTAAAATGTTGTTTGATATTTATTTGTGTTTAAATATGTTCAAACTTGTTTAAATCATAACAGTAATATTTTTTTATAAAAATAGTAATAATTTTTAAAAAATATCATCAAATTTGTTATTTGAAAATATTTATGAATATGAAAAAATATCATCAAATTTGTTATTTCAAAATATAATCAATTTTTTTTGCAATTTTAGTTGCATTCATTTGTGACAGTGGAGCGGGCCAGGGAGGGTGCGGGGGACAGGGTGCAAGTGTCGTCGGCGGCGGTGGAGTGGGGGAGGGTGCGGGCCGGGGGTCGGCGGCGGCGGCCGATGGAGCGGGGGAGGGTGCGGTGGGTAGTCGGCGACGGTGGAGTGGGGGACCGAATCTGGTGAGGTGGGATAGCGATCGAGATGGAGGGGGATCGAGATCGAGTGTCCATGAAATTTAAAAACATTCATGAGTTCAAAAAGTGCCCATGAAATACAATCGAGAAGTGAAGGCTACAATTTAAATACAATCGATCTTAGCTAGCTATCTGTTCACAATCTTCTTGCCCTTATTTTTCGTAAATGGAGTTCTTCTCTTGAACGGACGTCCTTTAGGTAGGGTGGTCATGCTTCTTCTTGTGGTGTATGCTGATACTTCATCGTCGTCGTCATGTTCCATCTTCAGGTCGCCGTACTTGTCGAAGTCTTTCTCATTGGCGACTCCATCCATTCCGATGATCTTCCTTTTGCCTCTCCTCACGACAACACGACTAGGCTTTGGCGGGTCGGTAATGAAGAAGCATTGGTCCACTTGGGAAGCCAGTACCCATGGCTCATTTTTCACGGTGACGTTTGCGCCCGCGGTCTTGGATTTGACTTCGGGTATAACCATGGTGGTGAAATACCGGTCTTCTTTTATGACGCTCTTGGCCCATCTGACACGGAACATCGGGACCTTCTCTCCAGCGTAGCTCAGCTCCCAGATCTCCTCGATCCTTCCGTAGTATCTGTCCTTGTCGTTACCGGTGTAGGATTCCATCGTTACCCCGGAGTTCTGATAACCATCGCTCTTCATGTCCTTGTCCTCGGTGTAGAATGTGTAGCCGTTGATATCGTATGCCTCATAGGTCATTAGGTTGTGCTCGGCGCCCTGTGACAAGGCGAATATGAGTTGTTCTTCCGTGGAAGAATCCTCATGTAAAGGGTACGACAGAAGCTTCTGCTTGAACCAACGCGTGAAACATGAGTTGTGCTCATTGATTATATCCCCGTCCGTCCTCTGTTGGCCTGGGTCATTGTACGTCTTCTCAATAAAGGTTTTGTGCTCTACCACCCAAGGATCGACTAGGTTTGCTCTTTCAAAGTCGGCGAGTCGACCCTCGAAGTCGGCATGCATTTGGCGGTGACCCTCACAGTGACCCCATCCAGCGAGCCCGCCGAGGTGCCTGTTGACGGGCAGACCAACGGGGTCCTCGATGCCTAGATAATTCGTGCAATAGGAGATGCACTCTTCGGTCAGAAAGCCCCTGGCTATGCTTCCCTCTGGACGTGACATGTTGCGAACGTATCCTTTGATGACACCATTCATCCTTTCGAATGGCATCATGCTGTGCAGGAACGTCGGCCCGAGTTGGATGATATCCTCCACGATATGGACCAGCAGATGCACCATAACGTCGAAGAATGCGGGCGGGAAGTACATCTCAAGCTCGCATAGTATCACCATGATCTCTTCCTGTAGCCTTCTGAGTTGCCTCACGCCAACCGACTTCCGAGAGATGACGTCGAAAAAGTTGCATAGCCCAAATAGCGTTTCACAGACGTGCGCGTCCATGATCCCACGGATTTCAACTGGAAGTATCTGCATCATCAGCACGTGACAGTCGTGAGACTTCATCCCGCTGAACTTCTGCTTCGCTGGGTCTAGGTATCTGCTTATCTTCCCCGCATAACCGTAAGGAAGTTTTACTCCTACGAGGCAGGTGAAAAATTGCTCGATCTCCTCCTGACATAGAGTGAAGCATGCAGGAAGGTAGTCATTTCCGGTCTTCTTGGCCTTTTTGCCTTTGCGACGACTTTCCGTGTCCTGCTTCGCCTCATCATCATCATCATCATCATGATCATTAGCGTGAAGCTCCTCCCTGATGCCCATTGATTTCAAGTCTGCCCTTGCTTTCGGCCCATCTTTGGTCCTCTCTGGCATGTTGAGCAGGGTACCAAGCAGACTCTCGCACACGTTCTTCGTGATATGCATGACATCAAGGCTGTGAGGCACACGGTGGATCTTCCAGTATGGCAAGTCCTAGAAAACAGACCTTGTTTTCCATACCTTCAGCAGCGGCTCTGGCGCCTTTCGCTTCTTTCCCGGCTCTGGCGCCTTTTGCTTCTTTCCCGGCAGTGGGCAATCTTTCCAATTTTTCAACAGCTGGTCTATTTCCTCGCTGCTCCTCGTACGCGGGCGCCTTCAGGGTTCGGTTTCACCATCGAACAGATCCTTGCGTTTCCTCCACGGGTCATCGTCGTGAAGCCACCTTCGATGTCCCATGAACACGGTTTTTGAAGACCCGCGAAATCTATCTAGCTGGCGATATGTTGTGTCATCCATGCACCTGACGCATCCAGAAAATCCGTGGACCACCTGCCCCGCGAGATATCCGTAACCGAGATAGTCGTGCACCGTCGTGAGTAGTGCGGCTCTCATAGGGAAATATTCTTTCTCTGCGGCGTCCCACGTATTGGCTGGCGTTTTCCACAGCGTGTCTAGCTCCTCTTTCAGCAGCCCCAGATACAGATTGATGTTGTTCCCTGGTTGTTTCGGCCCTTCAATTAGCATACTCATGTGAATGTACTTCCTCTTCATGCACAACCAGGGGGGAAGGTTGTACATCGACACAAACACAGGCCAGGTGCTATGTGTGCTTCTCTGGCTGCCAAACGGATTGGCTCCATCGATGCTCGCGCCCAGCACGATGTTCCTTGGATCCTTCCCAAATTCTGGGTGTTCGAAGTTCAACGCTTGCCACTGGCTCGCATCCTTTGGGTGACTCCGCGTCTTGTCTTTTTTATTTATCTCCGGATCATTTGCGTCATCTTGTCGCTTCTTCTCCTCCATATCCGCGTGCCAACGCAGGAGCTTTGCTACCTTAGGGTTCGCAAAATACCGCTGCAGACGAGGAGTGATCGGAAAGTACCACACCACTTTTCGAGGAGCTTTCTTCCTCTTCTTGTATCGAGTGACGCCGCACACCGGACATATGGTAGACTCCGCGTGATCGTCCCGATAAATGATGCAATTGTTCATGCACACATGGTATTTCACGTGCGGTAAATCCAGAGGACACACGATTTTCTTCGCCACCTCGAAACTGGTCGGGCACTTGTTCCCCTTCGGAAGACGTTCGTGCCAGAATGACATGTTCTCGTCGAAGCATGCGTCGGTCATTTTGTGTTTTACCTTCATCTCCATAGCCATGAGCATTACTTTCAGGCGGGTATCCTCGGGCCTACATCCTTCATACAATGGAGTAACCGCGTCTATCTCAAGTTGATCCAGCTTGGCTTTCTCTCGGGCGGCAACTCTTGCGTTATTCGTCTGCTTGAGAAGCAGCTCTTGAACATGAGGGTCCTGCACCCAGCCCATCGATGGTCCATCGTCGTCTGCTCCGCCGGCATCTTCATCTTCATGATCATGCCCTTCGTCTGCTCCGGCATCTTCCTCATCATCATGTCCTGCATCTTCTACATGATGACTGTGTACAGCATCACCGTCGTGATCATGTCCTGGAGATTTTTCGTCTTCTCGCCCGCCCGAGTCTTGCTCATTTTTCATTGCAAATTTTTGCTGCTTAGGTGACCATGTTCTTGAGCTTGCATGTTAAATTTTTGAGGTCCCAAGCAATTCCAATGCATGGTATAGGCTCTAGGCACATTGAGGAGGAGGAGACAAAATTACCTCCTCACATTTTAGATTACAAGAGCATGGTAGCACACAAGTTTATCGTTGACAACGAAGAAAAGATGCTCTTGTATAAACTTAGATTTAAAAAGAAACACATTGAGATTATTATTTTGCATGTGCCTATGTTGTTCGATTTGCTTGAAGAAAATTTTCTCGTCACCCTGGAAGCGGTGAACAATCATCGAGCACAAGCTTTAACTCCAGAGCCTGAACCTGAACCGGAACCTGAGCTGGACCCTTATCGTGCATCATCTGTCCAGTGGGATCCGGAGATGACCAGCCAGTGGTATCCTGATTACACCTCCCACTACACCGGGGAGAGTAGCAGCGGTCACTAGTATTAGACCAACTTAGGCCAAAAGCCTAAGCTTGGGGGAGTACGTATTTCTCACCGACTTTACATTCACATTCACACACTAGTCGTCGGTGCTCATACTCTTTCATTGTATTATCCATGTTAGTTTAAATTTCTTTTTCTAGTTTTCTTCTTGTGTGCTTGTTAAACCTTAAGAAAAACCAAAAAAATAGTTAGTTTAATTTCCTTGCTTGTAGTAGAAATTAAAATGAAAACCCAAAAAATATTTCTCGTTCTTCTTTTTCTTGTTGGGAGCTTTCCCGTGTAAATAGTTTTATTTTCTTTTCTTTCTTTTGGGGGTCGAGAAGACCATATTGAAAATGCTTAGTGGCTCTTATATGCATGATTGATTATTTCTATTTAGAGCCCATATTACTTGTCTTCTCTCTTGAGTTGAATGCTTGCAGATTACAGCTTAGTCCAATGCACGTGCACTCTTATTATTATACACATCGTTTGGTCGTGCAAGTGAAAGGCAATAACGATGATTTATGATGGACTTATTGGGATGAGAAAAGCTGGTATGAACTCGACCTCTCTTGTTTTTGTAAATATGATGAGTTCATCGTTCCTGAGTCGGCTATTATGAAGTAAACATATTTGCAATGACATTTAGAGATTATAGTTGCTTGTGCCATGCTTGATTAGCTATGAGTTATAATGGTTTACCTAGCGTGCCAACATGCTATTAGAATGATTATGATGTGATATGATGGGATGATATCCTCCTTTGAATGAATTGAGTGACTCGACTTAGCACATGTTCACGCATGTAGTTGAATCAAATCAACATAGCCTTCATGATATTTATGTTCATGGTGGATTATATCCTACTCATGCTTGTATTCGGTCTGATTAATTTTAATGCATGCTTACGACTGTTGTCGCTCTCTCAGTTGGTCGCTTCCCAGTCTTTTGCTAGTCTTCACCTGTACTAAGCGGGAATACTGCTTGTGCATCCAAACTCGTTAAACCCCAAAGTTGTTCCATATGAGTCCACTATACCTTCCTATATGCGGTATCTACCTGCCGTTCCAAGTAAATTTGTATGTGCCAAACTCCAAACCTTCAAATGAAATTCTGTTTTGTATGCTCGAGTAGCTCATGTTACAACTAGGGCTGCCTATATCTTCCATGCTAGGTGGGTTATTCTCAAGAGGAGTGGACTCTGCTCCTCATTCACGAGAAAGGGCCGGTAACCGGGATGCCCAGTCCCATGATCCAAAAAGATCAAAGCAAATCAAAATAACTAAACAAAACTCCCCCAGGGCTATTGTATGTTGGAGGCACTCGTTGTTTCGAGCAAGCCATGGATTGATGCTTGTTGGTGGTTGGGGGAGTATAAATCTTTACCAATCATTTTGGGAACTGCCTATAATGCATGTAGTATGGAAGATACAACCATCTCATAGTTGTTGCGTTGACAACAAAAGTATGCCGCTCAAAATGTTATTCAATCTCTATTTTAAAATTGAGCTCTTGCACCTCTACAAATCCCTGCTTCCCTCTGTGAAGAGCCTATCTATTTACTTTTTATGTTGAGTCATCACCCTTCCTATTAAAAGCACCCGCTGGAGAGCACACTGTCATTTGCATTCATTATTATTGGTTTATATTGGGTATGACTTGACTGGATCTCTTTTACCATGAATTAAAATGTTTAGTCAGTCATTGATCTTTAAAGGTGCTCTGCATTTATGTTTTGCGATCTCAGAAAGGGCTAGCGAGATACCATTTTGTTATATCATTTATGATTATTTTGAGAAAGTGTTGTCATCCGAGTTTTATTATTATGACTCGCTAGCTGATTATGCTATTGATATGAGTATTTGTGAGACCTATGTGTTATTGTGAGTATGGTTAGTTCATAATATTTGCTGAAACTTGAATGCTGGCTTTTCATGTTTACAACAACAAGAGCAAATAGAGTTTGTAGAAGTTTTTCTTTATCACTTTCAGTTTATCAACTGAATTGCTTGAGGACAAGCAAAGGTTTAAGCTTGGGGGAGTTGATACATCTCCAACGTATCTACTTTTCCAAACACTTTTGCCCTTGTTTTGGACTCTAACTTACATGATTTGAATGAAACTAACCCGGACTGACGCTGTTTTCAGCAGAACTGCCATGATGTTGTTTTATGTGTAGAAAAGAAAAGTTCTCGGAATGTCCTGGAAATCCACGAAGGCACTTTTTAGAATTAATAAGAATTTTTGGCGAAAGAATCAAGGCCAGTGGGCCCACGGGTTGTCCATGAGACAGGGGGCGCCCCCCCCTAGGGCGTGCCCTCCTATCTCGTGGGCCCCCTGGACCTCCTCCGACCTCAACTCCAACTCCGTATATACCGTCTCGGGGAGAAAAAAATCAAGGAGAAAGTTTCATCGCGTTTCACGACATGGAGCCGCCGCCAATCCCTAATCTCTCTCGGGAGGGCTGATCTGGAGTCCGTTCGGGGCTCCGGAGAGGGGGATTCATCGCTGTCGTCATCATCAACCATCCTCCATCACCAATTTCATGATGATCACCGCCGTGTGTGAGTAATTCCATCATAGGTTGCTGGACGGTGATGGGTTGGATGAGATTTACCATGTAATCAACTTAGTTTTGTTAGGGTTTGATTCCTAGTATCCACTATGTTCTGAGATTGATTTTGCTATTACTTTGCTATGCTTAATGCTTGTCACTAGGGCCCGAGTGCCATGATTTCAGATCTGAACCTATTATGTTTTCATGAATATATGTGTGTGTGTTTTTTTGACTGAAGATATATGTGTGTTTTTTATCCTATCTTGCAAGTCTATAGTCACCTATTATGTGTTATGATCCGACAACCCCGAAGTGACAATAATCGGGATACTTCTCGGTGATGACCGTAGTTTGAGGAGTTCGTGTATTCACTATGTGTTAATGCTTTGGTCTGGTTCTCTATTAAAAGGAGGCCTTAATATCCCTTAGTTTCCGCTAGGACCCCGCTGCCACAGGAGGGTAGGACAAAAGATGTCATGCAAGTTCTTTTCCATAAGCACGTATGACTATTTACGGAATACATGCCTACATTACATTGATGAATTGGAGCTAGTTCTATGTGATAACTATTGCATGAGGAATCGCATCCGGCATAATTATCCATCATTGATCCATTGTCTACGAGCTTTTCACATATTGTTCTTCGCTTATTTACTTTTCCGTTGCTACTGTTACAACTACTATAAAAACCCAAAAACATTTACCTTTTCTGTTGATACTGTTACCATTACTATCATACCACTTTTGCTATTAAATACTTTGCTGCAGATACTAAGTTATCCAGGTGTGGTTGAATTGACAACTCAACTGCTAATACTCAAGAATATTGTTTGGCTCCCCTTGTGTCGAATCAATAAATTTGGGTTGTACTTCACCCTCGAAAGCTGTTGCGATCCCCTACACTTGTGGGTTATCAGTCATCAGCCTAGGCTTCTGAGGGTATGATTTCTCTAGTTCCCATGAGCTTGATAGATTCATTGGGAGGGACGCAGGTGCTCTCTTTGCGAGCCGTTAGTCTCATCGAACCGCACATCCATAGTTTCAACCACTTTATAGTGAAAGAGGTTGAAGACTCTGTAGGAGTGCGAATCCTTTCCGTATCCAAGCATGAAACCTTCATGTGCTTTCGGTGCAAATTTTGAAGTGCGATGTGGATCCTTGATCTAGCACCTAGCACCAAATACTCTGAAGTAACTGACATTTAGCTTCTTACTAGTTAGCAGCTCATATGACGTCTTCTTCAGAAGCTTGTGAAGATAAACACGGTTGATGACATGACATGCACTATCAACAGCTTCGGGCCAGAACTTCCTTGGAGTCTTGTACTCATCAAGCATCGTCCGAGACATCTCAATGAGGGCTCGGTTCTTACGCACCACGATGCCATTCTGTTGAGGTGTGTAAGGAGCTGAAATCTCATGAGTGATGCCCAGTGTATCAAGATAAGTGTTGAGGCCGGTGTTCTTGAATTTTGTGTCGTTGTCACTTCTGATGTGCTTGATCTTGACACCATAGTTCATCATGGCACGATTGGCGAATCGTCTGAAGACATCCTGTACTTCAGTCTTGTAGAGGATTATATGCACCCATGTGTATCTTGAGTAATCATCAACAATGACGAAGCCATAGAGACAAGAAGTGGTAGTAAGAGTAGAGTAATGAGTAGGGCTGAATAAGTCCATGTGAAGCATCTCGAAGGGTTGTGATGTCGTCATGATTGTCTTCGAGGGATGCTTGGCCCTAGTCATCTTCCCAGCTTCACAGGCACCACACAGATGATCCTTCTTGAACTTGATGCCCTCGATGCCCACGACATGCTTCTTCTTTGCGAGAGAGTACAAGTTCCTCATACCCGCATGTCCTAGCCTCCGATGCCAGAGCTAGCACTCTGAAGCTTTTGCTAGAAGACATACGGCTAACTGTGGTCCTGCTGAGAAATCTACCATATACAGATCATCTTTTCGATACCCTTCAAAGACTAGAGATTTGTCAGATTCCATAAGGACAAGACAATGATATTTTCCAAATATCACAATCATTTTCAAATCACATAGCATTGACACAGACATTAAGTTGAAACCAAGGGATTTAACAAGCATCACTTTATCCATGTGCTGATCCTTTGAGATTGCAACTCTACCCAGACCCAATACCTTGCTTTTACCAGTGTCTGCAAATGTGATGTGACTTTTTTCAGACGGACATAGAGTTGAATCCATCAGAAGACTTCGATCACCAGTCATATGGTTGGTGCAGCCACTATCCATAATCCATTCTGAAGCCTTTGGTGTCATATCCTACAGTACAGTTTGGGGGATAGGCTTCACCAAGAGAGTTGTGAAGCAGAAACATTTGACGAACTAGTGGAACATGAAAGTTCAGATCTTGGTTAGGATAGATAGGATGATTGTCAAGGAATCCTGGGGCAAAATACATAATAAGACCATTTGGACATTTTATCTTGCGTCCCACAAGATGTTTAAGGTCCCCAGCATAAGCACCAGACACCTTTGATTTCCAGCTGGAGACCTTTCCCTACAAAAGAGAGTTAAGTTTTCTTAACCACCCACATCTTCAGGGGTGGCTTAGAAGCAATGAGTCTAAGTGCAGCATTTGAGAACTTTGGCTTTGGTGCCCTAGCAAATAGCCTTGCAGGAGGTGAATAATACTCATAAGAATAAGTAGAATAGTTCTTGGTCTTATGAATATAGCGGTTTGATGAAACACGCTCATATTCAAAAGAGTGAGTATGGTTTCCCTGCAAAACATTGTCGTTAGGGTGACTCAGGTGAGTCCTCTGTCTGTATGAAGCCTTTGGTCCGGGATTTGTCTTCTTCCCGAGTTGTGTCATGATGAGATTCATGGGAAGACTTTCAAGACAACTTTTGGGTACCCAGATCTTCTTAAGAGGCGGTCCATTCCTGTAGTTAGTACCAATGTACCTGGCAAACACTTCACCATTCTGATTCCTGAACAATTTATAGTTTGCATCAAAGGATTCATCAATAATAATTGGGTCAACACAAGAGAAACCAGATAAGGTAGTTGGATCCACTGAAGGTCCCTTAGCAGCAACCCATGTGATTTTGGGGTATTGCTCAGGCATCCAGTAAGAACCATCAACATTCATTTTCCTCTCGAACCCAACGCCCTCTTTCCTAGGGTTTCGGTTCAGAATCTGCTTTTTGAGGACATCACATAGTGTCTGATGCCCTTTGAGACTTTTGTACATTCCTGTCTCAAGCAATGTCTTCAACCTGGCATTCTCATCAGCAATAGCAGTGGTATCCTCAGCAGAGGGGTTAGTTACCACATTAGCAGTTGAAGATATTGTAGCAGTAGCAGCAGTTGAACATTCAGCAACAAAGACAATATTATCATGCTCAAGACATTTTAGACATGGTGGTTCAAATCCTTCCTGAGCGGAACTGATCTGTTGAGCGCGGAGTGACTCGTTCTCCTTTTGAAGATCTTCATGAGCCGATCTCAATTTCTCAAGATCTTGCTTCCTTTGAAGATAATCATAGGAGAGCTTTTCATGAGAAGTTGAGAGCGTTTCATGAGGACTTTCAAGTTCCTGATACTTAACATGAAGATTTTTAATGTCTTCAATTAAGGACTAAGTTCGGGTCATTTCCGCTCCAATAGGTCATCGCTTTTGTCTAACAACTTTTGGATATGTTCCATAGCATTCTGTTGTTCAGTTGCAATTTTAGCAAGTGTTTTGTAGCTAGGTTTAGATTCACATTCAGAGTCATCTCTACTTGATGTTTGAAAGTAAGCATCACGTGAGTTTACCTTGGAACCACGTGCGATGAAGCAGAAGGTAGGAGCAGAGTCATCCTCATTCTTGGCATCAAAGTTGTTCACGTGGCCATTGTCTTTAGTGTTGAAGATGGACTTGGCGACATATGCAGAAGCTAGAGCCAGACTTGCTACTCCAGAATCAGATTCCTCTTCAGACTCCACCTCTGCCTCCTCAGATGCAGACTCCTCCTCTGAATCCATCTCCTTGCCAAAAAAAGCACGACCCTTGCTTGATGAGCTCTTATTATGTGATGAAGACTTTGATGAAAACTTGGAAGAAGACTTTGAGGATTTCTTCTTCTTGTTGTCATCAGAATCATATTCCTTTCTCTTCTTCTTCTTCTTTGTCTCATTGTCCCACTGTGAACACTCAGAGATGTAGTGACCAGGTTTCTTGCACTTGTGGCAGGTTCTCTTCTTGGGATCACGTGATGAAGCTTCATCATTTCTAGAGCTGGATCTTGAAGACTTTCTGAAGTCTTTCTTCCTGGCAAACTTCTAGAACTTCTTCACAAGCATGGCAAGCTCCTTTCCAATGTCTTCAGGATCACCAGAACTGCAGTCAGATTCTTCTTCAGATGAGGAGACAGACTTTGCCTTCAAAGCGTGAGTACGGACATAGTTGGGACCATAGATATCTATTTTCTCAGATAGCTGGAACACATGTGTGTTGAGCCTCTCAAGTATGTCAGACGGATCGAGTCTTGAAGTCAGGGCATTCTTGAATCATCAGGGCCACGGTGTCAAATCTTGACGATTTCATGTTTGGTGATCTCAGTGGCGCCGAGAGCATGAAGCTTATTCGTGATATCAGTGAGGCGATCAAATGTGAGTTGGACATTCTCATTGTCATTTCTCTTGAAGCGGTTGAAGAGATTGCGAAGAACACTGATCCTTGAATCTCTCTGTGTTGAGACGCCTTCGTTGACCTTGGAAAGGCAGTCCCAAACTAGCTTCACAGTATCCAGAGCACTCACGCGACCATACTGCCCTTTGGTCAGGTGACCACAGATGATATTTTTGGCAGTTGAGTCCAGTTGGACGAACTTCTTGACATCAACAGGAGTAACACCTTCACCGGTCTTGGGAACACCGTTTTTGATGACATACCAAAGATCGACATAATTGGCTTCAAGATGCATACGCATCTTATTCTTCCAGTAGGGGTAATCGGTGCCATCGAAGATAGGGCACGCAGCGGAGACCTTGATTATCCCTACAGTCGACATAGCTAAACTCCAAGTGGTTAAACCGAATCACACAGAACAAGGGAGCACCTTGCTCTGATACCATTTGAAAGTGCTAGTATTCGACTAGAGGGGGGAGGGGGGTTAATAGGTGATTTTTATGAAAGTCTTCAAAACATGAGTACTTTGAAGACAAACAATAGAAATGAACCTATTGATATGCAACGGAAGGTAGACTACACTAGACATGCCATAGTCAAGTAAGCAATGTAGTGAAAGCACGAAGACTATCAACAGCTAGGTAGTATGGATCAGGATGGAAGATAGTATGAAGCCAAACAGTACACAGTCTTCACACTGTGAAGTCAATCAGATCAGGCAAGAGGGCAAAGACTTCACGAATAAAAACTTTAAGTAAAGAGAGAGAGGAAGGATATAACCAGTTTCCTGGAGAGGACAAGGGATTTGTTGGACCAGTTCCAGTTGCTGTGACAACTGTACGTCTGGTTAGGGAGGCTGAGATTCAACTTAGAAGACCGTGTCTTCACCTAATTCCCCTTGAGCTAAGAACACTTAGTCCTCGCCCAATCACTCTGGTATGTCTTCAAGGGAGACTTCCAAACCTTCACATATTTTGTTCACCGGCAATCCACAATGACTCTTGGATGCTCAGAACGCGACGCCTAACCGGCTGAAGGATTCATAGTCCTCAAGTGTAATAAGTCTTCAGATCACGCGGACAGAAAGACTTCAGTGATGCCTAACACTCTTTGGCTCTGGGTGTTTTGGGCTTTGTCCTCGCAAGGATTACTCTCTCAAATGCTTCGGAGGTGGGTTGCTCTCAAACGACAAAAGTCGTGCACTAAATCTGAGCAGCCACCAATTTATGGTGTAGGGGTGGGCTATTTATAGCCAGGAGGCAACCCGACCTGATTTGTCCAAAATGACCCTGGGTCACTAAGGAACTGACACGTGTCCAACGGTCAGATTTCAAACACACGCGACAACTTAGCTTGGGCTACAAGCAAAGCTGACTCATCCAGCTCTGGATAAGATTTGCTCTCATTGTCTTCGCTCGAAGACATAGGATTTGGTTCAACATTATTTCAGTCACTTTGACTTTGTTCACTTGGACCCCACTTAATAGTACGGTTGTTCCTATGACTCAACAAAGAAGAAAAGGAAACTACGAAACAACTATGTCTTCGCACTCCATAGTCTTCATACGATGTCTTCTCTTGTCATAGTCTTCAATGTGAATATCTTCACAGACCACCATTCTCTTCAATGTCTTCACACATTTTTAGGGGTCATCTCTGATAGGTAAACCGAATCAATATGGGACTACTACCTGTGTTATCCTGCAATTCTCACAAACACATTAGTCCCTTAACTAAGTTTGTCGTCAATACTCCAAAACCAACTAGGGGTGGCACTAGATGCACTTACAGACTACGAGGCATCTATGGTGACATCGTTAATCTCAAGATGTGCCCGCTCTGTATCTCAAAAGTGCTCATTAGGGTAGGGTGTGTGTGCGTCCGTTCATAATGATGAACATATGGGTGTGCATGTGAGCATCTGCGAGTGTAGTGTGTTAAAAAAATTATCTAAAAATAATAGTTTGTTTTTATTCTTTTTCTCATGTTTTGAAATAAAAAATTCTGGTTGTCAACATTTTTATTCAATATAAAATAGAAAAATTTCCCACGTACCCATTTTTTTTGAAGATTTTTTCGTTCTTGTGTTGACCGAATACCCATGTGTGTGGAATGGACGAGGCTTCTTTGAGATAATGCCCCTAACATGGGTTCTTGACACGTGGACCTCATGTCAGTGACCCCAGGTCAAAGAGCAATACTACACAGGATATGTTTTCGTGTGGAAGCACGTCATGTCACAAGTCTTGAGGAAATACATCTACGGGATCAATCAAGCATCTAAGTGACTCAATCAAGCATAAAAAGAAAAAGGAAAGGAAAATAAAAATATCCACACGAATCTCCGTGTAAGATCAATGACATAGAATATAGATGTGCAAAACTTATGGCACATCTAGATGTATTTTAGCAAAACTGTAAAGTAAACAACAATTGCCTAAAATTGCTAAATCATAGTGGATTCCCTCGTTCCTTCTTTTCCATTAACACTAAGCACATTTCTATATTAGTGCTAGGTAAAAAATAATTATCTAATATAATACCTAATTACATACATATAAACCTCAAAACTACACGAGAATGTTCAAATTTAGGTTTTTATAAAGAAGAGAATAGTGCAGTTGTACCCCAAAACCAAACAAAAACGGACGCAGAGTTTTTGAGCCTGAGCTCAATGAGCTTGGTTGAACAGTAAAATCAAAAAAAAATTAATAAAATCTGATATTTTTTTGTGACAAACATTGACAAAAGTTTAAAATTCTTGCAAAAAACGTTATGGAATCACATTCCTAGAAGGCGTGGTGAAAAAAATAAGATTGATACTCTGAAAATGGTACTTTTAGAAGCATTTTGGAGCACCAAATTTGTTTTTTTTTTTGCCATGCCTTACAGGAATATGATTCCATGACGAATTTTTGCAAGCACTTAAAACTTTTGTCAATGTTTGTCACAAAGAAAAAATCAGATGTTTTTGATTTAACTGTTCAACGAGCTCATTTGAGCTCGGGAGCAGAAGGGCACTTTCGCAAAAAAAAAGGCAATTGCATAACAACAAAATTTTTTAAACGATCAAATACCTAGCCAAATAAATTGCAGATTTCCATTGGAGTCGATTTAGAGATAAGGAAAGCTCAGTATTTTTATTCTTTTGCGAAAAGAGCAAAGTCCGTATTCTAAAATCGACCAATTGTCAAAACTAAAACTTACACACCGGGCCTTGGGGAAGTCAACGCCGCAAAAATGCTACATCTACAGGCTTTACAGGAGTTTACAGGCTCCTTTCAAACTTCATAAACATCAACCCCCCCCCCCCCCCCCCATTTTCATGGGGGTGGGGCCCCTCCCCAACTAACACCCAATTAAAAATCGCCACATAAAATGAATCCTGTAAACTCCTGTAAAAACCCGTATGTGTAGCATTGTTGGTCAACGCCGTCTTCTTCCCGCACCGCCGCACCTATAGCGTGCGTGTTGCGAGCGGAGCTCGATGTCGACTGTGTACCTTCAAATCACCATAGAAGCGGCGGCGGCTCGGTCGACTTGAATGTAAACATACTGTAGTATTTTGTTTAGACGATCAGCTGCAAATTGTACGGACTGTTTGGAAACAAAAGAGGCATCAACCATCACAGTCTCAGATGGGTCTCATGGGTGCTCTGCTCTGCTCTGGTCTGACCGTGAGTACACAAGTACACACGACCCAGTAAGTTTCTCTTGGCGTTGATTCGCCGCATCGCACTACTCTCCCACTAGTCGCCGCATCCTCTCCAAAGTACACGAGTCCACGAGTGACCCCTTCACCATAAACTAAAACTAATCAATCCGCCATTAAGTTTAAGCCCCCCTCCATTTGCCTTTTTCCCAAGCTCCTCTGTTTAGGCTGCCCGTAGTAGGAGTAACTAACTTCTCTTGCTAACCACCCTATAAATACCCCAGCTCCCCTGCTCACACCCGCACACACCACGCCACAGAGCAAGCGAGCGACGGACAGCATCCCACACTCCCCAGCGATCCGTCGCCGGTGTACGTAGCCAGCCAGCCAGCGAGGGATCAAGCGTAGCGTGAACCCACCATGCCGATGATCTCCGTGGCGCCGCCGCCGGCCCTGGCCTTCCCGAGGCTGACCACGCTCACGATGCCGCCGCCCATGATCGCGCTCCCGGACCGCGCCCATGCTGACGCGCCGCGCCCGCCCCCGCCGCTCGTGGTCCGCCACGCCGCCGCCAAGCACAAGGCCGTCGTCGTCATGGGCGCCACGGGCACCGGCAAGTCCCGCCTCGCCATCGACCTCGCGCTCCGCTTCGGCGGCGAGGTGATCAACTCCGACAAGATGCAGGTCTACCAAGGCCTCGACGTCGCCACCAACAAGGTCTCCCCCGGCGAGTGCGCCGGCGTCCCGCACCACCTGCTCGGCCTCGTCCAGGACCCCGACCAGGACTTCTCCGCCGCCGACTTCCGCCGAGAGGCCGCGAGCGTCGCGCGCGACGCCGCGGCGCGCGGGTACGTCCCCGTCGTCGCCGGCGGCTCCAACTCGTACGTGGAGGAGCTCGTCGAGGGCGACCGCCGCGCCTTCCGGGAGCGCTACGACTGCTGCTTCCTGTGGGTGGACGTGCAGCTCCCCGTGCTGCGCGACTTCGTGGCGCGCCGCGTCGACGACATGTGCCGCCGCGGCCTCGTCGACGAGGTGGCCGCCGCCTTCGACCCGCGCCGCACCGACTACTCCCGCGGCGTCTGGCGCGCCATCGGCGTCCCCGAGCTCGACGCCTACCTCCGCTCCACCGGCGCCGGCGAGGACGAGCGCGCAAGCATGCTCGCCGCCGCCGTCGACGAGATCAAGGCCAACACGTCGCGCCTCGCGTGCCGCCAGCGCGGCAAGATCCAGAGGCTGGCCCGTATGTGGCGCGTCCGCCGCGTCGACGCCACCGAGGTGTTCCTCAAGAGCGGCGCCGCCGCCGACGAGGCGTGGCAGCGGCTCGTCGCCGCGCCCTGCATCGACGCCGTCCGGTCGTTCCTGCTCGAGGACCAAGAATGCAGCATGGTCGCCGCAGCCGGCAAGGCCTCCGTCTTCGCCTCCGCGGCCGGCAATGCCTCCGTCTTCGCCGGCAGACCCGCCACCGCCGTCGTCTAGCTAATACAAACACCCTCCCTACATACGTACATACCAAACACAAGAAACAATCCGCACGAAGAACGCTCCCCCAACTAGCTGTCACGCCACAGCTTAATCGCCATTGACGGTCCACCTGGAGCTCGAGCAAGAGCTCAACAATGGTAGTAAGTACTGCTACGGTCAAGCTCTCGATGACTCGCAGCGACGACGCAGAGAGTGATCAGCTTGTTGTTCGTACACAAGCTGACCGATCGATGGACTCTGCTTCATTTTCACTTCCTTTTTGTTCTAGATAACCAGAATGATCGAGATCGAGCGTGTGACTCGAGAGTTTTGAGGTTTTTACCCCAAGAATTAACCCCGCGGTTAATTGGGGTGGCCGATGTAACAGGCTCTTGCTGTAATATAGAGAGAGATGTTGTCAAAACAAATTGAGAGTCCTTGGCTTGGAATATTTACTTGGTCGTCTCCATCGTAATCCGAGCTTAATTTTCGGTCTCCACTCAGCTGAGCTATCAAGAATCTCACTCACTTACTGCCGCACTTGCAGCAATTGTTTTTGGCAGCATTCTTAACTGAATCACTTTCCTCGACCAATCACTTGCATCTCCGAATGCAGAGTGACTTCTTCTCTTACTCCTACAAGGCACATTCTGTTTGTCCTTAAGTTTGACCAAATTTCCCAAGCAAAACAAAAGTTTGACCAAGTTTATTAAGAAAAATATCCACATCTACACCTTCCGAGATATATAGGGGTTGTTTGGCTGGCAACTGTCTTGCCAATATTTCATGGTTTTCGTCTCGGCGTTGGCGAGTCTCTGGCGGTCATTTCTTTCGCCAATAATTTGGCTCGCCAACGATTTAGTAGGGCTGCCATCGGGAAAATCCATACACGTCGATAATATGAAAATATACTTCATAAAATAATAGATCCATCGGCAAATCCATTGTAGTTCATTTTCTTATTAGAAAATTGACGTGCTTGAAAGCTAAATTTGTCATCATCATGCTAATATGAATTGCCATAAAAATGTCAAATTTGTCATGTCTAAAAATCTGACGTCAGATTTTTAGTGCTTCAGTAACAAAAACCTCTGAAGTATATATTTGGTTTAATGATAAAATAGAAAAACTTAGTGTAAAAAAAACAAATTACATCTTGTTTAGAAATTGCAGTTCATCAGAGCTGCTCTTTCAAGAAAAAGAAGAAAAAAAAAAGAAGATTCTAGACTAACATCTGGGCGTGCATAGTGGCAACTCCTTTTATTCGAGAGTCAGTGGCTCAGTGCTGTATTTGTTCCGTGGGGTGATAGGGGCCGAGGTGGGTTAGCAACTTGACATTGATCTAAAGTATACTATCATTAGTTGCTTATAAGATTGGGAGTTGACATCTCCATCATCAGTTTTGGTTGTCATTTTCCATTCCAGCTCTCCTCCTTGGTGATGGAAGCATTCTCATGCATGATTGAGATTAGTTGGGAGAGGTGCATGCCTGCATATGTGCATGTCAAGGTCAAAGCAACCATGTCATGCCTGGTGCCGTCCCAGTTGCATATTCATATTGCTCCTCAAAGTCAACCCCAGTCTTGCATGCATGCATGCATACAGCTTAAGGGTGAGTTCTATATTTCTTTGACATTGTCAAGGTCAAACTGTCCGTACTAATTGAGGTCAACATCGTAACGGTAAGTAGTTGTTATTCAAGGTTTGACATTCTTAGGTCAACGGCCTAAACTAAGTAACATGGCCAATTAAGGTGGCTGTAAGGCCAACATCACAGCTAGGGCTGTCAAGTTGCAATTAATCAAGCTCTTCACCCAAACCTCAATCCTTTTCTTAGACACACACGCACACGTGTGCCTGTGCACACCCCATACATACAACACAGACAAGAATCGGAGAGCTTCCAATTTGACAAAAGTCACCACAAATGGCTCGCTATTAATGGAAATGTCGCCTCCCATTGAAGAAATAATTCGCTATCATAAGACACATGCAATGTCAAACTAGGGGTTCGATCCCCAATAGACTGGTGGTACAACCGTCCTCCTAAACATTGAACTAATAGTTCGCTCTCAAACCTAGCTCATTTGATATAACACCATCCCTATTTTTTGATGATTTAGGAAAAATATTAGAATGAAAACGAGATATATGTATACTTCAACTTCAATCGAGGTTGGCCGGTTCATGTAATTAAACCAACAGTACTTTTTGTGTGCAACCGCGACATACATAAATAAAATATGCAACACTTGATATCATGACAAAATTACACATGTATGCACAAACTAAATTTATTTGATAAAATTTTGAATGCAATATCATCAAATATCATAAACTTGTTCATCACGCTTAGAACTGTTATAACATTGAAAAAAATAACCACCCTTCTTTGAAAAAAATTAGAAAGAGAATCTATAGGTCAAAACTAGCTAGCCATGGGCAATGACTTGGGCACAGCTGATAAATAAGAAGATTCACTGATAATAGTTCCATGGTTTGTACAATGTGCTATAAATTTATTTTGTTGGTTGAGAAAGTTAAATTTATTATGTAATTAGAATAACTTTTTGTCATGAATAAAGTCAAACTTTTTTTGAGGAATAAAGCCAAACTATTCTCTATAGTAGAGGGTCAAACCATTTATATGGTGCACAAAAAGAGAAGATCAAAGAGATATGAGATGGAACGAATCCCCAAATAGCAAGCTTGGCCATTGAGTAATATAAGAATGTTATAACATTGAAAAGTTATGTCAGCATTACAACTTGCAGAACTTTCTTTTTGAGTGGTTCTATTATTTCATAGTGCACCACTGAATTATAATGAACTAAAGATAAGTTGCATCCGGTGATATAAGCCATTGAACCTGTATTAATTGGGCCCCAACACTTTTGCACCATATACTTACAAAATTTGTATGCAAGAGCAGTTGTTAGGTAGTGCTGGTATTTATAGGATTAGACTAATTAGCACCTAGAACAACCAAAGCCAGTCCATGGTATTATCATTTGCTTGAAAACTATGTATGATGTATCACAACCACTAGTTGGGTGGTGTCTTGTTCTTCCTTATGTTTTTCTTTTGCTAGCTTTATGCTGAAAAGTGTGGTCATGATATTTTTGATGACCTGTTGAGAAACGGTTTCCATGAATTGCATATTTCACCGTCATGCAACAGTGATCCAATGATTAGTTTCCCACCTCCTTATCCATTCATATTAAATAGTACGTTCTTGTTTGAGTTGTTGTCCGAAAGCATTTTTCTCAATGCATGAAAGGAAAACAGCTGACGTCAACAGTAGTTGGAAGGGACAAAAAACAGCAAGCTCCCATATAACAAGCTAATGCATAATTAAATCTAGCCATCTTTCATATCCCCCATTTATATTGTCCTTTGTGGTTGTAGTCATGGTATTGAATGTGGTTTCTAAATACTTCTCGATGTGATATTTACCATGGCTGCTATATATATTCTAAATTACATACACCATGCCCTGATTATTATTTTCAGAAACAACCTATGGACAAAATAACCATGGCTGCTATGGTTATTCTAAACTACAATTACCCCATGGAATAGTCCAAGAACCTGTCGACAACTTAACCAAGGCTGCTTTGGTTCTTAATTATAAGCTAGATGTTATAATTGCTCAGTTGAGAAGGACACGACATGTTGGTTCTTATGTACTCTCCACATTTAAGGACCACACAAATGGAAAGCAATTGCAAGTATATGATCCAAGGACATGATATACATAATACAGACCCCAGGTTTTCCATTATGAGCTATCTAATTAAATAAGACATCCTCCACTTCTTGCATGCATGGTCCCAGCTAGCATTGGTATAAAGGAACGGTCAAAGGAATTCCCTATGCTGATCCTTTTTGTTTTCTATTTGAGGGTGACACTAGCATTTGTCTCATCCTTTTGGTCTTGTTTATGCACATGTAATAGCCTAGCTAAGTCCAATGGCGATCACTAATCAGGGTGTTCTTTAGATAATCAGTGTGTGTTTTATATTGGGATCTATTTAATTAGGATGGTTCAAAAGCTTCAAGGTCCTCTAGCTTTAATTAAGGTAATACTATAGGGTAGTTAGTACAAGCATGCACTTGGAATATAATCATATCCATCTCCCAACTTGGTATCTTGTTTACAAAATAATATGCATAATTGTGTTTGTACTTGCCCAAGAGTGCCTACCAGGAAAGTTGGTCATCACAAGGGACACATTAGTAGTAGGGCAACCCCACATATGCACACCACTAAACCTACTTCTTTAGAGCCATTTGCAAAAACAATGTCAACCATTCCTTATCTCTCGAGCACCCTATCAGAAAAGAGTTATGCTATATATGTGGGTACAGAACAAGTTAGAATATATGAATGCAAACAAATATTCCTAAAAAAAGAACAATAATTTATCAGGTAGGACATATGGCGGTGCAAATATGACCAAATTAGTGATGTTATGCTTCAACTGTCTCATGTGACATCAGCCGTACCATTCCTTTGCATTTCCATGGCAATTTCTGTGCAACTTCTTCATATGCAAAGGCAGAAAATTATATGCATGCAACAGTTGGACAGTTGCTTTGCTAGGTCATACAGTATAAATACTATTTTTGCAACTTGAGTCTACTCCCCCTTTATGCAAATGCAGCTGTTTTTTTGAGACTTATGATGTTAATTACCATTCTCTTTGATTTTTCCTTGCGAGGAAAATGTTTGATATTTTATCGTACTTGTTTACAATTCAAAGCCACAAGAAAACCCATGATAAGGTCTGTTCTGGTCCTACATATTAAGAGACTAAGGGCAACTCAAACGTGGGTCATCCAATTGCTCGCAAATGTCCGGACCAGACGGGCCACACAATTTAGTCATCAAATTTGTTTGGAACGGTTTGAATGTTCGAAATCATCCAAACCGGCACCAAACTGGAGAATGTAGGAGAGTTCGGACTTCCGCCTGACTCACTATTAGTTGGACCACATTTCCTCACGGTCCATATGTCCCACTCACGCCTTTTTTCTATTGGTTCGACTGGCCCACTGTGAGTCATAGCCCACTGGCTGAATCTAATGACTACGGTTGAATGGCCGACGCCCCGCCTTTTGTCCATGGACACATTCGGACATGTCCGTGGACATTTGATGTCATCCTTTTGGTGATCCCCGTTGTAGTTGCCCTTCTATCTCTAGAACCATCAGTGCAGCAACAACAATTCCCACCCTGCGAAGGCCCTCAAGAAAAGCGAGAAGCTCCACTTCTTCCGCGTCACAACATGCATCTTGGACACTTGTGAAGGGCTGAAGGCAAACAAGGCGTGCCCTGTCTCGTCCAGCACCACACCATCAATAGTAGATTCACCTAAAGACGAAAGAAACGACGTTCACATTGTGCTTAGCACGCTATAGCCAAGGTAGCATCTAATACACCTACTTTTAACATTTGCCATGCACCTACTTTTAACATTTGTATATAGCTCACATTGATTTTCTCAAACAAGCTTCACAAACTTTGACCGGGTATAGCGAGAAAATTATTGATATCTACGATACCAAATACAGTATATACCCTATGAAGATAGAATTTAATGGTATTGATATGCTTCTAGATGTTTGCTAATTTTTTTGTAGGAACTATGTTAAATTTTAAAAAATGACATAAATAAAAAGTAATACGCACTGTATTCTTGGGCGAATGGAGTATACCATTTTCAGTTGACGTGAGAATTTCTGTCTGCTTAGGAAAAAACTCGTAGTTTTCCATTCAATCTTTTTCAAAAGTATAGTTATATATTATGGTTTCACTAAATTCTTATGAACATCAAACCCACTCTAAGTTGCACAAATACTAAGACTAAATTTTGTTGTCTTTGTTGCGAAACGACTAAATTTTGTTGTTGCAAAAATAGTTGCCGTCTCAGTGTCCGGGAGGTACTCATAGAGGTAGGATGTGCATGCGTGTGCTCATATGAATGGTGGTATGTGCGTATATGTGAACGTCGATGTTTGTATTGTGATCTAAAAAATTAAATTAAAAATAAAAATTACAAAACGCTATTGAATACTTGGCTTCTTATGTAACGACAAACACGTCAATTGTTCAGACGATGCAAAGTGATGAAACGTAGAGCTGATCCTGATCCTGCAGGTCATTATGCTACTTAGAATAGCCTTTTCTTATCACGCATTATCTTAAAGGAATTCCGAATTGATCTGCCTGAACACTACTATGTGCGAGTGCATGTTGGTGCCTAGCTACTAGCTAGCCAGTTCCATCAGCTAGCCCCCTGATTCGATCCCAAAGCAGGCCAGCTAATTGACGCACACAAAATAAGATAGAAAAAACGTGCCTCCTTTTTCATGTTGAAAATAATTGAATTATTTTTGTAAGATATATATGTGTTAATTTTTCACCTCTTTGGCCCAGTTCTTAGATGGTGTATCTTCCGTTTTATTCCTCTCTTCTTTGTAGGTGCTTCTATTTGTGCGTGTGTGTTGAATCGGATATGTGCATCCTAAATACACATAGGTCAAGTGTGAAAGTTCCCTTTATCGGGAAAAAATATGTCACCTAGGAGCGACTTGAATTGTCTGATTTCATTGATTTCCCATCGGATGGATGATATATACTCCTTGTGATGGATGGAGATTGGAATGATGTTTCCTCCAAATTCAGTTGCACCTGTGATGATCCCATAGGGTACCCAAGGAATACCTTTTGCTAAAGCTATCATCACACTAGAATTCGAGGATTCTTAGTATTCACCACTTGTGGCTATCTTCAACTTTTCTTTCTTCAGATAAACAAAACAAGATTGCCCAACTGGCCACTTTACCTACATTGTACCGGCGTGAGTTTCTGGTTCCGCCACTGGTCACTCTAGCTCTAGAGCCGAAAGATTAATGGCATAAGTGATTGTACAACCTTTTTGTGGTCGTGCACGGAGCATCGACTATTTTAATTCTAGTCTTTTGGAGAAGGATAATTTTGCGGTTACCAATCGTTTTCCGACATGCCAAGCCTTGATGTGATCTTCACATATGTAATACCAATAAAAGGTAAAATAAGATGAGTGCTGCGAAAACTATATTTAGTACATCGATTAGGAATCATAGAAAGTGATTAGCTTAGCTAGCTAGTGAGCAGAATGTTACATTGTTGAGCTGCCCCAACTGTTAGATATGGAAAATGGAATAACCTCCCGTTTTGAAAAGCTAGTTTAAACTACCCACCTTTAGGTTGCTTGGACGAGGATGATTTTTGTGGGACCAATTGGTTTGGTAGTTTAGATTTAAACTGTCATGACCCTCTGAGGCTTCGAAGAGGCAGGGACAAATTTGTGATCCCTTTTAGTGCACCTTTTAACCTTTTTGCCTAAGGAACAAAAATAATGTGATACATACAAAGACTCCACACTCGAATATAACTACTCAGTGATTAATTAATGATAACATATACTCCCTCCGTCCCAAAATGTAAGACATTTTTTAACACTATATAGTGTCAAAAAACAACGCATGGAGCATATGTTAACTACTCCTCAAGAACAGATGAAGACCAACTTTATATAGCGTGAAAGTTAAACTAAGAGGACCCCGCAAAAAAGAAGTTAAACTAACGAGGGTTCCATGTCAATTTCAAGTCATATATATATAGGTCAGGTTAACACTGGGAAGGAATTGATAATTAATGTTCAGCTGAACTGGCAATTTAGCGCATGGAATTTCAGAACTTCCACTATAGAAACGACTCCGAAACAAGATCAGAAGGTACAAATTCTTCCACTGAATGAGAAAGGAACCTCTTGTTTTGTTTGAGTCTAGAAATGTGAAAAAGATGGCATCTCGCATGTTCATCCACTCATGCCATCACTTCAGCTGCAGCTGCAGGCGTGAGCTTGCCATGCCCACACTCTAGCCTATAATCACTACGATACTATTATGTTACTAACCACCAGCACACATATTAATCATCACGGTCATATCTCACGCCGTCTCTTTCTCAAACGATTCTTGTGGCTTTGGAAGAAAGGTAATGTTAAGTAACATCCAGTAGTCTCCGAGCTTGGGGTTCCCATGCATCAGATTCTGGCCTTGACTAAAACCCATGATTCCCTTGCTTCTTTCTTTCGGTGCAAGGAGGAATAGGGATCCACTGTATTTTTGCATCAGTCAAAAATACACGGCGTATGTGCATATATCTTCTCATGTTAACTTGAAGATGGTGTTCCCGCACAAGAGAAAAGAATGTGGACTACATTGCTTGGGTTTCTTCAGATTGAGAATAGTTGACATATCGTGTATACGAACATCTGCCGGCCGGTTCCTTTTTACAACTTGGCGCTTCTAACCGGGGAATTTTTCTTCGTAGAAGAATAGTTGACATATTGTGTACACGACAACTGCCCGCCGGTTCCTTTTCTACAACTTGGAACTTATAACTGGTGGATTTTTTTTCCCCGTAGAATGAGTCATACTATTGCCATTCTTCGAAGAAAAGAAATTCAAGATGCACAATATGAATTCACGTTGGGCAGAGGAATCCATTTCCAGGATACCCACCCGCTTGTAGTGGGCATTCGATCAAAGGCTAGGCCAGAACCTAAAAAGTGGAAATTCTGGCTCTGAGAACCCTGATTCCATGTAGTATCGACTGCGGCGATGGTCAAGCGGTCATGGAATATATCTTATCATAAGCTTGAGAAATGAAAGAAGGGACTTTGATTGAAGCAGGCGGAATATATATATAATGGCAGAAATGTACTTATACATTTAAATGCGTGTATTATAGTTAGTGGTGCTTTCTTGTCTCTAGCATAAAGAAAAAGCAAGTGTCCGTTGTCTATGGCGAAAAGGATGTTGTCTCGATTCTTGAATACAACTGGGGGTGCTTAGAGTCCATGTATGTAGTAGACCGATTTAGTTCTATTTTACTGATTCTGAAATAAAAGTAAGTGTATCCGGGTAATGTTTACATGACATTATCCTTTAACTAATTTAATTTAAGGGGAATTGTCTAGAATAGTAAAAAAAGACATGGCATACCCTTCTAGATAATATTGTTTCTCTTTTACTCTATGTTTTCCATGTAATGTGTTTTAAAGATTGCCGCAAAAAAAGACATAATGATAGTAGCCTCATGTTTATTGATTTAGCTCTATTGGAATGACAAAGCTAATTTATGTAATGGTTCAATGATTTAGCAAAAGAAATTTCATGCTATATGATATATTTAGTTGGCTAACTTTATGGAAGTGTTATCAAGTGGATCCATGCAACCATAGTTTAATAAATAATGAATAACCTTTTTATGGGGAAAATATTTTTTTCCTATCACTTACAAAATACATCCGTTGATTTACACAAGAATGAGCATGATTGTACAACTCATACTTTCTAGTCATTTTTTGTCCAAAACATTTTGCATGAATGAATGTAATAAACCTCTAATGGTGCTTTTATTTCTATGAACTAATAAGTCATCGTGCTTTCGAAATACATGTTTATACGCCAGGTATTTGGTTGGGTTGTTGTCTTACAACCTTACAAGCCAAAATAAGACAACCGAACACCCCTGAGTCCCTAAGGTGCTAGTTGAACGAAAGATATGATGTTATTTGGCCCGAGCCCAAGGAATATATCAGAAGAGTGGTGGCATCCTTTCGCCATAACATATATCAACATGAAGCTTCCTACGAAGGTCGGAGAATATAAAGCGGCGAAGAGTCACTTGAAGAGAAGATAGATGGGTATATTAGCTAGCCAAATCCACTCAAAGTGAGATGTATTCTATGTATATAGTTTTGTATCTCAAAGAATATGTCCTGTGTATTTTTTTTATGGCATGAGTAGAATGAACTACATTATCTTACTATGTGCAAAACGACGAGAACAACCCTGCTCCGCTAAAATGGAATGAGTACATATCCTGAATTTAGGGCTTCTTCGGAATACATGGTTTTGCATGTGAATGTTTGGAACTTGCGAAACCTACATCCTTTTGAATGATTTTTAAATAAACATTAAGCACATGTCCTATTAAAAGACCAGAGTCACGGAAGGGGACGTTAACTTCTCATGGAAAAAAAATCCACATTAATAAGACACCAAGGCGTCAAACCTAGGGTTCAATCCCTAGTAGGCTGAGGGTACAAGCATCCTACTAACCATATCTGATCAACGATTTCTTCTCCAAATCCTTTCCTTTGAATCATAACTAGGATTCACGTTCAAAATCATATTGATGGTGCACCCTTTGACCCCATTTACACTAGAAATCTAGATGAGCTCAAATTTTGCTTGTTTTCCCATGGGAAATTCCAATGAACCCCTCTCTCTCTTTCTCTCTCTCTCTCTCTCTCTCTCTCTCACACACACACACTGGCGGAGCTACTCACAGGCAAAACCGTGTCGTGGCCCGCCCAGCAAAGTCACCAAACCGTGTATACTGTAGTTAATTACTGTACACATGTGCTACAGTATACACGGGTGGCCCGCCCAGTTTTTTTTTGCTAGCTCCGCTAGTGCGCACACACACAAATTACCGTGTTCATTTGTTGAGATGCATCGAGAATCATGACTACTAGTATTATGTTATCCCTGCACTCTTTTTACCTTATCTATCCTACTGTATAGTACTTACTATATTATGTAAGAAAGAGACTGTGCAAAGTGAAAAACACACGTACGACGTTTATCCTTCCGCCGAGCACGACGTCACCACACTTTCTAATGCATCGATTGGACGTTTGGACACAGTAAAACATCAGCAGTACATCCACTGAACTAGCAAAGCAAAACAGTTGATCGACCTACTCAATCCTCTAGCTGAGCTTAGCAGCCAAATCTTGGCAGCCTAGCTAGCTAGTTACCCTGGCCTGACTAAGTGGCCAACTTGATAAGAAGATAACGAATCGGCTGGTGAATGCATCCACGCGCCTGAACTGTAACCCAGCTGTTTTACCGTCGGCCGGCACGCGCACTTACAAGCAGCTGGATGCGTACGTGTGGCAAATATGTTATATAGTAGTACTACAGAATTATATAGCTTAGCTAGCTTATAGCTCGCCATCATCATGCGTGATTACAACGTGATAATTATATGTGATGGAATCATGACGATCAGGTCGCTGCAAGGAAGAAACCCGGCCGTCTTTCGGCGCCGTTGGAGGGACGGGTGCTTTATTTCTTTTCTCGTAGTAGTACTACGGAGAGGGGGTGGGTGAGAGAGTGGGAGAAAGAATATCGGCCTTCTGGGCTGAATCTGTGGACCAAGAGAAAACAAGGCCTCAAATTTATACAAGGACCGAGCCCTATAAGAAAAGGAGACACCGATGAAAAGCCTCTAAAGAATGACCTGAAGAAAAACTCCCCATTTTTATTCTTCTTGATCTAAAAAAGGAAAATTCTTCTGGTTAAAAAAAAACTTCATTTTTTTAATTTAATTCTGCACCAGCTAGACCTACGGTTTTTACTGTACTCAGTGGTCCATACCCTTAGCCTCGAGCCGTCGCATGAGGCACGGGAGGTGGAATACTCATCTCTCATCCGTTGTGTAGTGAAGTCTCTTTGTTAGGTTTTGAAGATCTGACGGCGCTGCTCCGACGGTAGTCGCGGTGTTCCCTCGAGTAAAAGTCCTCCTAGTCCAATCACCTCACCGTGGTGCTTGTCGCCGCTTTGTTTTTTGTTTTTTTTTTTTGTCCTTGCTAGTCTTTCTAGGCATTGTCGATGATAACATCGTCTTCTCTAGTAGCCCCTTTCTTTTAGCTCTGGTACATGCCTAGATGTGATTGATGCCCTTGCCGATATGCTTGGTGTGGTTGTCAATCTCCGTCTTAAGCGATGGTCTTGCGGCGATTCAATGAGGTTTTGGTCAACTACAAGTAATTGCATGTACTTTAGGGGCTGAATTTAATGATGATGTCCATCGTCAGTGATAATATCGTCTTCTTCAATAGCCTCTTCCTTTTGACGTAGTTGCCTTCCTAAATTTGGGCAGTGCACCTACCGATATGCACGCACGACCGTCAATCTCTATCATAAGAGATGGCCTACTATGCGGCGATTTAACGACGTTAAGTGAGCTACGGGTTGTCGCATGTACTTCAGGGGCTGAATTTCTCAATGATTTGCATCATTGGTGACATGGGCGCAACCACATGATTACTTGGGTGTACATTTGTACACCCATTATTTATGCAATATAGTTGACTACTTATGTATAATAAACACAGGAATACACATATATGCTTTAACTAAAGTAAAAAAAACTCTAGTAAAATGTGATTAATAGGGAAATATGAACACCCATTGTCTTGAGCTCAGCCACTGATTGGTGAGAGCTATGTTGGTGAAACAATGACGAGTTTGCTGTGGCTTCAGTAAGAATTTCAATATTACGGCTCGGTTATATCTCCTATATGTTTAGGTTCAGTTAGGCTATTATATCACTGTATACTGTATGATCTCTTAATCCAATATACAAATCACATTGATTAAAAAACTAGATGCGTCCCCGCCAAAAAGAAATAGATGCGAGTTTTAGGCTGAAAACAGTTTACATGTCACAGTGCGCTCCTAATAATAAGGATACAATATCACTTAGAACACCAAAGGGGTGGTGGCGCAGTTGGCTAGCGCGTAGGTCTCATAGCTAAAGCGAGTGATCCTGAGGTCGAGAGTTCGAGCCTCTCTCACCCCACATTTTTTAACTTGCCGTGTCAATATAGTTTTGGTTTCATTCTCTATTTCGAATTAAATTTACTCTTCTCGAAAAGATCAGACTACTCATCATTTCGTGAGCCAGTGTGTCAAATACTTCCAGCTAAGTCGTTCTACTGCTTAAAATACAGTTGTAATTTGGTATCCAGAGGCCCCACATTTTTTAACTTGCCGTGTCAATATTTTTTTGGTTTCATTCTCTATTTCGAATTAAATTTACTCTTCTCGAAAAGATCAGACTACTCATCATTTCGTGAGCCAGTGTGTCAAATACTTCCAGCTAAGTCGTTCTACTGCTTAAAATACAGTTGTAATTTGGTATCCAGAGGCCCCACATTTTTTAACTTGCCGTGTCAATATTTTTTTGGTTTCATTCTCTATTTCGAATTAAATTTACTCTTCCCGAAAAGATCAGACTACTCATCATTTCGTGAGACAGTGTGTCATATACTTCCAGCCAAGTCGTTTTACTGCTTAAAATACAGTTGTAATTTGCTATCCAGAGGCACTGGCCGCTCTGAGTCAACAAGTACACTTTTCGATTTCAGGTCTGGTAAATACATTGCGGTATGCATCCCCAGAATCAGGAGCAAGAAATCAAAATCAAGCTGAAATTTGAGAAATAATATGACGCGGCGAGAATCAGACACTTAAAATTTGTGATAATTCTCGTCTTCGATGAGATATACCACTACGCTAAGACTTCAATCCCAGGAACCAAGGGTCAATTGACCTACTAGGCATCATCAAGTAAAAGCACCACACTGTATTATTGCAATTTGCGTGCAAGGTTGGGGCCTAGAGGGGAGAACAGAGGAGAAGGCAAAGGAAAGCGAGAGACGACAGAGGAGGACGCCTTCCTGCGTTTAGATTGGGTCGCCGCCTGCACTGCCGCCTTTGCTCCAGTTGTCATGCCACTCGGAGAAGCCCGTCAGCAAGGCCTCTTGCATCCACTGGTACCGACATTGTGACGTGGCTTCGGGGACCGTCAGCCAGGTCCTCCGGCGGGTGCTCTGCTCGGGCCATGAGGCCAGCTCCTCCTTCACGTGCAGCGCAAACACTGCCGCTCTGCACATGCCCTCGGGGCAGCACGCGTCCTGATGCGTCTTGCTCTTGAAATCGTAGAAACCTAGAAATTGCTGATGCAGAAAAAAAAACTGTATATATAAGCCCAAGTACAATGGGGGTATGCTGATTACTATACCAAGTGACTAAACAAGTACTCCTCCAGTACACAGTTCATTAATGATCTTGCAAGTTACTCCCTCCGTCCCAAAATGTAAGACGTTTTTTGACACTATTATAGTGTCAAAAAAGTGTCAAAAAACATCCTACATTTTGGGACGGAGGGAGTAGAATGGAACACACACGGGAAAGTTGGAAACAGGTTTAATATCATCTCCAGTGAAGACACATACTATTCCAGAAAAGGTTCTAACCCTTATGAATATTCCATGGCACAAGTAGAAATTGTCAGTTTGTCACAGGAGCTAGAAACCTACAGTTTATGTTAATTACAACCTTCAGATTCTTCACTGATGCTGGTCAAAGTACAAAGTTGGGGCAGCTGAAGCGACTCCCTACCCCCCACATACACACCCCACACACGCACACGCACACACACATCTGAAATGTAATAAAATGGTTCTTTTTGAGCAAAGTGTGAACTAATGCAGTATGCCCTGCTTGAATTTATTAATATATAAACTAGTTACATAAATAGAGCTGCACACTGCACATTAGCCAGTATGTTAATTTACAAAGAGCTGGTGAATTTTCAACTGTACTGTAGTTGCAAACGTATCATACATGCTGGCACAGCATTAACCCATGCACCTAGGATATTACTTCGTCTGTGAGTATGGTATACAAATACAATAATGCAGCAGGAAAAAGTTGGGACGGCTCAGGTATGCTCTGGTTTAGTATAATGCAAACCAAGAAAAATTCACCAATACATGAAATTTGATGGGTTTCGAGGGGGAAAAGCATATAACCATTCCACTGTTGGTACGGGATAGCTCTCAGGCCCTAAAGCAGTGAGATAACTAGCGTTAATAACTTAATATCACAAATGGATGCCACTATCTACAATGACTCATTACAGAGGGGATTATAAAAAAGCACATGACCTCAAAAGCTCATGAGCTGATTATTCTACACTGGCAGTTTAGTACAATCAGGCAATAAATTATATACTATGTCTAGCAAGTTAAGGAAACATACAGGTAAATTTGTCTCAGCTTGTAGCATACATGAAATATCTCAAAATACGTAAGCAAACAAAAATAAAAAACTGACATGAAAATACCATCTTTTACAAGCATCTTACCACTATATCTCCTCGAACTCCAGCTTCTTCTATAGCTTCTCGAGCAGCTGCTTGTTCAACCGTTTCATCGTTCTCCCATCCTCCCTGTGATAGGAAGCAGTAAAATAACAAAATCTCTACATGCTAGTATGGAACATTTGCACAAAAAACTATAATACACTGACACACAATGAAAGAAAAAATACACTATATATGCTATCTGAAAACTAGGTGAATATGTATTCTGATCGGACTTCCTTCTGTAAAATAAGTTAAGACAAAAAGGTTAAATAAGTAAGCACATGTATGTTAATGTTCGGGTGTATTTTGTTTGTGCCCCAATCAGCCTGGACTAATTAGGTAGCACCAAACTATTGGGCTTTCTTTGGATGATTGACAACTTTGTTGCATGACCATGGCTATTTGGCCATTCCCTTTAACACTTGGCCAAACTTGGGCTCTCCAAAATTTAGGTAGGGGTGATTTATGCATCAACCAAACACACTATTCCTGCGTGCATCTCAATTTGTCTCAGAGAATTCATAAATATATAAATGCCAGGAAAAGGAACACGTTGGAGCTAACTGAGATACCAATCTTTGTTGCCGGCAGCACAATGTTCCGAAACAACTTGGTATGATAATTCAGAGAATAAGTACCTTGGGGAATAATAAACCTGGTCCACTTTGGGAGTTTATCATGAGAACTTCAACAACTTTTTTCTGTTCATCACCAGAAGTTTCATCAGCTCTATACCTGAATGGTATGCACCTGCAAACAATGAACTTATTCAGACAAAAACATAAAGTATCCACTATGCAAAAGCAGCAAAATGTGAATGTTAAGCCCCACAGTCTACAAAGATTCTTATCAAATCATGCTTAAAAGGAACAATGTCTCATCATAGGAATCACCAAAAGAAATATTCATTGAAATGTGCAGCTATGTGTTAAGGTGTAAATTATGTGACAGTACCTCACAGCTGCACATTTACAAGTAAAAAAAATGATATTTGAGCTACATAGGCAGTAGAACTGTAGAAGTTCACTCATATTCATGGAAGGTGCTTTCCGGCCAGCTTTATCAAACTACCAAACATTGTAGATGCAGTTTACTGACCTGCATCTCAACCATCAGAAATATACATACTGTATGGATGATAAAAGGGAGAATTTAAGCCTTAAGAAGTCAATGGTCGGAATGTCTAAACGCGGTCTACAACTCTACATCCAAGTAGTATTGCCAACAAATGATAGCTTCATATTTCAGATGCCAGTTATTGCTGTTATTCCTTACAAACTTCGCATAATGACTTGAAAGGCATGTTCACCAGATATTTGCAAAGTAAAGTCATCAAAACTTGCCATCAGCGACATCAGAGGTCCACCCTAGCTTACCAAATCAACATTGAACTAGGAGCAAACTCAAAGAGGGCCACCTATCAGGGGCAAACACCTGGATTATGAAGAGTGGTTTGTGTGTTGTAACCACCTGTGACCAGCAGCACAAACAAAATGTATCCACAAGCAAAACAAACAAACGGTAATATTTGTCGCTATCATCGGATACTACAACTAATATACCATGCTTACAAAAACAAATTCAGAGCTCACACAAGCAGCAAACCAGCCCTGGATGGCAGACCTAATGACCACAAGCAGCAAGCCAGCACCGGATGGCAGGCCGCGCCACCACGGCGCAAACTCCAGCGTCCAAAACGCCCACACACATCAAACCAATGCCAGCATCTCATACGGGGGGATAGGAATCTAGGTCAGGAGGGCAATGAACGCACGTGCGCAGCCCTCCTCCCCAATCTAATCGGATTATAGGACACTAAAAGCATCAGGATTCAGGACGAGCAACGATTAGGGAGGGAGGACCCAATCCATACCCGGCGACGAGCCGTCTGCCGTCTTCGTACCGCTGCTGGTGGCGACCCGTGCGGGCCACGAGGTCGCACATGCTACCCTGCCCGCCTCCGCCGCCGCCGCCCGCCCGCTCTTCCTGCGCGCCGTCTCGCCGGCCTGTGGGGCGAGTGGGGTCCGGCGGTGCACGGGGAGCAATGCGGCGGGGGAGGGGAGGGAGTGGGGGGAGGGGGAGGCGGAGAGATTTGTGCGGGGAGGAGATTGGGAGATTGGTGGAGGTGGGAAATTTCCTTGCCGTGAGGGCGAGGCGGCCCCCGGTTTCCTTTTCCCCTTTTTTTTCTTACTGTGGCGTGGTGGTCGCTTCTTTTGCTGGGCCGCTCGGGGGAGAGCCGTCTCGGCTTTTGTTTTGGGTCGGGCGCACGCAGCAGAGACGTGGGTCGTGCTGGCTTGGCCGGCTGCTGAGATTGTTTTCGGTTTCTTCTCCTTTTCTTTTCCAAAAGGGAAAGCTTTTGGTTTGTTTTATCCGGAGTTGGGTGCATTATTTGGGTTTTTATATTGTTTTTATTATGACCTTGTACTATTTTTTTGCTTTAGCCTTGGTCTTGGTGCTCATCATCTGGCGGCGGCAAGGAAAGAAGTTGGAAAGCTCTTACTTATACAGTCGACGTCGCATGTGTGGATCGAGGTGTAACTTGTCTCACATGATATGTTTTGTTTCGGTCCGCATGAATGGTGTACGATTGTGTGAGTGTTCTATTTGCCGTCCATGACGGGGCACGTGAGTAAATTAGGGGTTTACTTTTTGTTGTTATGCAAATAGGGTCGGACGAGGTTTTTATTTCATGTTTTGTTATCCCTTGATAATGAAACCGATACCATGTTGGATCGAATGAAAAGAAGAGGTTGGACGCAATGATCTAAGCTTCGAAAGGTTGGGTAGGGGCAAAGTCAGGTTTATTAACTAGGTGTACAAAGTTCATAATTTTAGGATTTTCCCAGCTACTTACCAACTTTTACATATTTATTATCTATTTACTTTATGCTTTCTTAACAAAATTAATGGCCATGCATCCTCTCACGAGGAAAGAAGTTGACAAGTTCGTACTTATATAGTTGACATCACTCATGCCAACCGAAAAGATAACTTGTCCCGCGTGTTTTTTCTGGTTGACATGAATGTCGTGTAGTTTAAATATGAATTTATTTGCTTTGTTGGTGATTGGTCACATTAGTAAATTAGAGTTTTCTTTTGTCATATGCAAACAGGGTCGAATGCAATGGACTGATTTTAGCAAGGTTGTTGTATGAGGCG
This sequence comes from Triticum timopheevii, assembly GCA_963921465.1. Taxonomy (NCBI): domain Eukaryota; kingdom Viridiplantae; phylum Streptophyta; class Magnoliopsida; order Poales; family Poaceae; genus Triticum; species Triticum timopheevii. The sequence goes on along the minus strand of OY997270.1, from coordinate 577,652,571 downwards.
TCATGCACTTTTATGGTTGTTTTAGACCGAAGGTACATGCCCGATTTTATCTGCCCCAAATGGTCACAACAAAAGGTCTTACGCACATGTCATATCATCGGCCTGACTTTACAATTGAGTTTGCAACACTACAACTAAAGCATAAAGAAATAAGCAACCGGTCCAACAAAAAAAGTTGGGACCCTTACATGTCGCATGTAGGAATCTGGTCATCATCATTGATGCCTCAAGTAGATGTGTGCCCTTCCTCCTTGCCAGTGGCATCGAGTTTTGTACCCTCCCTCTGGCGCTTCCTCCGGTTGACATCGTATGTGTCTGGTGTCAGCCCCAAGTCAATGTCCCAGAGTCAATCCTAGAACTTGGGGCGTCCCGGAAGGTCCCTCCGGAGTCAATGTCCCGGAGTCGGTCCCGGAAACCAAAATGTCCCGGAAGGTCTCTCCAAAGGTTCCAGGACGACTTTCTAGGAAGTGTACATGATACGCAACATGCAGATTTTCAGTGGTGCTATATAAGGCCCACACTCTTCTTCCCCAAGGGGTTATCCTTTCCCAATTTCGAGCTAAGTTTCTTTCTCTATCATACTCCATTTTCTCAAAGCTCAACAGACCATAACCTCTGCATCCCTCCGTCAAATCATTCCATTCATTTGGGAAAAAAGAGAGAGGAGACTCTGATCTATATTTCCACTAAAGGAGTTTGGTTTCCCCTTTGAGTTTATTGGGCATTTGTTACTCTTGGAGGTTGGAGACTCCTAGGTGGTAGCAGTCCCTCAAGGGGAATTAATTAGTGATTTACCCCGTTGTTTGTAGAGGTTTGGAGGTTGCTTCAAGGTCTACCACTAGTGGTTGAGAATCTGTCTTCATGGTGATTTCTCAAGTAGAAGAAGGTGATCCATCGTGATGTTGGTGGATCCTTTGTGGTTTCTCCCACCTCTCCAATGGTGATTAGCTCTCCTCAAAGGGAGTGAACATCAGGATACAAATTCGTCTCTAGTGTCTTAGGTGTTACTAACCTTAGCTCATTACTTGTGGTTTACTTTGGTTACTTGACCATGCAATCATCATATAGGATCAAACTTAGCATTATTTAGGATCAAACTTTATATTCCTCAAAGCCAAAACTTGGTAATAAGTGGAATAAAATTTGTAGTTGTCCTTATTCACCCCTCCCCCTCGAAGGTCCATCTAAATCTTTTCAGGAGGTTCTGAACCCAGAAGTTTGAGACATTATGGGTTTGGTAGAAATTGTGCGTGACAAGCAGATGTTCATGGGGCCATATAAATACCCATGTTCTTCTCCCAAGGGTGGATGTCAACTAGATCTCAAGCTCCACTATTGTTGACCACCTCCAAATTTCCATTCCCCCTTTCTAGTCAATCAAATTCCATTTATTGAAAGGAAAGAAATGTAGATATGTGTTTCATCAAACCAATATTGAATCACCAAGTGTTGTATGCGATTAGTTACCCTTGAGTTTGTGGGAAACCCTAGGCGGTTTGGATTGTTGGGATCTACGGTAGGGTGCATCAACTGTAAATTAAAAATTCCTACCCGCAGAACATCCAGGAACATGCTACGGGAGATGGATCACGGATCGTTACCACTAGATGCGCAGTGTCGTACATCGAAAGTAGAGTTAGGGCAGCGCGTCTTCGGAGTCATCTCCTCCTCGTCGATCTCACACGTAGCCAATCGGATCCCACGAACAGGTTCGCCGGAGCAGCGCAAGAGCATCGCCTCTAACGGTATCCACGCGTGCAGGAGGAATGTCATGCGACGGACTGCTAGGCTGGATCACACAACTAGTGGCGAGTGGAGGTGGCTAGTTGCAACACATGCAAAGCCCTAGTGACGGTGCCGCGATCAACTTAATGAGTGTGCTGCAGCTCCACTATATATAGGCATCTGTTGCGGGCTCAACACTTGGGCCTCGTACGAAACCTAAAGCCCAAATTTTGTCCGGCCTAGATCCTAGTTCGAGTAGGATCACATCTGACTCGTGGAGTCGGATCTAGCCTCATAGGTTCCTTCCCTTAAGCGCGTGACCCCTTAGGTTCAAATCGGCTTGGTCACAGGTCGGATCACCACCAACCTGCTCGGCTGGTAGCAGCCTCTAGCAAGGCGCGCCAACCATCCAAGTAGACAATGAAGTCGGTTGACGAACCTATACAACATGTCACACTTCTGTTCCCTTTGCCACATGATATATGTTGTCGGGCTCAAGGAAAGTCTGTCATCCTTGTGCTAGTCGACCTCTTTCTCGTTCTAGTGATGCCGACCACTAACCAGATTATCTCATAATCCTTGCCGCATGGCCATGCTTACTTGGTCGGATCACATGAGGGGCCCAGAGTATATCTCTCCTGGTCAAAGGGGCAAATCCCATCTTGCTCGACTATGTCTCGCAACATGCGTGTGGACAAGCCCGAAACCTACCTTTGTAACTACCGAGTCACGGAGTAGCATTCGGTCGGCCCAAAGTAGGTCTGTCACCATCTCGAGTACATGTGCCAGCTCAGGTCATGGGACATAGAATGTATGTTGTACTAGAGACTCACAGATGACCTATCGCTGCGTCTCATAGTCGGGTCTATCCAACTCGGAACTTATCTCGATTTCCATCTGACTATGTAGAATCTGACCAGATCCTTCCGAGTCCATATTATACGGCCAACATCCAATGCTCCATGGCCAGTGAGATCAAGCCATCCATCGTGTCATATGATTGTCTAGTTGGCTACGCGTCTACAAAGCCATTTCGACTAGGGACCTTTTAGGACAGTCATCATACAATGCATAGTCTCACAAACAAGTCACGTACTTGTTGATACACATCATCGATAATGTCCAAAGACTATCTTTATTCATAAACACATAGGAAATATCATCATACATGATTGTCTCTAGGGCATATCTCCAACATGGATTCACCAGGGAGATCCCAAGCTGTGATGTTAACCCTAAGGGCCTGTTATGAAGTTTTCCCAACTCTACAAACTCCAAAAATTCAACTTCTCAACCTAGCTTATCACTCCATGCAGTGACTCAAGTCCGTTCTGCATTGAAAACAGCTTTTGCGTCACCACCTTGGGCTTCCAGCGGTTGCTGCACCATATTGGGCTGGATGAAGGTCGTCCAATGTGCTGCATGCGGCACAAAATGAAAGGAGCAACGTGATGAGCCTATTTTCACAAAGAAAAACGGGAGGAGAGAGATGAAACGAAACGTTTTTGTTCAATTGGCGGTGGCAGACCTTGTAATTTCAGCCAACCCCATGCTTCAGTATATTTTTGAAGCTATGATTCCCCTACTTCTCAAACTCCTCCAGTTTTACACTAGGATCGATCATGGCTTCTCAAAGATAGCTTCTTGGAGCTAAAACGCTCAGCTTGGCTCTGCAGATGGAGATTGTGAAGTGTGGAGCTCGAGGACTTCAGAATAGGCCGTAAGAACAACGTTGGTGGAAGGAGTAGGGAATTCTTTGACACCGTCTCTCTAAGACCTAGGTGAGACATTATTGTGATGACATTTGTTGGACTCCACCTCTCAAATGGGAATTAGAACTCCAATGGTGTGAACTTCATGATACATCTACATCTGCATTACTTGTGGTTATTTCGTTCCCGAAGTTTTTTTATTGTCTATTACTTCCTTTCTTAGTTTTCTTTGTGTATGTTGCATGCTTGTGGTTAAATCTCATCATATAGGATGTTTCACCTTGGGTGCATTTGTAGAGAACTCATATTCACAATTCCCTCTAGTATGAATTGTGAAAAGTAAATTATGGCAGTCACCTATACACCCAAACTCATAACCATTGTATTTGATCCTTCAGCCCAACTTTGTGTCGCGGAGGTAAGAAAAATATGTGAGGCTGTTGGTGCAATATCTGTCTACCTTGTATTTTGGAGATTGTTGACAAAAACAGGTATGTACTGATTTCTTTGCTAGTGCATACAGAGAGAAACAGTCCATACTGAACCGAAGAGAATGTTGTCTTCAGTGCCAAGTTCGAGGAACATCACCGAAGCATATCTGCATTGCAGAGAAGAAAGAGCTACATATCTTGAAGACATGTAGGCGAGGAGATTGATGGGGAGAGATTAACCCCTCAAGCAACTTACTGCTGAAGCGGAGCATTTAGTTCGGTGTCGTCCGAAGGAATTGACTGCAGCAAGCGAAAGTTGAAGACGAAGACGTAGTATTCTTTTCGTTGTTCTTCTTTCATTCAAATTGAGTCATAGGACCTTCGTACTATCAAGAGGGGTATAGGTTCTCAATGCTTAGATCCGTTGTGATGCTTAGCCAAAACCTATGAAAGTTGCGAGAGAAATATCTTTGTGTTCCGAGCAAATACTTGCCAGCAAGAGACTATGATCTTCTTCCCTGCGAGAGATTTGTCTCTGGCCGAGTGAAAGCACAAGTGCTCCCTGGGTGATTTTGGTAATTAATGTCAACATATCTCTTGTTGGACTAATACCTTTATCTAGTACATTTCATATAAGTCCAACAGTGGAGTGGCATGGATTAGGAATGTGGACCCCTCAAAATGCTAAGGACAAAGGATTGGCTCAAGCTCTAAAGATCAAGACTCCACATTTTCTATTTTCAGTGATCCAAGATCACATTGAGTCTTTAGGAAAAGCCAATACTATTAAAAGGGGATGAGGTGTTGCTTAATGGCTTGCTTGCTCGAAGTGCTTAGTGATATGCTCCAAAGCCCTCAACCACTTTCTCATATCCACATATGTCCCAAACCAAAAGTCAAACTCGGCCCCACCGATTTGATCTATCCGGCGCCACCGAGTTCATTTGACATAGCCACTGCCAGAAACCCTAACCAATTCGGTCTCACCGATGGGATCTCGGTCTCACCGAGATGGTCTTGCAAACTCTCTGTTGTCTAGTGCACTATTTTTGGTCTCACCGAGAAGATGTAATCGGTCACACCGAGTTTGCTTGACCAACTCTCTGTTTTGCTTATTACCAAATCGGTCCCACCGAGTTGTGTAATCGGTCAATCCGAGATGAGGTTTTACCCTAATCCTTGCACATCGGTCCCACCGAGTTGATCATATCGGTCCCACCAAAATGCCTAACAGTCACATTATGAACCAAATCGGTTCGACCGAGTTTTATGATTCGGTCACACCGAGTTTGGTAAATTGTGTGTAATGGTTAGATTTTGTGTGGAGGCTATATATACCCCTCCACCCTCTCCTCATTCGTGAGGAAAGCCATCAAAACATGCTATAAGGGCATATTTATCCCCAAGATGTTTTGGTGATTGATGACAATGCTTTTGCGGACTAATCGTGTGCATTAAGTTCTTTCAGAGATTCATCCATTGGCACGAGACAATTTCCTCCCCTCGGTGTGTCATTCAAGACGGTGTAGCTCCTTCATCTCTCTGTTGGTGGACTAGTTTCGTAGGAGTCACCATACTATCAAGAGGGGATCCGCTTTGGTAAGGCTAGGGTGGAATCAACACGTACACATCCGTTTCACACCCAATGTCTTCCTTCCCGCTTCGATGGAGCAGCCTTTCCTTCCATGTCCCTGCCCTAACCTACCCTAGCGGTAGTACCGCGGTCTTCAGCGGTAGTACCGCTGAAGCACTCAAGCGGTAGTACCGCTCCCCGAGCGGTAGTACCGCTTGAGGTCTTCGGCCGTAGTACCGCAGTAGTTCCGCGCTAGTACCGCTTCGATTCTCGACCGATGTTTTCGTGTTGGGTTTTACGGTACTAAGTGCGGTAGTAGGGGAGGTAGTACCGCTCCAAGCGGTAGTACCGCGCCTACTCCCACGGTAGTACCGCTCTGGGGCTGGGTCTCTGATCTCCTCGACCAGCGCGGCAGTACCGTTGGGTTAGAGCGGTAGTACCGCCCTCAGCGGTAGTACCGCCCTGCCCAAGCGGTAGTACCGCTCTGTGCGTGGCTGCTCAGTGGGGTAACGGTTGGATTGGTTCCCCCACTATATAAAGGTGTCTTCTTCCTCCAAGTTGACTTACCTCTTTCCCCCAAAGCTCCATTGTTGCTCCAAGCTCCATTTTCGCCCGATCTCTCTCCCTAGCCAATCAATCTTGTTGATTTGCTCGGGAGAAGGCCCCGATCTACACTTCCACCAAGAGAAATTTGATTCCCCCACTTATCCCTAGCGGATCTTGTTACTCTTGGGTGTTGAGCACCCTAGACGGTTGAGGTCACCTCGAAGCCATACTCCATTATGGTGAAGCTTCGTGGTGTTGTTGGGAGCCTCCAATTGTTGTGGAGATTGCCCCAACCTTGCTTGTAAAGGTTCGGTCGCCGCCTTCAAGGGCACCAATAGTGGAATCACGGCATCTCGCATTGTGTGAGGGCGTGAGGAGAATACGGTGGCCCTAGTGGCTTCTTGGGGAGCATTGTGCCTCCACACCGCTCTAACGGAGACGTACTTCCCCTTAAAAGGAAGGAACTTCGGTAACACATCCTCGTCTTCACCGGCTCCACTCTTGGTTATTTCGTGCCTTTACTTTTGCAAGCTTACTTGTGTTGTATCTATTGCTTGCTTGTGTGCTAGTTGTCTTTGCATCATATAGGTTGTCCACGTAGTTGCATATCTAGACAACCTATTTTGTTGCAAGGTTTATATTGTTAAAGAAAAGCTTAAAATTGTTAGTTGCCCATTCACCCCCCCTCTAGTCAACCATATCAATCCTTTCACATGCCTACACTTCCAGCATTCATTTTCTGAGAGAGAATCACCTACTCATGTGTTGAGGCCAAGATATTCCAATCCAACCATATGAATCTTGATCTCTAACCTTCCCCAAGTTGCTTTCCACTCAAATCATCTTTCCACCAAACCCAATCCTATGAGAGAGAGTTGAGTGTTGGGGAGTGATACGTCTCCGTCATATCTATAGTTTTTATTGTTCCATGCCAATATTATTCAACTTTCATATACTTTTGACAACTTTTTATACTATCTTTTGGGACTAACATATTGATCCAGTGCCCAGTGTCAGTTCCTGTTTGTTGCATGTTTTATGTTTCGCAGAAACCCAATATCAAACGGTCTCCAAACGGGATAAAAACGGACGGAGAATTATTTTGGAATATTTGTGATTTTTGGGAGGAAGAATCAACGCGAGACGGTGCCCGAGGGGACCACGAGACAGGGAGCGCGCCCCAGGGGGGCAGGCGCGCCCTGGACTCTCGTGGGCGCCCCGTAAGGTGGTTGACGCTCTTCTTTTGCCGCAAGAAAGCTAATTTTATGAGAAAAATCTGGACGAAAGATTCACCACAATCGGAGTTATGGATCTCTGGATATAAAATAAACGGTGAAGGGGCAGAATCAGGGAATGCAAAAACAGAGAGAGACAGAGAGATAGATCCAATCTCGGAGGGGCTCTCGCCCCTCCCATGCCATGGGAGCCAAGGACGATAGGGGAAACCCTTCTCCCATCTAGGGAGAAGGTCAAGGAAGAAGAAGAAGAAGGGGGGCTCCCTCCCCCTTGCTTCCGGTGGCGCCGGAGCGCTGCCGGGGGCCATCATCATCACTTCGATCTTCACCAACACCTCCGCCATCTTCACCAACATATCCATCACCTTCCCCCATCTATATTCAGCGGTCCACTCTCCCGCAACCCGCTGTACCCTCTACTTAAACATGGTGCTTTATGCTTCATATTATTATCCAATGATGTGTTGCCATCCTATGATGTCTGAGTAGATTTTCGTTGTCCTACCGGTGATTGATGAATTGCTATGATTGGTTTAATTTGCTTGTGGTTATGTTGTTGTCCTATTGTGCCCTCCGTGTCGCGCAAGCGTGAGGAATTCCCGTTGTAGGATGTTGCAATACGTTCATGATTCGCTTATAGTGGGTTGCTAGAGTGACAGGAGCTTAAACCCGAGTAAGGGGATTGTTGCGTATGGGATAAAGGGGACTTGATGCTTTAATGCTATGGTTGGGTTTTACCTTAATGATCTTTAGTAGTTGCATATGCTTGCTAGAGTTCCAATCATAAGTGCATATGATCCAAGAAGAGAAAGTATGTTAGCTTATGCCTCTCCCACATAAAACTTGCTATCGGTCTAGTAAAGTAGTCAATTGCTTAGGGACAATTCCACAACTCCTACCACCACTTTCCACACTCGCTATATTTACTTTATTGCTTCTTTATTTAAACAGCCCCTAGTTTATATTTACGTGCTCTTTATTATCTTGCAAACCTATCCAACAACACCTACAAAGTACTTCTAGTTTCATACTTGTTCTAGGTAAAGCGAACACTAAGCATGCGTAGAGTCGTATCAGTGGCAGATAGGACTTGAGAGAATATTTGTTCTACCTTTAGCTCCTTGTTGGGTTCGACACTCTTACTTATCAAAAGAGGCTACAATTATCCCCTATACTTGTGGGTTATCAAGACCTTTTTCTGGCGCCGTTGCCTGGGAGTCATAGCGTGGGGTGAATATTCTCGTGTGTGCTTGTTTGCTTTATCACTAAGTAATTTTTATTTGCTATTCTTAGTTGTTTTCTATCTTTAGTTATGGGTAGGAAACGCAAAATACCAAAAAAAAATAGTTGTACCTACTGAACCAATGGTTGAAGAACCACTCAAAATCTATCACACTCCTAAAGCTTTTTACTTGGATCATCTTCGATCCCTTTGTGCTCGTGCTGAAACCCCCACTAGCTTAGTTGAGGGCAAATGTTTAGATGAGCATGCTTGTTATGTGGGATACCGTATATCTGAAAAAGGGAAACTTTTACTGGATCAAATTCATCGTTTCCAATGCTATGCTTGGAATTTATGTGAAATATATGATTTTACTTGTTGTTCTGAAAACCCTAAGAAACACCTTCCCTACCCATGTGAGTTTAGTTATAATGGAATCGTATCTTCGTATGCTAAGGGTGTTTATAATTACTATGATGTTCAACAAATTGAAGAATTTGTTGATTTTAAGGGTGCTTATGAAATTGCTTCTTTGATTGAAAAGTATGATGCTACTCTCTACAAATCTGAATTTTTTTCCATACTTGAATATTGTTATGATAATTATGCTTCTAATGCCTATGTTAAACCATATATTGAGGACTTCTCCGCTATCCAAGAAGAGACTAATATTTTGCGGGAAGCTATGGAAGAAGAAATTGATGAAACTGTGAGCTCATTGGATGAAAAAGATGATGAGGAGAGCGAAGAACAAAAGGAGGAAGAGCGGATTAGCTACCCGTGCCCACCTTCTAATGAGAGTAACTATTCAACTCATACATTGTTTAATTCCCCTTCATGCTTACCGAAGGATGATTGCTATGATGATTGTTATGATCCCGTTGATTCTCTTGAAATATCCCTTTTTGATGATGCTTGCTATGCTTGTGGCCAAGTTGCCAATATGAATTATGCTTATGGAGATGAACTTGCTATAGTTCCTTATGTTAAACATGAAATTGTTGCTATTGCACCCATGCATGATAGTCCTATTATCTTTTTGAATTCTCCCAACTACACTATATCGGAGAAGTTTGTGCTTATTAAGGATTATATTGATGGGTTGCCTTTTACCATTACACATGATGATTTTGATATATATAATATGCATGTGCTTGCTGCTCCTACTTGCAATTATTATGAGAGAGGAACTATATCTGCACCTCTCTGTATTTCCAATATGATAAAATTCCAAGAAACTGCTTATACTATGCATTGGCCTTTACTTGGTGTGCATGAATTGTTCTTTTATGACATGTCGGTGCATGGGAAGAGAGTTAGACTTCGTTGTTGCATGATATATGTTACTTTGTGCTCACTACTAAATTACAAATCATTGTTAATTAAAATTGACTTTGATATACCTTGGGATCCGGGTGGATTCATTACTTGAGCACTATATGCCTAGCTTAATGGCTTTAAAGAAAGCACTGCCAGGGAGACAACCCAGAAGTTTTAGAGAGTCATTTATTTCTGATGAGTGATTTTATATAGTTTAAAAACAAAAAAAATAAAGAGGGGAAACCAAAACATTTCAAAAAAGGAAAGTGAAAGTGAGAAAGACAAGCATTGTTGAAGTGGGAGAGCTCCTTGAACTTTGTTCATGCTCACGGAAACTTTGTGAATCTTAATTACATAAACTTTTCATCAAAAATAACTATCCCCTTGTACAATTCCATTGTCTTATAAAAATAATGTGCCAAGGTTTGCCTTTAGGATGTTTACAATGCTTGTTGGTTTGTGCGGTGCAGGACAGAAACTTTGGCTGTAGTGCGCGATTTTACATTTTTTACTGGAACATCAAACAGTTATGATTCTTTTTGCACTGTCTTTCTGTACCAATTGTTTATTTTTCCTAATTTTGGTAGAATTTTTGGGGTACCATAAGTATGGTTAATGTTCAGATTGCTACAGACTGTTTTGTTTTTGACAGGTTCTGTTTTTGATGCATAGTTTGCTTGTTTTGATGAATCTATCAATTTCTATCAGTGGATTAAGCCATGAAAAATTATATTACAGTAGAAACAATGCAAAAACAAAATATGAATTGATTTTCAACAGTACTTAGAGTGGTGTTTGCTTTATTATACTAACGGATCTTACCGAGTTTTTTGTTGAAGTTTTGTGTGGATGAAGTGTTTGATCGAGGAGGTCTCGATATGAGGAAAAGGAAGAGAGGCAAGAGTTCAAGATTGGGTATTCCCAAGGCACCCCAAGTAAATATTCAAGGAGACTCAAGCGTCTAAGCTTGGGGATGCCCCGGAAGGCATCCCCTCTTTCTTCAACAAGTATCGGTATGTTTTCGTATTCATTTCGTTCATGCGATATGTGCAAGTCTTGAAGCGTCCTTTGCATTTAGTTTTCATTTTTATTTTATGCACCATGCTGGTATGAGATAGTCCTTGGTTGAATTATAGAATGCTCATTGCACTTCACTTAAATCTTTTGAGTATGGCTTTATACAATGCTTCATATGCTTCACTTATATCATTTGAAGTTTGGATTGCCTGTTTCTCTTCACATAGAAAACCGCCAGTTGTAGAATGCTCTTTTGCTTCACTTATATTTGTTAGAGCGTGGGCATATATTTTGTATAAAGAATTAAACTCTCTTGCTTCACTTATATCTATTTAGAGAGATGACAGGAATTGGTCATTCACATGGTTAGTCATAAAATCCTACATAAAACTTGTAGATCATTGAATATGATATGTTTGATTCCTTGCAATAGTTTTGCGATATAAAGGTGGTGATATTAGAGTCGTGCTAGTGGGGTAATTGTGAAATTGAGAAATACTTGTGTTGAGGTTTGCAAGTCCCGTAGCATGCACGTATGGTAACCGTTGTGTGACAAATTTGATGCATGGGGTGCTCTTTTAATTGTCTTCCTTATGTGTGGAGGTCGGGATCGCGTGATGGTTAACTCCTACCAACACTAGTGTAGAACCGGGCAATAGCACCGGTTCGTAAGGCCCTTTAGTGCCGGTTACATAACCGGCACTAAAGTGTGGTCACTAAAGGCCCCCCCCCTTTAGTACCGGTTCAGCATGAACCGGTGCTAAAGGGCAACCACGTGGTACGAGCCAGCTACGGGGGCCTGGAGCCCTTTAGTACCGGTTGGTAAGACCAACCGGTACTATAAGGTTTGGGGGGTTTTTAGTTTTATGATTTCTTTTTCATTTAATTTTGTGTTTCCATTTTAATTCTTTTTCGTTTGCTGGTATTTTACGATACTACACATTGTAAACGTTATGCATATATATATATATATATATATATATATATATATATATATAAATAGAATTTCTAGTAGAACCAATCATCGAGTTCAACATGATTGTCATGATATTATAAGCATTCATATATAACACCACAAAAGCAAATCACTTAAGTTCAGAACGAAGAACACGGACATGAAAGGACAAGTACTAATTAAGAGCAGCATGAAGAACTAGCTAAATCACTCCTGCTAGCTACTCTCTCTCTGGTAAAATAGCATAGAACATGTATAACTCTCCTGATTGATCATACTGGAGCATGCCGATGAACCTGTCTCCTAATCGTGGGCTGCGCTTCTCATTGCTGCCCCCTAGTACTTCTCTGCGATCATTAACAATTTTCCTCCAATCTTTCACTATTAAGCATTCATTGCTTCTAAAAATCCTGAATGCATTCATGTGCAATGCAGGATATCTTGGCCGTAAGATAACAATTGACATCTGACCTTTAGTCTCGATCCCCTGAGGCACAACTGTCATCGGGAGTCCCTGTTGAAGAACATCGTATAGTACTTAATTAATATGCTTAGCAATGAAAGTTTAGCAAAAAAAATATGTATGCAAAATATGCACTGAGGATAAATAGTAAATATCTTACCATCATTCCTAAATAGATGTGTCCGTAGTTCAATACCATCACTATTGGTCGCACGTTTTGAGTACTAACATTTCTAAGTGCAGGAAGAAAATTTGTCTAGACAGTATGAAGATCCTCAAGCCATGAAACATAATGACTTATCTCCTCGCAGTTTAGTTCAGCTCCGGGACAGTAGAAGGTCCTGTCTACCAAGCGCCGGACATGTTTGGTTGAATGGAGATAAGCTGTCAATAGAAATTAGTTGTCAGTTATTTTTGAAATAAGCAATATCAAAGACAAAAAAATATTTGAGAAGAACTCATATAATGGTAGAACTGGAGGCGTCTGCACATCGACCCATATGTCTCTATTACCTTCAATATCATCTTCCGGACGAATATCAAAGGTGATAACCATACCAGGCTCAAATGCATAAGCCTTGCATAGTGCTAGCCAAGTTTTGCATTCAAAATAGGTGTACGTGTGTGCATTGTATACTTTGACGTTGAAAGTATAACCATCATGCTCAGTTTTCAGGTAAGCTCTCTTTACCTCCATAGTTTCCATATCTTTGAAACATATCTTATCCAAGACAAAAATTCTTGCATGGCAGGGGATGCGCTAGTAGAATAGTGAAAATTAAAAATTATAAGTCAGGCAAATGAAGCATATATAAGTCATGCTTAATTACGAAAACAGACTTGTCATTGTGACTTACTGTATCGAATTCGAAAGTCTCATACAGCTTGATGCTGAATCGCCTACCATCAACAAGGAAATTTCTGTCGCACTGGCCACGCTGGTCTTCACAATATTGGCACATACCGAAATTTTTTCCGTCGTCAGACGACATTTACTATGTTCATATTAGGCGAAACATTAAACACTTACTAATTCAATTAATTCAATTACTTCTATTAATTCAACTAAGCATTTACTAAAAATAAACTAGTTATATTAATTCAATTAGTTCAACTAAGCATTTACTAAAAATAAACTAGTTCTATATATTAATTCAACTAGTTCAACTAAACATTTACTAAAAGTAAACTAGTTATATTAATTCAACTAGTTCAAAGTAAGCATTTTACTAAAAATAAACTAGTTCTATATATTAATTCAACTAGTTCAACTAAGCATTTACTAAAAATAAACTAGTTCTATATATTAATTCAACAAGTTCAACTAAGCATTTACTAAAAATAAACTAGTTCTATATATTAATTCAACTAGCTAGTTCAACTAAGCATTATATTTACTAAAAATAAACTAGTTAATTATTATATTAATTCAACTAGTTCAACTAAGCATTTACTAAAAATAAACTATTTCTATATATTAATTCAACTAGTTCAACTAAACATTTACTAAAAATAAACTAGTTATATTAATTCAACTAGTTCAAAGTAAGCATTTACTAAAAATAAACTAGTTCTATATATTAATTCAACTAGTTCAACTAAGCATTTACTAAAAATAAACTAGTTCTATATATTAATTCAACAAGTTCAACTAAGCATTTACTAAAAATAAACTAGTTCTATATATTAATTCAACTAGTTCAACTAAGCATTATATTTACTAAACATTAAACACTAATTATATACTAATAATAATAATCTAAATTATATAATAATTAAACATAAAAAATTTCCATAGTAATTAAACACTAATTAAAGACTAATCTCCATATAAAATTTTTTGATAACTAAAATAATAATAATCTAAATAATCTAAACTAATTCATACATATGTGTGTGTGTGTGTGTGTTCATCATGCTCTTGTGTGTGTGTGTGTGTGTGCTCGGGGAGGGGCGGCGCCCATGGTGGCCGCCGGGGGCGAGGGAGAGGGGTTAGAGAGGGAGAGCTCACAGCGGGGCGACGGCGACGGCGAGGCGACGGCAAGGCGACGACGACGACGGCGGCGACGAGGACGGGGGCGGCGATGGAGACGAGGGCGGCGACGGGGACGGGGGCAGCGACGGGGACGGGGGCGGGCCCGGGGCGACGACGGCGGCGACGGTGGCGACGGGGACGGGGGCGGCGACGGGGACAGGGGCGGCGACGGAGACGATCGAGGGCGGCGGCGACGGAGACGGAGACGGAAACAGAGGAACAAACAGAGAGGGAAAACGAAATTTTCGGACGTGTTGTATATATAGACCCCCTCTTTAGTACCGGTTGGAGCCACCAACCGGTACTAAAGGCCTGTTTTGGCCAGGCCAAGCGGCGGGAGGTGACCCCCTTTAGTACGGGGTGGTGGCACAAACCGGTACTAAAGGCCCCCCCTTTAGTGCCGGTTTGTGCCACGACCCGGTACTAAAGGGGTCGCGCTGCCACCCCAAAGTTTAGTCCCACCTCGCCGAGCGAAGGACAGCCGCACTGGTTTATAAACCCAGCCGCGGCTACCACTTCGAACTCCTCTATATAGCAGGCTGGTGGGCCTAAACTCTCCGCGCTGCCCTGTGAGTCTGCTGGGCCTTTAAGGCCTGTAATTACACACCTGTGGCCTATCAGGCCCACAGGGCAGCGCCCCAATTTTTTTATAGTTTTTTTTTCTGCTTTATTTTCTTCTATTTATTTTTGCGTAGTTTTTTGTATAGTTTTTTCTTTTCTGTTATATTTATTTTCTTCTATTTATTTGTGAGTAGTTTTTCATCTACTTTGCCAAAATTCAACATTTTCAGAGTTCATTTTGTAGTGATTTTCAATTTCACGGTCATTTTGTAAACGATTGAAAAATAGCAAATATAATTTTTTTTCTTTTCTGCTTTATTTTTTCTTCTATTTATTTCTGAGTAGTTTTTTCTTTTCTGCTATATTTATTTTCTTCTATTTATTTTTGAGTAGTTTTTTTATATATATTTTTTCTTTTCAGCTATAGTTTTTCTTCTTTTCTGCTATTTTTTCTTTTCTGCAAAACTTGATGGTCAAAGTCTGGAGTTATAACTTTAAAAAAAGGAAATGTCGACGTGCAATTAGTTTTTGCCATAACAGAAGAAGTCTGGAGTTGTAATAATTTATTTAAAATAAAAAAGAGGTGCAATGCTCGTTAATTTGTTTCAAGCCTTTCGGAATAGTGTAAACTGCACTGCGCATAGCTCCGTGCAGTCTACCGTATTCCTGAAGGCTTGAAGCTAAGCAACGTGAGCATTGAGCCTCTTCTTCATCGTCTCTACACTCAGGGCTTATAAACCGCTCCTAGTCCCTCTCACTTCGCGAGGTGGGACTAAAAAACAGCTTACGTCTGGTTCATCCATGAACCGGTACTAAAGGTGCTCGTGGGGCCCCAGCCTTACCTGACACAACCTCATTAGTACCGGTCCGTGGTATGAACCGACACTAAATGGTGATGGTGGGGCCATAGCCTGACCGGAGGCTGACACAGCCTCTTTAGGTAAAAACTTTCTGTTAGTGCCCGTAGTTTTCAAATTTGAATAGTTTAAATTTTGAATTATTTGAAATTAGTGTCATATTGACCCATTTGCACCGAAACAAAGGGACCTTTAAACCACGTCGATAGTCAAGTTCCCATATGTCCTGTATATAACCATAATATGTTTCCTTTCCCGTCTTGGTTTCTGCATCAAAGCGGACACCACTGTTTTGGTTGGTGCTCTTCTTATCTTGGGCGATCGTGTAAAATGTATTACCATTTATCTGGTACCCTTTGAAAGTCATTATATTCGAAGATGGTAACTGGGACAACAAGTACAGGTCATCTTCAATAGAGGTGTCATGCATGGTACGTGTCTGCAACCAGTTGGCGAAACTCCTGGTTTGTTCACGTGTAATCCAGTCATCAGACCGCTCCGGGTGTTTGGAGCGTAGCAACTTCTTGTGTTCATCCATATACGGAGCCACCAAGGCGGAATTCTGTAGAACTGTGTAGTGTGCTTCAGTGAGAGAATGTCCGTCCATACATATTATTTGTTCCCCTCCTAGCGTGTCTTTTCCTTATGCCGCGATTCAGGAACACCAATCGGCTTAAGGTCAGGAATAAAGTCAATACAAAACTCAATGACCTCCTCATTTTGATGGCCCTTGGAGATGCTTCCTTCTGGCCTAGCACGGTTATGAACATATTTCTTTAAGACTCCCATGAACCTCTCAAAGGGGAACATATTGTGTAGAAATACAGGACCCAAAACGTTAATCTCTTCGCATAGGTGAACTAGGACGTGCGTCATGATGTTGAAGAAGGATGGTGGGAACACCAACTCGAAACTGACAAGACATTGCACCAAATCATTCTGTAACCTTGGTATGATTTCTGGATCGATTACCTTCTGAGAGATTGCATTGAGAAATGCACATAGCTTCACAATGGCTAATCGAACGTTTTCCGGTAGAAGCCCCCTCAATGCAACCGGAAGTAGTTGCGTCATAATCACGTGGCAGTCATGAGACTTTAGGTTCTGGAACTTTTTCTCTGCCATGTTTATTATTCCCTTTATATTCGACGAGAAGCCAGACGGTACCTTAATACTGAGCAGGCATTCAAAGAAGATTTCCTTCTCTTCTTTGGTAAGAGCGTAGCTTGCATGACCCTGATGTATGCCGTCTTCTCCGTGCATACGTTGCTGGTCCTCCCGTGCCTCAGGCGTATCTTTTGTCTTCCCATACATGCCCAAGAAGCCAAGCAGGGTCACGCAAAGATTCTTCGTCACGTGCATCACGTCGATTGCAGAGCGGACCTCTAGGTCTTTCCAATATGGCAGGTCCCAAAATATAGATTTCTTCTTCCACATGGGTGCGCGTCCGTCAGCGTCCTTCGGAACAGGTTGTCCGCCAGGACCCTTTCCAAATATCACCTTCAAATCCTTGACCATATCATGTACATCAGCACCAGTACGGTGGTGAGGCTTCATCCGGTGATCCTCCTCACCTTTGAAATGCTTGCCTTTCTTTCTTACGGGATGCATGCTCAGAAGAAATCGACGATGTCCCAGGTACACATTCTTCTTACAACTATTCAAATATATACTGTCGGTATCATCCAAACAGTGCGTGCATCCGCGGTATCCCTTGTTTGTCTGTCCTGATAGGTTACTGAGAGCTGGCCAATAATTGATGGTCACGAACAACAACGCCTTTAGGTCAAATTCTTCCCCCATGTGCTCATCCCACGCACGTACACCTGTTCCATTCCACAGTTGTAAGAGTTCTTCAACTAATGGCCTTAGGTACACATCAATGTCGTTGCCGGGTTGCTTAGGGCCTTGGATGAGCACTGGCATCATAATGAACTTCCGCTTCATGCACAACCAAGGAGGAAGGTTATACAAACATAGAGTCACAGGCCAGGTGCTATGGTTACTGCTCTGCTCCCCAAAAGGATTAATGCCATCTGCGCTTAGACCAAACCATACGCTCCTTGCGTCATCTGCAAACTCCTTCCCGTACTTTCTTTCGATTTTTCTCCACTGCGACCCGTCAGCGGGTACTCTCAACTTTCCGTCTTTCTTACGGTCTTCTCTGTGCCATCGCATCGCCTTGGCATGCTCTTTGTTTTGGAACAAACGTTTCAACCGTGGTATTATAGGAGAATACCACATCACCTTGGCAGGAATCTTCTTCCTGGGGCGCTCGCCCTCGACATCACCATGCTCATCGCGGCTGATCTTATAGCGCAATGCACCACATACCGGGCAAGCTTTCAAATCCTCGTACTCACCGCGGTAGAGGATGCAATCATTAGGGCATGCATGTATCTTCTACACCTCTAACCCTAGAGGGCAGACAGCCTTCTTTGCTTCGTGCGTACTCTCTGGCAATTCGTTGTCCTTTGGAAGCATATCCTTTATCATTACCAGCAACTTTCCAAATCCCTTGTCAGATACACCATTCTCTGTCTTCCATTGCAGCAATTCCAGTGTGGTGCCCAGCTTTTTCTTGTCACCTACGCAATTCGGGTACAACAATTTTTTGTGATCCTCTAACATGCGCTGCAACTTCTTCTTCTCCAAATCACTTGCGCAGTTTCTCTTTGCATCGGCAATGGCCCGGCCTAGATCATCAACGGGCTCATCTAATGCCTCTTCTTTAGCTTCTTCCCGCATTACCGGCTCAGCTTCTTCCCCAATTGTTGTATCATCATATTCAGGGAACCCATGGCCAGGATAGTTGTCGTCGTCCTCTTCTTCTTCATTGTCTTCCATCATAACCCCTCTTTCTCCGTGCTTGGTCCAAACATTACAGTGGGGCATGAAACCGGACTCAAACAGGTGGATGTGAATGGTTCTTGACATAGAGTAATTGCGACCATTCTTACAGCCAGCACATGGACAAGGCATAAAACCATCCGCCCGCTTGTTTGCCTTAGCTGCAAGCAGAAAAGTATGCACGCCCTCAACGAACTGGGGAGAGCATCGGTCATCGTACATCCATTGCCGGCTCATCTTCATTACACAACACTGAATAGACCAAATTAATACAAGTTCATACATAAATTTCATACAACACTTAAATGCAACAAACAAATAACTCTCTAGCTAAAGCATTTAAATGCAACAACAAATGTGATCAAGATCGCAACTAAGGTAACAATTGATCCAACAGCATAATGATACCAAGCCTCACTATCGATGGCATATTTTCTAATCTTTCTAATCTTCAAGCGCATTTTCTCCATCTTGATCTTGTGATCATCGACAACATCGGCAACATGCAACTCCAATTCCATCTTCTCCCCCTCAATTCTTTTCAATTTTTCTTTCAAGTACTCGTTTTCTCTTTCAACTAAATTTAACCTCTCGACAATAGGGTCGGTTGGAATTTCCGGTTCACATACCTCCTAGATAAAAATATCTATGTCAACTTGATGGGCATAATTTGTCATAAACACGAAATGCAACAAATAGTTTTAAAAGAGGATATACCACATCCGAATCATAACAAGGACGAGGGCCGACAGGGACGGATATCAAAACCATGGCACTATGTATAACAAACAACGTACGGGTAAGATAATTATTATACGAGTAACTATATATCCAAATCACACAAACATCAATTTTTTATATAAAATTTCATGAACAAGAGGCTCACCACAAGGTGGTGCCGACGACGGGACGGTGCGGACGATCGACGGTGGTTACGACGGAGATTTAGAAGGCACTAAGTAAACCACACCTACATATGCAAACTAAGTGTTATTTTGACCTCATATTGCATATAAATCAAATACTAGCACATATATATATATATTTCCTCCCAAATTACTAAACTCACAAATTAATAACTATATAAAGCATTGCAAGAGCTAATCTAGCAATGAGAGATGAAAGGACAAAGTTGCTAACCTTTGTGATCACTTGAATGGATGGGGGCCTTCAAATCTTGACAAATTTTGGGCAAAATGTGTGATGAGCTCGAGGGGAGAAGAGGAAGAATAGAGAGGAGAGGAGAGGGGAAAGGGGGAAGAACAGAGCGAGCTGGACGAAGGGTTTATATGCAGGAGGACCTATAGTACCGGTTCGTGGAACGAACCGGTACTAAAGGTGCTGGAGGGGGCCCAGACTGACAACATCCTGCCACCACCCTCATTAGTACCGGTTCGTGGCACGAACCGGTGCTAAAGGTTAGCCACGAACCGGTACTAATGAGAGCGGCCCGGCTAGCCGTTGGAACCGGCACTAATGTATACATTTGTGCCGGCTCTAATATAAACCGGCACTAATGTGCTTCACGTTTGACCCTTTTTCTACTAGTGCAACCCTTCCCCTAGGAGCATGCGTAGTAGTACTTTGCTTCGAGGGCAAGTAGACTTTTGCAATAAGTATATGTGTTCTTTATGACTAATGTGAGTCCATGGATTATACGCACTCTTACCTTTCCACAATTTGCTAGCCTCTACGGTACCGTGCAATGCCCTTTCTCACCTTGAGAGTTGGTGCAAACTTCGCCGGTGCATCCAAACCCCGTGATATGATATGCTCTATCACACATAAGCCTCTTTATATCTTCCTCAAAACAGCCACCATACCTACCTACCATGGCATTTCCATAGCCATTCCGAGATATATTGCCATGCAACTTCCATCATCATATACATGACTTGAGAGCATTCATTGTCATATTGCTTTGCATGATCGTAAGATAGCTAGCATGATGTTTTCATGGCTTGTCCATTTTTTGATGTCATTGCTACGCTAGATCATTGCACATCCCGGTACACCGCTGAAGGCATTCATATAGAGTCATATTTTTGTTCTAGTATCGAGTTGTAATATTGAGTTGTAAGTAAATAAAAGTGTGATGATCATCATTATTAGAGCATTGCCCCAGTGAGGAAAGGATGATGGAGACTATGATTCCCCCACAAGTCGGGATAAGACTCTGGACTTTACGAAAAATAAAAGAGGCCAAAGAAGCCCCCCAAAAAAAGAGGCCAAAGAAGCCCACCAAAAAAAGAGAAAATAAAAAAAAGAGAAAAAGAGAGAAGGGGCAATGTTACTATCCTTTTACCACACTTGTGCTTCAAATATCACCATGTTCTTCATATAGAGAGTCTCTTGAGTTATCACTTTCATATACTAGTGGGAATTTTCATTATAGAACTTGGCTTGTATATTCCGATGATGGGCTTCCTCAAATGCCCGAGGTCTTCATGAGCAAGCAAGTTGGATGCACACCCACTTAGTTTCCAGTTTGAGCTTTCATACACTTATAGCTCTTAGTGCATCTGTTGCGTGGCAATCCCTACTCCTCACATTGACATCAATTGAATGGCATCTCCATAGCCCGTTGATTAGCCGCGTTGATGTGAGACTTTCTCCCTTTTTGTCTTCTCCACACAACCTCCATCATCATACGCTACTCCACCCATAGTGCTATGTCCATGGCTTGCGCTCATGTATTGTGTAAGTGCTGAAAAGGCTGAAGCGCGTCAAAAAGTATGAACCAATTGCTTGGCTAAAACCGGGGTTGTGCATGATGAGAGCATTTTGTGTTACGAAAATGAAGCATGGCAAAACTATATGATTTTGTAGGGATAAGCTTCTTTGGCTATGTTATTTTGATAAGACATAGTTGCTTTATTAGTATGCTTGAAGTATTATTGTTTTTATGTCAAATGATAGACTATTGCTTTGAATCACTCGTGTCTTAATATTCACGTCATGATTAGATTACATGATCAAGATTATGCTAGGTAGCATTCCACATCAAAAATTATCTTTTTTATCATTTACCTACTCGAGGACGAGCAGGAATTAAGCTTGGGGATGCTGATACGTCTCTGTCGTATCTATAATTTTTTATTGTTCCAGGCCAATATTATTCAACTTTCATATACTTTTGGCAACTTTTTATACTATTTTTTGGGACTAACATATTGATCCCGTGCCCAGTGCTAGTTCCTGTTTGTTGCATGTTTTATGTTTCGTAGAAACCCAATATCAAACGGACTCCAAATGGGATAAAACGGACGGAGAATTATTTTGGAATATTTGTGATTTTTGGGAGGAAGAATCAACGTAAGACGGTGCCCGAGGGGGCCACGAGACAGGGGGCGTGCCCTAGGGGGGCAGGCACGCCCTGGACTCTCGTGGGCACCCCATAAGGCGGTTGACGCTCTTCTTTTGCCCCAAGAAAGCTAATTTTATGAGAAAAATCTCGGCGAAAGATTCACCCCAATCGGAGTTACGGATCTCCGGATATAAAAGAAACGGTGAAGGGGCAGAATCTCGGAGGGGCTCTCGCCCCTCCCACGCCATGGGAGCCAAGAACCAGAGGGGAAACCCTTCTCCCATCTAGAGAGAAGGTCAAGGAAGAAGAAGAAGAAGGGGGGCTCTCTCCCCCTTGCTTCCGGTGGCGCCGGAGCACTGCTGGGGGCCATCATTATCACCGCGATCTTCACCAACACCTCCGCCATCTTCACCAACATCTCCATCACCTTCCCCCATCTATATTCAGCGGTCCACTCTCCCGCAACCCGTTGTACCCTCTACTTAAACATATGGTGCTTTATGCTTCATATTATTATCCAATGATGTGTTGCCATCCTATGATGTCTGAGTAGATTTTCGTTGTCCTACCGGAGATTGATGAATTGCTATGATTGGTTTAATTTGCTTGTGGTTATGTTGCTGTCCTATTGCGCCCTTTGTGTCGCGCAAGCATGAGGGATTCCCGCTGTAGGGTGTTGCAATACATTCATGATTCGCTTATAGTGGGTTGCTAGAGTGACAGAAGCTTAAACCCGAGTAAGGGGATTGTTGCGTATGGGATAAAGGGGACTTGATGCTTTAATGCTATGGTTGGGTTTTACCTTAATGATCTTTAGTAGTTGTGGATGCTTGCTAGAGTTCCAATCATGAGTGCATATGATCCAAGAAGAGAAAGTATGTTAGCTTATGCCTCTCCCACATAAAACTTGCTATCGGTCTAGTAAAGTAGTCAATTGCTTAGGGACAATTCCACAACTCCTACCACCACTTTTCCACACTCGCTATATTTACTTTATTGCTTCTTTATCTAAACAGCCCCTAGTTTATATTTACGTGCTCTTTATTATCTTGCAAACCTATTCAACAACACCTACAAAGTACTTCTAGTTTCATACTTGTTCTAGGTAAAGCGAACACTAAGTGTGCGTAGAGTCGTATCAGTGGTAGATAGGACTTGAGAGAATATTTGTTCTACCTTTAGCTCCTCATTGGGTTCGACACTCTTACTTATCGAAAGAGGCTGCAATTATCCCCTATACTTGTAGGTTATCAGGGAGACTATCATTTGAAGCACAAGAGCAAGGAGTTCATCAACAACACACCATATATTACCTTTTGGAGAGTGGGTCTCCTAGATTGGTTAGGTATCACTTGGGAGCCTCCGTTAAGATTGTGGAGTTGAACCAAGGAGTTTGTACGGGCAAGGAGATCGCCTACTTCGTGAAGATCTACCCTAGTGAGGCCAGTCCTTCGTGGGCGATGTCCATGGTGGGATAGACAGGGTTGCTTCTTCGTGGACCCTTCATGGGTGGAGCCCTCCGTAGACTCGCGCAACCGTTACCCTTCGTGGGTTGAAGTCTCCATCAATGTGGATGTATGATAGCACCACCTATTGGAACCACGTCAAAAACATCTGTGTCTCCAATTGCGTTTGCACACTCCAATCCCATCCCTTTACTTTCTTGCAAGTAGCATGCTTTACTTTCCGCTGCTCATATACTCTTTGCATGCTTGCTTGATATGTATTGTGAATGGTTAAACTTGTGCTTAAACTCCACCTCAACTTGAAAAATTTAAAAACTGCCAACTTTGAGTGTTGAGTGTCTATTCACCCCCCCTCTAGACATCTCTTCTCGATCCTTTCAATTGGTATCAGATCTTTGGTCTCCATTGCTTTGGTTTAAACACCATTGGAGGAAGATGGATGAGTCTACATTGGGGAGTCTTAGACATAGAGTGCCTATTCTTGATGGAAAATACTTTCATGAGTGGAAAAATGAGATGCTTGTGATTTTCAATGAATATCATTTGAACAAGTACATTACTAGGCCTTGTGCACCTCATGTTGATCCTATGCATCCTACCCTTGATGAGTCAATTGACATGATTCGCAATCTTAGAACTTTTAATCTTATCACTAGAGGTTTGCCTAGAAACTTGATCGGTTGCTTGCCTACTCTTGATTGTGCCTACACTATATGGAGATTTCTTGAGGAACGATTTCCAAACTATTCCTTGCAAAACATAGATGAAATCCTTCATAAGTCTATTGCCTTGAGTAAGATGAATTCCAATGATCCTAATTTTGGTGATTATCTATTTGAGGCACTGTTCAAAAAATCTTCCGATTCAGCGATTTGTCGTCCGATTTATCGCTACTCTTGGGGTGACCGATAAGATTAGGCCTTATCTTCACAGTTTATCGTTTGTGCCGATTATTGCTATGACAAGCGATTTATCGGGAATCTTCCGATAAATCGGGCCTATTCATAGCACTATGTTTGCAAAAACTATGTTTATTTGTGTTTTGTGGACCTTGTTACGCAATATACATCATTCTCCTATTTTATTTGTCACTATACGAGTATTCAAAGGCTAGGAATCAAGGTAACACTTAAGTCCAATATTGTTTTGGTGTTGAATATAACATATTGTAGTGTTGGGACCCTGGGATTTGCAAAAAAATGGCCGATTAATAATCGATCGATAAAATTGATTAAATCGTCCGATTTCCGATTAATCTCTAATCCCCAGCTGGCCAAGACAATAACAGTAAGCGATATCCACAACATTGATATGAGCTTACCAATCTTATGCGTGCCAAAGGAGATGTTGGAATTATTAGCAATATTATTTCCGAAGCTATTAGAATTCATAAAGATGATTATTGTCATAATCATTTATCTAATGAATCACCCTCTCTAGGAATTGATCCACCACATGACAATGTTGAACATGGATACTATGATGAGGATGATGATAGTGACTATGATCTTGATGATGCAATGAGACACTTTGGTCTTATGGCAAATCTTCGCGGCTACATGGCAGGAGGAAAGGAATGGGTCCTTGATAGTGGATGTAGCGATCACATGACCGGAGATAAAGATATGTTTTGTGAGCTTGCTGAAAATGACGGCCCTCGAAAGTATGTCACTTTTGGTGATAACTCAAAGGGTAAGGTGGTTGGCCTCGGTAAGGTGGCCATCTCACATGATAGCTCCATACAAAATGTCATGCTCGTTGAATCTCTTGGCTATAATCTGCTTTCTGTTTCTAGACTAGCTGACTTTGGTTTCAATGTCCTATTTAAAAAAGTAGATTGCCAAGTGTTTCGTAGAGATAATCATAAAATGGTCTTTACCGACATACATAAAGGTGATCTATACATTGTTGATTTCACTAAAAAGGATTAACCTAGAACTTGCTTAATTGCTAAATCTTCCAAAGGCTGGTTGTGGCATAGATGGTTAGGTCATGTAGGCATGCGAAACCTTGACAAGATTATTAAAGGTGATTATATCCTTGGTGTTAAAGATGTCATATTTGATAAGGATAGACTTTGCAGCACTTGCCAAGCAGGAAAACAGGTTGGAGGAAGCCACCCCGAGAAGAACATCATCACCACGAGAAGACCGCTCGAGCTACTTCATATGGATCTCTTTGGTCCCAACGCCTACAAAAGTCTCAGTGGAAACTCATTTGGTCTATTTATAGTTGATTATTTTTCAAGATTTACGTGGGTGTTCTTTCTCGATGATAAATCGCAGGTCCAAAAGATCTTCAAGAACTTCGCTAGGAAGGCCCAAAATCAATTTGAAGTGAAGATCAAGAAGATTCGCAGTGACAACGGAACAGAGTTCAAGAACGCCAATGTGGACACCTTTCTTGACGAAGAAGGGATTTCACATGATTTCTCGGCTACGTACACAGCTCAACAAAATGGAGTTGTTGAGAGGAAGAACCGGAAGCTCATCGAAATGCCGAGAACGATGCTTGATGAATACAAGACGCCAAAACACTTTTGGGCGGAAGCGGTCGAGACAGCTTGTCATGCAACAAATCGCTTGTATCTTCACTAGCTACTCGGCAAGACGGCATACGAGATCCTCACCGATAACAAACCCCATGTTGGATACTTTTGAGTATTCGGCTCAAAGTGCTACATTCTTGATAAGCATCGTCGTTCTAAATTTGCTCCCAAATCTCATGAAGGTTTCCTACTTGGTTATGGCTCAAACTCTCACACTTACCGTGTCTACAAAAATTTCACCTGAAAGGTTGAAGAGACGGTAGATGTGAAGTTTGATGAATCTAACGGCTCGCAAGTAGAGCAATTGCCAATTGATGTAGGAGACAAAGACCCTTCGGAAGCAATCCAAGACTTGTCTATTGGCAAGATCCGTCCAACGGAGGTGAAGGAGAGTACCTCATCCGTCCAAGTGGAAGCTTCTACCTCACGAAAAGGTGAACCAAGAGTTGACATGGAAGCATCCACAAGTGGGACACACCAAGATGAAGAAAATGAGGAAGTACACCAAGATGAACCTCATCAACCTCCTTCTCCACCACGACGAGAGAACGACAACGTCAACAATGAAGAAGTCCAAGAAGAAGAATGAGATGATGAAGAAGATGTTCCACCCGGATCAAAGCAAAATCTCTCACGAGTTCGAGCAAGAGTCGCTAGAGACCACCCCGTCGAGCAAATCTACAATGATATCCAAAGCGGGAGAATCTCTCGCTCTGAATCTCGTTTGGCTAATTTTTGTGAACATTATTCGTTCATCTCTAGCATTGAACCCATGAAGGTTGAAGAAGCATTGGAAGATCCGGATTGGATAAATGCTATGCATGAAGAGCTACACAACTTTGATAGAAACCAAGTGTGGACATTGGTCGAGAAGCCCGACAACAACCACAACATCATCGATACCAAATGGGTGTTTTGCAACAAGCAAGATGAAGATAGACAAGTAGTTCGCAACAAAGCACGTCTCGTCGCCCAAGGCTACACTCAAGTCGAAGGTATGGACTATGGTGAGACATATGCCCTTGTTGCTAGACTTGAGTCCATTCACATCTTACTTGCCTATGCTAATCACTATGATATCACATTATACTAAATGGACATTAAAAGTGCTTTTCTAAATGGTGAAATTGAGGAGGAAGTTTATGTCAAACAACCTCCTGGCTTTGTTAACCCTAAGAAACCCAATCATGTTTACAAACTTCACAAAGCTCTTTATGGTCTTAAACAAGCTCCTAGAGCGTGGTATAAATGCCTGACCAAGTTTCTTACTAAAAAAGGCTTTGAGATTGGAAAAATTGATTCTACTCTTTTCACTAAAAGGGTTAATGGAGAATTATTTGTGTGCCAAATTTATGTTGATGATATTATATTTGGATCAACTAACCCTCATTTTAGTGAGAAGTTTGGAAAGCTTATGTCGGAGAAGTTTGAGATGTCTATGATGAGTGAACTCAAGTTCTTTCTTGGTTTGCAAATCAAGCAAACTAAGGGAGGTACCTTTGTCTCTCAAACAAAGTACACCAAGGACTTATTCAAGAAGTTCAATATGCAATAATGCAAAGGTATGAGTACACCAATGCCTACTAGTGGACATCTTGACTAAAGATGGTGAACCCGTTGATCAAAAAGATTACCGCTCTATGATTGGATCATTATTATATCTATGTGCCTCTCATCCCGACATCATGCTAAGTGTGTGCATGTGTGCACGGTATCAAGCGGCCCCTAAAGAATGTCATCTTAAGGCTGTGAAAAGGATAGTGAGATACTTAATACATACACCAAATTTTGAGATTTGGTATCCTAAGAGGTATTCTTTTGATCTTGTTGGCTATTTCGACTCGGACTGTGCCGGTGACAAGGTTGATAGAAAGTCCACTTCGGGTACTTGTCAATTTCTTGGTAGATCTCTTGTGTCTTGGTCCTCCAAGAAACAAAACTCGGTATCCTTATCCACCGCCGAAGCGGAATACATTGCCACCGGTTCATGTTGTGCTCAATTACTTTGGATGACCCAAACTCTTAAAGATTATGGGATATATATGAGACATGTTCTAGTGCTTTGTGACAATGAAAGTGCTATTAATATTGCTCACAATCTCGTGCAACATTCTCGAACTAAGCATATTGAAGTTCGTCATCATTTCATTCGAGATCATGTTGCTAAGGGTGATATCAACCTTAAGCATGTTCGTACGGACAAGCAATTGGCATATATATTCACTAAACCACTTGATGAGAAAGTGTTTTGCAGGTTGAGAGGTGAATTGAACATCATTGATGCTTCAAACTTGGAGTAGGGACTCCATTTGGATACATGCAAGACATGAGCCTATGACTAATCCTTGATATTTCTCTTATGATGATAATCACATATCTTGGATATATTTGCACCCGCATGTCATCTAACCCTTGTAGGAACTTGGATGAATCTAAATCTATGAGATTGCAACACACTCACATCTTGAGAAAATCTCTACATCACCAAGTCTCTACATTACGGTGGTTGAAGACAAGGAAGCATAAAACCCTTCAAACATATCCTTTGACAATTTGTATTTTAAATCTTATGATTGTCATTTTGGATAAGTGCTCTTCCTTGCAAAACTACTTCATGTAGGTAGATGAACTCCAATTATAAATGGTGCTCCAAATGAACTACATCAACATTGAGCATCCCACACAAGTTCAACTACATGATCAAGATCAACACCACCACCCAAGGTATGTTATTCCATCTTAGAGAAGCTTTACCCCAAGACATGGGTCATAGCAACTCAACAAGATGTGTACATCAAAATGCTTAAATGAAAAATGGCAACCCCATTTTGAGCTTAAATGATGAGTATGACCTATGATCAAGTGTCTTCACTTGACTCCTAAGTCAATATACTCTAACATAGGTGACTTTGTTGCCGACCAATTCTAGATGGAGTTCTCTAGTGTTTCTCCTTGTTCTTGCATTTGTCTCATGCATATTTGTTCCCCAAAAAAACTTCATCTAGATTTCTTCTCTTTTATTTCTGTTATGCATTTCCCTGCATCTAATTCATTGCAAATCATTTAGTTAATTCCTTGTAAATCCTTGTGACATCTTATTTGCTTAGTGAGTTGAGCTGACTAGTGTTTTTTTCTCTGTGATGAACTCAGACACACCAACTTGCCTCTTTCGGTCAAACCGAAACATTTCGGTGCCACCGAAGAAAACAACTCGGTGTAGCCGATCTCAATGCTGAGAAAACACTTTGTCATTTGCATCCTGCACATTTTGTTCCACCTCCACTCAATGATTCTTATCCTCTACCAGCACCTTATTTTTCCCTACTACTTTGCCATGTGACTCAAGGACCAATACTATTTTGACTCACACTCCAGAGAAGACCCTTATTGGAAATTGATGTCAAAGGGGGAGAGAGAGTTCACATCAAAGCTTAATCATATCATAATGGGGAAAGAGAGACCCCAGTTGCTTGGTATTCAAAGAGGAGAAAGTTACATGTCTTTAGAGGGGGAAGACATGTTCATGTTGTTCATATTGTTTGTTTGTGTGTTGTGTATTTGCTTTGCTCTGATTCTCTATTCCCTATCTTCTCCCAATATCCCATATAAGATTCAGGGGGAGCAAGACATCCAAGGGAAGGAAATCTTCGAATTCATTGCATATCTTTACCTTTGGGGACATGTCTACACTCAAATAGAGTACCTAGTAACTCTATACATGTCATCCCAATCTCGGTACTCTTGTGGTTTGCTGCTCTTGCTCTATTTAGTAGATGTTTCTGTGTTGTCTAACCTTGTTTTCTCAGGTTCATCTCTTCCAAAGCTAGCTCAAGACCACAAGGTAAGTATATGCATCACACTCATGTGCATGAGGATCTCTTGCTGATGTACATATTGTTTGCAAGAAGGACTCATGAACATGAAGGTACGTTTCTCTTATTCTCACAATTTGCTCTGATGCATATAGCCAGGACACATGTAACTCATTGCTTGCTCTGTCATGACTATGCACTCACATGATCCTATGTACCATATTTGCATGATTGCATACATGTAGGGGGAGCCTTTGCATGTTACATGTCCTTCCAAAGCTTTACTTGCCTTTCTCTATATCTTTATCTAAAGCTTTGATGTATGTTGTCATCAATTACCAAAAAGGGGGAGATTGAAAGCACAAGTGCTCCCTGGGTGATTTTGGTAATTAATGTTAACATATCTCTTGTTGGACTAATACCTTTATCTAGTATATTTCAGATAAGTCCAACAGTGGAGTGGCATGGATTAGGAATGTGGACCCCTCAAAATGCTAAGAACATAGGATTGGCTCAATCTCTAAAGACCAAGACTCCACATTTTTTATTTTCAGTGATCCAAGATCACATTGAGTCTTTAGGAAAAGCCAATACTATTAAAAGGGGATGAGGTGTTGCTTAATGGCTTGCTTGCTCAAAGTGCTTAGTGATATGCTCCAAAGCCCTCAACCACTTTCTCATATCCACATATGTCCCAAACCAAAAGTCAAACTCGGCCCCACTGATTTGATCTATCCGGCGCCATCGAGTTCACTTGACATAGCCACTGCTAGAAACCCTAATCAATTCGGTCTCACCGATGGGATCTCGGTCTCACCGAGATGGTCTTGCAAACTCTCTGTTGTCTATTGCACTATTTTCGGTCTCATCGAGAAGATGTAATCGATCACACCGAGTTTGCTTGACCAACTCTCTGTTTTGCTTATTACCAAATTGGTCCCACCGAGTTGTGTAATCGGTCAAACCGAGATGAGGTTTTACCCTAACCCTTGCACATCGGTCCCACCGAGTTGATCATATCGGTCCAACCGAAATGCCTAACGGTTACATCATGAACCAAATCGGTCCGACCGAGTTTTATGATTCGGTCCCACCGAGTTTGGTAAATTGTGTGTAACGGTTAGATTTTGTGTGGAGGCTATATATACCCCTCCACCCTCTCCTCATTCGTGAGGAAAGCCATCAGAAAATGCCTACACTTCCAGCATTCATTTTCTGAGAGAGAACCACCTGCTCATGTGTTGAGGCCAAGATATTCCAATCCAACCATATGAATCATGATCTCTAGCCTTCCCCAAGTTGCTTTCCACTCAAATCATGTTTCCACCAAATCCAATCCTATGAGAGAGAGTTGAGTGTTGGGGAGACTATCATTTGAAGCACAGAGCAAGAAGTTCATCAACAACACACCATCTATTACCTTTTGGAGAGTGGTGTCTCCTAGATTGGTTAGGTGTCACTTGGGAGCCTCCATTAAGATTGTGGAGTTGAACCAAGGAGTTTGTACGGGCAAGGAGATCGCCTACTTCGTGAAGATCTACCCTAGTGAGGCAAGTCCTTCGTGGGCGATGGTCATGGTGGGATAGACAAGGTTGCTTCTTCGCGGACCCTTCATGGGTGGAGCCCTCCGTGGACTTGCGCAACCGTTACCCTTCGTGGGTTGAAGTCTCCATCAACGTGGATGTATGATAGCACCACCTATCAGAACCACGTCAAAAACCTCCGTGTCTCCAATTGCATTGCACACTCCAATCCCATCCCTTTACTTTCTTGCAAGTATCACGATTTACTTTCCACTGCTCATATACTCTTTGCATGCGTGCTTGATATGTATTGTGAATGGTTTAACTTGTGCTTATACTCCACCTCAACTTGAAAAACTTAAAAACTACCAATGTTGAGTGTTGAGTGTCTATTCACCCTCCTCTAGACACCTCTTCTCGATCCTTTCACCGAGGAGTTAGCAGTACTTGCTCCGCAAGTAATGTTACTATTGTGCTCAAATCCGACCGTTGGAATCGTGTCGTTCGGCCATTGGCTGCTCTCGATGTCCAATTTGGTCATTCCCATCAGGGAAGGCTGTGACTATAAATAGCCACCCCGCTCCAACATTGTCCGTTAGCTGCTCCGCTTGAGATTTCTAAGAAGATTGATTTGAGCAACCCCTCTTCGAGTGATTTGAGTTAAGATGCACCGAGAGAAAAATCAAGATCCCAAACTTAGACAGTGGTTTAGCATCATAGTAGTTCTGAGTTAGAGTTCTTGTACCTATTACTCTTGAGAGCTGCACACTCTCTAGACGGATAGGTTTCAGCTCGAGTGTTGAAGAGTGGTTGTCTTCACCGAGCTAGATCTTCATCAACCAAGAGTAGTTGGGTTCGCGAAGGTTGGCCGAAGGTTTGGAGATTGGCGACAAGTATCTACCATGAGTAAAATCAACCTGAGTCTGATAAGCTCCGCATTGAAGGAGAATAGGGTGAAGAGAGATTATCTTTCATGTCAAATCACAACCCCTCCAATCAGACGTAGCCCTGTGGCAGAAGGGTGAACTGGTCTACCAAATCTCATCGTCGCCATCAAGCACCACTGGTTAAATTTACTTCACTGCAATTCTTTCAGCAGTTTACTTTCGTGCTTTGTGTCGATAGTTTATCTGATCATTATCATTTGTTGTGTTTTCCTTCGTGTCATTCTGTCCTGTCGTAAATCTGTGATATCATTGTGTTCTTTCCGTCTCATTATCATCACTTGTTTTCATTCGACTATGTCATATTCCTCGGTACATGTGTGATATCTCACTATAGTTTTACTTCTCTGTGCGCTTCATGTTGTGTCTCATCCTACTGCATCTGCTTGCATGTTGCATTACTCTCTTCATCATTAAACCCGTGATTTCCCAAGCACGTACTGTTATTTCTTCCTTCATCGAGGAATATGCCTCTGACGAAGAAGATTGATTCAATTTATTTCCTCCTTTTCTTTATTCCGCGGCTGTGATTGGGATCTGTTTCAAAACATGTTGAAGAATATTTTTTAATCTCCCATTCACCCCCCCCCCTCTGGTCGATTTAGGCATATACCCCACTTTAGGATTGTTATCATGTGTATTTGTTCAAGAGAGTTCTAGTTATCAGAGATGGTGGGGGCATGTTCGTTGTGGCGTTTACAACAAAAGTCTGACATGTTGCAGATATTGTCTCGGCTAAACTGTTGCTCTCGTTGAAGGACTGAAACTTGCTATATCCATTGGGTGCAATGCTGTTTCTTTTTAGATGGACAATCTAGTTGTTTTTTAAGCCCTCAATCACAACGCTAGACACTCCATGATCGCAGCACCTATTCTTGATGAATGTCGAAGTCTATTGGGGGAATACGGGAAAGTGTCTATTGAGCATTGTATTAGAGAATCGAATCAAGTAGCTCATGTACTAGCTCTTAAGGGTCGGGATGATCCACCATCTATGTAATTGGACTCCCCTCCCTCTTTCAATTTTAATTTTTGAGTCAATTACACCGGTGGTGCTAGAACTTGGCGTGAATGGTCACTTTGATGCTAGAACTTGCGGCATACATCAAACTGGTGTAAAAACTTGGCTCGGACGTGCAAATACGGTGCAAATCACTTTTTAATACGAAAGCGGCGCTGACTAGGCTTGCATGCATGGCGCCGGTCCCACTGTTAGTCACCGGACAACATATGGGCTGTTAATTGCAAAAAAAAAACGTCAGAATTTTTCCCCTCACGAAAGAGCCCCTGGTGCGGGGCAAAGTGAATGACAAAAAGTTATATTATACAAAGTTGTCGTGGCTGGGATTCAAACCCGGGAGCTTACCTTCCTGTAGGGCTAGCTTAACCACCACAACTACCAGAGTTCCTTGTCTCAATTGGATAAGTTCTCATATATCCTTTGCGTCCTATGTACTCCCTCCGTCCGAAAATACTTGTCATCAAAATGGATAGAAAAGGATGTATCTAGAAGTTAAGTATTTTCGGACGGAGGGAGTATATTATAATCATGTGTTTCAAATCATATATATTAATAAAATAAATTACATAATAAGAATGAACGTCTTTACATAATGCATGAATATTTTATTAAACCGTGAGCATATTTAAACATATATGAGCATTTATTTAAATATAAAGAAAAGTATGAAATTGCAATTTATCTTTTTGTTAACTATGCAAGTTATTATGTGAATACATTTGCAATTTTATAATTAATAAGTGAATAATTATACAATGTAATTTTCATTTCTATATATATTATTCATAACATATGATTATAATTTACATATATTTTATGAACTTCTAAAAAGTAATAGTGCAACCACGGAGTGCATCCATTATAAGATTTAAATGATGTAAAATGTACCACTTTCATTCTTAAATGTATCTTCGTTCCTAAACAGAGGGTGTATATTTATTTATTTTTTAAGAAAACAGAATTATTAAAACATGTGAACACTTTCGAAAGCAACAAAAAAACCCTTGAAGGATGAACACTTTTATAGACTACATCAATTAATATATTTTTAAAACTCTGAACATTTTAAAACTTATATAAGCATTTACTGAAATATACGAAAAATATATAACTAATTTCATATTTTGTTCACTATGTATATTATTAAATGAATTTTTTGATTTGTAATTTAATCATACGAATATTTAAAGTATAAAGATATTTTTATATTTCATAAATAATATTTTAAAATATATGCATATTTTTTTGAATAATACGTGAACAATTTTGAAAATAATTTATTTCATTTGTATTTACAATATTTATACTGCAAGAATAACTAAACCTTATTTTATTACAGAGATTAGAATTTACGTACCTTTTACAAATTTCTAAACGAAACAGGTGCGAATGGGCCGCACTCATGGCAGCACATTTCAGCTCCAGGAGCTAAAAAAAAGTTCTAGGAGCTAACTTTACTCTTCTACATTAAATGTGAGTTATGTAATGCGGACGTCAAAACATAATTGGTGGAGTTGCTAAGTCCGGCTGTGTGCTAGCCGTGGTCGTGTGTTCGAGGCCAGGTCTTACATTTTTCGCCCTAATATTAAATACTGCATTGAAAGACAGGACCTACTGATCATAGAGTCCAAAAAAAAATGGAAATGCCAACCTTAATAGGGGCTTTTGTGTGAGAAATAAAAAAATCGAGGGGGTTTGTGCGAAAAAACAGGCCACACGCCCACCTCCCTGCCTTCCGGTCACAGACAACGGGACCCGCGCCAAGCAGGCAAGCCTAGTCGGCACTACTTTCGTATCCAAACTCGATTTGCATTGTATTTGCACGTCCGAGCCAAGTTTTTACACCTGTTCAATGTATGCCGCAAGTTGTAGCACCAAAGTGACCTTTCACGCCAAGTTCTAGCACCACTGGTGTAATTGACTCTTAATTTTTCAGCAGAACGATGTAAGCGTAGTGTGATTTCAAGTAATAAAGTTAGCCATGAAGGCCTTTCCCATAAGAAATATTTACCTAATATTAAAGTGCGGAAGATTTCATAGTTCTCCATCCGTCGCCCCTTTATATCCATTAATTTTATGTTAACTATAAACATTGATGGTTGAGATTTAAAGTATGTCTAGAGTTGATGAAAATTATCCATCAATGCCACACATAAGTGAGAGAAAAAAGATTGGTTTTTCTTCTTTCCCATCATAGTTATCTTGCTTGCCCAGCCCAATTTCTTCTATAAACAATTCGTAAAAAAAAAACAATCTGTCAACGTTAAGCACTATACGCTAGGAGAGTTTGAACTCGCCTCTTAAGACCACCTCGAGCCCAACTAAAACTATGCCACTCGGCCGAGGGACGTTCGCAGCGTCTCTTGCTGGTCTGGGTGGATCAGCTCGTGCATCCGGTACGGTCGATGCACATCCGAAACACTACGGCTCATGGTGGTAGCACGTGATGCTCTTGGCCAGCCGGGCAAGGCGCGTGGGCACTCGGGCGGGCGGTTGCTAGCAGGGCATGATGGCGACGACTAGGAGCGGTGCGGCGACTCCTGCTGGTAGGCGTGAAGCTCGTGATAGTGCACACAGGATGAAGGCCAGCGTATGAGAGTGAGTGACGCGCATCTGCCGGCATAGGGGCCCGACACACCAGCGGCAGCCGGCAACATAGTGAGCGGCCAAGGCACGTCTGCAACACTACGGCTCACGGCGGCATGCTGGCATGATGGTGCGGGTCTGTGACCCGACGATGGCCAGCAGGCGTGGCTCGCACGACACGATGGTGGTAGTATGCGATGCTCGCAGCCTGCCAAGCCAAGCGCGTGGTTGGCAGCGGCAGCAGGCCATGGTGGGGACGACTACGAGTGGTGTGGCGACTCCTGCTAGGCGTGAAGCTTGCGTAAGCGCACACATGGCGAAGGTCATCAGGCGAGAGTGGGCGATGTGCATCTGTCGGCAAGGACTCGGCAAACCAGCGGCAGCCGGCAACACAGTGGGCGGCAGCATTAGATCGCGAGGCTATAAAACTAGCGGTGGCGCGAGCAAGCACGGCAATTTGCGGAGTCAAAGCACGGCGGCGTGGTCGACCAGCACTGGCG
Source organism: Triticum timopheevii (assembly GCA_963921465.1). Taxonomy (NCBI): domain Eukaryota; kingdom Viridiplantae; phylum Streptophyta; class Magnoliopsida; order Poales; family Poaceae; genus Triticum; species Triticum timopheevii. The sequence goes on along the minus strand of OY997270.1, from coordinate 577,616,362 downwards.
TGTGGCGGCCGGGACCGGCTGCGTATCGTGCAGCCTGTTCAGTAAAGGTTGCATATTTACTGTGCAAACATCAAATGGAGGCCGGCTTACTTGAGGCTGCCACCAGCCAGTAAGGATATTTCTACGAATATTGCACAGGTATTTAACTTGATTTTCTTCATAAAATTAATTTTTGAATTTGATCAGACACATAGCAATGTCTGCACACTGCCGATGCATGTGATAATAATGCAAGTCCCATTGCTGTTGTATATTTTATTTATTTGATAAATTACATCATTTTGCAAGTGCCCATATGCCAACAGCGCTAGCTTATAATGGATATTAATGTTGTGTTAAAGCTGCAGTGTAGAACTTTAGCACTTAACTACTCTTCTCTTCATGCTTGCATTGTTACAACCCATTTTGTCTAAGCCAGAGAGCTATTTAAGAATTAGGTGCAATTTAGTCATATTTTTATTTCTTTATACCACTTCTTCTCTAAGTAAAAATTTGATAAATGTAGAACAGTGGCATTGATGTTCCTATGTGCTATGTTTGATGTTCCTACGTGCTATGTTCTTTTAATATAATAGTGGTGCAATCGTGCAAGAACATTTTTTTCTCGCTTTGTCATGATCTGATGTAGGTATGTATGTTCCAGCATGGCAGCGGCGGTGCATCCATCTAACGACACTTCAGAGTTCAGCCGGTTCGATGGCAACGGGCTCCGAGACGTCAACATGGATGATCGAGGTGTGTGTTGGCCTTGTCCATCGCCTCGGAATTGACCACAACAAGATGTCTCATTGCCACCATGCATTGACGATTGTTGGAAAGAAGGATAAGCGGCAATACGTGTGAAATGATGTGTTGAAATAAATGGTGTGTACATGTGGGAGGTCTTGAGCCATGTTTATCACACGCTCAAGGTGTATACTTCTTTTTATCTCCCGTTGCAATGCTCGGGCATTTTTGCAAGTAAAATAAAATGCATATATATCTCTTTTCAAAATAAAGACCAATGCTATCCTACGTGAAAAAAAACTGATTTATTTATGCAGTTTACATGGTCCAAGAGTCTTTCTTGAGAATGAATAGAAAAATTTCTACAAAATTGTACCAAATAAAAAACACTTTAGAACGAAGAGAGTGCTTATCTTCATCTGCCGCAACCCAGTCGACGCGACTTGCGACGGAAGATGCAGCAGGAGCATGATCAGATCAGTTTTTTTTCCTGCTAATTGGAGCATGATAGAACCATGGCTTGTGTTGGGGTCATTTGGGATGTGGCTGCGATCACCCCCCTAACGATATCCATAAGGCCCAGTACTAGCCCATCGGTGGCTCCATCCATCAGGTGTGCCAGCCTATTTGACGGGCAAACCCTATTCGGCGCTGCAGGCGCCGGTTAAAGGCAATTTTCCTAACCGGCGCTTATAGCCGGGTTAACTGGGTTGAGCCATTTATCTGTTGCGTGTGCGAGATGGGTCGATCCAGTGACCTCCTGTTTCGAGGCGCATCGCCCTAACCACCCCGCCACAAAACCTACTGTGATAATGTGCATCTTTCTCATTCTTTTATTGCTTCTACTTTTATTTTCCTTTTTTCTTTCTTTTCTTTTTCTATTCTTCCTTATTTTTCAAATCCATAAAAACAATTCAATGTTGTGACCATATTTTACAAATTGATGAACTTTTTAAAAAAGCAATGAAGTTTTAAAAAAAATTGATGATCTTTTTCATTTTTTTGAACTTTTTTCATTTCTCGATGAACTTTCTTCATATTGATGAACTTTTTTACAAGTTTGATGAACTTTTTTTAAATTTGACGAACTTTTTTCACATCGAATGAATTTTTTCGATGAATTTTTTTCAAATTCGTGACTTTTTCTTTGAAAATCATTGAACTGTTTTTCCAAATTCATGAACTTTTTTTAAATCTGTGATTTTTTAAATCGATGAATTTTTTTCTAATTCGTGAATATCTTTGAATTCACGATTTTTTTAATTCGTGATTTCTATTGAAATCTTTGAACTTTCAAATTTCATTCTCTTTTTTTTCAAAGAAAAATCACATCTTTCTAAAAAAATGCAATTAATGGCGTGGCTGCACTTATTCTTGAAACTTTCACGTGATTATGATTCACAAGTGAATGTTTGTTCTAGCGGTTAGGAGCTCCCTATTTGACACTAGCGACATGAAAACAAGCGATTTTCTTTCCTTTTTGTTTATTTCTAATAGTTTCTATTTTAGTCGTTTTAAAACAAATTTTTTAGAATTTCTTAAACTAAATCTTATTTGAAAATTTGAGAACAGTTTCAAAAAAACTGCTCCTTTTCCTCACGAGAGCAACATTTTTAGGTTGTTTTCTGCGCTATAAAAAGATTCGGAGCTCTTCGTGGGCCGGCCCCCTAGGGGCGGTTGTAAGCGCCAGCTACCTGGCGGTTGAAGCGCCATATAGGAGCTCCCTATTTGAAGCTAGCGACATGAAAACAAGCGATTTTCTTTCTTTTTTGTTTATTTCTAATAGTTTCTATTTTGGTCGTTTAACAACACGATTTTATTAATTGTCAAAACTAAATCTTATTTGAAAATTTGAGAACGTTTTAAAAAAAAACTGCACCTTTTGCTGGAACTTTTGTGAACATTTCTAGGAAACATGGACCTTTTTTTGTTTTTTCTTGAAGATTTTTATTTTTTATCAAATTCTGAACACTTTTTAAACACGGTCTTTTATTGAAATTCCAAACATTTTTAAAAACAATTTTTTTCTTTAAAAAAAGATCAAAACCTTGTAGAAGGTTTCTAAAACTAGAATGTTATGGTACAACTAGCGCTAAATGGGCCAGCCCGATCTGCTCGCTCGCTGTCCCTTGTGAGATTGCTCGGTAACTTGACGCAATTAGCGTCAATTATGTACCCTAAACAAAATGTACCCTCAAAAAATTTAGCGTCAATTATGAATTGTCAAGCCATGCCCGGCCGAGTTCATCCACCTGATGGCATACATGAGCTATGAATGTAGCCCAGTTCTGCTAACCAGTAGAACCTTCTTTTAGCAGGGAGACAACGCAAGAGAAATTACAGGAGGAGTAATGCTACACCTACGTAATCTCGTTACAGATTTAACTCGTAATAGGCAACATGGATAATAATGATTGGAGATAGGGGGAGAAAAGGGTCCACCCGCGTGAATATCAGGGGGAAGAGACAATCATTAGGAAGTTTACGTAAAATCTTTCGTAGTTGTCTGCAGATGTAGGATTATCGTTACACAAGTTACCATCAACATAAGAAAATAACAACAAAATCCTTCGGGGGTCCTTGCAACTATACCAACAAAATGATCAAAAACTTCAACCATCATCGTGAGAGGCTGTTGGAGAGGAGAAGAAAAGGCCTCCACCATGCCAAGATCCAAGAGTAAGCAATAATGACAAAACTACATTTTAAGCCTCTGGATAGGGGACTCCGCAAAGGACGACACACCTGTTGTTGTGGGACGCCGTCCGGAGAGAAATATCCACCTTTATTGGATCCTACCGCTGATGCCAACAATCGCCGGCGGAAACGAGTGGCTCCAGGGCCTGCAACCAACTTCCATCACCAAAATTACCAGACAGGACTAGTGCCGCTGCATTAGCCGCCTTCAACACAAGCACTTCCACCTCCACTGAGGGGCTGGAGGAACCGCTGAGGCGACGTGGACGGAGCCAAACAAAAAGGTCTACCAAGATCTCCACCGCCGCCTTGACGACCTCTCCTAGACACACATCCACAATTCCTTAACATTAAAACTATTATTTGCGATGGTGATGGCGACATCGACAGGGCATCGTCGACACCCAACGAACTAACCCTAAACAACATCGGATCGGAAGAACCGCCCCACCCAATCACCATCGTTGAATCGAGGAAAGTAGAGCCAATAGTTTCACCGTCATTGAAGGAAGGAACTGCTTCGCGTCCCTCGTTGTCTGTATAGTGAGAGACATGGGAACAAATTTTTCATGTCAAATATTGGCTCCTAGCATGCTTCGTCGACTTCTTGTCCATTCTCGATGAACCAAACGCTTGCCAAACCTTTGCTTCGTCCTCCTCGGGGCCACGACCTAGACTAGCCCTTTGCTGGTGCTACGCCATGGCTAGAGGAATATACAGAGATGTTGTTTCGTAACAATTGGACCGGGCTCGCCTGATTTGTTTTGTAAAACTTTGTGGACTTTCTTGGTAGTCTAAGGAACGATTATTGACAAGCGATGAAGTGCTGGAGTTGGAACATGGAACATTTTTTTAACAAAAACCTGAAGTATATTCCACCTCTGATAATTCTTAGTTGTTTAAGCAATTGATGAATAATAGCGCTGAGTAGTATACATGCAACTCTATATAGCGTTGAGTTGCCTTACTTTGATAGGGAATACGAAGGGCGCAAAGCCGTTGAAGGCAGTGGCGGTAAGCTTCTATGTGGTGGCCTCGGTGGGGTGGTAGATGTCCAAAACATGTGGTCGGAGCGGTTGGCACAGTAGTTGCTGAGCAGGGTGCATGCGCTCTTGGTGTTTGATGACCCAGAAGTATAGGGGATCATTCGTAGTTCTTTCGATAAGTAAGAGTGTCGAACCCAATGAGGAGCAGAAGCAAATGATAAGCATATTTCAGTAAGATGTTCTCTGCAAGTGCTAAAAGCAGCGGTAACAGATAGTTTTGTAGCAAGGTAATTCGTAATTCGTAACAAGTAACAATAGTAACCAAGGTGCAGCAAAGTGGCCCAATCCTTTTTATAGTAAGGGACAAGCCGGAAAGTTCTCTTATAATAAGCAAAGTGTTCTTGGGGACACATGGGAATTCTCGTCTAGTCACGTTCATCACATTTAGTTAATTCGCGTTTATTACTTTGATAATTTGATATGTGGGTGGACTGGTGCTAGGGTGATGTTCTTACTTGAACAAGCAACCCTCTTATGACTACCCCCTCTCGTAAGCATCCACAACTACAAAAGAAGAATTAGGATAAATCTAACCATAACAGAAAACATATGGATCCAAACTAGCCCTTTATGGAATAACACATAAACTAGGATTTAACCTTCTGTCACTTCGCAACCCATCATCTACTTATTACCGCCCAACGCCTTGCCTTAGGCCCAGTATGGTGAAGTGTCATGTAGTCAATGTTCAAATGACACAGCTAAAGGAATAACAACATACATATAATCAAAATATCGAACGAGTACCAACTTCACATGATTACTTATAACAAGACTTCTCCCATTTCCTCAAGAACAAAACTAACTACTCAAAAACATATTCATGCTCAAGATTAGAGGTGTGTTGAATATGCTTAAGGATCTGAACATATAATCTTCCGCCAGATAAACCAACTAACATCAACTACAAGATGTAATCAACACTACTAGCAACCCATAGATAGCAATCTGAGGCTTTGGGACAAAGGTTGAATACAAGAGATGCACTAGGGTTTGAGATGAGATGGTGCTGGTGAACATGTTGATGAAGATTGGTCCTCCCACGATGAGAGGGTCGTTGGTGATGTCGATCGCTTCAATTTCTCCCTCCCAGAGGGAAGTATCCTCAGCGGAATGGCTCCGCTGGAGAGCAAAAGTGCTCCTGCACAGGCTTCGCCTCAAGATAGTGGCGCTTTGCCCTGAAAGTCCTCCTCTTAGTTTTTTAGGGAAAATGGCTTCATATAGCAGAAGGAGGGGGCAGAGGCCAGCTGTGGGCCCCATAAGGTAGCAGGGCGTGCCTAGGGGGTATGGCGCGCCCTGTTGCCTTGTGGGTAGCATGTTGCCATCCTCTGATATTTCTTTGCTTCAGTACTTTTAATATATTAAATAAAAAACCTCCGTAAAGTTTCAAGTCATTTAGAGCTCTGTAGAATAGCTATCTATGCTATAACTCTTTTAGGTCTAGAATTTCAGTTGCCGGTAAATTCCCTCTCCATGTAAATCTTGCAAATTAAGAGAGAAAAGGCATTAGAATTGCATCATAAAGCGGAAAAATGACCAAAAACATTATAAATAATAGTAGGAAAACATGATGCAAAATGGACGTATGAACTCCCCAAGCTTAGACCTCGCTTGTCCTCAAGTGAAAGTCGAACTCAATAATCATGACCACATATTTAAAGGGAGAGGTGTCGATAAAACAAAATACAGACATGGTAACATCATGATCATTAACATAGCAACAATTATTCATCATATAACTTCTCATAATCAAGCAACAATTTATTCATAATATAAGTATGGAGCATACACTTTCTTGAAAACAAACAAACTATGCTCTCAGTCATCGAAACAATTACAATTCATCATATTTTCAGGAAGAGTCTATGTAATAGCTTTTGTTTTAGCAAGTCCACATACTCAACATCATATAGTCTTCTATGATTGTTGACACTCAAAGCATATTTTTGGGAACAAACATGTCCGTCAGACACATACGAAGATGGGGGTTTATTGTTTTCAACTCCCTACTTATTTACCTCAAGGATAATGTCGACAATAATAACTCATGATTACCTACATCCAACTGGATATATGTGCCTGGATCTTTCCCTACCATATGATGCTTTCCAAGTGGAAAATAAATAAGAATGGAATAGGGATAATCACTATCAACTCTTGCATAAAAGTAAATATAAAAAAGTAAAAAAGATAAGCCCATCGCAGAGGGAAGCATTGGTTGTCATGCACTTTTTATTTTTGGATGTGCAGGCTCTTAATGTAAAGGAATGCCACTTTATATTGCCCCTTGTGATAGCAACCTTTATTATGCAGTCCCTTGCTTTTATTTCTTTACCATCACAAGATCATACAAATTTTATTTTCCCTTACAATAAAAGGTCATACATATTTAGGAGCAATTTTTGTTGCTTTTTGCACCGATGAAAACTTACTTGAAGGTTCTTATTCAATCCATAATCAGATATGGTAGACTCTCATGGCAAGAAACTGAGGTTAAGGGGTTTTGGTGCACAAGTAGTATCTCTACTTAGTACAAATTTTTGGCTAGCAAAAGATTATGAGGAAGCACCACATGTTAGAGGATTCATAACAATATAACTTTTTTGTGAATATAAGCAAACATAAGTCATTACATTGTCTTCCTTGTCCAGCATCAACTATTTGACCAAGCAGAAAATATTTGATGGCGGCTCACAATCATAGAATCTGTCTAAGATAGTGTATTATATGTGAATCCTCTCTCTCCCTTTATTAATCTTTCATGAATTACATCAATTACTAATGCTATGTTTGTTAACTCCCAATAGATTTTATCAACCATACTCTTTCTATGTGAAGTCATTACTCCGCATGGGATTGGCATATGATCTTTCATTCTTTTTATTGCTAAGATTAAAACAGGAAGGTAAAGAAACAAAACTCAAACTAATCTTTATAATATAAATTTTTCACATGATTACACAGATAGATAGATCACGAAGGAAGAACTCAAAACTAAATCATACTAGACTTTTATTCTTCTAAATGGTGAAATAACTATGGATTGAACTAAGATAGATAATGATGATAAAAGGTGATGGTGATACGATACCGGGGCACCTCCTGCAAGCTTGGAACAAGCCAAGGGTGGTTCCCATACCCATGTACTCAAGTATCTTTCTTCGGTGATGGAGGTGATGAAGTAGTGGGCTTGTTTTCCATAATATTAAGCAAGATAGCCTTCGAGCTTTGAATCTCTTGAAGTAAATTTTGGATCATGGTGGCATTCTACTGCACCTCCACCATAACATGTTTGTTTTGCCGCCACCATGAACCCTTTCCTGCATCACTTTCACTTGGATGAGAGATTCCCCAATTGGAAGGTATGTGCATATGAGGGGTATTTTCAACCCCATAGTTGTGAATCAAATTATGAAAATTATTCCCATGTAATTAACCTACTTAGGGGCCTCCTAGAAGAAGACCCCTCTTGTACCTCTTGACTTTCTTTGCTCCTTGGCATCCTCATGGCTTGATGGGGGTTCAGAGTAGTGGAGATGCCAGCTAGGGTGCTGATGTCTACTACGCAACCTTCTTCTTGTAGACGTTGTTGGGCCTCCAAGTGCAGAGGTTTGTAGGACAGTAGTAAATTTCCCTCAAGTGGATGACCTAAGGTTTATCAATCCATGGGAGGCGTAGGATGATGATGGTCTCTCTCAAACAACCCTGCAACCAAATAACAAAGAGTCTCTTGTGTCCCCAACACACCCAATACAATGGTAAATTGTATAGGTGCACTAGTTCGGCGAAGAGATGGTGATACAAGTGCAATATGGATGGTAGATAAAGGTTTTTGTAATCTAAAATTATAAAAACAACAAGGTAACTAATGATAAAAGTGAGCGTAACGGTATTGCAATTGTAGGAAATAAGGCCTAAGGTTCATACTTTCACTAGTGCAAGTTCTCTCAACAATAATAACATAATTGGATCATATAACTATCCCTCAACATGCAACAAAGAGTCACTCCAAAGCCACTAATAGCGGAGAACAAACGAAGAGATTATGGTAGGGCACGAAACCACCTCAAAGTTATCCTTTCTGCTCTATCTATTCAAGAGTCCATAGTAAAATAACATTAAGCTATTCTTTCCGTTCAATCTATCATAGAGTTCATACTAGAATAACACCTTAAGACACAAATCAACCAAAACCCTAATGTCACCTAGATACTCCATTGTCACCTCAAGTATCCGTGGGCATGATTATACGATATGCATCACACAATCTCAGATTCATCTATTCAACCAACACAAAGTACTTCAAAGAATGCCCCAAAGTTTCTACTGGAGAGTCAAGACGAAAACGTGTGCCAACCCCTATGCATAGGTTCATGGGCGGAACCCGCAAGTTGATCACCAGAACATACATCAAGTGGATCACGTGATATCCCATTGTCACCACAGATAAGCACGACAAGACATACATCAAGTGTTTTCTCAAATCCTTTAAGACTCAATCCGACAAGATAACTTCAAAGGGAAAACTCAATCCATTACAAGACAGTAGAGGGGAAGAAACATCATAAGATCCAACTATAATAGAAAAGCTCGTGATACATCAAGATAGTTCCATAGAGAGAACACGAGAGAGAGAGAGAGATCAAACACATAGCTACTGGTACATACCCTCAGCCCCGAGGGTGGACTACTCCCTACTCGTCATGGAGAGCGCCGGGATGATGAAGATGGCCACCGGTGAGGGATTCCCCCTCCAGCAGGGTGCCGGAACAGGCTCCCGAGAGGTTTTTGGTGGCTACATAGGCTTGCGGCAGCGGAACTCCCGATCTATTGTTCTCTTTGATGTTTTGAGGGTATATGGGAATATATAGGCGAAAGAAGTCAGTCGGGGGAGCCGCGAGGGGCCCACGAGAGTGGAGGGCGTGCCTAGAGGGGTGGGCGCGCCCCCTATCTCGTGGCCTCCTTGAAGCTTCCCTGTCTTGCACTCCAAGTTCCCTGGATTGGTTCTGTTCCAAAAATGACTTTTCCGAAGGTTTCATTCCGTTTGGACTCCGTTTGATATTCCTTTTCTTCGAAACACTGAAATAGGAAAGAAAACAACAATATGGGCTGGGCCTCCGGTTAATAGGTTAGTCCCAAAAATAATATAAAAGTGTATAATAAATCCCATAAACATCCAAAACAGATAATATAATAGCATGAATGCTTCATAAATTATAGATACGTTGTAGACGTATCAGCATCCCACTACAAGAAATGCGGTCAATTATGACTCCCCATTTTGGTCGTTAATTCGTCATTGCTTTCATTTATTGACCTTTTTTGACCAAATTCGGAAGGTCAACAGTTGACCGTCAAGAACGAACAAACGTGACCTTTTCTGGAATTTTAGTCATGACCGCCCTTGACCAAAATTTTCGTCGTTAAATCTTTGACCAAAATTATGGTCATTACTAATGAGCCTAGGCCACGTAGGATCTGATGTGGCTGAACCAACGTGGTGCTGACATGGAAAAAATGATGACGTGGATGCCACGTAGGACCAGTCCAAATCAGTTGTTTAAATGGGTTGAGCCCAATAATTTTGCCCATTTTTACATTTATTTTTGGGCCACGACCTTTTAATGTTAGTTCTTGGGCTCAGGCAATGTGCAGTCCATTTATTCAATCTATCATTAATTGGGCCAGCCCTTCTCTCTAACCAACAAAAAATATATGAATCTTTTTCTATCAAAAAAAATCTATATTGGGCCTTGAGACAAGCCAGCCCACTCATATAATTTAGTATTTTCAGTCCAGCCAATAACCAACAGTAGCTGAAAAAAATCATTGCACAGTTTGGCAGTCAACCAATACAATTCTCCAAGATTTCATTAACTTAGGCCCAACAGTATCATTACACCACAAGTTCATAAGATGCACCAACCAAAATAACATAGCCAGTAGCTTAGTATCAGTACACCATGTTCATAAGATTAAGATGCACCAACCAAAACACAACCTCATCAAACCACAGCCAATCTCTGGTCCATATTGTGGTTCACATGTCCAGTCAAAGAAACTCATCAACCCCAGGTCGAAACAACTCAACATCAAAAGTCCCAAAGCCAACATCAACCACACCGTACTAAACTATTTTACCTTCGAACAGATCCATGAGACGCGCAAATCTAGCATCGGTGGCCTCAACTCTTTGCAGTAACAACTGGTACTCTGCGACGCGTGCAGCTTCGGTCTCCTCTGATTTCTTCTTGACCTCAACAAGCTCCTCTCGCATCAACTCAGCGACTCGCCTCTCCTTCTCAAGCCTGTACTCTAGTTCTTGTACATGAGCATCCAAAGCAGCTGCAGATCTGTTGAACTTCTTCTTGGAGCTCGACTCAAGGCCAACATTTTGAAGGAATGTGCTGGAGGGACATTCTTTAGTGAGAATGGCAGCAACAACAGTAGCAACATTCTTTGGTTCTCCACCTTCTGGTACCCCTTGTTCCATAGCTTTTTCCATGTCAGCCTGACATTTAAAGAAAGATGCACACACATGTCATTGCAGTTGGTTCTGAATAACTAGGAAACTTTATAAGCAAACTACTCAAGAATGTTGACTAAATAATAATCCAGTTTCCATGCTACTAATTAACTAGTTATTTGAAAACTTTGAAGCAGGCAAGCAGAATTAATCATCCTTGGGAATCACTTTTTTTTGCAAGTTACTATCAGCTACATGAAAGAAGCATGGTACCAGGTTTATTAAACAGGTAAGCATACACAACAAACCATTGTTGAAATTTAAATTAGGCAACTATGTGCATCTCTGTTTAGCTTAAATGGGAACATGGAGCAGAGAAGAATGTAGTACGTTTCAGGAGCGCATATGTTGTTTCTTTAGTACAGTATACAGTATCAGAGAAATCCACTTCCACAAGTCCTAAACATTTCATTCAGATCGTATATGAAATGACAGAGTTTCTCCACTCCGAAAGATGGGAAGATAGATGCTTCAGGCAATCACTAGACAAATAATCAAAGAGCATACAACGCTCTCTCTTAATTAACAGTGTCCAACGACAAGCAATACCTGCTGGACTGCAACAAGAACTAAAATTGCCTGAATATTGTCGCATTTCCAGTACCAAAATGAATATGCAATGCAATGAAACAGAGGACTGGTACAAACAAACTATAACAAAACATGAATCATATACGGTACTACTTTGAAAAAACCATCTCTATCAAATCCGTCAAGCAGAAGTCATATAATGTAATCAAGTGTAACAAGATGAGGTAAACAAGCCTCATCAACACGAAAAAGAATACTAGAAACTTACTATCGCCTTCTTAACTGGCTCAGAGAAATCAGTCTTCTTGCCATTGTGGCACTCCTTGAATAGATCAAATGCAGTCAACTCTTCACCCTTACGAGCCTCTTTCTGAAATTGTTCACGACACAATGGAACAATAAGAAACAATTGAAAAAATCACTGTAGTAGCAAATGATAACATGAGAGATCCTTACCAAAGCATGCACATGGGAAATGTAGGGGCGAGAACCAGTTTTCTGATGGAACTTAACTTTGGAACGGTTCTCCTTGTTCGACTGACAGGTTTCCTACCATGGAAAAAGAAACATGAGAATTAATGGAGCAACCATAAAGGCTCCTACAGATTGCAATCCAAGTTGCAGTTCAAAAGTGTATGCAGCCATAATAGCATGAAAACAATGTTATCATCATCTCTCCAAGCAGCACAACGATAGCAAGATAAAACAAGCACAATAGACACAATGGTAAACAAGCACATCATCATTATTATACCAGCTAAATAGCTATCGTATGAACATGGCAAGATAAAACAAGCACAATGGTAAACATAGACACAATGAACTCCTTCACATAGAACTATAGTATGAATACCTTGTGCCTTGGGGTAGACCACATCTTGACCAGCGTTTGCCACTCCGCATCTGTCACATTCTTATCAGGAGATTTGACACTCACTAGATTGGCCGGTACATTGTCAAAATGCTTCTTCTTGAGATGGTGGCGCCTATTCTTCAACGCGGTCTTGAGGATGTTAGTGCATGCATACTTCACGGCATCGGAACGGGTGTCTATATCAAAATTGATCTGAGTAAATAACATATAATGCAAGGACACAATTTAGAATGATATAACAAGTGAACAGGAATAATCACATTTGGTTGAGAAAGAATAAACTTACAGCAACTTTGCCAATGAAATTGTCAATATGATGCCCATTGGCCTTGTACGCCTTGAAGTGGGGAAGGAGTGGTAGATGCTGCCTCGCAGCGACCCCACCCTGGGATGCAAGCTTTGCAGCCTATGCTGGTTTGTCCGGGCGTTTCTTCCCCTCAGCCACTTGGATGATAATCTTAGAGCCTAACTCTTTAGTGAGTCTTTCGAGCCCTTTCCCATTCCCGCACTTATCCACAATAGGTGTAGCTAAAAAATAAGACATTCATACAGTTAACATAAATCAAGTTTGCATTTCATGATTTCATAACTGATCAAGTGTTATTATTACTTGCCTTCAACGTCCATTTGCCGCTGTTGGTCAAGCTGTTGGTCAGAGAACTCAGGAACTTCAATTGGCTGATTTGTGCACAGAGTAGATGGGACATGGCTTGTTTCACCCATCTGCATCAGGCTTACTTCACCCCCATGCATCAGGCTTCTTTCATCTTTGTGCATCGAGCTTCTTACATCCACGTGCACATGGAGGCTTCCTTCATCCACATTTGCTGGGCTTCCTACATCCATTTGCACAAGACTTTCTTCATGGTTGGTTAGAGACAGCTTTGTTTTCTGCCTAGTGACTCGAGCAGATTCATGTTCATCCGAGTTCAAACCAGGTAGCACCCTCTTTGAGCCTCCTGAGGCTGGAGCAATCACCCTTGTTTTTCCTGGAGCCATCTCAGAAGGTTTATCATAACTCTTCTTAGTCTTTTTATTGATCGACTTCCTTGCCTTCTTAGAAACCTTCAAAGCATTATAATAAAAAAGAGACAACTATTAGATCTCATGCAAAAAAATGTCTTTCAAAAATTAGTAAAAGCACTCAAGCACATATAGCATACAAATAGCCCCCATCCCTCAAAAACAAAGGTAGAATTAGCACCTTATCTTCCATCTCCACTACAATATCATCAACTTCATCCTCCTCAATGACCTCATCGCTAGGACTGTACTCAGAGCTTGAGCCTTGTTGTGTTATGGCAAAAGCTGAGTCCCCACCGGTGATGGCACTACCTTGCTGCATTTGATTTGAGTTCCTAACCATCATACCTAATGCAGCGATGCCAAGTGATTGGAATATTCGCTTGTTCCTCATCATATTTTTAGCCCTAATCTTCTCATATTCAGTAGTTGGCGCTTCTTTACATGAACAAAAAATATTATTGTAAGACTTAATGGTTGAAATGCATAGGAGAAGCAAGACAAGACAAACAACTGAGCTGCGAGTTTCTTAGCAATCCTAGAATACAAATACAAATTAGGAGTGAACTATTTTATTTTTTATACAGAGTACATATCAGGAGCGAACTATTAGCAATCCTAGAAGACGTAAATTTTGATTAATAGGTTACAAACATTAGCTAGGCACGAAACTATACAAAGCACAATTCACGTCCATAGAAAACCAAACAGCACACTAAACAAACAAGTCGTATACCTGCAAGTTTCTTGCTCCTTGTCATCTTTGTCATAGTAGATCTCACGGGAACTGGAACTGTGCTAGTCAGCTTGGTTGTTGCCTGGTTTACTTGCCTTGCTTGCTAGACGAGTTAATGGCCTAGGGAGCAGCATAGCAGTAGAGGTAGGGGGTACATAGGAGAGGGCAACCCTACGTCTATGTGCTTCAGGAGCTTTGTTTCTTTGGAGTGTTGAATAAGACCTTACCCTAGGTACATGTCATCGTCAGAGGGGGCAACGGTTTCTCTTCCTCGTTTGCCTCTCGTGCGGTTGGGAAAGAGAACGAGTCATGGGATTAATGGCGTTCATTATCTTTTTTAGGGGGAAATGAATTTATTATCAAGATTCATTTTTTAGGGGGAAAGGAATTTATTATCAAGATTCGGTTATTTGTGAACAATATGATATATCTTTACCTAATAATAAAGCAACAATTGCCCGAGGGTTTCAACCGCCGCCGCACCCCCATCCCTCCCCCGCCGCCACACCCTCATCCCTCCGCTGTCGTTGCGCCCCCGTCCCTCCGCCACCGCCGTCCCTCCACTCCGCGATGCCAATTCAGAGTGGAAGATGTTGTCCTGAGTGTGTAGAGTTTGCTTTATGTTGATTTTCTAATTTCTACATGTTCCTTTTTACAGACTCTCCCTTTGCAGCACACGAGCATGTGTCCTAGTTATATATAATTTTCCAAGTTCATATGAATTTATTATGATCTTGGGAGTTTAAATATACTAGTAAAATGCCCGTGCGTTGCACCGAGAGAAACAAATACTTACATGCCCATTTGCCTCCCAACATGAAGGCATGACGGAGTATTCAGCAATGGGTCACAAGAAAAAGTAGACATGTGGACAGATAGGAGGAGGCAGTGATGGTGGTAAGATCAAACGATGTATGTTAGAATAATGGGGTACAACATCCTCATTACCTTGCTCCCCTCTCCCATTCTTCTTCCTCCTCCTCCTCTCGAGGGCCATCCAAATGTCCCAGACCCTCCCACCTTCACCTCCACCTCCCGCACTTGCATCTCCTCTGTATTTGATCCCGCTCTCGAGCCTCCACCTCCACATCTACTTGTTGCTCTGGATCGTCCTCGACGTACAATAGCTAGGTCATCATCCCTACTAACATGCGAGCAATGGCCTACCTCGGTGTGTGGATGCGGAATCAACATTTATGTATGGTCAACTTTGTTGTATGATAACGAACCTGATGACCAACCGGGTGAGCCAGAAGAAATGGGTCTTTTAAGGGCTAAAAAAATAGGTACGCAGCAATGTTCCGGAAATGTTTAATGCATTAAAAAATTCACTGTCCATAAAAATTGTTCGCCGTATATTAAAAAATGTCGGGAATCAAACTTTGTTCACAATTTCTTTGGAATGTTGTTCACGATACAATAAATTCACTTTTGAAAAAAAAAATCATAGTCGAAAATTAAATTGTTCAGGAATCAAAATTTGTTTACAATTACTTTGAATTCTTTTGTTCATCTTTTCAAAAATTGTTCGCGTTTTCAAAATTTTGTTCAGGAATCAAAATATCTTTTAATTTTGTTCATGTTTTCCAATATTTCGTCACTTTTTCGAAAAAAAACAAAAAAAACGTTTTTAGGTTCTGTTTTGAATTTCAAAAATACGTTTCTAGAAGAATCCTTGAACCCAACTAAACCAAGGTTCTCTATTCGACTGTTGTTTCTGAACCCAACTGAACCAAGGCCACGCAACACTAAGTCTGAACCCACACATTACAACGTCTGAACCCACACAACACTAAGTCAGAACCAACTGCTTCAATAAACAGATTAGGTAAAATTAGTAGTGCGGCTTTGTACCAATAAACATACGATTCCATGATCCAGAATTCCAGATGAAGCGTGACTGACTTAAACTCTAACAACAACTCAATGACTCGAAATGTTACTAGCTACCATGGGACTTCTTCAGGATGACACACTCATACTTGACCTGGAACCACTTCATGGCATCTTTTTTTCATGGCATCTTCCTTGGTCACCCATCTTCCTTGATCCCAACACGCTCCAGAACGACAAAGAGGTCCATCTTAGTTGAGCACTTGTTCAGGAAGTCATACCTGAGAGAATTAATCCAGTAAGTTTGAAGTATGTAAGCAATAGCATATCAATATTAGCATGCAAACCATAGACCTTTCTGCACTAGAAGCACAAAACATCAATTGGCCATAGACCTTTCTGCACTAGAACCGAACAAGGCAAGGCAATGCATTAAGACAGATGTGAACACATGAGATAAAATCTAGAGAGAAGTGAATACAGAAGATAAATTCACAGACCTGGAACTACTCGTCATCATCACCAATATTGTGACCAGTGTGACCTTCATCATCACTACGATATTGCATCATAGTTTCATCGTGGTCGTCCTCCTCCTCGCTTTCATCCAATAATTCAATATGTTGTTTGACAAGTTTTGCCGCTACAACAGGATCAATCACAGAGTGTTCTTGGTCTTTGCGCAATAGATTCGACACAGTGGATTCATTAGCTCTCACCGGAACTTCCTCCGAATCATCATCCTGGTAATTTAGTCCACTACCATTGGGACCTTGCTCCACAGAATTTTCAGTCACACTCCACAAATGTCTATGCTGAAATTTCTGCACAACTCTCCAATCCCACCATACTTTGTGTCTTGTAAATAAAACACCTTTGTTGATTGTGTTGCCAGAATAAAAGGATCATTTGTATACCAGCATTTTCCAATATTGATGCTTTTGAAATGTCCATCATCTTTAAGTCCTGTCTTTTTGGCATCCAGATCAAACCAATCACAACGAAATAAGCCAACTGAACGATTGACACCTTGGGTAGAGTTATACTGTAACTTGATGATTTCTTTCAGTTGACCATAGAAGTCAATGATCTCCTCTTCTCCATCATCATTGACTTCACTATCATTGGTTCCCTCAACCATGACTCCACTGTTTTGCGCCTTATTATTCTTCTCACGGTCCGTTGTGTGGTATCGGACACCCTCAACAACACATGCTGAATATGATAAGACTCCAGAAGCTGGTCCACATGCCAAAGCATAGAGATCATCACTTACCTCTTCTCTCTTCTCCACACGCAAAGAAGTCACATGATTCTGAAACCATCTGGAAAATCCTTTCTCAAGCCTTTCAACAACATTATGACTATCTTCCTGCCTCAATTCTTCCTTGCATAGTCTGCAATGCAAAGGAGAGTGAGTTAAAACATCCTGCCTAAATAAATGGATCAATATAAAATAAATTTTATATGTTTAGAAGAGATCACATACTGGAGATATGGTTGAACCCCAATACAATTATTGAGAACATACCAAACCATCTTGTCATAATCACACCCAGCATATTTCTTTCTCGAACCTCCAAGTAAATTCACACCGTGGTTGAAAACCGACAAATCAAAAGCTTGCAGATCAGCGTAAACATATAGTAGAGTTACAATAGGCCACAGTAGAGTTGAGATGATTTAAGTACGCCACAATACGCCACGGTATTTTAATATCTTGCACGGGAGTACTTTTCCCCACACAAATGATCAGAGAATGAAAAGAGATACAATACTCAGGAGTAAGCTTGTGTGCTGAGTGAGAACAGCAGCTTCAGAGAACTTACCTGTAGCTTCAAAACAGAAGCTTTATTCGGCTGTAGCACTTAGAAACGGAGATGACGCCACCCTACACAGCCCGCTCTGGAGATGACGCCGTCCGCCGCCGTATGTACTCCGCAGATGACGCCCTCTGCTGCCGGGCGCTGCCCGCCACCCGATGATGGACGGCCACAGCGCCGCACTCTCCCCGCTTGGTGCAGATGATGGTCGGCCGCGGCGCCGCCCGCTGCCTGGCCGGCGTAGGTGATGGTCGGCCGCGGCGCCGCCCGCTGTCAGCCGCGCCGCCGCCGAACACGATTGGGGATTCTTTTTCTAGGTTTCATTTCTAAGTCACGGACTTGGCCCTGTTTTTTTTCTTTTGTTCAGAAAAAGGGACACGTCCAGTTTTGGTCCAAAGAAGGCCCACTCATCACATATATATCCGCCACGTAGACAAAATTGCTGAGTTGTCATCTACTCACCCTTATCAAGTTTTTATGATGATATATTTTGGTCATTATGGACTGAAATAAGGTAGTATGCACCATTCACATCTTTATGACCTTTCTATGAAATCAAATAACGACCTTTTGGCTCTGAATTGTCATGAGATTATAGGGGTTGAGCCCTTCTACACCCTTCATGACTAATTTGTGAATTTTGGTCATGGATCTATGACTAATTAAACCGCGGTCACTAATTTTTGTCATAGATGAGCATTTTTCTTGTAGTGTCCCCAAGCTTACTTCCTACTCGTCCTCGAGTAGGTAAATGATAAAAGAAATAATTTATGAAGTGTGAATGCTAGCAGGTGCACAAGTTTGATCAATGATAATTTCAATCACCTTTTCCAGCATGATTATATGTCATAACAGTAGTTCATCTCATAAAACTTTTCAAGATCAAGTAACAAGCTATTCACATGTTAAAGCATATACCAGAAACTTTCTTGAAAACTAGCAAACTTCATTCCCAGTCATCAAACAATTACAATTCATCTTATTTTCAGGAAGGGTCTATGTCAGAGCTTTGATTTAGCAAACTCCACATACTCAACTATCATATAGTCTTCTACAATTGCTAACACTCACACAATATTTATGGTTATGGAGTTTTAATTGGATACTGAGAAAGATAGGGGTTTATAGTGTTGCCTCCCAGCGTATTCACCTTTGGGTGATGTCAACAATAATAGTTCATGCTAACTTACATCCAATTGGATATATATATATATATATATATATATATATATATATATATATATATATATATATATATATATATATATATCATGATCTTTCCAACACGAGGTGCTTGTTAAAGGATAAAATGAAAAAGGGAAAGGTGAAGATCACCTTGACTCTTGCATAAAAGTAAAAGACATAAAGTAAAAGATAGGTCGTTCGCAGAGGGAAGCAGAGGTTGTCATGCGCTTTTATGGTTGGATGCACAAAATCTTAATGCAAAAGAACGTCACTTTATATCGCCACTTGTATATGGACCTTTATTATGCAGTCCGTCGCTTTTATTGCTTCCATAACAAGATCGTATAAAGCTTATTTTCTTCACACTAATAGATCATACATATTTAGAGAGCAATTTTTATTGCATGCACCGATGACAACTTACTTGAAGGATCTTACTCAATACATTGGTAGGTATGGTGGACTCTCATGGCACAAACTGGGTTTAAGCATATTTGGAAGCACAAGTAGTATCTCTACTTGGTGCAAGGAATTTGGCTAGCATGAGGGGGAAAGGCAAGCTCAACATGTTTGAATGATCCATGACAATATACTTTAACTGAGATGTGAGAAAACATAACCCATTATGTTGTCTTCCTTGTCCAACATCAACTCTTTAGCATGTCATACTTAATGAGTGCTCACAATTATAAAAGATGTCTAGGATAGTATATTTATATGTGAAATCTCTCTTCCTTCAATATTCTTTCATGAATTTTTCAAATGACCAATACAATGCTTGCTAACCTTCAATAAATTTACAACATCTACTTCTTAGATGTGAAGTCATTACTCCCCATGGGATAAGCAAATGAAACATATATAATTTTAGATTTATGACATTCAACTCATTCAACCATTTACTCATAGGATATAAGTGAAGCACACGAGTAAATGACAAACTACTCCAAAAAGATATAGTGAAGATCAATGAGTAGTTAAATAATTATGTAGCTATGTGAAGACTCTCTCTCATTTAAGAATTTTAGACCTTGGTATTTTATTCAAACAGCAATCAAGGCAAAATAAAATTACATTGCAAGGATAGCACAACTCATGTGAAGAAGCAAAAACTTAGGCTCAACCGATACTAACCGATAGTTGTTGAAGAAGAAAGGTGGGATGCCTAACGGGGCATCCCCAAGCTTAGATGCTTGAGACTTCTTGAAATACTATCTTGGGGTGCCTTGGGCATCCCCAAGCTTGAACTTTTCTGTCTCCTGAATCCCTCTCATATCATGGTTTCTCTATTTCTCAAAAACTTCATCCACATAAAACTCAACAAGAACTCGTCAGATAAGTTAGTATAAACCAATGCAAAACCTTATCATTTTCTACTGTAAAAAATCACTAAAATTATTATTCGACATTGCATACTAAATGCCTCTGTATATTTAATACTCCTATCCTCAAATAGAATCATTAAACAAGCAAACATATCCAAACAATGCAACCATAACATCAATCTGTCAAAACAGTATAGTCTGTAAAGAATGCAAGATTCATCATACTTACCTAACTCAAAAAATTATGAGAAAACTACTAAGCTGTAGAAGATTTATCAGAGCTCAATATGCAAAAAGTTTCAACATTATACCATTCTCTGAATTTTCTAGGGAATTTTTGCAACAGCGGTAAACTTTCTGTTTTCAAACAGCAACATGTATACTAGCAAAATAAGCATGGTAAAGGCTATCCTTGACATTTTTATTGAAAATATAGATGCAAAACATTATTCTAAATAACAGCAAGAAAATACTAACAAAATAAAATGATGCTCCAAGCAAAACACATATCATGTGGTAAATAAAAATATAGCTCCAAGTAAAGTTACCGATGAACAAAGACGAAAGAGGGGATGCCATCCGGGGCATCCCCAAGCTTAGGATCTTGGTTGTCCTTGGATATTAACTTTAGGTGCCTTGGGCATCCCCAAGCTTAAGCTCTTGTCACTCCTTATTCCATAGTCCATCGAATCTTTACCCAAAACTTGAAAACTTCACAACACAAAACTCAACAGAAAACTCGTAAGCTCCGTTAGTATAAGAAAATAAAACCACCACTTAGGTACTGTAATAAACTCATTCTAAATTCATATTGGTGTCATATCTACTGTATTCCAACTTCTCTATGGTTCATACCCTCCGATACTACTCATAGATTCATCAAAATAAGCAAACAACACATAGAAAACAAAATCTGTCAAAAACAGAGCAGTCTGTAGTAATCTGTATCAAACGTATACTTATGGAACTCCAAAAATCCTATCAAATTAGGAAGTCCTAAGCAATTTGTTTACCAATCCATAGCAAAAAGAATCAGAACATTATAACGTTCGTGTGAATTATCAAAACTAAGTTACTGGGTGCAAAAGTTTCTGATTTTCAGCAGGATCAACACAACTATCACCATAAGCTATCATAAAGGTCTTACTTGGCACTTTATTGAAACAAAAGCTATAAAACATGATTACCACAGTAGATTAATCATGTGAACACACAAAAACAGTAAAGGTAAATATTGGGTTGTCTTCCAACAAGTGCTTTTCTTTAATGCCTTTCTAGCTAGGCATGATGATGACAATGATGCTCACATAAAAGATAAGAACTGAAACATAACGGGAGCATCATGAAGCATATGAGTAGTACATTTAAGCCTAACCCACTTCCTATGCATAGGTATTTTGTGAGCAAACAACTTATGAGAACAATAATCAACTAGCATAGGAAGGCAAAACAAGCATAACTTCAAAATTTTAAGCACATAGAGAGAGGAAACTTGATATTATTGCAATTCCTACAAGCATATGCTCCTCCCTCATAATAATTTTCAGTAGCATCATGAATGAATTCAACAATATAACCAGCACCTAAAACATTCTTTTCATGATCTACTTGCATAGAAAATTTACTACTCTCCATATAAGCAAATTTCTTCTCATGAATAGTACTGGGAGCAAACTCAACAAAATAATTATCATGTGAGGCATAATCCAATTGAAAACTAAAATCATGATGCCAAGTTTCATGGTTATAATTATTCCTAATAGCATACAAGTCATCACAATAATCATCATAGGTAGCAACTTTGTTCTCATAATCAATTGGAACCTCTTCCGAAATAGTGGAATCATCACTAAATAAAGTTGACACTCTTCCAAATCCACTTTCATATTCATCACAATAAGATTCAACATCCTCCAAAATAGTGGGATCAGTACTTCCTAAAGTTGACACCCTTCCAAACCCACTTTCATCAATATAATCATCATAGGTAAGAGGCATGCTATCATCATAACAACTTTGCATATCAAAACTTGGGATGCTAAAAATATCATCGTCATCAAACATTGCATCCCCAAGCTTGTGGCTTTTAATATCATTAGCATCATGGATATTCAAGGAATTCATACTAACAACATTGAAATCATGCTCATCATTCAAAGATTTAGTATCAAACATTCTATAGATTTCTTCTTCTAGCACTTGAGCACAATTTTCCTTTTCATCATTCTCACGAAAGATATTTAAAAGATGAAGCGTATGAGGCAAACTCAATTCCATTTTTTTATAGTTTTCTTTTATAGACTAAACTAGTGATAAAACAAGAAACTAAAAGATTCGGTTGCAAGATCTAAAGATATACCTTCAAACACTCACCTCCCCGGCAACGGCGCCAGAAAAGAGCTTGATGTCTACTACACAACCTTCTTCTTGTAGACGTTGTTGGGCCTCCAAGTGCAGAGGTTTGTAGGACAGTAGTAAATTTCCCTCAAGTGGATGACCTAAGGTTTATCAATCCATGGGAGGCGTAGGACGATGATGGTCTCTCTCAAACAACCCTGCAACCAAATAACAAAGAGTATCTTGTGTCCCCAACACACCAATACAATGGTAAATTGTATATGTGCACTAGTTCGGCGAAGAGATGGTGATACAAGTGCAATATGGATGGTAGATAAAGGTTTTTGTAATCTGAAATTATAAAAACATCAAGGTAACTAATGATAAAAGTGAGCGTAAACGGTATTGCAATGGTAGGAAACAAGGCCTAGGGTTCATACTTTCACTAGTGCAAGTTCTCTCAACAATAATAACATAATTGGATCATATAACTATCCCTCAACATGCAACAAAGAGTCACTCCAAAGCCACTAATAGCAGAGAACAAATGAAGAGATTATGGTAGGGTATGAAACCACCTCAAAGTTATCCTTTCTGCTCTATCTATTCAAGAGTCCGCAATAAAATAACATGAAGCTATTCTTTCTGTTCAATCTATCATAGAGTTCATAGTATAATAACCCCTTAAGACACAAATCAACCAAAACCCTAATGTCACCTAGATACTCCATTGTCACCTCAAGTATCCGTGGGCATGATTATACGATATGAATCACACAATCTCAGATTCATCTATTCAACCAACACAAAGTACTTCAAAGAGTGCCCCAAAGTTTCTACCGGAGAGTCAAGACGAAAACGTGTGCCAACCCCTATGCATAGGTTCATGGGCGGAACCCGCAAGTTGATCACCAAAACATACATCAAGTGGATCACGTGATATCCCATTGTCACCACAAATAAGCACGACAAGACATACATCAAGTGTTCTCAAATCCTTAAAGACTCAATCCGACAAGATAACTTCAAAGGGAAAACTCAATCCATTACAAGAGAGTAGAGGGGGAGAAACATCATAAGATCCAACTATAAGAGAAAAGCTCGCGATACATCAAGATCGTGCCATAGAGAGAACATGAGAGAGAGAGAGATCAAACACATAGCTACTGGTACATACCCTCAGCCCCGAGGGTGGACTACTCCCTACTCGTCATGGAGAGCGCCGGGATGATGAAGATGGCCACCGGTGAGGGATTCCCCCTCCGGCAGGGTGCCGAAACGGGCTCCCGAGAGGTTTTTGGTGGCTACAGAGGCTTGCGGCGGCAGAAATCCCGATCTATTGTTCTCTTTGATGTTTTTAGGGTATATAGGAATATATAGGTGAAAGAAGTCGGTCGGGGGAGCCACAAGGGGCCCACGATAGCAGAGGGCGCGCCCCGGGGGGTGGGCGCGCCCCCTATCTCGTGGCCTCCTCGAGCTTCCCTGGCTTGCACTCCAAGTTCCCTGGGTTGCTTCTGTTCCAAAAATAACTTTCCCGAAGGTTTTATTCCGTTTGGAATCCGTTTGATATTCCTTTTCTTCGAAACACTGAAATAGGCAAGAAAATAGCAATATGGGCTGGGCCTCCGGTTAATAGGTTAGTCCCAAAAATAATATAAAAGTGTATAATAAATCCCATAAACATCCAAAATAGATAATATAATAGCATGAATGCTTCATAAATTATAGATACGTTGGAGACGTATCAGGTGCCCCTCTCGGAGGCCGGAGGGTGAACCTCTAGTGAGTCTCCTACACCTCAGAGAGATATGAGTTCGTTGACAACGTTCTATATAGGAAAAGACCAAACGGAGTGAAATTAAAGTGCATCCCCCGGGAGGAAGGACTGGAGCTGTTGGCGGAGATACATGGAGGCATATGTGGCTCCTAAATAGGGTCGAGGGCCCTTGCCGGCAAGGCTTTCCAGCAAGGTTTCTTCTGCCCCACTGCCCTCCAGGATGCGACAACACTAGTAACCAGGTGTGAAGCGTGCCAGTTCCATTCAAAGAAGCTTCATCAGCCAGCTCAAGCCCTTCAAACAATTCCTCTCTCCTGGCCATTCTCGGTTTGGGGGCTCGACATACTGAGCCCCTTCCCCCGCACCATCGAGGGCTTTGAATACTTATACGTTGCAATCGATAAGTTCACAAAGTGGCCAGGGGTGGAAGCAGTGAGGAAGGTGACAGTGCAGTCAGCCATCAAATTCTTCAAGGGCCTAGTCTGCCGTTTTGGTGTACTGAACAGGGTCATCACCAATAACGGCATGCAGTTCACAAGCCATACCTTCATGCAATACATCAAAGACCTCGGCAGCAAGGTCTATTTCGCTTCCATGGCACACCCACGTAGCAACAGCCAGGCGGAGAGGGCTAATGCTGAAGTATTGCGAGGCTTGAGGACAAATACTTTTGACAAGCTGCACAAGAGCGGAAGATGCTGGATTGATGAGTTGCCGGCGGTTCTTTGGTCGATCAGAACAATGCCAAATCGAGCCACCGGCCAGACACCCTTTGCCCTGGTATACGGGGCAGAAGCAGTTCTCCCCATGAAACTCATATACGGGTCACCCCGAGTGCTTGCTTATGATGAGCTTGAGCAAGAGCAATTGCGGCAAGATGATGCAACGCTCCTCGAGGAAGATCGTCTTCGGGCGGCTGTGAGAGCAGCACGCTACTAGAAAGCCTTGCGTCGCTACCATAGTCGCAAGGTTCATGCCCGAAGCTTTGAGGAAGGCAACCTTGTTCTTCGGCGCGTTTAGTCGGCCAAGAATTCCAACAAGTTGACGCCGAAGTGGGAAGGCCCTTATTGGGTAATACGAGTCACCGGGTCAGGCGCGGTCCGCCTGGAGACCGAAGATGCCATTCCAGTGAGCAATTCCTGGAACATCGAGCATCTTCGCAAGTTTTACCCATAAGGCGCGGCTGCCGGGCCCCCCGGCAAGCCACCTTTTGTACAAGCCTTGCTGGCAAGGCATGTAAACCTCTGTACAAAGCCAGGAGCAGACCCTGAGCATAAATAAACGAAGCGCTAGCGCCCTAAGTTATAGCATGCATGCTAGGTTGAGTCTCTCCCTCAGTTAGGGTTGATAGTGCTCAGCGGGGACTAACCCCTAGCATAGAGGTCGAGTATGCATTTCTCTGTTCTTTTCCGTCTCCTTTGGTTCGCAGGAAACATGAGCACTCCCGCTAAGCTGAATGGGAGGAAGAGAACGAGCCGGTGCCCCAGCCCCGGCAAGCCAAGGGTGCCGGGGGCTAAAGATACAAGGGTCCACCCCGACAAGCTGAGGTTGCCGGGGGGCTGCAGATTCAGATAAGTTTTTCCCTTCCCCTGTTTTACATTTCCGTATGGGTTGGGACGTATGAAACCTTGTTTCGGTCCTAAGTTACCGTGCTCCCCCTTGCCCGTACCCAAGAATTATTTCTTGGGTTGGGGTCTGGTTGTAGCCACGGTGACGAGGAAGCAAGCATAGGGCTTAACCCTATTTCACCCCTGTCTCCACCAAGAGCGTGAGTATGGTCGAATGAATAAAGGGAGCGGCAAGGCCTGTTGTCGGGCAACAATGTTTATGTTAAAAAATAACAAGGATTCGTTCCTTGGTATGGGCTTTACTCACACATAAAGAACCCGGCAAACACCCTTTTTCATTAATACGCCCCATACAGGTACAGTTCGTACGAATGTAAACATGAGCAAGGGGATTATAAGTTTTAAATTTAACTAAGGCCCATAGGCTTACAAACTAAAAAGAGATAAGGTGCCCGTAATCCCTTTCTTGTCCCTCTCCTCAGGAAACGGAACAAGAAGGTAAAAGGGCAGAAGGAGCATCTAGGCGAGGTACGAGCAGCAGAAGGCGCCAAGAGAACATGTCGGCGGCCGCCTAGGGGAGGGCTGGTGATGATGGTGTCGGGAGAAGAGCTGGAAGATGAGGAAGTGGTCCGTCAATACACTATGAAGGCGTCGGTGCCATCGTACTCTGACTTGACGGCCTGCCACCCGCCTTCTTCGCCTTCTCCGGCCTTCCCACGCCAGCCGCCCAAGGAGGCGACCCAGAGAAGTTCAAGGAGCCGGCCCCACCGAGAAAGGGGCCTGGTGCAGATGCTGCTGCTGCCGGCACCACCCGGGGACGGGGGTCCGACGCCTAGTCGGACCCGTCATCCTCCCGCCTGCTACCCTCTTCGTCGCTGTCACTGTCCTCCTTGTCACTCTTGCTCGAGGAAGAGTCTTCGTCATCGGAGGAGCTCTCCACGCAGCACTTCAGGCGAGTCCCGAAGTCTCCAAAGACCTTGACAGAGAGCAGGCCATTATACATTAGATTGAAATAGAGAATGAGCCCCGCCGTCAGGCTGTGGATGCGAGTGAAGGTTTTCCATCCGCGGCGGAGATACATTACATGAGGGGCAGGGAAATCAACATCGGCCCATGTGCCGTTGTTCCCGCAACCACTCATATGCAGTCTCAGCGCCCGCGGCGGGTCGAGCTCCATCTCCCGAGCGAATGGAGTAGGAAGACGAAGACGACGACGCACCGGCCAGCGCAGCCTGATGAAGAATTCACGGGGCTGGTCCCTGACGTGGACCTCCATTGGGGAAGGAACCGCCGGGGGAGGCGAGGCCGATGCGCCGCCCCGTCCTCCTCTTCCCCGAGCGCCACGGCGACCTCAGCCATGCCCCCTCCCCATTCCCCTCGTGGCCGGCTCCGCCACCACGAGCTCCTGGGGAGGAGGGACGCGTTGTCGAGCGGAGACCCTTGCCGCCACCGTCGAGGCATCAGCATGCCCTCTCGCCATGGCAGAAGGGAGGAAGAAGCAAAGGTGGGAGGAGGCGAATGGCGAAAGGTTGAGGGGTGCCATCCCTCCCGCTCCCCTCCTTATAAAGGGGCGGGACCAGGGCTCGGCCGCCCCTCTCGGCCAATACAGCTCATTAAGATGGCAGTAGGCGAGGCCGTCGACCGCCCTCCTCTCCCAATTGAAGGCGCACGGGTATCGACCCACGCACGCGCGTCTTCCCATATTCCGCGTGCCTATCACCCGCCCCGTGTCGTGCATGCGGCATACGTGGCACAAGGGGCGGGCGTAGTGGGACGTGTGGAATGACGGTTTCCAAGCGGAGAGAGTAAATGAGTAGCGGCCCTACGGTCTCAAAGAGACACGCAAGCCGCCTCTTTACTGTCCACCGCAATATGACGCAAGCATGCTTCGGTCACCACCACGCACGATCCTCACGTCACGCATTCAACGCGGGTCGTGGGGAAGCGCAGCGGGTGGAAAAGTTACCGCGGTAAAATCAAGCCTGCCTGCCCGCGCACCGTTCTGGGCCTGGCCCAACAACGTGTTGTGCTTATGTGTGGCCCAGACCCGGGGGCTCCTGTCGGTGTACAGAAGTGGGGGCACTACTTTGTACCCATTTACCTGTGCACGGGCAGTCAGAGCCACGCCTGCGGTGACACTTAAGCAGGGCAGAGGCAGGGAGCCGAAGCCACGAGACGATCAAGCAACACCAAGATAGAAACACAAAGAGCAAGAGGGCGAGGTGGACTCCCCCGGCAAGACCTTTGCTAGGGCGGCCTCCGCGGCCCCGACAAGAGCCTTGCCGAGGCGACTTGCCCAACACCAGCGGAGTGCGCCACCCTTGAGCCCGAGGTTTCCAACGTCATCAATGGCACTGAAACCAAGGCTCGGGAGGCACCCCCATGGTGGCATGCAGATCTTTGTGAAGATCACCAACACACAAGATCAATTGAAGACCAGAAGACGAGACCTCCGGCAACATCCTTGCCGGGGACGACCGCGGTGCCACGGCAAGACCCTTGCCGGGGCCCCAGGCAAGACCCTTGCCAAAGACAACAGCAAGGCCGCGGCCAGGCCCGCACGCACCAAGGCCCCACTACCGTTCCCATGCAGCTGCCAGCCCAGCCAGCCAGGCAAGCACCTGCGTGGCGACGTGCGTCCCGAGGCCAGCTCAGCAAGCACCTGTGTGGTGACATGCAGATCTTCGTGAAGACACTACATGGCACTGACCGCCTCGCTGGCCTAGACGCGTGTCGAAGCAGGGCGAGGCGGCGATAAAGCGAGGGGGACACCTCAGGGGCGCATTTAATGCATCTTGTCCCGTAATAGAAAGCGATAAGCTTGTACACTGTACCCTTTTCACCTCCTGTGTGCCACTGTAGCGCCTCCTTCGACTATAAAAGGAGGCCCGAGGCGTACTGGAGGGGGATTCGGCTCTTTGGGCAAGTCACGCTCGATAGCTAGTTCAAGAACACTGATATACACACAAAAGCAGGACTAGGGTATTACGCAATCTCCGTGGCCCGAACCTGGGTAAACGACCTTTGTGCTGGCTCCTAGACCTGCTCTCCTCTCAACCCCGCGCCCACCGACCACAGTAGGGATTCTTGTGATCCCATAGGTGTCGTTCCCACCGACAATCTCTCTCTCTATATATATCTATATCTATATATATCTCTGCATAAGTGTTCACATGCAAATGATATCTCGATATTTATATTTTACTAGAAGAACGCCCCTGCGTTGCAACGGGGTCACATTAACTTTAAGAGTTCAATATTATGATATTGGCGACCTTTTTTACCATCAAATCCTCACACACACACTCTCCTCCCTCCCTCTTCCTCACTCTCTCTCCCTCTCTCTCTAACACACACACACATAGCCTATTTTCCCGGCCAATAAGACTTACTCAATTGGCACAGGCTTTTTAAAAACTTACTTATTGCGTATATAAACATAATGCATGTCAAATTTCAGATGTGTAGAAAAATTGAATTCCACTTTAATTGCAATGTATTTAGATAAAAAAAGTGTAATTCAATGACCTATACTGACTCATCTGATGCACAAAATAAAAGAAGGTGGTTTAAGAATATACAACAGTTTTGCACTGCATCACAAATGATAGATAACACCTGAAAGCGTTTTTATACAGGTGCTATCTACTCCCTCCGTTCCTAAATATAAGTCTTTTTCGAGATTCTAACGCGGACTACATACGGAGCAAATAGTTTAACATGTCATATATTTGGAGTGTTAAATACTTCAAACAAAAGGCAAACAAGCCATCACGTTTGACCACATAGATTAAAATATCTGAACCATAAATTTCACATATTAACAGATGAGATTTAAAAATGTAGCGTTACTTATAAATATTACCATGTATAAATAGTTTAACATGTCACATATCATTCTGAAAAAATTATAGATAGATCAATGCCTTTCTATTAAAAAACTTAGCTGCGTAATACGACAACCACAAGGTTTTCGGTAACCATCTTATGGTAGACTAAAAAAAGAATCCAAATAAAAAAAGAAGACCCCAAGGAAGATTCCAATCAAAACACATGTGATTATGTTCAATACCAAAAGGAGAAGTCGGACTCCTGCTTCTTTCTTATAACTTACTCAGCTCTTTAAAAGAAAACTTTGTGTACTTAGATTGGAAAATAGATTTGTAGTATACATATCAAAAAAAGCTTGGCAAAGATCAATTGATCTAGATTATAATGGTTGAGATCTAAAGTCTAATAATAGTTATGTACCATGTAATTTTTTGGAAGTTAAAAACAAAGAATTTAGTTTTGGTTCTTCGCCTTCTGGGCAAAGGCCGTGACGCAAGACCCTTAGGTTATTGTCGCTAGAGCATAGGCTACTAACGTAAGATCTGTGAAATAATTAGAGGAAATGGACATTGTAGGTTTTAAATAATGCTAAATTGCATGGGTAAACTCAGGAGCGTGTATTATTTTTTCTTGATATTCCTCAAAATTAAATTCACCTGTTGTACTTCAAAATAGGTGTGTCCCTGAACTAAGAGATACAAAATAAGGCATCAATTTGAGAAACCCAAACGATGAGGATGAGCCATCTAGCATAACACAAACACACACACACACACACACACACACACACACAGAGAGAGAGAGAGAGAAGAAAAGGAAAGCATGACGGAAGAAAAGTGAATATAAATCACACATCCAGTTATGTTTACTATACTGCAATAAATCATACACCCACATAAGACCCAAAAAACCTACACTGTAAGCAACAATGCTAGATACAAAATAAAATGGATATACTGCATAATTTCTCATGTTTGAAGGTGCCACCTCCATTAGTAATGACAGATATGAACTTTACATGAATTAAACGGGATAATTGTTTATTTGCTTCACTTCAACCCATGTAGAAATATAATGACTACTTCTTGTAATTAATCTAAATGGTTCCAATAAATTAATATTCAAGGTTGACTACATGGGAAAGTTGTATTTGAAATACATCCATAAGGAAGTTGACTAAAAGGTGAACAATGTACTAAAAAATATCATTAAAAGTTAAGACTTGCAGGTCAACACATATCATTAAAATCTCTAAGATTTATGTTATAACCTACTGGTAGATTTTGAGATTAAAGGGAGATTAAGAGCATATGCCCTTCTGTTTCAATAACAGTAAATTTCTATAATGGCTTACAATCCAGTCAGGATATACATGCATAGGAAGGCATCTACTTGCTGAACAAGATGTTGTCTGCAAGACTACAATCAAAACATTGTGTTTCTCACTTAGTCTTTGCATATTACCGAAGAATATAGAATCTGCAATCAAAATATTGTGTCTCAACCTTTTGTAGGCAGCATCTAAGATTTTGTAAGCTCTGATAGTAAAAGACCAACGAGTGCCAGAGTTGGAACATAGAAGAATCTTACCTGGGCATGATGCCATCAGGTTCTATGCCAAGATCGAGGTAGTAGAGCTCCCTCAATCTCTCTTGCCAAGCCCTCCCTCTAACCATCAATAGAACAGTCACTCTCGCTTGCCCTGCTTTTGAAATCTCCTTCTGCGCCGCCACAGATCAGTTGGCAGCATAGGCCGAGCTCTCCCATGTATCATCACATTGAACAAAATACGCATCTATGCTTACTTCTCTTGTATCATCACAACGGATGCTATAAATTTGCTTGTGTCCTCGTCATAAATCTGAATCCTGCACGGTATGCAAAAGAAAGAAAGTCAGATTTGTTAATACAACATAATGATAGTTCTTTTGAAACACGTACTACGTCGAAACTGGCCATGATAGTACGGATGTCATGTGGATGGACGTATTTGTCCAGGAATAACCAGGAAGAGTACTCAGAGCTCGACAACCCACCGAGGAGATCAGTGCACCCTACTTTAAATGTAGTTTCATAGTTATGGCCGAGGCACATGTCGCCACGGTGGTTGATGTTGCAGCAGTACCTGAGTCTGGCTTCAAAATTCAAAGAACATGGCGCCGTCGACAACACCCAAGGATGCAGTGAGAGCACTGAGACCGCTCTACCAAACGGGTTCAACGCCACGTTCAGTAGGAACAGGTACTGCCGGCCCTTGGCACGGGTCAAGAAGGCTTTGAAGCCGTCACAGAGCTGGACCTCGACACACACCCAAGCCCGAAGCTCAGTCGTGCACGGCCACCCGTGCAGGTCGACGAAGTGGTCCAGGAGCGCCGCCGTGGAGCGAGCGAAACCGCAGTCCGCCTGCGGGCAGTAGCACGATATCGTGAGGGCACACCTTGAGGTGGGTGGGGGGGGGGGGGGGTCGTAGTAGGCCGGCGTGGCGGTGCAGTAGTGGGCGGCGTTGGTGCACGGCACCCGGATGGACTCCATTAGCCTCTCCAGTGTGATGTTCCAGTGATAGCCGCTGGTCAACCGGACGTGACACACATGGCACCTCCTTGCAGCCATCATCTTGTCGCGGCACCACGGGCATATGGTATGACCGAAGCCACACTGCACCCGAGCAGAAATGACGTTCCAGTGTTATTGGTACACAAACTTGTGATGGATCGGCCTAGCATGGACGACGAGCGTACTCACTTGGAAGACTGGTGGCTTGAGAGGGAGGTAGCAGATGCCACAGTTGAGGGTATCGGCATCATCCACTATCACAGTATCATGTTTGCAAGCGCCATGCGCTTCGCTGCCGGCTCCATTGTACCTGGAACCCGAGATAATCGTCGTTCTTGTTCTTCTTCTCTTTTTTTCCCTCTGGAAATACTAACCACATCTCCTCCCTCTTCGGTGGTCTCGGGCCAACACCTTGAATCTGTAGGTGTCGCGGGCGCTCCTCCTGATGCCACAAACCCTCGCCGCCGACTGCCTCACACGGATGGCCATCCCGTCCCGCATCCTGCCTTGTACCGCAACACCGACACCAGCACCACCGATCCCCGTTCCCGGCGCCACCCTGCCATCGCAAATTTAATAGGTACATAAATGCTTTCATGATGAGGTTTATTTTTCATGATAGGTATATGCACGTGCGTTGCATCGGGCATTAATTTTTTTTAAGTGACAGGGGAACATATGGGCACACATCATGATGCAAATCAAATAACAAAAATGAGATTATGTTTTGGTTATGAAGCATAGAACTTCTGACAACTTTGTCCTAAGATATACTAAAGCCAAAGAATATCATAGAGGGAAATCAAATTATCTGAACGACATGATGTTATTTCACAAAATAAGTTAAATGTACATTTAAAATTT
This sequence comes from Triticum timopheevii, assembly GCA_963921465.1. Taxonomy (NCBI): domain Eukaryota; kingdom Viridiplantae; phylum Streptophyta; class Magnoliopsida; order Poales; family Poaceae; genus Triticum; species Triticum timopheevii. The sequence goes on along the minus strand of OY997270.1, from coordinate 577,583,107 downwards.
AAAATTTCCAATTGGTTATCTTTACATGTAAATAAATAGGTGGGAGTCAATATTACAATACACTTAGCAAAAATGTTCCTCTACGAAAAATTATCATGAAGAATCACCTGCCAAGAATAAAAACTGAGAGCAAGTCTGCAAAATAACAAATTGTTAACAATATGTTCAGTAATATAAATCTCACTGTTCTTGCACACCCTTGAGACTTGAGAGCATATCATTTTTTCCCTTCAGACTATACTCTCGTCTATGAACAGAAAAAGAAAACCATAAAAACTAAATTCAAGTCTGCAGAATAACACAAAGCATCACTAACAGTTCAGTACCATGTGAATGGAGACATACCATTCCATCCTTTTTACCTTCTGACTGCACTTCTATTTGTGAGAATTCCAGTAAGTAGATGGGCAATTTAGCAAAATACAACCATTGGAATATGGAAAGCCGTATAAACTGAATACTACCCAAAACAACACACAAATCTGTCTGACACTTTTAAAATTTCATATCTCTCCTATACTACATAATAAATTCAAGTTGTATACACCTTTTTCAATTGCACAAAAATTTAATTCAGCTTCTAAAGTCTGCAATAGCCCCATAATTCAAAATAGTCTGCAATACCCCCATTACCCCCATTACTAACTCTAGTTCAGCAAATCCCTGAGGAAGAGTCATTGGTGAGGATGGGCTAACTCCGCCATATACCATAACTATTCTCAACTACCATATCCAGAAAAAGTATTCTTAACTTGACAGGATAGCAAAATTGAGTTACAAATAGAAATAACAAAAGTAAAATGTCAAGCATAAGTAGTCTATTCAGAGGAATCATTCCCAAAAGCAATTTTGAGCCGAACACCAGAGCACAGCAAGTTGTGACAACTCACATCCCAAATGATAGCAGATTTATTTAAACTGCCAGTGGCATCACAGTACAAACGTTAAAACCAGTAGCATCACACAGGAACATTGTACAGTCAGTTAATGCATGCATACCTGCCGGTAACCTTGCTGCCATCACCGCTCACACTCCTCTGTGTGTCCTTCATCGTCATCTTTCCTTCGACCTAATGCTTCGGCAACTCCAACAACACGTTGTTGCTCCAAGAAATCAGTGAACACCACAGAGAGGGGCGTACTTGGATCCTAAACTCCAAGCAAACAATTAATTAATATCCCTTGCACACACAGAGACACACACACACACACAAAGAGAGAGAGAGAGAGAGAGAGAGAGAGAGAGAGAGAGAGAGAGATCAGGGTATCCCAGGGTGAGGGATGAGAGAATCTGACCTACGGAGCGCGGCGCCAGTTGTGTGTCGCCGACTCGCCACTGCCGCTGCAGAGATAACACGACCACCGCCGTAAGACGCGGAATCTGTCAGAGCTGGCTCGCTCGAAACTGGCGAGGAACGCCGCCGCCAAGAACTTGGAGTTCAAGCCCCGCCGCTGGACCTCCTCCCGCGCCTCCTAGATCACCTCCACACCGACCCGGAACAGGATCCAACTCCTACTCGCCTCCTCAGCCGGATCTGGCTGGAGATCGCCGTCGCCGCGCCCGGCGGCGCGCAGCAACGTGGCGGTGGGTGGCGGGGCACTGGTGGCGGCGCACTGGAGGTGGGGGGTGGCGCGCAACAACGTGGTGGCGGGTGGCGGCACACTGGAGGCGTGGGAGGGTCGTGCGGGTGGGGGGTTCTTTTTTTATTTTCTCTCTTCGTTAGGAATGTAATGTGTACTTTATTAGTATGGAAGGAGATCGGTGGGAGAAATAAATCGGAGAGGGAGGTGATTTGTTTGGAAGGTGATCTTCTGTATATGGTATTATTTTTGAATTCTTAATTATCAAATATTTACATGATTAAATTGAATCGACACCTGCCAGATCAAGCACGAATATATGGTAACTAATCTGATGGGTTTATGTGGGTGGTGAAGTGAAAAGGCAGGTGGGAGGGGGACGAAATAAAACCAACGAAAGTGGTGAGATGAAAAAACCAGCGAAAAATAACCGGCGGACTATTCACCAACTGCTCCATTAAAAATAGAGATATCTATCTATATCTATATCTATATCTATCTACCTATACAATTCCATCTATCTACATCTACGGTAAAGAACGCCTAGCATTCACCCTCCATTTCCCGATTTTTTCCATCTGTTGCCCGCCCCTCACTCCCTTGGTTTGCTGGAAAAAAAATCAGTGGACACTCTCGTCTTGAGTGAGATGTGGCACAAAGCAGATAGGATCATGGGATAATCAGGACAAAGAAGACCAGTATGATTTCAATATAGTTTTATTTTTTACTGGTGTTTTGCATCCAGCTATTTGTCCATTATATTGACTTTTGTTTTCCGTGATATTAATAATATCTAAGGTGCCCTTTGGATGTCTTTATTTAAAATAGAAATAACACTTCTGAATATGTCCTCTAAAAAGTATTGTTTGATTTTTTTTGAATCTAGAAATAGTGTTCCGAACGTTAGCATCTATTAAAAATCAATTAATATTTTATAATAATGATGAAACGATGAAAAATAGAAAGTGAATAATGTTATAAAAATATGCAAAAAAAATTATAAATGATTATATAAAAATCTATAATTTTAAAATTCTTGAACATTTAGTAAAGTTTTGCGGGCAATTTTAAATTTTGTCAGTGTGTTTTGTATTTTATGATTTTTTCTCAAATTTTGTAAAAACTTTTTGAAACTCATGAAAAGAGGAAAATGATAAAACAAAAAGGAAACAATTAGAAATAAGAAAACCGAAAGCAAACCAGAAACTGAAAAAAGGGAAAACTAGAAAAAACAATCAAAAACCAGCAAAAGAAAAAAAGTGGAAAAACCGGCTTCAAAATGGGCTAATTTTTTTTTAAATAATACATTTTTATATTAAATTTCAGAAATATTACACCGTAATTATATTTTTTAAAAATATTACCCAATCGGCCTACTGCTGACCGATTGGATCCAGTCGGCCTACTGCTGGCCGATTGACCCCGAGTCGGCCCACTGCCGGCTGATTGGATCCAGTCGGCCCACTACTGGCCTATTGGCCCCAGTCGGCCCACTGCTAGCTGATTGGCACCCAGTGTGATTCCTCTAGGCCGACAGGTGCATGCACCCATTTATCTGTTGAATAGGTATTTGAATAATGTTGAAGAAGTATTTGAAAAAATGTTGATCATGCATATAAAAATGTTAATCAAGAATTTAAAAAATTATTAAACAAGTATTTTAAAGACGTTGAACAAATATTTGAAAACTGTTGAATAGGTATTTGAAAAATATTAAAGAAGCATTTAAAAAAATGTTGATCATGTATATAAAAATGTTAATCAAGCATTTGCAAAAAATGTTGAACAAGTATTTGAAAAAAATATTAATCATTTATATAAAAATGTTGAACAAGTTTTTATAAAAATGTTGATCATGTATATAAAAATGTTGAACAAGTATTTAAAAAAATGTTAAACAAGTATTTTTAAAAAATTGAACAAGTATTTGAAAAAATGTTTAACATCTGGAAGCTGGTGGGGTAGTTATTAGCTGCGTTGGGGATCGATGCCTGGTCTCCATGGCAATCACCAGTGCAGCTAACCACCCCATTAGTTTCCAGTTACTGGTTAGAAAAGGGACCGCGACCAACTAGAGGCGATAGATCCGGTCTTCTCCATTATTTCTTTTTTTTTCTATATTATTTTTTCAAATACTTGTTCAAATTTTTTTAAATACTTGTTCAATTTTTTTTCAAATACTTGTTCAACATTTTTATATAGATGATAATATTTTTTACAAATACTTGTTCAACATTTTTATTTACATGATCAATATTTTTTGAAATACTTGTTCAACATTTTTTTCAAATACTTGTTCAATATTTTTTTCAAATACTTCTTCAATATTTGTTGCAAATGCTTGATTAACATTTTTATATATACATGATCAACATTTTTTAAAATACTTCTTCAACATTTTTCAAATACCTATTCAACAGTTTTCAAATATTTGTTCAACATTTTTCAAATACTTGTGCAACATTTTTTTTTTCAAATGCTTAACTAACATTTTTATATGCATGATCAATTTTTTTTCAAATACTTCTTCAACAGTTTTCAAATACCTATTCAACAGATAGATGGGTGCATGCACCTGTCAGCCTATAGAAAGTAGATTGGGTGCCACGGGGCCAATTGGCCAGCAGTGGGCCGACTGGATCCAATCGGCTGGCAGTGGGCCGACTGGGGGCCAATCGGCCAGCAGTAGGAGTCGGATCCAATCGGTCAGCAGTAGGCCGATTGGGTAATATTTTTAAAAAATATAATTACAGCATAATATTTCTAAAATTTAATATAAAAAATGTATTATTTTAAAAAAATTAGCTCAAAATGGCCTGACCCAGTTTGTGTGTCCCCACTCCCCAGAGTGTTTGATCGACAATTTGTAGAAGTGAGCACTTGTTGTGGAGCAGCTCCAACTTACAAATGATCACTTCTACAAGTTGAAAGTTGGAACGTGGAACCATTTTTATAGAGTATAAAGTATATTTGGCATTTGCAGAATTTCAGTTTTATAATCTGTTTGAAAATCCCAGTCAACTGGAATTGCACACTGCATAGTGAAATCCCAGTGAGTTTTTTTTGTTTGTACTCCCTCCGTTTCATAATATAAAAAAATGTTTTTGACACTAGTATAAATTATGCATGGTGTGACTTAGAGATGGTGATGGTTAGACGTTGACCAAAGGCTTGAAATATGACTCGGACTTTGGAGAAAAAATCAGGCAAGCGATGAACATACAGCTGCAATATATATTTGATTTTTTTTCCTGCACTTCATGTGTCAACATGTACAATCCTTGTTCCACGCAGATGAGGTACAATCCTTGTTACACGCAGATGAGGTACAATCCTTATTACACGCAGATAATGATTTTGGAGTGAAAAAATCAGGCAAGTGATGGATATACAACTCCTTTTCGCAAAAAAAAAAAGAATATACAACTCCAATATATGTTTGATGTTTTTTCTGCACTTTATGTGTAAACATGTACAATAATCCTTGTTATACGCAGATGATGAATCTAGTGCTAGTCTAAATACAATTCTATATGGCACTGAGCTGCTTTACGTTGATAGGGAAGATGAAGGGCGCGGACCCGTCGAAGGCGGTGGCGGTGAGCATCCTCGCGGTGGCCTCCGTGGGGTGGTAGAAGTCCCAGAATACGTGGTCGGAGCGGTTGGCGCAGTAGCTGCTGAGCGGGGTGCAGGCGATCTTGGCGTTCATGTCCCCCAGGCCGCAGCACGCCGCCTTGGCCTCGACGAACCCGTACTCTGCCGGCTGGTCGATGTACCGGAGCAGGGCGGAGGAGGAGTCAAAGAGCGCGTAGTGCAGGTCCGGGTGTTGCGCCGCCATGCCGCTGAGGACTCCCTCGGCCGCCTTGTTGTACTGCACGGCCATGGCGTTGGCCACGGCGCTGCAGACCTTGGCGGAGCTCATCTCCCGCAGCGACGGGGTGCATCCCACCGGCCCTGTGCCGAGGAACAGCACCTTGCGCGCGCCGAGGTTGTAGAGGCTCTGCAGCTGGCCCGAGAGGGACTGGATGAGCGCGGCGACGTACTGCTGCTGCTGGGAGGGTGTGGCGGCGGCGTTGGCCTTGGCGTAATGGATGATGTCGTTACTGCCGATGGTGATGGCGAAGATGGACTTGGCCAGGTGGGTTGTGGCCTGGGTCTGGCCAAGGCTGCGGGCCAGGGACGCGTACACGCCCGAGTAGTACTCGATCTGCTTGTCGAAGGTGATGCACAGTTCCGTATTTGTGGCGTTGGAGACTCCTGCTCCGCCGGAAGCGAAGCTGACGCCGTTGACGTAGTTGGCGTTGCTGCTGGACGACAAGGCCAGGTACGGTGGCGAGGTCGCGAGCCCGAGCTTCTCGGCTGCATGCATACATAGGAATGAGTATATATCAATCACAAACTCACAATCTGCAAAGTGCACACCAGTCGTTTCTCATCAACGTCAAAGTCGGAGAGCACCAGTCGTTTTTCTTCCAATTAGAGTCGTGAAAATGTACACTGAATGTCGATCAATATATATGATCCCACGACAAGGAAATGTTGGCTGGCAACAAATTTGACTCAGTTTGGCTGAACTCACCAATTGCTAGCATGCATGAAAGACATGGCCAAGATAACAACGTCTACAAAAATATAGACTTTCTTATGGCCGCCAAATCTGCACGCAGATATGCCAACTTGGATACAGTGGAAGTCTTACGTTCTCCAGTTAAATTTTAAAACATGGGGCTGAAGAATAGGAACATATACTAGCTGGGTTAAGTGTCGATTCCATTTTCTTTGTAGCAGAAGGTATATCTTTATCTTCAATCCCCCGCAAGAAAAAAAGAAGAAGATATATCATAGGCACTGAACGTGACGATCATTTATCCAATCCAATTTAACTAAGTAACTAACCTAGCTCGGGCCGTACAAACTAAGTAGCAACAGGCAATAAAAGACTATTGATTGGTGTTCGATGGAGTGATGAAATGAGTAGGCAACTCACCTAAGAAGTCGACGGAGTTCTTGCCGTTGCTGAAGCGGCCGGTGGCCACCCCGCCCGGGTAGTCCATGCCGTTGTGCGAGAAGTCTGCCTTGAGCACCGTCAGCAGGTGGTTGTTGTTTCCGACGTCAGCCAGCGAGTCGCCGAACACGTACGCCGCCGGTACGGACGCTGCCGTTGCCACGACCATGAAAGCCATGATGACCAGGGTACAAGAAGCGACTACACTGGAACCAGCCATTCCTAGCTAGCTGAGATCGACAAACAACTGTTGCTTCAAGCAGCTAGAGCGGTGTGTGTTTTGCACTGGCACTACCTCTCACACTCACACTAGACAATGAGTTGAGTTCAGGAGGTTTGGCTGACGGCAATTTATAGGCCGCACAGGATCGAGTGGAAGCGAGCGTGCCTGCACTGCACGGGAGAGATAAAACATTCTTTTTCTGCAACGGAGGATAAAACATTCTGCTTCTATATGTGTGTGCTGAAAAAGAGCGCGCGCGGCAGAGGAGTACCTACGTTTGTTCCAGCGTGTGTATGTGCTCTGTGGTGTGGAGAAGACGGCATGGCGATCATATCATATTCTGTATAAACAGCCAAAATGACAATCGACCGTTCAACTTTGCTTGATCTGGCGTGCGCTCGCGGCTCTCCCTCGGCCGTCAGTCCTCACATGTATGATGTTATTTTTAGTAGACGCATGGTTTTTATTTATTTATATGGTCGGTGCATGCGGCGCGTCTCTCTCAACGTAAATGTTCACATGAACGAAGCAGATAAGGGTACAGTGTGGTTTTGTTGCTATCATCGAGTTGTTCAATACAATGGTGCTATCTTAGCAGTGCCATGTAGGATAAATGATGAGGTGGAGGAGAGAGAACTCATAAGAAAAGGTTTGTCTTCTTTTATTTAAGAGAAGATAAGAGATGACCTCTTAGCACAATATGTCTCACCATATTTTTAGGAATGACTAGTTATTGAAGATAAGGTTAAGAGATGATCCGTTGTAGACAATATTTTTTGTCATCTCTAAATTACATGCAAGACATAAGATAAGACTACCTTATCAACCATTGTACATGCCCTTGCCACCGCCTTCGCTCATTTTTATAGGGTGACGGAGTCAAATCTGGCAGACCTCAGATAGAGGGTCCCAAGCTGATAGCCTAGGCAAAATGGTAAAGAAGGGGACATGGTGTTTACCTAGGTTCGGGCCTTCTCGAAGAGATAAAACCTTACATCCTGCTTTATTTGTATTGATTGTGGATGGGGTACAGTGTACAAGTTGATCTATCTCGAGATCGTGTGTGAATAAATTAAGATAATCTATCGACTAGCCTGGTCTCAGTTTATATAATATACTGGAGGCCTAGGATAACAGGAGTCCTAGTCAATTACGTCGATGAAGAGTTCTTGTCTTGTATGCTAATTCTTGTGGAATCTTTCTTGTATGCATCATGGGCTGCTCGAAGTGGCCCAGGACGGAACCAACCAAGGGGGTCCTCGATCGGCCCTGCCCTTCTGGTCGGAAGACGACATGGTGAGTGCCCCGTAGTCCAAGACTCCGTCATATGGGTCTGGGGGCATCGCGTGCCTTTTGTCAGTGTTTATAGGTCATCATGTTGTGTGGTTTGCTCAGGTCATGGTTTTCTATTGCGGATAGAATACTGGTGCTCGGAGTTTCTGCCGCCATCGGGGTTTTCATTTTAAAGTGTTTGTCGTCCCCGTGATTACGATGTACATTGTAATTTCCTATTCCAGGTGGTTGCCATCATCAGAGTTTATGATGTCCGTCGTAATTTTTATTTTGGATGGTTGTCGTTGCCATGCACTAGTAGAAAAATGGCCTAATGTAAAGCACATTAGTCCTGATCATTAGTGTCGGTCCCAACGGCTAGGGGGGCGGAGATCATTAGTACCGGTTCGTGGCACGAACCGGTACCAAAGGGGCTGTTGCGGGCTGTGGTCAGGCTGGGGCCCAGACAGTACCTTTGGTACCGGTTCATGCCACAAACCGGTACTAGAGGTTTCTAGTTGATTCATTCTGCAGCGTTTTTTTAGTTCCACCTCGCTCCGCTAACAGAGTTTTTACCACCTTAAATATGTTACTTCTCAAACTATCACAACCACTTGGTCTTCATTGAACTCTATGTGTAGAATTTATGGCCACAATATGAGTCTTCTCCGGTTTTTAAACCGGTGAGGACTCATATTGACAATTCAGATTGTACACGAAAAGATAATTGATGATCAATGTATTTTTGATGTATTTCACTGTAGCAGTAGCACGTTTTGCCTGAAAGGCGGTACTGATTTGTTTTGAGAGCTAAATGACCGTGAAATTGAAAAGCACTACAAAATAAACTCTGAAAAGGTTGAAACTTGGCAAAGTATCATCATTTCACCCGCATAGCATGTGCAAAAAAATAGAGAGGGTTACGGCAAAAACTGGGTACACTTCGTGCACAAACTGGACAATCTCCTTCGAAGTATCAGGGTTTCGGACGCAAATTCATCTGTTACACCGGCTATTCAATATTTTAATAACTTATTACAACTCCGTACTTTTTTTACGTTCAGATGCACAATTCAAATCCATGTCATCAACATTCAATCCTTTCTGACATAATTTGCTATTTTCGATGCATTTACTGATTTGTTTTGAGAGCTAAATGACCGTGAAATTGAAAAGCACTACAAAATAAATTCTGAAAAGGTTGAAACTTGGCAAGGTATCATCATTTCACCCGCATAGCATTGCAAAAAAATAGAGGGGGTTACGGCAAAAACTGGATGCACTTCGTGTACAAACTGGACAATCTCTTTCGAAGTATCTTGGTTTCGGACGAAAACTTATCTGATACACCGGCTATTCCATATTTTAATAACTTATTACAACTCCGGACTTCTTTTGCGTTCAGATGCACAATTCAAATCCAAGTCATCAACTTTCGATAAAGATCTGACATAATTTGCTATTTTCGATGCATTTACTGATTTGTTTTCAGAGCTAAATGACCGTGAAATTGAAAAGCACTACAAAATGAACACTGAAAAGGTTGAAACTTGGCAAGGTATCATCATTTCACCCGCATAGCATGTGCAAAAAATTAGAGAGGGTTACGACAAAAACTGGATGCACTTCATGTACAAACTGGACAATCTCTTTCGAAATATCAGGATTTCGGACGAAAACTCATCTGTTACACCGGCTATTCACAATTTTAATAACTTATTACAACTCCGGACTTTTTTTGCGTTTAGATGCACAATTCAAATCCACGTCATCAACTTTTAACCCTTTTTGACATAATTTGCTATTTTCGATGCATTTACTGATTTGTTTTGAGAGCTAAATGACCGTGAAATTGAAAAGCACTACAAAATAAACTATGAAAAGGTTGAAACTTGGCAAGGTATCATCATTTCACCCGCATAGCATGTGCAAAAAGGTAGAGAGGGTTACGGCAAAAACTGAATGCACTTCGTGTACAAACTGGACAATCTCTTTCGAAGTATCAAGGTTTCGGACGAAAACTCATCTAATATACCGGCTATTCACAATTTTAATGACTTATTACAACTCCGGACTTTTTTTGCGTTTAGATGCACAATTCAAATCCACGTCATCAACTTTCAACCCTTTCTGACATAATTTGCTATTTTCGATGCATTTACTGATTTGTTTTGAGAGCTAAATGACCGTGAAATTGAAAAGCACTACAAAATGAACTCTGAAAAGGTTAAAACTTGGCAAGGTATCATCATTTCACGCGCATAGCATGTGCAAAAAAGTAGAGAGGGTTACGGCAAAAACTGGATGCACTTCGTGTACAAACTGGACAATCTCTTTCGAAGTATGAGGGTTTCGGACGAAAACTCATCTGTTACACCGGCTATTCAATATTTTATTAACTTATTACAACTTTGGACTTCTTTTGAGTTCAGATGCACAATTCAAATCCACGTCATCAACTTTCGATAAAGTTCTGACATAAAGATCACGTCCGTGTCGCCTCGCATCGCCGGTCGTCGTCCCGTTGTAAGATCGATCGACCGCGCACCCCGACCGGCCCCCTGCCGCTCACCGGCGGCCTTTGTGCACATGCACACACGCACACACACAAACACACACACACAAACACACACACACACACACACACACACACACACACACACACACACACACACACACATATATTTAATGTCAAAATGTTGGATTATATATGAATTAGATAAGTTAGATGAGTTAGTTTTTTATACTTTTAGTTATAGATGAATTTATATTAATGTTAGATGAATTAGATATATATTAAATTTAGGTATATGAGATTTGATCATCTAATTAAAGTTTTAGTATATAGAACTAGCTACTTTATTTTTAGTAAGAAAATTAATAGAACTAGTTTAGTTGAATTAGTTGAACTAGTTAGTTGAATTAGTTGAATTAGGAGCTACTTTATTTAGGTATATTTTTAGTAAGTGCTTAGTTAAATTAATTAGTTGAACTAGCTAGTTGAATTAATAGAACTAGTTTAATTAGTTGAATTAATATAACTAATAAGTGTTCAATGTTTCACCTATGAACATAGAAAATGTCGTCTGACGACGAAAATGATTTCATTATGTGCGAAAACAGCAAAGACCAATGCGGCCTGTGCGACAAAAATTTCCTAGTTGATGATAGGTGATACGTCTCCAACGTATCTATAATTTTTGATTGTTCCATGCTATTATATTACCCGTTTTGGATGCTTATGGGCTTTACTTTACAGTTTTATATCTTTTTGGGACTGACCTACTAACCGGAGGCCCAGCCCGAATTGCAGTTTTTTTTGCCTATTTCAGTGTTTCGAAGAAAAGGAATATCGAACGGAGTCCAAGCGGAATGAAACCTTCGGGAACGATCTTTTCGGAACAAACGCAATCCAGGAGACTTGGAGTGGACGTCAAGCTGCAAACGAGACGGCCACGAGGGTGCCCGGCGCGCCCCCCACCCTCGTGGGCCCCTTGTTGCTCCACCGACGTACTTCCTTCGCCTATATATACTCCCGTACCCTGAAAACATCGAGGAGCACCACGAAAACCTAATTCTATCGCCACAACCTTCTGTATCCGTGAGATCCCATCTTGGAGCCTTCGCCGGCGCTCCGCCAGAGCGGGAATCGACCATGGAGGGCCTCTACATCATCTCCAAGGCCTCTCCGATGAGTTGTGAGTGGTTTACCATAGACCTTCGGGTCCATAGTTATTAGCTAGATGGCTTCTTATCTCTCTTTGAATCTCAATACAAAGTTCTCCTCGATCTTCTTGGAGATCTATTCGATGTAACTCTTTTTGCGGTGTGTTTGTTGAGATCCGATGAATTGTGGGTTTATGATCAAGTTTATCCATGAGAAATATTTGAATCTCCTCTGAATTATTTTATGTGTGATTAGTTATCTTTGCAAGTCTCTTCGAATTATCAGTTTGGTTTGTTCTACTAGATTGATCTTTCTTGGAATGGGAGAAGTGCTTAGCTTTGGGTTCAATCTTGCGGTGTCCTTTCCCAGTGACAGCAGGGGCAGCAAGGCACGTATTGTATTGTTGCCATCGAGGATAAAAAGATGGGGTTTATATCATATTGCATGAGTTTATCTCTCTACATCATGTCATCTTTCTTAATGCGTTCCTCTGTTCTTATGAAATTAATACTCTAGATGTAGGCAGGAGTCGGTCGATGTGTGGAGTAATAGTAGTAGATGCAGAATCGTTTCGATCTACTTGTTGCGGACGTGATGCCTATATACACGATCATGCCTAGATATTCTCATAACTATGCACTTTTCTATCAATTGCTCGACAGTAATTTGTTCACCCACCGTAATACTTATGCTATCTTGAGAGAAGCCACTAGTGAAACCTATGGCCCCCGGGTCTATCTTTTATCATATAAGTTTCCCATCTACTTTTATTCTCATCTTTTATTTTCCAATCTATATCATAAAAATACCAAAATTATTTATCTTATCTTATTATCTCTATCAGATCACACTTTCGCAAGTTACCGTGAAGGGATTAACAACCCCTTTATCGCGTTGGTTGCGAGGTTCTTGTTTGTTTGTGTAGGTGCGTGGGACTTTTGAGGAGCCTCCTACTGGATTGATACCTTGGTTCTCAGAAACTGAGGGAAATACTTATGCTACTTTGCTGCATCACCATTTCCTCTTCAAGGGAAAACCAACGTGGTGCTCAAGAGGTAGCAAGAAGGATTTATGGCGCCATTGCCGGGGAACTCTTCGCTCAAGTCAAGACATACCAAGTACCCATCACAAACTCATCTCCCTCGCATTACATTATTTGCCATTTGCCTCTTGTTTTCCTCTCCCCCACTTCACCCTTGCCGTTTTATTCGCCCTCTCTTTCCCAATCTCCTCTCTCTTTTGCTTGCCTTTTTGTTTGCTTGTGTGTTGGATTGTTTGTCATGATGGCGCAAGATAATACCAAATTGTGTGACTTTTCCAATACCAGTAATAATGATTTCCTTAGCACTCCGATTGCTCCTCTTAATGATGTTGAATCTTGTGAAATCAATGCTGCTTTGCTGAATCTTGTTATGAAAGATCAATTCTCCGGCCTTCCTAGTGAAGATGCCGCTACTCATCTAAACAACTTTGTTGATTTGTGTGATATGCAGAAGAAGAAAGATATGAATAATGATATTGTTAAATTGAAGTTATTTCTGTTTTCACTTAGAGATCATGCTAAAACTTGGTTTTCGTCTTTGCCTAAGAATATTATTGATTCATGGAATAAGTGCAAAGATGCTTTTATCTCTAAGTATTTTCCTCCCGCTAAGATCATCTCTCTTAGGAATGATATTATGAATTTTAAACAACTTGATCATGAGCATGTTGCCCAATCTTGGGAAAGAATGAAATTAATGATTCGCAATTGCCCTACTCATGGTTTGAACTTATGGATGATCATACAAAATTTCTATGCCGGATTGAATTTTGCTTCTAGAAAATCTTTTAGATTCGGCCGCGGGAGGCACTTTTATGGAAATCACCTTAGGAGAAGCTACTAAACTCCTTGATAACATTATGGCTAATGATTCTCAATGTCACACCGAAAGATCTACTAGTAAAAAAGCGCATGCTATAGAAGAAATCAATGTTTTGAGTAGAAAGATGGATGAACTTATGAAATTGTTTGCTACTAAGAGTGCTCCTATTGATCCCAATGATATGCCTTTGTCTACCTTGATTGAGAATAATAATGAATCTATGGATGTGAATTTTGTTGGTAGGAATAATTTTGGTAACAATGCTTATAGAGGAAACTTTAATCCTAGAGCGTTTGCTAGTAATTCCTCTAATAATTATGCAAATTCCTAAAACAACTCTTATGGAAATTTTAATAAGATGCCCTCTGATTTTGAGAATAGTGTTAAAGAATTTATGATCTCTCAAAAGAATTTTAATGCTTTGCTTGAAGAAAAATTGCTTAAAGTTGATGAATTGGCTAGGAACATTGATAGACTTTCGCTTGATGTTGATTCTTTGAAACTTAGATCTATTCCACCTAAGCATGATATCAATGAGTCTCTAAAAGCCATGAGAATTTCCATTGATGAGTGTAAAGAAAGAACCGCTAGGTTGCATGCTAAGAAAGATTGCTTTGTAAAAGCGTGTTCTTCTAGTCTCCATGAAAATAATGATGAAGATCTAAAAGTTATTGATATATCCCCTATTAAATCCTTGTTTTGCAATATGAATCTTGATAATGATGGGACTAGAGATGAGTCAACTTTAGTTAAAAGGCGTCCCAATGATTCGGAGTTTTTAGATCTTGATGCTAAATTTGGTAAAAGTGGGATTAGAGAGGTCAAGACTTTACATAGCATTGAACCCACTATTATGGATTTCAAGAAATTTAATTATGATAATTGTTCTTTAATAGATTGTATTTCCTTGTTGCATTCCATGTTGAATTCTCCTCATGCTTATATTCAAAATAAAGCTTTTACCAAACATATTGTTGATGCCTTGATGCAATCTTATGAGGAAAAACTTAATTTGGAAGTTTCTATACCTACAAAACTTTATGATGAGTGGGAACCTACTATAAATATTAAAATTAAAGATCACGAGTCCTATGCTTTGTGTTATTTGGGTGCTAGTGTTTCTACGATTCCGAAAACTTTATGTGATGTGCTAGGTTTCCATGATTTTGATGATTGCTCTTTAAACTTGCACCTTGCGGATTCCACCATTAAGAAACCTATGGGAAGGATCAATTATGTTCTTATTTTTGCAAATAGGAATTATGTGCCCGTAGATTTTATCGTTCTTGATATAGATTGCAATCCTTCATGTCCTATTATTCTTGGTAGACCTTTCCTTAGAACGATTGGTGCAATTATTGATATGAAGGAAGCGAATATTAGATTCCAATTTCCATTAAGGAAAGGCATGGAGCACTTTCCAAGAAAGAAATTTAAATTACCTTATGAATCTATCATGCGAGCCACTTATGAATTGAATGCCAAAGATGGCACTACTTAGATCTATTCTCGCTTTTATGCCTAGCAAGGGGCGTTAAATGATAGCGCTTGTTGGGAGGCAACCCAATTTTATTTTTGTTTCTTGCTTTTTGCTTCTTTTTAGTAATAAATAATTCATCTAGCTTCTATTTAAATGTGGTTTTATGTTTTAATTAGTGTTCGTGCCAAGTAGAACCTATAGGATAACCTACGAAGATAGTTAATTTGATTCTGTTGAAAAACAGAAACTTTTTTGCTCATGAAAATAATTTTAGTAACTCACAAAAACGTGATTTTGCGTTGATTCTTTTTGCAGTAGATTAGTAGGCAAATTGCCAAGGACTTCCTATTTTGGTAGCATTTTTAGAGTTCCATAAGTATTCGAAACTTACAGATTTCTACAAACTGTTCTGTTTTTGACAGATTCTGTTTTTCGTGTGTTGTTTGCTTATTTTGATGCATCTATGGCTAGTATTAAGTGGTATGAACCATAGAGAACTTGGAATATAGTAGGTTTAACACCAATATAAATAAAGAATGAGTTCATTACAGTACCTTATGTGGTGTTTTTTCTTTCTTGCACTAACGGAGCTTATGAAATTTCCTGTTGAGTTTTATGTTGTGAAGTTTTCAAGTTTTGGGTAAAGATTTGATGGACTATGGAATAAGGAGTGGCAAGAGCCTAAGCTTGGGGATGCCCATGGCACCCCAAGATATTCAAGGATAACCAAAATCCTAACCTTGGGGCCCCGGAAGGCATCCCCTCTTTCGTCTTCGTTTATTGGTAACTTTACTTGGAGCTATATTTTTATTCACCACATGATATGTATTTTGCTTGGAGCGTCTTGTATGATATTAGTCCTTGCTTTTTAGTTTACCACAATCATACTTGTTGTACACTGATACGTCTCCAACGTATCTATAATTTTTGATTGTTCCATGCTATTATATTACCCCTTTTGGATGTTTATGGGCTTTATTTTACATATTTATATCATTTTTGGGACTAACCTACTAACCGGAGGCCCAGCCCATATTGCTGTTTTTTTGCCTACTTCAGTATTTCGAAGAAAAGGAATATCAAACAGAGTCCAAATGGAATGAAACCTTTGGGAGCGTGATTTTTGGAACAAATCTGATCCGGAGAGTTTGGAGTGCAAGTCAAGAAGCAGCCGAGGCCCCCACGAGATAGGAGGGTGCCCCTCCCCCCTGTAGGGCGCCCCCTGTCTCGTGGGCCCCTCGGGCGGCCACCGACGTACTTCTTCCTCCTATATATACCTACGTGTTGGAAATATGCCCTAGAGGCAATAATAAATTAGTTATTATTATATTTCCTTGTTCATGATAATCGTTTATTATCCATGCTATAATTGTATTGATAGGAAACTCAGATACATGTGTGGATACATAGACAACACCATGTCCCTAGTAAGCCTCTAGTTGACTAGCTCGTTGATCAATAGATGGTTACGGTTTCCTGACCATGGACATTGGATGTCATTGATGACGGGATCACATCATTAGGAGAATGATGTGATGGACAAGACCCAATCCTAAGCCTAGCACAAAGATCGTAGTTCGTATGCTAAAGCTTTTCTAATGTCAAGTATCATTTCCTTAGACCATGAGATTGTGCAACTCCCGGATACCGTAGGAATGCTTTGGGTGTACCAAACGTCACAACGTAACTGGGTGACTATAAAGGTGCACTACAGGTATCTCCGAAAGTGTCTCTTGGGTTGGCACGAATCGAGACTGGGATTTGTCACTCCGTGTGACGGAGAGGTATCTCTGGGCCTACTCGGTAGGACATCATCATAATGTTGCCATGCAACTTTCCACCATTATGGCATTCCCATAGCCACCATACCTACCTATTATGGCATTCCCATAGCCATTCCGAGATATATTGCCAGGCAACTTTCCACCATTCCGTTCTCATGACATACTTTACTTTTGTCATATTGCCATTGCATGATCATGTAGTTGACATCGTATTTGTGGCAAAGCCACCATGCATTATTTTTCATACATGTCACTCTTGATTCATTGCACCATCCCGGTACACCGCCGGAGGCATTCATATAGAGTCATATCTTGTTCTAGTTTCGAGTTGTAATTCTTATGTTGTAATCAATAGAAGTGTGATGATCATCATTATTAGAGCATTGCCCAAAGAAAAAAACGAAAAAAAAGAAAGTCCAAAAAAAGGCCCAAAAAAAGAAAGAAAAGAAAAGAAAAAGAAAAAAAAGAAAATAAATAAAAAGGGCAATGTTACTATCTCTTTTCCACACTTGTGCTTCAAAGTAGCACCTTGTTCTTCATGTAGTGAGTCTCATATTTTGCGCTTTAAAGTAGCACCTTGTTTTTCATGTAGTGAGTCTCATAAGTTGTCCTTTTTGTACTAGTGGGAATTTTTAATTATAGAACTTGGCTTGTATATTCCTACGATGGGCTTCCTCAAATGCCCTAGGTCTTCATGAGCAAGCAAGTTGGGTGCACACCCACTAGTTTTCTTTTGTTGAGCATTTGTAGCTCTAGTGCATCCGTTGCATGGCAATCCCTACTCCTCATGTTGACATCAATTGATGGGCATCTCCATAGCCCGTTGATTATCCTCGTCAATGTGAGACTTTTGCCTTTTTTGTCTTCTCCACACAATCCCCATCATCACATTCTATTCCACCCTTAGTGCTATATCCATGCCTCACGCTCATGTATTGCGTGAAGGTTGAAAAAGTTTGAGATTATTGAAGTATGAAACAATTGCTTGGCTTGTCATCGGGGCTATAGAAGTTGGGAACATCTTTGTGTGACGAAAATGAAGCATAACCTAACTATATGATTTTGTAGGGATGAACTTTCTTTTGCCATGTTATTTTGAGAAGACATGATTACTTTGATTAGTATGCTTGAAGTGTTACTATTTATTATGTCAATATGAACTTTTATTTTGTATTCATTTGGATATGAATATTCATGCCACAATGAAGAAAATTACATTATGAATTATGCTAGGTAGCATTCCACATCAAAAATTCTCTTTTTATCATTTACCTACTCGAGGACGAGCAGGAATTAAGCTTGGGGATGCTTGATACGTCTCCAACGTATCTATAATTTTTGATTGTTCCATGCTATTATATTACCCCTTTTGGATGTTTATGGGCTTTATTTTACATATTTATATCATTTTTGGGACTAACCTACTAACCAGAGGCCCAGTCCATATTGCTGTTTTTTTTTGCCTATTTCAGTATTTCAAAGAAAAGGAATATCAAACGGAGTCCAAACGGAATGAAACCTTCGAGAGCGTGATTTTTGGAACAAATCTGATCCGGAGAGCTTGGAGTGCAAGTCAAGAAGCAGCCGAGGCCCCCACGAGATAGGAGGCCCCCCCTGTAGGGCGCGCCCCCTGTCTCGTGGGCCCCTCGGGCGGCCACCGACGTACTTCTTCCTCCTATATATACCTACGGACCCCGAAAACATCCAGGACCACCACGAAACACAATTTCCACCCCGTAACCTTCTATATCCGCGAGATCTCATCTTGGAGCCTTCGCTGGCACCCTGCCGGAGGGGGAATCGACCATGGATGGCTTCTACATCAACACCATAGCCCCTCCGATGAGTTGTGAGTAGTTTACCACAGACCTACGGGTCCATAGTTATTAGCTAGATGGCTTCTTCTCTCTTTTTGGATCTCAATACAATGTTCTCCCCCTCTCTTGTGGAGATCTATTCGATGTAATCTCTTTTTGCGGTGTGTTTGTCGAGATCCGATGAATTGTGGGTTTATGATCAAGTTTATCTATGAATAATATTGGAATCTTCTCTGAATTCTTTTATGTATGATTGAGTTATCTTTGCAAGTCTCTGCGAATTATCAGTTTGATTTGGCCTACTAGATTGATCTTTCTTGCCATGGGAGAAGTGCTTAGCTTTGGGTTCAATCTTGCGGTGTTCTTACCCAGTGACAAAAAGGGTTGCAAGACACGTATTGTATTGTTGCCATCGAGGATAACAAGATGGGGTTTATATCATATTGCATGTGTTTATCCCTCTACATCATGTCATCTTGCTTAAAGCGTTACTCTGTTCTTATGAACTTAATACTCTAGATGCAGGCAGGAGTCGGTCGATGTATGGAGTAATAGTAGTAGATGCAGGCAGGAGTCGGTCTACTTGTTATGGACTTGATGCCTATATACATGATCATGCCTAGATAATCTAATAACTATGCTCTTTTTTATCAATTGCTCGACAGTAATTTGTTCACCCACCGTAATACTTATGCTATCTCGAGAGAAGCCTCTAGTGAAACCTGTAGGGTCTACTCTCGGTCATGTCTGCATGGTTCCCGAACCCGTAGGGTCTACACACTTAAGGTTCGATGACGCTAGGGTTATAAAGGAAGTTTGTATGTGGTTACCGAATGTTGTTCGGAGCCCCGGATGAGATCCCGGACGTCACGAGGAGTTCCAGAATGGTCCGGAGGTAAACATTTATATATGGGAAGTACTGTTTCGGTCACCGGAAAAGTTTCGGGTTTTATCGGTAACGTACCAGGACCACCGGGAGGGTCCCGGGGGTCCACCAAGTGGGGCCACCGGCCCCAGAGGGATGCATGGGCCAAGTGTGGGAGGGGACCAGCCCCAGGTGGGCCGGTGCGCCCCCCCCCCCACCAAGGCCCAAGGCGCCTAGGGCTTGGGGGAAACCCTAAAGGGGGCGCCCCCTTGCCTTGGGGGGCAAGGCAGCCCCCCTTGCCGCTGCCCCCTCCTCAGATTAGATCTGAGGGGGCCGGCCCCCCTCTCCCTTGCCCCTATATATATGTGGGGGTGGGAGGGCAGCCGCACCCAAGTCCTGGCGCAGCCCTCCCCCTCTCCCAAGTCCTCCTCCTCTCCCGCGGTGCTTGGCGAAGCCCTGCAGGATTGCCATGCTCCTCCATTACCACCACGCCGTTGTGCTGCTGCTGGACGGAGTCTTTCTCAACCTCTCCCTCTCTCCTTGCTGGATCAAGGCATGGGAGACGTCACCGGGCTGTACGTGTGTTGAACGCGGAGGTGCCGTCCGTTTGGCACTAGGATCTCCGGTGATTTGGATCACGACGAGTACGACTCCTTCAACCCCGTTCTCTTGAACGCTTCCGCTTAGCGATCTACAAGGGTATGTAGATGCACTCTCCTTCCCCTCATTGCTGGTTTCTCCATAGATAGATCTTGGTGACACGTAGGAAAATTTTTAATTTCTGCTACGTTCCCCAATAGTGGCATCATGATCTAGGTCTATTGCATAGATTCTTTGCACGAGTAGAACACAAAGTAGTTGTGGGCGTTGATTTTGTTCAATATGCTTACCGTTACTAGTCCAATCTTGTTTCGATGGTATTGTGGGATGAAGCGGCCCGGACCGACCTTACACGTACACTTACGTGAGACAGGTTCCACCGACTGACATGCACTTGGTGCATAAGGTGGCTAGCGGGTGCCAGTCTCTCCCACTTTAGTCGGAACGGATTTGATGAAAAGGGTCCTTATGAAGGGTAAATAGCAATTGGCATATCACGTTGTGGTTTTGCGTAGGTAAGAAACGTTCTTGCTAGAAACCCATAGTAGCCACGTAAAACATGCAAACAACAATTAGAGGACGTCTAACTTGTTTTTGTAGGGTATGCTATGTGATGTGATATGGCCAAGAAGAATGTGATGAATGATATGTGATATATGAGATTGATCATGTTCTTGTAATAGGAATCACGACTTGCATGTCGATGAGTATGACAACCGGCAGGAGCCATAGGAGTTGTCTTTATTTATTGTATGACCTGCATGTCATTGAACAACATCATGTAATTACTTTACTTTATTGCTAACCGGTAGCCATAGTAGTAGAAGTAATAAGTTGGCGAGACAACTTCATGGAGACACGATGATGGAGATCATGATGATGGAGATCATGGTGTCATGCCGGTGACGATGATGATCATGGAGCCCCGAAGATGGAGATCAAAAGGTCGAGCATGAGTCGTATAGTAGATACGATCAACATGAAGATGTTCACCGATGATGACTAGTCCGTCTCACGTGATGATCGGACACGGCCTAGTTGACTCGGATCATGTAATCACTTAGATGACTAGAGGGATGTCTATCTGAGTGGGAGTTCATTAGATGAACTTAATTATCCTAAACATAGTCAAAAGCCCTTTGCAAATTATGTCATAGCTCGCGATTTAGTTCTACTGGTTTAGATATGTTCCTAGAGAAAAATAGTTGAAAGTTGACAGTAGCGATTATGCGATCAGTAGAAAGCTTATGTCCTTAATGCACCGCTCAGTGTGCCGACCCCAAACACCATATGTGGATGTTGCGAACATCGGACATACACGTTTTGATAACTACGTGATAGTTTAGTTAAACGGTTTAGAGTTGAGGCACCAAAGACATTTTTCGAAACATCGCGGAACATATGAGATGTTTCGAGGGCTGAAATTGGGATTTCAGGCTCGTGCCCATGTCAAGAGGTATAAGACCTCCGACGATTTCCGTAGCCTGCAAACTAAGGGATAAAAGCTCAATCATTGAGCTTGTGCTCAGATTGTCTGAGTACAACAATCACTTGAATCGAGTGGGAGTTGATCTTCCAGATGAGATAGTGATGTTTCTCCAAAGTCATTGCCACCAAGCTGCTAGAGCTTCGTGATGAACTATAACATATCAGGGATAGATATGATGATCCTTTAAGTATTCGCGATGTTTGACACCGCGAAAGTAGAAGTCAAGTAGGAGCATCAATTGTTGATGGTTAGTAAAACCACTAGTTTCAAAAGGGCAAGGGTAATAAGGGAGACTTCATGAAACGACAAATCAGCTGCTGCTCTAGTGAAGAAACCCAAGGTTGAACCCAAACCCGAGACACAGTGCTTCTGTAATAAAGGGAACAACCACTGGAGCAGAATTACCCTAGATACTTGGTAGATGAGAAGGCTGGCAAGGTCAATAGTAGTATATTGGATATACATTAACTTAATGTGTACTTTACTAGTACTCCTAGTAGCACCAGGGTATTAGATACCGGTTCGGTTGCTAAGTGTTAGTAACTCGAAATAAAAGGCTACGGAATAAACGGAGACTAGCTAAAGGTGAGCTGACGATATGTGTTGGAAGTGTTTCCAAGGTTGATGTGATCAAGCATCGCACGCTCCCTCTACCATCGAGATTGGTGTTAAAATAATTGTTATTTGGTGTTTGCGTTGAGCATAGACATGATTGGATTATGTCTATCGCAATACGGTTATTCATTTAAGGAGAATAATGGTTACTCTGGTTTTTGAATAATACCTTCAATAGTATTGCACCTAAAATGAATGGTTTATTGAATCTCGATTGTAGTGATACACATGTTCATGCCAAAAGATACAAGATAGTAATGATAGTACCACCTACTTGTGGCACTGCCATGTAAGTCATAAAAACGCATGAAGAAGCTCCATGTTGATGGATCTTTGGACTCACTCATTTTTGAAAAGTTTGAGACATGCAAACCATGTCTATTGGTATGTACGCATGAAGAAACTCCATGCAGATGGATCGTTTGGACTCACTTGATTTTGAATCACTTGAGACATGCAAATCATACCACATGGGCAAGATGACTAAAAAGCCTCGTTTTCAGTAAGATGGAACAAGAGAGCAACTTGTTGGAAGTAATACATTTTGATGTGTGTTGTCCAATGAGTGCCGAGGCACGCAGTGGATATCGTTATGTTCTTACTTCACAGATGATTTGAGTAGATGCTAACTGTATTTACTTGATGAAACACAAGTCTGATTCATTGAAAGGTTCAAGTGATTTCAGAGTGAAGTTAAAGATCATTGTGACAAGAGGATAAAATGTCTATGATATGATCATAGAGATGAGTATCTGAGTTACGAGCTTTGGCACGCAATTAAGACATTGTGGAAATTGTTTCACAATTAATACCGCCTGGAACACCATAGTGTGATGGTGTGTCCGAACATCATAGTTGCACCCTATTGGATGTGGTGCGTACCATGATGTCTCTTATCGAATTACCACTATTGTTCATGGGTTAGGCATTAGAGACAACCGCACTCACTAAATAGGGCACCACGTAATTCCGTTGAGATGACACCGTGAGAACTATGGTTTAGAGAAACCTAAGCTGTCATTTCTTGAAAGTTTGGGGCTGCGACGCTTATGTGAAAAAGTTTCATCGTGATAAGCTCGAACCCAAAACGGATAAATGCATCTTCATAGGATACCCAAAATGGTTGGGTATACCTCCTAATTCAGATCCGGAAGCAAAAGTGATTGTTTCTAGAAACGGGTCCTTTCTCGAGGAAAATTTTCTGTCGAAAGAATTGAGTGGGAGGATGGTGGAGACTTGATGAGGTTATTGAACCATCACTTCAACCAGTGTGTAGCAGGGCACAGGAAGTTGTTCCTATGGCACCTACATCAATTGAAGTGGAAGCTTATGATAGTGATCATGAAGCTTCAGATCAAGTCACTACCGAACCTCGTAGGACGACAAGGACGCGTACTACTTCAGAGTGGTACGGTGATCCTGTCTTGAAGGTCATGTTGCTAGACAACAATGAACCTACGAGCTATGGGGAAGCGATGGTGGGCCCATATTCCGACAAATGGTTAGAAGCCATGAAATCCGAGATAGGATTCATGTATCAGAACAAAGCTTGGACTTTGGTGGACTTGCCTGATGATCCACAAGCCATTGAGATAAATGGATCTTTAAGAAGAAGACGGACGTGGACGGTAATGTCACCATCTGTGAAGCTCGACTTGTGGCGAAGAGTTCTTCACAAGTTCAAGGAGTTGACTACGATGAGATGTTCTCATCCGTAGCGAAGCTTAAGTCCGTCGGAATCATGTTAGCAATAGCTGCATTTATGAAATCTGGCAGATGGATGTCAAAACGAGTTTCCTTACCAGTTTTCGTAAGGAAAGGTTGTATGTGATACAATCAGAAAGGTTTTGTCGATCCTAAGGATGCTAAAAGGTATGCTAGCTCCAGCGATCCTTCCATGGACTAGAGTAAGCATCTCGGAGTTGGAATATACACTTTGATAAGATGATCAAAGATTTTGGGTTTATACAAAGTTTATGAGAAACTTGTATTTCCAAAGAAGTGAGTGGGAGCACTATAGAATTTCTGATAAGTATATGTTGTAAACATATTGTTGATTAGAAATGATGTAGAATTTCTAGAAAGCATATAGGGTTATTTGAAAAGTGTTTTTCAAGGGAAAACCTGGATTAAGCTACTTGAACATTGAGCATCAAGATCTATGAGCATGGATCAAAAACGCTTAATGATACTTTCAAATGAGCACATACCTTGACATGATCTTGAAGGTGTTCAAGATGGATCAGTCAAAAGAAAGGAGTTCTTACCTGAGTTGTAAGGTATGAAGTTAAGAGTTAAAGCTCGACCGCGGCAGAAAAGAGAGAAAGGACGAAGGTCGTCCCCTATGCTTTAGACGTAGGCTCTGCAGTATGCTATGTTGAGTACCGCACTTGATGTGTGCCTTGCTACATATCTGGCAATAGGGTACAAAGGTGATCAAGGAGTGGATCACCAAATAGCGGTCAAAATTATCCTTAGAGGAATAAGGATATGTTTCTCGATTATGGAGGTGATAAAGAGTTTGATGTAAAGGGTTACGTCGATGCAAGCTTTAGCACCTATCCGAATGACTCTGAGTAGCAAAACGGATACGTATAGTGGAGGGACCATTTGGAATAGCTCCAGGTGGAGCGTGGAAGCAGCATTTACAATATGACCTAGAGATTTGCGAAGTACATACGGATCTGAATGTTGCAGACCCGTTGACTAAAACCCCTCTCACAAGCAAAACATGATCAAACCCCAGAACTCATTGAGTCTTAATCACATGATGATGTGAACTAGTTTACTGACACTAGTAAACTCTTTGGATGTTGGTCACATGGCGATGTGACCTGTGAGTGTTAATCACATGGCGATGTGAACTAGACTATTGACTCTAGTGCAAGTGGGAGACTGTTGGAAATATGCCCTAGAGGCAATAATAAATTAGTTATTATTATAATTCCTTGTTCATGATAATCGTTTATTATCCATGCTATAATTGTATTGATAGGATACTCAGATACATGTGTGGATACATAGACAACACCATGTCCCTAGTAAGCCTCTAGTTGACTAGCTCGTTGATCAATAGATGGTTACGGTTTCCTGACCATGGACAATGGATGTCATTGATGACGGGATCACATCATTAGGAGAATGATGTGATGGACAAGACCCAATCCTAAGCCTAGCACAAAGATCGTAGTTCGTATGCTAAAGCTTTTCTAATGTCAAGTATCATTTCCTTAGACCATGAGATTGTGCTACTCCCGGATACCGTAGGAATGCTTTGGGTGTACCAAACGTCACAACGTAACTGGGTGACTATAAAGGTGCCCTACAGGTATCTCCGAAAGTGTCTGTTGGGTTGGCACGAATCGAGACTAGGATTTGTCACTCCGTGTGACGGAGAGGTAACTCTGGGACCACTCGGTAGGACATCATCATAATGTGCACAATGTGATCAAAGAGTTTATCGCGGGATGATGTGTTACGGAACGAGTAAAGAGACTTGCCGGTAACGAGATTGAACAAGGTATCGCTAAACCGACGATCGAATCTCAGGCAAGTATAATACCGTTAGACAAAGGGAATTGAATACGGGATTGATTGAGTCCTTGACATCGTGGTTCATCCGATGAGATCATCGTGGAACATGTGGGAGCCAACATGGGTATCCAGATCCCGCTGTTGGTTATTGACCGGAGAACATCTCGGTCATGTCTGCATGGTTCCCGAACCCATAGGGTCTACACACATAAGGTTCGATGATGCTAGGGTTATAAAGGAAGTTTGTATGTGGTTAATGAATGTTGTTCAGAGTCGCGGATGAGATCCCGGACATCACGAGGAGTTCCGGAATGGTTCGGAGGTAAAGATTTATATATGGGGAGTCATGTTTTGGTCACCGGAAAAGTTTCGGGTTTTATCGGTAACGTACCAGGACCACCGGGAGGGTCCCGGGGGTCCACCAAGTGGGGCCACCGAGCCCAGAGGGATGCATGGGCCAAGTGTGGGAGGGGACCAGCCCCAGGTGCGCTGGTGCCCCCCCCCTCCACCAAGGCCCAAGGCGCCTAGGGCTTGGGGGAAACCCTAAAGGGGGCGCCCCCCTTGCCTTGGGGGGCAAGGCAGCCCCCCTTGCCCCTGCCCCCTCCTCGGATTGGATATGAGGGGGCCGGCCCCCCTCTCCCTTGCCCCTATATATATGTGGGGGGTGGGAGGGCAGCCGCACCCAAGTCCTGGCGCAGCCCTCCCCCTCTCCCAAGTCCTCCTCCTCTCCCGCGGTGCTTGGCGAAGCCCTGCAGGATTGCCACGCTCCTCCATCACCACCACGCCGTTGTGCTGCTGCTGGACGGAGTCTTCCTCAACCTCTCCCTCTCTCCTTGCTGGATCAAGGCATGGGAGACGTCACCGGGCTGTACGTGTGTTGAACGCGGAGGTGCCGTCCGTTCGGCACTAGGATCTCCAGTGATTTGGATCACGACGAGTACGACTCCTTCAACCCCGTTCTCTTGAACGCTTCCGCTTAGCGATCTACAAGGGTATGTAGATGCACGCTCCTACCCCTCGTTGCTGGTTTCTCCATAGATAGATCTTGGTGACACGTAGGAAAATTTTGAATTTCTGCTATGTTCCCCAACACTACGGACCCCGAAAACATATAGGAGCACCACGAAACACAATTTCCACCGCCGTAACCTTCTGTATCCGCGAGATCTCATCTTGGAGCCTTCGCCAACACTCTGCTGGAGGGGGAATCGACCATGGAGGGCTTCTACATCAACACCATAGCCCCTCCGATGAGTTGTGAGTAGTTTACCACAGACCTACGGGTCCATAGTTATTAGCTAGATGGCTTATTCTCTCTTTTTGGATCTCAATACAATGTTCTCCCCCTCTCTTGTGGAGTTCTATTCGATGTAATCTCTTTTTGCGGTGTGTTTGTCGAGATCCGATGAATTGTGGGTTTATGATCAAGTTTATCTATGAATAATATTGGAATCTTCTCTGAATTCTTTTATGTATGATTGAGTTATCTTTGCAAGTCTCTGCGAATTATCAGTTTGATTTGGCCTACTATATTGATCTTTCTTGCCATGGGAGAAGTGCTTAGCTTTAGGTTCAATCTTGCGGTGTTCTTACCCAGTGACAGAAAGGGTTACAAGACACGTATTGTATTGTTGCCATCGAGGATAACAAGATGGGGTTTATATCATATTGCATGTGTTTATCCCTCTACATCATGTCATCTTGCTTAAAGCGTTACTCTGTTCTTATGAACTTAATACTCTAGATGCAGGCAGGAGTCTGTCGATGTATGGAGTAATAGTAGTAGATGCAGGCAGGAGTCGGTCTACTTGTTATGGACTTGATGCCTATATACATGATCATGCCTAGATAATCTAATAACTATGCTCTTTTCTATCAATTGCTCGACAGTAATTTGTTCACCCACCGTAATACTTATGCTATCTCGAGAGAAGCCTCTAGTGAAACCTGTGCCCCCCGGGTCTATCTCTTATCATATTTGCTTTCAATCTATCTTTATTTGCATCTTTACTTTTTGCATCTATATTACAAAATACCAAAAATATATTATTATCTCTCTATTAGATCTCACTTTCGCAAGAGGCTGTGAAGGGATTGACAACCCCTTTATCGCGTTGGTTGCGAGTTCTCAGCTTGTTTGTGTAGGTGCGTGGGACTTTTGAGGAGCCTCCTACTGGATTGATACCTTGGTTCTCAAAACTGAGGGAAATACTTACGCTACACTTGCTGCATCACCCTCTCCTCTTCGGGGAAAACCAACGCAAGCTCAAGACATAGCAAGAAGGATTTCTGGCGCCGTTGCCGGTGAGGTCTTCGCTCAAGTCAAGACATACCAAGTACCCATCACAAACCCATCTCCCTCGCATTTACATTATTTGCCTCTCGTTTTCCTCTCCCCCACTTCACCCTTGCCATTTTATTCGCCCTCTCTTTCCCAATCTCCTCCTCTCTTTTCGCTTGCCTTTTTCTGTTGCCCGTGTGTTTGCTCGTGTGCTCCGTCATTATGGCTAGTTCCTTGTCCGCCCCTATGTCTCCCGAGTTTGAAGTTCTTCACTTCAAGCAAAGGCAAGGATAAAACTTAAAAGATGCTTGGTATAGGATGATGGAATCTTATCGCAAGTGCACCCTTGAGGTGAACTTTAGAATACTTCTTCGCAATTTTTATGTTGGGTTAAACATGACGCATAGACAACTCTTGGATTGCATCGCCAAGGGAAAATTTATTGAAATTGATCCCAGTATTGCGCATGAAATTATAGAGGGAATAGTGGGAACGCTACCTCAAAAGGGAGGATCTCATCCTACCCAAGAAGAAACACAAGTATTTGGAAAGATTTGCGAAGTAACAAAAAAATTACAAAAATCTCTTGAGCCTCTTAAAAGTGTTAGAGGAAATCTTCACCGCATGAATATGTTGATCACTCTTTGCAATAAGCGGTTGGATTCTTTAGATCTAAAAATTTCAGAGTATGAAGGGAAGCGGAAAGAACCTCTCGGATTTGAGCATGACTCCGATAAAAAACTGAAAATTAAAGATGGCACTAGTTAGATCTATCTTCGCTTTTATGCCTAGCTAGGGCGTTAAACGATAGCGCTAGTTGGGAGGCAACCCAATTTTTCTTTATGTTTTTTGTTTTTGCTCCTGTTTAGGAATAAATCTTGCATCTAATCTCTGTTTAGATGTGTTTTTATCTTTTAATTAGTGTTTGTGCCAAGTAGAACCTATAGGATAACCTACGATGATGGTTGATTTGATTCTGCTGAAAAATAGAAACTGTGCGCGCATGAATATAATTTTTTTCAATCACATGAACGTGCTTTTGCGTTGATTCTTTTTGCTTCTATTCAATAGACAAATTTTCCAGGAGTTCCTATTTTGGTAGGATTTTTAGAGTTCCAGAAGTTTCCGTTAGTTACAGATTGCTACAGATTGTTCTGTTTTTGACAGATTCTGTTTTTTGTTTGTTGTTTGCTTATTTAAATGCATCTATGGCTAGTAAATTAGTTTATAAACCATAAGGAAGTTGCAATACAGTAGGTTTAACACCAAATTAATTAAAGAATGAGTTCATTGCAGTACCTTATGTGGTGGTTTTGTTTTCTTTCACTAACGGAGCTTACAAGATTTCCTGTTGAGTTTTGTGTTGTGAAGTTTTCAAGTTTTGGGTAAAGCTTTTATGGACTATGGAATAAAGGGTGGCAAGAGCCTAAGCTTGGGGATGCCCATGGCACCCCAAGGTATTCAAGAATAGCCAAAATCCTAAGCTTGGGGATGCCCCGGGAAGGCATCCCCTCTTTCGTCTTCGTTCATTGGTAACTTTACTTGGAGCTATATTTTTATTCGCTGCATGATATGTGTTTTGCTTGGAGCGTCGTGTATTATATTAGTCTTTGATTTTTAGTTTACCACAATCATCCTTGCTGTACACACCCTTTGGGATAAGCCTATTTGATTAGAATTTGCTAGAATACTCTATGTGCTTCACTTATATCTTTTGAGCTTGATAGTTTTTGCTCTAGTGCTTCACTTATATCTTTTAGAGCATGGTGGTGTCTTAATTTTGAAGAAATTGCTAGTCTCTCATCCTTCACTTATATTATTTTGAGAGTCTTTTAGAACAGCATGGTATTTGCTATTTTCATGAAGTTGGTCCTAGAATGATGAGCATCCAAGTTGGGTATAATAAAAACTATCATAGGAAGTGAATTGGATGCTATGATCAACTTGATACTTGATAATTGTTTCAAGATATGGAGGTAGTGATATTAAAGTCATGCTAGTTGGGTGATTATGAATTCAAAGAATGCTTGTGTTGAAGTTAGTAAGTCCCTTAGCATGCACGTATGGTTAAAGTTGTGTAACAAATTTGAAACATGAAGTGTACCTGGCTTGTGCATCCTTATGAGTGGCCGTCGGGGACGAGCGATGGTCTTTTCCTACCAATCTATCCCCCTAGGAGCATGCGCGTAGTACTTGATTTTTGATGACTTATAAATTTTTGCAATAAGTATATGAGTTCTTTTGACTAATGTTGATTCTATGGATTATACGCACTTTTACCTTTCCACCTTTGCTAGCCTCTTCGGTACCGTGCATTGCCCTTTCTCACCTTGACAGTTGGTGCAAACTTCGTCGGTGCATCCAAACCCCGTGATACGATGCGTTCTATCACACATAAACCTCCTTATATCTTCCTCAAAACAGCTACCATACCTACCTATTATGGCATTTCCATAGCCATTCCGAGATATATTGCCATGCAACTTTCCACCATTCCGTTCTCATGACATACTTTACTTTTGTCATATTGCCATTGCATGATCATGTGGTTGACATCGTATTTGTGGCAAAGCCACCATGCATTATTTTTCATACATGTCACTCTTGATTCATTGCACCATCCCGGTACACCGCCGGAGGCATTCATATAGAGTCATATCTTGTTCTAGTTTTGAGTTGTAATTCTTATGTTGTAATCAATAGAAGTGTGATGATCATCATTATTAGAGCATTGCCCAAAGAAAAAAACGAAAAAAAATAAAGGCCAAAAAAAGGCCCAAAAAAAAGAAAGAAAAGAAAAGAAAAAGAAAAAAAAGAAAATAAATAAAAAGGGCAATGTTACTATCTCTTTTCCACACTTGTGCTTCAAAGTAGCACCTTGTTCTTCATGTAGTGAGTCTCATATTTTGCGCTTTAAAGTAGCACCTTGTTTTTCATGTAGTGAGTCTCATAAGTTGTCCTTTTCGTACTAGTGGGAATTTTTAATTATAGAACTTGGCTTGTATATTCCTACGACGGGCTTCCTCAAATGCCCTAGGTCTTCATGAGCAAGCAAGTTCGGTGCACACCCACTAGTTTTCTTTTGTTGAGCATTTGTAGCTCTAGTGCATCCATTGCATGGCAATCCCTACTCCTCATGTTGACATCAATTGATGGGCATCTCCATAGCCCGTTGATTATCCTCGTCAATGTGAGACTTTAGCCTTTTTTGTCTTCTCCACACAATCCCCATCATCACATTCTATTCCACCCTTAGTGCTATATCCATGCCTCATGCTCATGTATTGCGTGAAGGTTGAAAAAGTTTGAGATTATTGAAGTATGAAACAATTGCTTGGCTAGTCATCGGGGGTATAGAAGTTGGGAACATCTTTGTGTGACGAAAATGAAGCATAGCCTAACTATATGATTTTGTAGGGATGAACTTTCTTTTGCCATGTTATTTTGAGAAGACATGATTACTTTGATTAGTATGCTTGAAGTGTTACTATTTCTTATGTCAATATGAACTTTTATTTTGTATTCATTTGGATATGAATATTCATGCCACAATGAAGAAAATTACATTATGAATTATGCTAGGTAGCATTCCACATCAAAAATTCTCTTTTTATCATTTACCTACTCGAGGACGAGCAGGAATTAAGCTTGGGGATGCTTGATACGTCTCCAACGTATCTATAATTTTTGATTGTTCCATGCTATTATATTACCCCTTTTGGATGTTTATAGGCTTTATTTTACATATTTATATCATTTTTGGGACTAACCTACTAACCGGAGGCCCAGCCCATATTGCTGTTTTTTTTGCCTATTTCAGTATTTCAAAGAAAAGGAATATCAAACGGAGTCCAAACGGAATGAAACCTTCGAGAGCGTGATTTTTGGAACAAATCTGATCCGGAGAGCTTGGAGTGCAAGTCAAGAAGCAGCCGAGGCCCCCACGAGATAGGAGGGCCCCCCCCCCCTGTAGGGCGCGCCCCCTGTCTCGTGGGCCCCTCGGGCGGCCACCGACGTACTTCTTCCTCCTATATATACCTACGGACCCCGAAAACATCCAGGACCACCACGAAACACAATTTCCACCGCCGTAACCTTCTGTATCGGCGAGATCTCATCTTGGAGCCTTCGCTGGCACTCTGCCGGAGGGGGAATCGACCACGGAGGGCTTCTACATCAACACCATAGCCCCTCCGATGAGTTGCGAGTAGTTTACCACAGACCTACGGGTCCATAGTTATTAGCTAGATGGCTTCTTCTCTCTTTTTGGATCTCAATACAATGTTCTCCCCCTCTCTTGTGGAGATCTATTCGATGTAATCTCTTTTTGCGGTGTGTTTGTCGAGATCCGATGAATTGTGGGTTTATGATCAAGTTTATCTATGAATAATATTGGAATCTTCTCTGAATTCTTTTATGTATGATTGAGTTATCTTTGCAAGTCTCTGTGAATTATCAGTTTGATTTGGCCTACTAGATTGATCTTTCTTGCCATGGGAGAAGTGCTTAGCTTTGGGTTCAATCTTGCGGTGTTCTTACCCAGTGACAGAAAGTGTTGCAAGACACGTATTGTATTGTTGCCATTGAGGATAACAAGATGGGGTTTATATCATATTGCATGTGTTTATCCCTCTACATCATGTCATCTTGCTTAAAGCGTTACTCTGTTCTTATGAACTTAATACTCTAGATGCAGGCAGGAGTCGGTCGATGTATGGAGTAATAGTAGTAGATGCAGGGAGGAGTCGGTCTATTTGTTATGGACTTGATGCCTGTATACATGATCATGCCTAGATAATCTAATAATTATGCTCTTTTCTATCAATTGCTCGACAGTAATTTGTTCACCCACCGTAATACTTATGCTATCTCGAGAGAAGCCTCTAGTGAAACCTGTGGCCCCCGGGTTTATCTCTTATTGTATTTGCTTTCAATCTATCTTTATTTTCATCTTTACTTTTTGCATCTATATTAAAAAATACCAAAAATATATTATTATCTCTCTATTAGATCTCACTTTCGCAAGAGGCCGTGAAGGGATTGACAACCCTTTTATCGTGTTGGTTGCGAGTTCTCAGTTTGTTTGTGTAGGTGCGTGGGACTTTTGAGGAGCCTCCTACTGGATTGATACCTTGGTTCTCAAAACTGAGGGAAATACTTATGCTACACTTGCTGCATCACCCTCTCCTCTTCGGGGAAAACCAACGCAAGCACAAGACATAGCATACACACCTTCCGGGAGAGACACACTTGATTTGGAATTTAGAATACTTTGTGCTTCACTTATATCTTTTGAGCTATATAGTTTTGCTCTAGTGCTTCACTTATATCTTTTAGAGCATGGCGGTGGCTTTATTTTGTAGAAATTGTTGATCTCTCATGCTTCACTTATATTATTTTGAGAGTCTTTTAGAACAGCATGGTATTTGCTATGGTTATAAAATTGGTCCTAGAATTATGGGCATCCAAGTTGGGTATAATAAAAACTATCATAGGAAGTGAATTGGATGCTATGATCAATTTAATGCTTGATAATTGTTTTGAGATATAGAGGTGGTGATATTAGAGTCATGCTAGTTTGGTAATTGTGGATTTAAAGAATATTTGTGTTGAAGTTGGCAAGTCCCATAGTATGCACGTATGGTAAAAGTTGTGTAACAAATTTGTTGCATGGGATGCTCTTTTGATTGCCTTCCTTATGTGTGGAGGTCGGGATCGCGCGATGGTTAACTCCTACCAACCCTTCCCCTAGGAGCATGCGTAGTAGTACTTTGCTTCAAGGGCTAATAAAACTTTTGCAATAAGTATATGAGTTCTTTATGACTAATGTGACTCCATGGATTATACGCACTCTTACCCTTCCATCATTGCTAGCCTCTTCTGTACCGTGCATTGCCCTTTCTCACCTCGAGAGTTGGTGCAAACTTCGCCGGTGAATCCAAACCTCGTGATACGATACGCTCTATCACACATAAACCTCCTTATATCTTCCTCAAAACAGCCACCATACCTACCTATTATGGCATTTCATAGTCATTCCGAGATATATTGTCATGCAAATTTCCACCGTTCCGTTTATCATGACACGCATCATCATTGTCATATTGCCTTGCATGATCATGTAGTTGACATCGTATTTGTGGCAAAGCCACCTTCATAATTTTTCATACATGTCACTCTTGATTCATTGCTCATCCCGGTACACCGCTAGAGGCATTCATATAGAGTCATATCTTGTTCTAGTTTTGAGTTGTAATTCATGAGTTGTAAATAAATAGAAGTGTGATGATCATCATTATTAGAGCATTGCCCCTTATAAAAAAAGGCCAAAGAAAAAAAAAGAAAGGCCAAAGAAAAAAAGGAAAGGCCAAAAGAAAAAAAAAGAAAGGCCCAAAAAAAAGAAAAAAGAAAAAACGAAAAATAAAAGGGGACAATGTTACTATCTTTTTCCACACTTGTGCTTCAAAGTAGCACCATGTTCTTCATATAGAGAGTCTCATATGCTGTCACTTTCATATACTAGTGGGAATTTTTCATTATAGAACTTGGCTTGTATATTCCAATGACGGGCTTCCTCAAAATGCCCTAGGTCTTCGTGAGCAAGAAAGTTGGATGCACACCCACTAGTTTCTTTTGTTGAGCTTTCATACATTTATAGCTCTAGTGCATCTGTTGCATGGCAATCCCTACTCCTCATGTTGACATCAATTGATGGGCATCTCCATATCCCATTGATTAGCCTCGTCGATGTGATACTTTCTCCTTTTTGTCTTCTCCACACAACCTCCATCATCATATTCTATTCCACCCTTAAGTGCTATATCCATGGCTCATGCTCATGTATTGCGTGAGAGTTGAAAAAAGCTGAAGCGCGTTAAAAAGTATGAACCAATTGCTTGGCTGAAACCAGGGTTGTTCTTGATGGGAGTATTTTGTGTGATGAAAATGAAACATAGCCTAACTATATGATTTTGTAGGGATAAACCTTCTAATGCCATGATATTTTGAGAAGACATGATTGCTTTTTTAGTATGCTTGAAGTATTACTATTTATTATGTCAATATGAACTTTTGTCTTGAATCATTTGGATCTCAACATTCATGCCACAATAAAGAAAATTACGTTGAGAATTATACTAGGTAGCATTCCACATCAAAAATTCTATTTTTATCATTTACCTACTCGAGGACGAGCAGAAGCTTGCGGAGCTCGATACGTCTCCAACGTATCTATAATTTTTTATTGTTCCATGCTATTATATTACCCGTTTTGGATGTTTATGGGCTTTACTTTACACTTTTATATCATTTTTGGGACAAACCTACTAACCGGAGGCCTAACCCGAATTGTTGTTTTTTTGCCTATTTCAGTGTTTCGAAGAAAAGGAATACCAAACGGAGTCCAAACGGAATGAAACCTTCGCGAGTGATCTTTTCAGAACAAACGCAATCCAGGAGACTTGGAATGGACGTCAAGCTGCAAACGAGGCCGCCACGAGGGTGCCCGGTGCGCCCTAAGGGGGTGAGCGCGCCCCCCCACCCTCGTGGGCCCCTCGTTGCTCCACCTACGTACTTTCCTTCGCCTATATATACTCCCGTACCCTGAAAACATTGAGGAGCACCACGAAAACCTAATTCCACCACCGCAACCTTCGGTATCCGTGAGATCCCATCTTGGAGCCTTCGTTGGTGCTCCGCCAGAGCGGGAATCGACCACGGAGGGCCTCTACATCATCTCCAAGGCCTCTCCGATGAGTTGTGAGTAGTTTACCACAGACCTTCAGGTCCATAGTTATTAGCTAGATGGCTTCTTCTCTCTCTTTGAATCTCAATACAAAGTTCTCCTCGATCTTCTTGGAGATCTATTCGACTCTTTTTGCGGTGTGTTTGTCGAGATCCAATGAATTGTGGGTTTATGATCAAGTTTATCTATGAGAAATATTTGGTTCTCCTCTGAATTCTTTTATGTGTGATTCGTTATCTTTGCAAGTCTCTTTGAATTATCGGTTTGGTTTGGCCTACTAGATTGATCTTTCTTGCAATGGGAGAAGTGCTTAGCTTTGGATTCAATCTTGCGGTGTCCTTTCCCAGTGACAGCAGGGGCAGCAAGGCACGTATTGTATTGTTGCCATCGAGGATAAAAAGATGGGGTTTATATCATATTGCATGAGTTTATCCCTCTACATCATGTCATCTTTCTTAATGCGTTACTCTGTTCTTATGAACTTAATACTCTAGATACAGGCAGGAGTCGGTCGATGTGTGGAGTAATAGTAGTAGATGCAGAATCGTTTCGATCTACTTGTTGCGGACGTGATGCCTATATACACGATCATGCCTAGATATTCTCATAACTATGCACTTTTCTATCAATTGCTCGACAGTAATTTGTTCACCCACCGTAATACTTATGCTATCTTGAGAGAAGCCACTAGTGAAACCTATGGCCCCCGGGTCTATCTTTTATCATATAAGTTTCCCATCTACTTTTATTTGCATCTTTTATTTTCCAATCTATATCATAAAAATACCAAAAATATTTATCTTATCTTATTATCTCTATCAGATCTCACTTTCGCAAGTTACCGTGAAGGGATTGACAACCCCTTTATCGCGTTGGTTGCGAGGTTCTTGTTTGTTTGTGTAGGTGCGTGGGACTTTTGAGGAGCCTCCTACTGGATTGATACATTGGTTCTCAAAAACTGAGGGAAATACTTACGCTACTTTGCTGCATCACCATTTCCTCTTCAAGGGAAAACCAACGCAGTGCTCAAGAGGTAGCAATATGCGCTTCAGCATCAAGCTAGATGAGACCTTCAAAGTGGATACAGTAAGTCACAACGACAAGTCTTTTTTCATAATTAAGCATGACTTATATATGCTTCATTTGCTTCAACTTATTATTTTTAATTTTCACTATTCTACTAGCGTATCCCCTGCCATGCAAGAATTTTTGTTTTGGATAAGATAGGTTTCAGTCCTAACAAAACTATGGAGGTAAAGAGAGTTTACTTGAAGACCGAGCATGGTTATACCTTCAACGTCAAATTATACAATCAAGACACCTACACCCATTTTGAATGCAAAACTTGGCAAGCACTATGCAAGGCTTATGCATTTGAGCCTGATATATTTATCAACTTTGATATTCGTCCCAAAGATGATATTGAAGGTAATAGAGACATTTGGGTCGATGTGCAGACCCCTCCAGTTCTACCATTATGTGAGTTTCTCAACCATATTTATGTCTTCGATATTTTTTTTCAAAAATAGTTGACAACTAATTTCTATTGACAGCTTATTTCCATTCAAGCAAACATGTCCACTGCTTGGTAGACAGGACCGTCCACTGTCACAGGGCCAAACTAAACTGCGAGGAGATAGGTCATTATGTTTCATGGCTTGAGGATCTTGATGCTGTCAAGAGAAATCATTTTCCTGAATTTGAAAATCTTAGTACTCAAAACGTGCGACCAATAGTGATCGTATTGAACTATGGTCACATCTATTTAGGAAAGATGGTAAGATTTTTACTATTTTTCATCAGTGCATCTTTTGCATACATTGTTTTTTAAGCCAAACTTCATTGCTAAGTATGTTACTATACGATGTTCTTCAACAGGGACTCCCGATAAATGTTGTGCCTCAGTGGATCGAGACTAAAGGTCGCATGAGAATGATTAGCTTACGTCCAAGACATCCTACAATGCACTTTAGTGCATTCGGGATTTCTAATAGCGAGGAATGCTTAATAGTGAAAGAATGGAGAAAAATTGTCCACGATCGCAGAGAAGTACTAGGGGGCAGGAATCAGAAGCGCAGCCCATGATTAGGAGACAGGTTCATCTGCATGCTCCAATATGATGAATCAGGAGAACTATACATGTTCTATGCTATTTTACCTGAGTGAGAGCAGCAGGAGTGATTAGCATGCTCTTAGTACTTGTCCTCTCATGTCCGTGTTCTTCATCCTGAACTTAATCTCAAAGAGTGATTTGCTTTTGTGGTCTTATATATGAACGCTTATAATCATGACCATGTTGAACTCGATGATATCTTTCCTTCTGGTACAAGTGAATGTTTCTTCTTTAAGCTAGTATAGGTGGTGATTAGATAGCGGTAATGACTATGATGATTAAATAGTGGTAATGATGACTATAATGATTTTTAGCTAGCTAGTATACCGTTAACTTGTTGGTGATGATATATGATGCAATAATTTTTATATTAATATGATGATGATGAGTTATTATATCATTTATGAAAGAATCCGCAGATTAGTTTCAACTGGATGGATCCTAGCTAGCTAAGTGATCAAGTATATGCCATATCCATATTACTTGCTCACCTAATATAAGTGATCAAGTAATATGGATATGGCATATATACTTTGATCACTTAGCTAGGATCCATGCATGCATCCAGCTGAAACTAATCTGCGGTAGTTTCACCTAATGATTTAACAACTCATTATAATGTAAAAACAATCTCTAAAATAAATTGAAAACACAAAACTAAAGTAAAAATAAAAAATAAAACCAAAAACCCCCAGACATTTAGTACCGGTTGGTGTTACCAACCGGTACTAAAGGTCTCCCCGCACCCGGCCCTGGCTCGTGCCACGTGGTGGCACTTTAGTGGCAGTTCGTGCCGAACCGGTACTAAAGGGGGGACCTTTAGTCTCCACCCTTTAGTGCCGGTTGGAGAACCGGCACTAAAGGCCCTTACGAACCGGTGCTAAATCCCGATTCTGCACTAGTGATGATTTCTACTTTCAAGTAGCTCCCATTGAGGTGTGTTGATTGCTCCTGCTATGGTTTTCTATTGTGGGTAGTGTCATCTTGGCAGGGTTTTATCATCCGACGTGGTGGTGACGAGTTTGTGCAGGGGTGGGTTGATATGTGCGATATTGTTCTTTTGAGTCAAGAGGAAGCATGTGAACTAAAAAAGTATATTGATGACACTCCCATGGATCACATCACCATAGTACCTTTCCAGGAAGTATTTTCCAAGTTTTTTTATTGAACTTGGAAGCTAAGATTAGGTATACCCTATTTACTACAGTTTGAATTTGGATGTTGGCACTTTATATTTTCTTTGAAATAATGGTACAAAAGTTAGTCATGCTATCTTTATCAAGGCACACAATGGAAAGCTAAATCTAAAGTAAGAACAAGTAATGTAGAAATAAGAATTTAAATACTAAATTAAACTAAGCAATGCTCATGGTAATAAGCAACTTCTAGACACAAGGTACACTGATATAACTAACAATGGTTAAACAACCAAATAACAAAGAGGACAAAAACAAGTCTTGACATGTCATGATGTCTCATGCTCATAGCCCTCACACCACGACTAACTCTCCTAACATGCTTCCGCATACTGAAGGAAATATGCCCTAGAGGCAATAATAAAGTTGTTATTTTATATTTCCTTATTCATGATAAAGGTTTATTATTCATGCTAGAATTGTATTGATCGGAAACCTTAAAACATGTGTGAATACATAAACAGACATATTGTCCCTAGTAAGCCTCTACTAGACTGGCTCATTGATCAAAGATGGTTAAGGTTTCCTAACCATGAACATGAGTTGTCATTTGATAACGGGCCACATCAATAGGAGAATGATGTGATGGACAAGACCCATCCATTAGCTTAGCATAATGATCGTTCAGTTTTATTGCTATTGCTTTCTTCATGTCAACTACATATTCCTTCGACTATGAGATTATGCAACTCCCGGATATGGAGGAATGCCTCGTGTGCTATCAAACATCACAACGTAACTGGGTGATTATAAAGATGCTCTACAGGTATCTCCGAAGGTGTTTGTTGAGTTGGCATAGATCGAGATTAGGATTTGTCACTCCGAGTATCGGAGAGGTATCTCTGGGCCCTCTCGGTAATACACATCATAAGCTTGCAAGCAAACGACTAAGGAATTAGTCACGAGATGATGTATTACGGAACGAGTAAAGACACTTGCCGGTAAAAAGATTGAACTAGGTATGAAGATACCGACGATCGAATCTCGGGCAAGTAACATACCGATGGACAAAGGGAATTACGTATGTTGTCATAACGGTTCGACCGATAAAGATCTTCGTAGAATATGTAGGAGCCAATATGAGCATCCAGGTTCCTCTATTGGTTATTGATCAGAGAGGTGTCTCGGTCATGTCTACATAGTTCTCGAACCCGTAGGGTCCGCATGCTTAACGTTCGATGATGATATAGTATTACATGAGTTATGTGATTTGGTGACCGAATGTTGTTCGGAGTCCCGGATGAAATCACAGACATGATGTGGAGTCTCGAAATGGTTGAGAGGTAAAGATTGATATATAGGACGATGGTATTCATACACCAAAAGTGTTCTAGAGGGTACCAGGTACATATCGAGTCACCGGAAGGGATTCCAGGCACCCCCGGCAAAAGATATGGGCCTTATGGGCCAAGAGGGAAACGCACCAGCCACAAGGGGTTGGTGCGCCCCCCATATGGGCCGGCCAAGGTGGAGAAGGAAAGGGGAAGGAGGAAAGGAAAGAAAGGGAATAGGATTTCCCCTTCCTTTCCCCTCCCCCTCTTTCCTTCCCCCTCCGATATATATGGCAGGGGGCGCGCGGCTTGGGACGAGCCCAAGTAGGATTCGGTCCTACTTGGGGCGCCTCCTGGCCTCTCCCCTCCCCCTCCCACCTATATATATGTGGGGGCGCGCCCCTAGCACAGACCAGACAATTGCCTAGCCGTGTGCGGCACCCCCCTCCACCGTTTACTCCCTCGGTCATATTTTCATAGTGCTTAGGTGAAGTCCTGCGGAGATCACTTCACCATCTACTACCTCGACGTCTTGCTAGATCAAGAAGGCGAGGGACGTCACCGAGCTAAACATGTGCATAACTTGGAGGTGACGTACGTTCGGTACACGACCGGTGGATCGCGAAGAAAGTTTGACTACATCAACTACGTTGTGAAACGCTTCCGCTTACGGTCTATGAGGGTACGTAGACACACTCCCCCCTCGTTGCTATGCATCTCCATGGATAGATCATCGCATGTGCGTAGAATTTTTTTGTTTTTCCATGCAACGATTCCCAACACATACAACACTAAATTTAGATTTACACAAGCATGGTGTCGTATTTAGAAGGGAAAAAACTAAAAAATTCTATAAATTCTTAGATTTAACAATAAATCTCCAGGCTCCAAAACTTTTGTGGTTCTGCCACTATGTATTAGGAAACTCCAACATGGATCACCAAATCACCCTTAAATGACAGGATTAGACGGTCTGGACACTTTTTGTCGTACAACGAGGGTCACCAAATGTCCTTTGACACGGACAAATGTCCAAAATCCCACAAATCAAAGCCAAAATGTAGGGAGGACTGTGAGTAGTCCAGACACGCCAACTCAACCTTGAACCCACCACAAACCCACTTTTCATCTCGCTCCCTCTCTCCTCTCTC
Source organism: Triticum timopheevii (assembly GCA_963921465.1). Taxonomy (NCBI): domain Eukaryota; kingdom Viridiplantae; phylum Streptophyta; class Magnoliopsida; order Poales; family Poaceae; genus Triticum; species Triticum timopheevii. Next base: position 577,541,554 of record OY997270.1, on the reverse strand, counting down.
CATTGGACAAGGGGCGGACATTTGGTGAATACGGTTTGATGGCTGGCACTCGCTCCGCTATATGCGGACAATGGTGATGTCCATTTTGGTGAACCATGTTGGAGTTGTCCTTAGCCCTTCTAATCATCCTTATATTTCTCATTTTATTAAAGCGACTTGCAATGGAAATAACATAGTCGGAGGAGGATTGGATCTTTTTTGGTTTGAATCGAAGCACGTCTGGATGCCCAAAATCTATATCTCGCTTATTACGATATAATGAGGGCTCGCCTATCTAATGGTTTATTTTCGTCCGACCCTGTCACTCCCAACATGGACCCAATGTATGTTGGTTTTTCTATGTTCTTTTTTGCTGGTTTTATTTTTTTCTGTTTCTTTTTCTTATTCTTCTTTTATATTATTTCTTCATTTTCCTATATTATGTGTTTTTTGTTTCTTTCATTCACTTTTTCTCTCCTTTTTATTTTATTTTTATGTTTTGAATAATCTGAATATATTTTAATACACGGTGAGTATTTTTTTAAATACATTGTAAATATTTCTTAAATAGATCATGAACATTTTTTAATATACGATGGAAAAAAAATTCGATACCCGATGGACATTGCTCTAAAAGTATTTCTTTTAATATTTCATAAATATTTTAGTACATGATGAACATTTCTAATATAAATTGAATATTTAAAATAGGTGATAAACATTTTGTAATCACTATGAATGTTTCTTCATACATGATAAAAATTAACAAGCGATGGACTATGTAAACACACGATGAACATTATCAAAAACTATTAAAACACTGCTTTTCAATATATAATTTTGAAAAGACATCTGAATTTGTGTGTGCAAATAGGAAAAAAAAATACCATTTATTTTCTCCAGGTATGATAAAAACCATAAATACAAGTTCAAAAGGCCCAAAAATTATTATAATGAAAATAGGGAAATACCGCTTCCTACATACCAACTGTGCTACTGGGTATTTGGCCTATCTCATGCACCCTTAAGCGAGAGCTCGCTGGCTCTAACTACGGGCGAAAAATAGGGGAGCATCTATACATCACTTGTCGCCAGGCATAAAGGTTGCCCGCAACATGCACCTTAAAAGGGTCTGATTTAAGTTTCGTGCACTTAGCTCTCACCTGCTCGTCGTGCAACATACCGTAAATGCATGCACATTTTTCTTCCTTCATTCATTTCTTTCACCTTTAATTTTTATTTATTTATCTTCTGTATTTGCAAAAAGTATTGTTATTCTGGCAAAATGTTTATTTTTATGTAAATTCAAAAAATAATGTTCCTACTGCTAAAAATGTGTCTCTGTGCTTTAAAAAATATTTTTTAAATTTTTTAAAAAATGTTTCATGCATCTAGAAAATGATGTACATGAAACAAATTATAGCAGTTTTAAGAATTTATCTTGTGCATTTTAAAAATGTTCACCGCATTTAGTGAAAAAAGCATACCATTTATCAAACAGTTCACCCCCTTTTAAAATTGCAAACTTACGAAGAAATGGCATTTTTAAAAGAATATTTATAAAAGTGTAAAAATGTATTTGAGCAGTTTTTAGGGAATGTTTCAAACATATAAAAAGTCCCATTGTTGAGGATTTCATTAACTGGTAGCTGCTCTGTTGGTTGGCGAGTAGGGGATTAGTTGGTTAATCGACAAGTTAATCAGTCATTTAATCAATTAATCAACCAGTTTACTACTTTATCAGCTATCCGGTGACCCTACGAGTAGGAAATAATAGATAAGCTAAATGTTATCGGAGGAATTCTTGAACAGGGAAAAATCATTGCGTCATTTAGAAAAAAATGTTGCCAACATTTAAAAAATGTTCATAAAAATATTGAAATTTAATTGGGCAATTTTATTCAAAAAAGATAATGTAGAAATAATGTTTGTGCCATGTAATAAAAGTGTTCAACACACTTACAAAATGTTCATCAAAGTGTAAAAAAAATATTGGTGCAATTTTTAAAAGATGTTTATGGAATGTAAAAAAGTTCTGCATTATACTGAACATATTAAAAAGGTTTGTATATCTGGAAAATGAAGGAAAAATTAACTAAGAAAAACAAAAAAATTGAAAGCAAATAAAGTAAAAAACCAAACAAAAACAAAGAAAGGGAAAGATAATCAAAGAATCCGATAAAGAAACTTGAAAATGTAAAATGACAAGAAGCTTCATCTGGTAGAAGGTTCCTAAATCCAGAGCTGACAGGCACTCCAGATAGAACATCCATGTAGGCAAGAGCTCTGACCATCTCATAGTAAGCCAGATATCTATCTCGCGAAGTTTAGAAATAAACTCACCCGTCCGGATGTGCGATACAAGCATCCTCACCGCAGGCCCTCCAAACTAATGTCTATCCGGCCTAGTACTCGCCCACGAGCAGTTGAACCACCATACAATACCCAGTACGAGACTACCTTATAATGTAGTAGATAGCATATGTATGTAGAGACCTCCTAATTGGTGCTTATAGCGCTCATTAGGCTACTGGCGCTTACGCATGTGACATATGGGCCGTGGCCTACGAGAGCATTTGACAATAGAATTTTGGACCACAACAATTAATGTTGATCATCGACTGTTGATTGTGGATATTGACCGTTGACTTTTGAAAAGTCATGAACTTTAAAAGTGTTAACAAATAATAATAAAGTACGAATTTGTGAAAATTCATGAATTTAAAAATATTTGTACTTTTAAAAAGTTCAAGAATTTGAGAAAAATTAAATTGTTTTTATGAATTTAAGATATTTCATGAATTTCAAAATGTTTTCCAAAAATAAAAAATCCAGTAATCTAAAAATGGTTCACGAATTTGTGAAAAATCATGCATTTAAAAAACGAAAAAAGAAAGAAAAACCAAACAAAACCAGGACAGAAAACCAGAAATGAAAAAAGAAAAAAAATGATAGGAAGCTCTTCACAGAAATATGCCCATATGGGTCAGCCCAAGAAATCTCGCAAAGGGAATGGGGGATATGCGATGCTTACCATTTTGCCTATAACCGGTGCTAGAGGCGTCAAATAGGAATTGGCATGTATAGTATGTCTATAGCGCACTTCCACTAAGAGCCGGACTGTCCAGATGCCCTAACCATTTGAAAAAGATGTGGCGGTAGAAAAAAATACAATAACCATGCATGCCTGTACTAGTAGTAGTGTACTAGACTGCGCGGCAAGGTGAATCGTTTTTCTTTCTTCCCAGCCGCCAGGTCCTTCCGCTGCCTACCTCCATGGGCTCCCCTTTGCCGACGACCTCGATCATCGGTGGTGAGGGGAGGCGTCGGATCCATGCATATAGATCGGGTAGCTCTAGGTTTTAGGATCGGGTAGCTAAGGTTTTTGGATCATTCATCATCTTGGCATCGCGGGGGATGGCGACACTGCATGAGAAAGCTTCAAAACCTTCCCTGGCGAGGGGAACGGTCCTATGGTTGAGGATGGATATGGAAATCAGTATATTCAAGTAAGGATGGTGTGGCGGTGATATCCTCATGGTGGCCTTGTGTCTTAGGGCCCTGCCGTTGCGGCGATGTTTGCTTCAGCGACCAGTTCTTGGCATGTAGCTTGGGAGGTAGTCCAGAAGCAGATGCAGATTGTGGTCTGCATAGGTGGCTTCTGAAAGATGGTAGATCGTGTGTTGAGTTTGTGGTTCGTGGCTGGCATGTATGGCTTCCTCCTCCGACGTCTTAGTCGTGCAGGGGAGTCAGATCCGGAGTTCGATGGCGTGTCTCGGTGTTGCCCCTATCTGATATTCTTGGAGGTCCACAAACCTACATATGAGCGATGGAGCCACATCGAACTCGGGTGAGGGCATGATATCCGTCATTGTTTTCCTTTAGTGATGGTTGTTGTTGTGGTGCCGAAGGCAGGTGATGGGCGATCCCACAACTTTTATGAAAAATAGCCTAGAAACATTGTATAGTTATTGTTCATTGTAAGAAAATAATCAACAAAATTACCGTTGGGCCCATAGATTTCTAATAGGCGGACATGCAACTGCAGTTGCGCGTGGCTAGATAATATGTACTCCCTCCGTTCGGAATTACTTGTCGCAGAAATGGATGTATCTAGACGTATTTTAGTTCTAGATACATCCATTTCCGAGACAAGTAATTTCGAACGGAGAGAGTAGTTTCAAGCAGCTTGCAAGCGTGCAGCTACAGTTGCATGCACATAAGTGGCCGTGCAACTGCAATTACGCCTCCTTCCGTACATGCATGCAAGTGTAGTTACATGCGATGTTCATCGTCTTGGTTTCAGGGGCGACGATGACGACGCTAAATAAAGATTCTTCAGATACTATCCAGACGAGTCGATCGGTTCTATGGTTGGGGATGAGTATGGAAACATGTTTGTTAAAGTAAGGATGATGTGGCAGCGGCGACATCCTCGTGGTGGACTTGTGTCCTTGGCTTCGTGGTTCGTGGATGGCAGATATGGTTTCCTCCTTCGACGTTGTAGTCGTACGGGTGCCAGATCTGGAGTTTGATGTCGTGTCCGGGGTGTTGCCCCGTTCAGATTCGTTCAAGTGTAATGGCTTCGCCTTTGATGAGTCGCCTTGGAGGTCCGGAAAGCTGCATATCAGCGATGGAGCCGCATCGAGCTCGGATGAGGAAGTGATTAATCTTTTTTTTCTTTGGTGGTTACTATGGTGGTGGTAGAGGCATGTGACGGGTGTTGGCGTCAAGCTGAGAGGATTCTTTGGTCTTGATTGTATTTTTTTTTCTCGGTTGGTGTTTCTTTGTGCGAACGCTAGCATTCTGTTATTTTTTAGGTTCTGTTAGATTGACGTGTACTTGACTTGTACTATAATCCTTATAATATAAATGAGACACGTATTATCATGAAAAAAGTGTTTACAAACTAATAATTTGAATTGCTTACCACATGACCCATGCAATCATTGAAAAAGTAGTAGTATGCTAGTGATAAAGTTTGAGAAACGAACGAAAAATAGTGTTCATGATTCGTGCAACATTTGGACGGTGAACGGGCAGAGATCACGGCTCGATGCTTCAGTACGTTCGTGGCTCCATCACCGTCGTCATGCACAGCTCGTCGCCAAACTAAGACATGGCATGGGAGGCAAGACAGACAGATGGATAGCCGTCAGCGTCTACCGATATGTTCATACGCTTCCACCCTGGACACCGGTACCATTTTCTCGGTGTCACGTAGTAGTACGCTATGCATATAAACAGGCCCTCGTTGGCTGGTTATTTTTGTCTCCATGGACCAATTGGCGATGGTCCGGGCCTGTCACGGAGGGAGAAAGCCGTAGAATTGTCCCACCGTGCCGAGGAAGCACGTCGTGGCACTCAACTACCCATGTCGCTTTTGTGTGCAAATCTGGATTACGATGCGCTAAATCGGCTTCTGGTCGGTGTCGTCAGGGACTCGATCGAGCGTGCGTACGTGTTCTCCCCTCTCCCTCGTGAAGGCCGGTGTGGTGACAGCGAGAGAATTCATTAACTAGATCGTTTTCTCCATTGAATTCCGTCTCATCCCAGCAACAGGGCGCAGCTGCCCGGTACGTGACGTGCGCACAGGGACCCGATCCTTTTCCCAGATCATGGATATCTCGCCTGGGCTCATCGCGGTTTTAATTCAGTTTTAGTCAATCACTTGCTTGCTGGTCCATGCACGGAAGCTGTTGGATCGTTGAACCATCTTCTTCTTCTTCTTCTTCTTCTTCTTCTTCTTCTTCTTCTTCTTCTTCCTTTGGTTGTGGCAGGGAAGAGGAGAGCAGAGAGAGGCAGGCGCGATATGTCAATGCCGTGGGCGATGACCGTGTCCGTCGTGGACATGGTGTGGGAGGTCCTGGCGGTGTGGGTGTCGTCCTGCCTCGCGGGCGCCACCGCCGTCGCCCGCGCCTTCCGGGCAGGGGACCTCGTCGGATCCTTCCGCGCCGCCGGCATCTGACGCTCCTCGCTGTCTCCCTCGCGCAGGTAGGTGACCATCCCTGAGCTCATCCTTGCTCCTGTATGCTTCTCGATCATGTTGTAATTTGTTCTTGTTCTCTCCTGAAATGCACCGATTCCCACAAAACTCTCGTTACCTTTTGACTACAGATAGTACCCCAGCCTTGATTTTGGTGGTTCGTTCTTCCTTCCTAGCTAGTATATTTCACACGACTCGACTTGGTCATGATCTGCCCGCTTTGCCCGTCTTGTCGCAGGTCGATCCATCCCGTCGCTGCGGTGCTCCTTCCTTCGTCGATCAAGCGCGGAGCTCTCGATCCGTCAGGTCGCCGCAACATCATTGTTTTGGTTTAGTCTAGTTTAGTTTTGTGCGTGTCTATTATATCACGCGGTGGCAGTGTAAACATTGGACTACATTATTCTTCTTCTATTTCTATTCTTTCGTTGATGTACATAACAAATAATAATACTGGTGTGGTGATCTTGGAAATGGGTGGAATGGTTCAATAATTAATTTATGTTGTATCAAAAATGGACATCTCGCAAGCATTGTCAAAGCTTCCCGGTAATCGATGGAAACCGAAAACGCACGGCCAGGGGACATGATGTTATCTTGATCAATTTTAACTATGTTTTTATATATAAACGCCCGGACAGGGGACATGACGTTATCTTCATCAATTTTAACTATATTTTTTTATATAGACAACCTAAATTGTACATAAGAGAACGAAAAAAAAAATTGGCCAGGACAAACAATTTAACAGTATCAACCCTAGGAAATAGATGGGTACACAAATGCTAGGATGATTTCTTAGCACTGAAGATAAACATAGGAGATATGTTAAGCTCCCCTTTAGCCAATTTACTATCCATTTTGCTAACATTTCCAGCAGAAATTGAAGATGTGAATCAAAGCTCAGATTCTTTAAAAAAATCTACATCAACCTGTGAGAGTAATACCAACAGAAGGTAAAAAGGAAGCAAGAATGAACAAAAACACTTAATATTATGAGTAATCATAATCTTAAGAAATGTGTAACTTACATAGTTCGTACATGCCAACTGAGCATATACTATTGTTTATGCAATCATTGTCTTCAAAACATGTATAAAACAAAAATTGGTCAAAAAAATATACAATAAAAATGGAAATTCTGATGCAAAGAAAAAATGGAAGTTCTGATGCCACATAAACCATTTTTGGGATTCTTAGAAAAAGCCCACATTAACCACGATAATTGCAAGAAATACCAATAAAAACATAGAATAAAAGGACACACAAAACTATGCAGATAAATCTTAAGAATATGCAATATATCCAAGAAAATAGACACTTGGAAAGGAAAGGGGGATTTATAGGAATCAAAAATATGAGTTGCACATTTGTCACTATTGAAGTTGCACACGAGTGTGGAATGTGCGACTAACATATTACTGAAGTTGCAACAAACATATTGCAGACGAGTGTTGGTGAAGTGGAAAGCACAAGCCTGGTGTTGGAGGTTGATGGTGATGTGGATACCACTGAGGCATTCGCGTGTAGTGCCTGACTGCTGGGATCGGTGTAGGATGGTCTCATTTTGGAGGTTGTCTGCACGACAGCGGTCATGGCGTCTGTATTGGTGGTAGTTGTAGGTGGATGTGTGGGCTCTAGTGCAGGTGGCATCGGCAACGCGAAAAGTGAAACAAAGGAGGTTGTGAGGCGACAGGTTGTCTCGATGGCCATGGAAGAATAAAAGTTGCAGTTACAGTGGAGGACGGCGCTCGGGTGCATCTGGTGCAGGGTTAGGGCTAGGAGAGAAGTCTGGAAGAGAGGAAGGTGGGTGTACTAGAAAGAGATCAACTCTTGATAGAACAATCGGAGGTGGGAAGGTCATCGGTACGGGAATAAAAATAGACATGGGAGGGAGGTGGAACCTAAAAGAGTGCAGACGGAGAGGTAGGAAGAAACATTTGACGTAAGATGGAAACTTGGTATAAAAATTGAGGTAGTAGAGATTTGAAAGGTTCCTTGCTTGCGTGTTTGAAAGTAGATTTGTTAACCTTGCTTAGCCTGGGTGATCTGATTCGGAAAATCCTACATGGCACGCGTGAACCACTCCACGGGTCAGAAAGTAGGTGTGACTTGTTTTTTTTCCTCCATTTCTTCCTTGTGTCCTTTTTTTTCTGTATGTCTATTTATTTTTTTCTTTGGCAATTTTTTTGTTTCCATTTATATTATTTTCTATAATTTCTTTTTAAAATTGCACAAACATATATTCTAACACACATGAAAAACTATTCTCAAAGGGATGAACTTGTTTCACATATATAAAATTTTCTGTATGCAATGAATGTTTTGTAAATACTAGAGGGTTTGATTTGCTTCCAAATATAAGCAAAATTGTTTTCAGATACATAATTTTTACAACTTGTATATAAATTATACCCATGATTTAAACTGATACTCAAAGCTTTTAAATGTTTTTCAGGTTACCTTTTTTATTGAAGACAAAAATATACACAGTAATGGGCTATACTGTGACCAGCCCCTTATCATGTTCCTCGAGGCCACCCTCGAGTGTGTTTCTAGCATGGGAAATCTCTATAAAGCGCTTGCTGCATCGTACCGTCGACCAAACGTATAAGGTCGAGCGCACTGGGCTGGCCCATTTAGCTGTTCTCATTCGTTTTGGTTTTGGGAACCTTCTAACAGGTTCCTGCTGGCTTTTCCGGTTTGGGGAACCAAAAGGTTTTGTGAACCGGGTTTTTACCCTGTTTTTCTGTTCATATATGTTTTTTTGTTTTTTATTTTTCTGGCTTATTTTTACTACTTTTCCCCTATTTTTTATTTTCCATAATTTTCTTAATTTTAGTCAATTTAAATATAAATGACTAAAAAAATGTTACCATTTTTAAAAATATGTTTGTATTTTCCCAAAAAAATCAATTTTTTGTCCATATTTTATTTCCTAATGAATTCCTCTTCACGTTTTTGTAGAGGAATTTCCTAATGAAAATTTGCAGAATCTTGAAGAAATATCAGAATGTGAAGTGATATTTCTCCAAATTTCTAATAAATTCCTCTTCACATTTTTAAAGGAAATATGCATAATTTTCAAGAAATATCATAATTTATAAAAAAACAGAAACTTCAATTTTTTTTCTTTTTTCAAAAAAATCACTTTTAATATGACTTCACGTTTTTACAATAATGTTCTTTTTTCCAAAAAAATGATCACGCTTTAGAAAATATCTGTATTTTTATAAAATTATTCGGAATTTCAGAATCTATTCGAATTTCTGAAAATATGTTTTATTTTTCCGAAAAAATTAACACTCTGTTTATTTTTGTGTTTTCAGTTTGAGAACCTTTTATGGAAGTCGATTTTTTTTTTGAATTCAAGACTTCCTTTTTCAAATTTAGAATATATTTTAAAAAAATTGAGAACTTTTTTGAATTTGAGTTCAATTTTTATTTCATATTTTTATGTAAATTCATTTATTTATCGTAAAGGTTTTTAGAATTAAATTTTGTATTTTAATGAACAATTTAAAAATTAAAGAACAATTTTTTTGTGAAAGTTCTGGAACATTATTTTATTTTTGAACAATTTTTCACGTTGAATATTGTTTTTCATGTATCAAAATAATTTCGGAAGCGGATTCTTTAAGACTTCCCAATTTGTTTTTTCCATCAAAGTTGTGTGTTGTTTATTTGCAACTGAAGGAAGAAGCCTTGCCTACAACGTGTTCCTTACTGGGCGGCCAACCGGTATGGACTGCATTTAGTAACCTTCCACCGAGTTTGTAAAGGTTCCACCCGATTTTCTATCTCTATTGTTTTTCAATGGTTTTCTTTTTGGTTCTCTAATTTCCGCTTTTCCTTTTCCATTTTGTTGTTTCTTTTTTCTTTTTTATTTTTCGAAATATATGTTATTTTTTTTCAAATACATGTCAAACAATATTCAGACACATGTAAAACATTTTTTAATACATGTAGATTTTTTTTTTTAAATTCACATTGAACATTTTCCGAACACTAGTTGAACATTTTTCAAAAATAGCACGACAATGCGGAAATTTTTGTAAATATCATGAGCATATTTGTCATACACACTGAACATCTTTTATACACACGTTGAACATTTTCAAAAACATCATGAGCATGAGAATATTTTTCTAAATGTCATGAACTTATTTTTCAAATACATGTTCGACATTGTGAAACCATAATTTTTTGTTAAGCTTATATGTATACAAAAGATGATGTCGGTGTATGTTAAAAGGGAAGTGTAGCTATGTTGACACACTTAACACAATCCAAATCTACGCAGCTTTGAAGCATATGTGAACAAGAGTACTCTATGAGCAATGATAGAAAAAACCATAATTTTCGTTAAGCTTATTTGTATACAAAAGATGATGTCGGTGTAGAAGGGAGGTGTAGATACGTTGACACACTTAACAAGGTCCAAATCTACGCAGCTTTGGAGCATACGCGCGGAATAGCCCTAAGCAGGAGGTCAGACCTCCTAGATACCGTGAGTCCAAACTTTTCGGACATGTCCACCTTGTTCTCAAACCTCTCTGGTTTAAAAGCTTCAGGGTCTTCCCAATATCTAGAATCCCTCGATATTGCAAAGACATTAATGTGCACCTTGGTGCCTTTAGGAATGTCATCGCCTAATATTTCACAATCCTCTCTAGCCCCTCAGAGGATGATAACACCCGCAGGATGCAACCTGAGGGTCTCCATGATGACCATCCAAAGGTAGTGGAGTCCACCAAGGTCGGAGTTTGTGATGGCTGCTCGTTCCGGACCTAGCACTTCCTGCACCTCTAGTTGTGCCTTTGCCATGACTTTAGGGTTGTTCATGAGCTCTGGCATTGCCCACTCCAATGTTGTTCCCGTGGTTTCACTAGCAGCTGCAAACATGTCCTGCATATAGAACACAAACAAATAATAGTATTAGTTAGGAGTATAGGACAGAAGAAATTAAGAGAGGAGGAATGGAATAACAGTACTCACAAAGACAGGGCCGGCTCTGGGGGTAAGCCACCTTGGCCTGGGCCAAGGGCCCCGGTCTGGGGGGGGGGGGGCATCATCAGATACATATAAGACTATACATCTATTTGTCTGAAAAAAATGAATTAGTACAGGCCCAGCCAACTACAGGAGAGGAAAAGGCACGACGCCTGGCATACTACATCGATCGATTCGATCGATTGAATCACATCTCGGCATCTGCGTCTGGTCCTGGTCGCCTCGGGGGCTCGTCCGCCTCCGCCTGCTGCTCTCTCTGTCTCTCGAAGACTCGCACGGACGCCCGGCCGGCCGGCCGCCGGCTGCTGCAATCAGGTGCCCCTTTAATCCTTGATTCCGTGATTTTCGTCTTGATTTTCTTGGTACGGTTGATTTTCTTGCTTTCTTGGCGTAAATGTATTTATCTTTTCAGTTTCATCATCTTTCTAGTCGTATTGATCTATTGATTTTTTTGCAGCTTTAGGATTTAGGTGTTACAATGACGAAACCTAAGTCCGGTGCTGCGAAAAGGAAACAAAAAAAATGGGAGAATCAATTCATTGAGTCACAAAAAGGTGCTATAAAAATGTTTTTTCCAGTGCTGAGTACTGTTGATAATCAAAGACGAGAATCTGAACCCGGACAAGATGATGATCATAATTCAAACGATGATCATGAAGTTAACGATCAGTCCTTGGATGACGGTAAGTAACTAACTAGCATCGATTTTTCTAGAAGTAAGTAAGTAACTAACTACAATTTTGTATTTAAATGCAGATATGGATGTTGATCTTAATGAGAATAGTACAGGAGAGGAAAATTTGCAGCCTTCGCCTGATGCTCTGAATGGTGAGGAACAAGATGATTCTCTTTTATCTATATATGATCCTCGAACATGGGATAATCTTGACAATAGCAAAAGGGATATTTTAATTGAAAAGGGGCCGGTGCGAGAATTGGGACTGGAGTTTCCTGAAGATGCCGATGGTAGACATTTTTCATATGATCACTACTCCAGAGAGTTAGCTAACAAAGAGGTTACTGACATAAAGTGGTTGGTTTACTGTAAAGAGTTGGACAAAGTTTTTTGTTTTGCCTGCAAGTTGTTCAAATCAAACCAGTGCAGGTCTTTGCTAGCGTCTCATGGATTAAGCGACTGGAGGCGTATCAGTGGAAGACTCAAAGAACATGAGAGAAGTCTTGAGCATTTAACAAACATGAGCACTTGGAATGATCTAAGGTTGAGGTTAAGAAAAAATCAAACAATTGATGATGAGAGGCAGCGGCAGATTGCAAAGGAAAAAGAGAGGTGGAGGCAGGTTTTGCTAAGAATAATTTCTGCAGTGAAGTTTCTTGCAAAACGTAATTTGGCCTTTCGAGGAACAAATGAGAAGTTGTATCAAGATAATAATGGTAATTTTCTAGGCACGGTTGAAATGATTGCTGAATTTGATCCTGTGATGCAAGAACATATTAGGCGTATTCAAAGTAATGAAATACATCATCATTATCTTGGCCACAATATTCAGAATGAGTTGATTTCACTCCTTGCTAATGCTGTGAAAAAGGTTATCTTACGCACCATCAAGGATGCCAAGTATTTATCTATTCTATTGGACTGTACCCCGATGTCATCCATGAAGAACAAATGACGCTAATTGTGTGTTGTGTCAATATGTCAAGTAACATTCCGAGAGTGGAGGAGTTTTTCCTAGAATTCTTAAAGGTTGATGACACATCAGGATTGGGTCTTTTTAAAGTATTGATGGATACATTAGATTCTCTTGATTTGAATGTCGCAGATGTTAGAGGGCAAGGTTATGACAATGGCTCCAACATGAAGGGAAAAAATCAAGGTGTTCAGTCCCGGTTGCTTGAAGTTAACCCCAAAGCATTATATATGCCATGTGCATGTCATAGTTTGAATCTCACTCTTTGCGATATGGCGAAATCTTGCGAACAAGCTATTTCATTTTTTGGTATTATACAGCGCATATATGTATTGGTTGCACGCTCTACTAAAAGGTGGAAGATTTTGCTTGATAATGTTCCAAATCTGACTCTCAAACCTTTGTCTAATACTCGGTGGGAGAGTCGAATAAAGAGTGTGCAACCTATAAGGTTCCAAACTGCACAAGTAAGATCAGCTTTGAAGGCACTAGAGAAGTCTTCTACCGATGATCCAGCTGCAGTAAGTGATGCTCAATCTTTGTTCAGTGCACTTGGGAAATTTGAGACTTTAGTTGGTATGGTTATTTGGCATGATATTCTATTTTCTGTCAACATGGTTAGCAAAAAGTTACAGGAGAAAATTGTGTGCATCGATGCTACTCTCAAACACATTGAAGGGGTCATTTCATATTTTCAGAAGTACAGAGATGAAGGCTTCTATTCTAGTATTGAGAGCGCCAAAGTTATAGCATCGAGTATGGATGTGGAGCCAAAATTTCGAACAAAACGTCAAAGTAAAAGGAAGAGGCATTTTGATGAAATCAATGATGTAGATGATGATCTACAACTGTCAGCTATTGAATCATTCAGAGTTACTTACTTTCTTGTCATTGTTGACACCGCAATTGCTTCATTGACTAGTCGGTTTAAGCAGTTGAAGGAATTTGAAAATGTGTTTTGTTTCTTATTCAACTCAAATAATCTGAAGTCTTTGGATGATTGTAACCTACGAAAATCTTGCACTAGTTTTGCTAAAGCTTTTACTCATTCAAGTTCGCATGATGTTGATCTTGATGATTTTTTCTCTGAGTTAAAAGTGTTGCAAGTAACTTTACCAGATGATTTGATGTCAGCACCTGAGATTCTTCAGTTTGTTACAGCTGTAGATTGCTATCCAAATGTGTCAGCTGCCTATCGGATCCTCTTGACTGTACCTGTGACTGTAGCCTCGGCTGAAAGAAGTTTCTCTAAATTGAAACTACTGAAGAATTGTTTGAGGCCGACCATGTTACAAGACAGATTGAATGGATTGGCCATGTGCTGTATTGAGAAGGATATCTTGGACAACATTGATCTTGATATTGTCATCAATGATTTTGCTTCTAGAAATGCCCGAAGAAGTTTTTTCGTGAAGAATTGAAGCATTATTGTCTATGAATTAGAATTTGGATCTATTTAAGGTAATCAAACTAGCAGGGAATATTGTTTCTCATATTTAATATTTTGCTACTTTATTAGTCTTCCTTTCATGATATGAAGTCTGCGTGATTATCAATTTTTTATATGTTATACGTCTCAAAATAACAATATATGATTGGATATGCGTACATATATATTACCTATAAGGGCCCTTTTTTCAACTTGGCCAAGGGCCCCGAAAAACATAGAGCCGGCCCTGCACAAAGATGACCACGCCAATTATTTCTGCGGTTAAAGGGAATGTCAACGAGTCCTCCTCCTGCAACCTGAGCAACACATCTAGCAGGTCCTCGTCATCCGTGCTGCTGGGACCGTCGGCTGAATGCCTCGCCCTGCGGTCGTCGATGATGTTGCCGATGATGCGCTGGATCCGGCCGCAGCTCCTCCCCAGCCTGCGCTCGCCGGTGCCCAGCCACCGCACCAGCTTTGTCAACGGGAAGAGGTCAGCAAGGATGAAGCCCCCCAGCAGCGTCGCACTTCCCACTGAACGCGACCCTAGCGATGATGTCGTTCGCCAGCACCGGCAACTTCTCGCTGAGGTTGACGGTGCTACCCGCAGGCGAGGCGGCCAGGGAGCGGACGAGGCCGACCACCTCCTACATCCTGATGGACGCCATGCGCCTCACCTGCGCGGCGCTGAGAAGCTCCACGATGCAGACCTTCTGCATCTGCCGCCAACGGTCGCTGTAGGGAGCCAGCATGATCCCCTGCCCACCGCAGCCGGCGATGTCCAGTGCGCAGGGCCGGCTCCGGGGGTAGGCCACCTTGGCCTGGGCCAAGGGCCCCGGTCTGGGGGGGGGGGGGAATCATCAGATACATATAAGACTATACATCTATTTGGCTGAAAAAAAATGAATCAGTACAGGCCCAACCCAACTACGGGATAGGAAAAGGCACCACGCCTAGCATACTACATCGATCGATTGAATCGCATCTCGGCATCTGCGTCTGGTCCTGGTCACCTCGGGGGCTCGTCCGCCTCCGCCTGCTGCTCTGTCTGTCTCTCGAAGACTCGCACGGACGCCCAGCCGGCCGGCCGCCGGCTGCTGCAATCAGGTGGCCCTTTAATCCTTGATTCCGTGATTCCCGTCTTGATTTTCTTGGTACGGTTGATTTTCTTGCTTTCTTGGCGTAAACGTATTTATCTTTTCAGTTTCATCATCTTTCTAGTTGTATTGATCTATTGAGTTTTTTGCAGCTTTAGGATTTAGGTGTTACAATGACGAAACCTAAGTCCGGTGCTACGAAAAGGAAACAAAAAAACTAGAGAATCAATTCATTGAGTCACAAAAAGGTGCTATAAAAATGTTTTTTCCAGTGCTGAGTACTGTTGATAATCAAAGACGAGAATCTGAACCCGGACAAGATGATGATCATAATTCAAACGATGATCATGAAGTTAATGATCAGTCCTTGGATGACGGTAAGTAACTAACTAGCGTCGATTTTTGTAGAATTAAGTAAGTAACTAACTACAATTTTGTATTTAAATGCAGATATTGATATTGATCTTAATGAGAACAGTACAGGAGAGGAAAATTTGCAGCCTTCGCCTGATGCTCAGAATGGTGAGGAACAAGATGATTCTCTTTTATCTACATATGATCCTCGAACATGGGATAATCTTGACAATAGCAAAAGGGATATCTTAATTGAAAAGGGGCCGGTGAGAGAATTGGGACTGGAGTTTCCTGAAGATGCTGATGGTAGACATTTTTCATATGATCACTACTCCAGAGAGTTAGCTAACAAAGAGGTTACTGACAGAAAGTGGTTGATTTACTGTAAAGAGTTGGACAAAGTTTTTTGTTTTGCCTGCAAGTTGTTCAAATCAAACCAGTGCAGGTCTTTGCTAGCGTCTCATGGATTAAGCGACTGGAGGCGTATCAGTGGAAGACTCAAAGAACATGAGAGAAGTCTTGAGCATTTAACAAACATGAGGACATGGAATGATCTAAGGTTGAGGTTAAGAAAAAATCAAACAATTGATGATGAGATGCAACGGCAGATTGCAAAGGAAAAAGAGAGGTGGAGGCAGGTTTTGCTAAGAATAATTTCTGCAGTGAAGTTTCTTGCAAAACATAATTTGGCCTTCCGAGGAGCAAATGAGAAGCTGTATCAAGATAATAATGGTAATTTTCTAGGCACGGTTGAAATGATTGCTGAATTTGATCCTGTGATGCAAGAACATATTAGGCGTATTCAAAGTAATGAAATACATCATCATTATCTTGGCCACAATATTCAGAATGAGTTGATTTCACACCTTGCTAATGCTGTGAAAAAGGTTATCTTACGCACCATCAAGGATGCCAAGTATTTCTCTATTATATTGGACTGTACCCCGGATGTGAGCCATGAAGAACAAATGACGCTAATTGTGCGTTGTGTCAATATGTCAAGTAACATTCCGAGAGTGGAGGAGTTTTTCCTAGAATTCTTAAAGGTTGATGACACATCAGGATTGGGTCTTTTTAAAGTATTGATGGATACATTAGATTCTTTTGATTTGAATGTCGCAGATGTTAGAGGGCAAGGTTATGACAATGGCTCCAACATGAAGTGAAAAAATCAAGGTGTTCAGTCTCGGTTGCTTGAAGTTAACCCCAAAGCACTATATATGCCATGTGCATGTCATAGTTTGAATCTCACTCTTTGCGATATGGCGAAATCTTGCGAACAAGCTATTTCATTTTTTGGTATTATACAACGCATATATGTACTGTTTGCACGCTCTACTAAAAGGTGGAAGATTTTGCTTGATAATGTTACAAATCTGACTCTCAAACCTTTGTCTAATACTCGGTGGGAGAGTCGAATACAGAGTGTGCAACCTATAAGGTTCCAAACTGCACAAGTAAGATCAACTTTGAAGGCACTAGAGAAGTCTTCTACCGATGATCCAGCTGCAGTAAGTGATGCTCAATCTTTGCTCAGTGCACTTGGGAAATTTGAGACTTTAGTTGGTATGGTTATTTGGCATGATATTCTATTTCCTGTCAACATGGTTAGCAAAAAGTTATAGGAGAAAATTGTGTGCATCGATGCTACTCTCAAACACATTGAAGGGGTCATTTCATATTTTCAGAAGTACAGAGATGAAGGCTTCTATTCTAGTATTGAGAGTGCCAAAGTTATAGCATCGAGTATGGATGTGGAGCCAAAATTTCGAACAAAACGTCAAAGTAAAAGGAAGAGGCATTTTGATGAAATCAATGATGTAGATGATGATCTACAACTGTCAGCTATTGAATCATTCAGAGTTACTTACTTTCTTGTCATTGTTGACACCGCAATTGCTTCATTGACTAGTCGGTTTAAGAAGCTGAAGGAATTTGAAAATGTGTTTTGTTTCTTATTCAACTCAAATAATCCGAAGTCTTTGGATGATAGTAACCTATGAAAATCTTGCACTAGTTTTGCTAAAGCTTTTACTCATAAAAGTTCGCATGATGTTGATCTTGATGATTTTTTCTCTGAGTTAAAAGTGTTGCAACTAACTCTACCAGATGATTTGATGTTAGCACCTGAGATTCTTCAGTTTGTTATAGGCTTACAGCTATAGATTGCTATCCAAATGTGTCAGTTGCCTATCGGATCCTCTTGACTGTACCTGTGACTGTAGCCTCGGCTGAAAGAAGTTTCTCTAAATTGAAACTACTGAAGAATTGTTTGAGGTCGACCATGTTACAAGACAGATTGAATGGATTGGCCATGTGCTATATTGAGAAGGATATCTCGGACAACATTGATCTTGATATTGTCATCAATGATTTTGCTTCTAGAAATGCCCGAAGAAGTTTTTTCGTGAAGAATTGAAGCATTATTGTCTATGAATTAGAATTTGGATCTATTTAAGGTAATCAAACTAGCAGGGAATATTGTTTCTCATATTTAATATTTTGCTACTTTATTAGTCTTCCTTTCATGATATGAAGTCTGCATGATTATCATTTTTTTATATGTTATACGTCTCAGAATAACAAAATATGATTGGATATGCGTACATATATATTACCTATAAGGGCCCTTTTTTCAACTTGGCCAAGGGCCCCGAAAAACATAGAGCCGGCCCTGCCAGTGCGACGCCGCTTCCCCGGTCGGCGAAGGTAGGGTCGTTGGTCTTCATGACCAGCGCTGCCGCCTCGGCGCTGGAGAGTGGAGACCGCCACGGTGGGGACCTCGCCGAACTTGAGGTACATGAGCGGGCCGTGCCGGCGAGACAGCTCCGCCAGGGTTCGGTGCGGGAGCTGGCCGACGAGGTGGTGGAGGCTGCCGATGATCGGAAGGGTCCATGGCCCGGGAGGCAACCTCTTCTTGGTTTTGGTTTTGTCGGCGTAAGAGCTAAGAAACCAAAGGACTAGAACCGTTGCTACGGTAACAAAGCACAAACTCAGAGCATCTCCAACAGGTGCACAAAATTTCCGCGCCCTAAAATAGTTTTAGCGCGTCACTGTAGCACTTTTAGTGCGTCGGACCCAACATTTGTTTAACAGAAGCCCAAAAGCGCGCGTCCAAAAAGAATACAGTGTAAATTGTGAAGCGCCCAATCCGGAGCCCAAAATATGCTGCGCACGATAGCATTTTTCAACACGCGCCAAAAACTTTTAGCGCTACAACTTCTGCCGGAGCTGTTCGGCGTCTAAAAAAAATGATTTTTTAGTGCGCAGAGCTCTTTTTAAGCGCCTGTTGGAGATGCTCTAAGAAAATCTCCATGACGGGAAGGTTAATTAGCAAGTGGTCGGTGTTTTAGCTCCTGCTGGCTTTGAGCCTAACAACCAACTTTATAGCATACTGCATACGGCCAACGCAACTAGATTAACTGGAAGTAATTCGGCGTCAACGGATGCTATGGCGTGGTTGGCGATCAGATTGATTCGGGGAGTTAACTTGCAGCTGTTGAGTTGATCTCCTTGCTGATCGTGAAAACAAATATACTGAAAAGAAACATATTAACGTGTTAACACGAATGCGAATCAACCTGTGGTTGAGTTGGTTAGGTGGACAGTGGTATCCCTATCCCACCAGGGTTCAAATCCTGGTGCTCGCATTATTCCTGGATTTATTTCAGGATTTTCGGCGATGCGCTTGCAGTGGGAGGAGACGTTCCTGTCGACGACGAGGCGACTACGGTGGCTTCGTAAATCTCAAGATGATATGCCGGCTCAGTCTCTCAGAGGTGCTCATAGGGGTAGGGTGTGCGTGTGTGCGTTTATAGGGATGAGTGTATGCGCGTGTATATGAGCGCTTGTGTCTGTACTGATGCTCAAAAAAAAAAACGTGTTAACACGAACTTCCGCTCAATAGGTACTCTCTTCATTACTAAGTCGAGACATCGAGGTCCCCATATTTTATTTTGACCCTCTCCACTAATCTCAATGTCAATGCACATGATACATTCCCGCAAAACACAAAATGATACATGAATGGGTCGCGACAAGTACTTCACTTGTTGGTGCAAGTGCAAACAAAGAAGCTATATGCAGCAATGGACAAATAATGTTTTCACTAAACTTGGTTGCTTAAGCAAATGGAAGGGCGTGTTTAAGTAGATCTATTCAACTAGCAAGTGGCCTGCGCGCATGTCATCTAATTGTTAATATCCACATTTCATCCAGCTTACATCAAACATAGAATGTTTTTAGCTATTTTGTTTTTCTTCCCCTTTTCACCTTTATTATTCCCTCTTATTATCTTGGTTTCCTCGAAAGCAGCTAAACGGCTCCCGACTCATCTGCACCTGCACATAACCAGTAAAATAAAAAAGAAATACTAGAAAATTC
This sequence comes from Triticum timopheevii, assembly GCA_963921465.1. Lineage (NCBI taxonomy): Eukaryota > Viridiplantae > Streptophyta > Magnoliopsida > Poales > Poaceae > Triticum > Triticum timopheevii. The sequence continues at coordinate 577,521,667 of OY997270.1, read as the reverse complement.
AATAAACTCTTTTTTTTTGCAGGGAAGATGCTTTAGTATGTGAGGTCCGTGTCAAATTTTAGCTCATTTGGACATTTGAGCAGGTCTCAGCAAAACCCTAACTTTTTTTTGGCTGAGAGCTACTCAGATGTCCAAAAATGCACTGGAATTTGGTACGGACCACATGCACTAAAATATCTTCCATGCTTAAAAATTTCAGAAATTTTTGAATTTTTTGTATCTTTTTTTTATTTTGTTCACCGAGATCTGATAAGCTCGGGAGCCGAAATGGATATTCGTGTTTTCTCACCTTTTTTACTATATTTATTTTTCTAGGAAGTATGTAAATGTAGTTGTGTGCGACTCAGTGGACATGCAACTACAGTTGTGCACAACAAATGGACATGTAGTTGGGCACATCAGGCAGGCGTACAACTGTAATTGCGCGCAGTTGCATATGGTTGGTGGACATGCAGGTGCACATAGCTGATGATCATGCAATTGCGGTTACGTGTGACCAGTTAACATGCAGTTGCAAACAGCCGGCTAGCATGCAGCCACAGTCGCGCACATGTAAGTCGGCGTGACAGTTCAGGTGTTGTTACCCGCGGTGTTAAGTTCCCAACCCTAGCCGCCGCCGCAGCTAAAGTCTTCTCCATGCCATTACCCCGGTCCCGCTCCTCTTCCACGTATTGTGGCCTCGGCGCGGCAAGAAGAGTGGAGATCCGTCTATTTCAATTTTCTTTTTCTTAGATTTTGTTTTTCTAGCGACATCGGTATGGAGGCGGCAACGATGCGTGTTGGCACAAAGTATCTCTAGTCAATCCTTACCTCGACAACGTCCGATCTGGTGCAGACAAAGGGCATGTGAGAATTTGTGTATCAGATTTGTTGGCTCTGTTTGGATCTTGGCAGTTGGTGATGTGACTTGAGACGACTTTGACTTATAGGGAGTAGTTGGTATGTTTAAAGGGATGGTCCATTAATTAAAGATTATGCGAAGCACACGACTACGCCTATTTATGGTGTGTATAGAAACCCTTGAATTAACCCGGTGATGAAGTCACTACGACGAGAGTTGCAAATAAGGATGTTCATGCACTAAACCACGGTGCGCAAGTACAGATGTACTGATGTATCACATGTCTTCGAAGTCATCAACACAAAACTATAATTAACAAAAACGCTTATGTGGCCACTTTGTAAAGATTTCGCAAAAAAAAAAAATGTCCGCTTTGGTAAAGATTACACAGGGCAAGAAAAATAAGACATGGATCAATTGCATCTGGCCGATCGGACGTAGAGGTTGTTGCGCCGGTAGTTGGCGTAGACGAAGGAGACGTTGCCGTTCTGCGGGATGGAGTGGCCGTTGTTGAGGAGGCAGACGCCGGAGCCGATGCGCCGGAGCAGCTTGGGGTCGACGGGGATGAGGGAGCGGAAGTTGCCGCACCGCAGGTGGATCTTCGACATGGAGCAGGGCCTGCCGGTGCGCCCGTCGCCGCTGCACTGGTTCACCACCTCCACCCTGTACCTCGCCGAGAGGTCCCTCTGAGGCTCGCCGAGGCTCTGCCATATGACGAGATCCTTCCGGACGTTGCACCGGCCGGCAGCGGCGGAGAGGGTCGAGGCCGCCATCAGGATGACGGTGGCCATGAGCATGGTGATGGAGCCGGCAATCGACGTCGTCATGCCGATGAGCTGTTCGTTAGCGCGCCGGCAGATCTAGAGTTCAGGAGGAGAAAGGCCAGAGGTAGCAAACCATGCACGAACGATTGTTGGACTACGCGGTCCGGCTGGAATTATATATGCATGCATGGCAGACGTATATCTGGAAAGTTTGAAAAAATAACTTGGAAAGAAAATTAATTTGGAATTGTGATCAACATTGTGGGATGCATCTTTGGATATATGACAGCTTAAGGGTATCACCAACGTGGACCCCTAAACCTTCCGCATAAGTCCGGACCACACGGTGTGACCGTGTTGTGCCGTCCAAGATGGCATGTCTCGGCCCGCTTGGCGGTTCGGACACACACTTTTCCGCAAACCGAAGACAAACTAGGGGGCCTTTGCGGGTGTCCGGACCACTGCCACAACCGCGTTGACTGCCCCGGCCCACCAAAAACAAGGGGGCGGGGTTCTCAAGAAAGTTCGACCAGGCGGTGGATGAGTTGTGGGGCAAGAGCGACAACGAGGAGGACATCGCCGACTCCGCCCCGGCCATGCCCCGCTGGTACGACCACGAATCCGGCACACGTCCGCGGGCACTGCCGATAGCGAGGAAGAATACTACATGGTAGTTTGGCGCCGCCCGGGGTCTCAAGAAGGCCACCGCTCTTCCCCTTCCTTTGAAACCAAGCTTGGTGGGTTGAACAACGTCGGCCGATTAGCCGCTTGGTGGCAACGTAGGGGCAGACATCTTCACTTCCCGGGGCTCCGGGGGCAGAGGTTACGGAAGCAGAGTCGAAGATCACCGAGGCGAAACTAAAGAAAGCAAAGGCAATAGTTGGAGCTTCAGTTCTCGGGGCTCATGTCCGGACATGGGGACAGGTGCTGGCGGTCATTTAGATTATGTTTAGAGTAGGGTTTAGTCCGGTTTATATGAAAAATGTAATGGATTTCGTCAGGTTTATATGAAAAATGTAATGGATTTCATCAGGTTTATATGAAAAATATCCGAAATGTAATGAATTTCTTTTGGTTGATATGAAATCCCTCGTGTTTGCAGGAATTTCATCCGATTAGTTCAAACAGTGCTTAAGGTAGTACAAAGAACACCAGAAGTAAAATCACATCTAGGTCCGTATACCACCTAGCGACGACTACTATCACTGGAGCTAGCCGAAGGTGTGCCGCCGTCTTCGTCTCTCATTGGAGCCGGGCAAACCTAGTTGTAGCAGACAGTTGGGAAGTCATCGTGCTAAAGCCACATATGATCAGTGCACCAGAACAACTTCTATATTTAAATAACTAGCCCCCACTAACCTATTTCTCTCAACATGCAAGCATGGCACCTCATCAAACAATATGCATGACAAAAGGCACACCACAACATGTAATCATGCATAGAAAAATGTTCATCTCAACATGCAACACATGCATGAGATATCTAATACCTATTTTACGACTATAATTAATCTAACACAATAAACATATGCATTTACAGTATTAAGTTTCATATTATTACTCTTAATGTTTATCTTGCATATACAATCAAATATCAATGAAATATATTGCAAAATATTCCTGCAACAGTGTGCGAGTTATCATCTAGTTAGTTATTAGTTATATCTTAAATAGCTAGCCCGCATGTCGGAGTAATGGGCCACGGGTAGGCTCACCCGAGCCCCAAGATTTACCAAGACTCTGGGCCAGCTCCGCCTAGCTGGGCCCCAAGCCGAAACTCCGCCCTCTGGGGCCGGCTGGCTCAGTGGCCGGCTGCCAGAGGGCGTGTAACCCAAGACTACAGCGCTCCGGGCGGCCGGCTCCTGGCGGCCGCCTTCCTAAGAGGGCGGCAACGGGCAGGCGGCCATCTCACAACTACGGGCGGCCGAGCTCCCTTCAAAAGTACAAGGCAAGGTATGGCTACAGTGAAGCACATCGCCTCCCACGCTCGAGACGGGCGTGGCTACAGTGCTCCGTACAGACGAAGATCCCCGCACGATGGAGCACTGTGCCATATCTACCCTGACGTTGCTCCGGTCAGGCGGAGTCCTGTTCCCCATGATGGCCTGTCGGTACGGCCCGCCGGAGGCGGGCCCTATCTGGCAGCGACCCCAAGGAAGACGGCGGAAGCTCGACCAAGCAGATTCAAGAGGAGCCGGCCTCCAGCAGGCGACCGTCCCTTATCCCGAGACATGCACGCCATTAAACTGATGGGACCAGGTGTGGCTACAGTGACCTCCCGCCAGGCGGCGGGACTGTAGCCACGCAAAGGTGACCAAGCTCTCGTCACCAACGACACGGCTACAGTAAGCAGCCACCAACCAGTCGGCGGGGCCTGCCAAGCGGCGGGCCCCAGCGGTTGGCGGAGAAGCCGAAGGCTGGAGACACTGACAGCCAGGGCCAGCAGCCGGCCAGATTACCATTGTACCCCTGGGGGGTAGGCCTATATAAACCCCCAGACCATCCATGCAAAGGGTTCGGCCCCATTAGAACTAGCCACCCATTAGAGCAGGAAGAGGGCTAAGCCTTGCCTCCTACTGCCTCTAGCATACAACTCAAGGAGCACCATTGTATCACTTGTGCCTTAGTGATCATGCGGAGACCCTGCAGAGCAGGACTAGGGGTGTTATCTCCTAGGAGAGCCCCGAACCTGGGTAAAGTCCGCCGGCGTTCGTGTCTACGCCTTATCCCGCTTCCAGGCACCGGCGATGTTCTACTCGCTCCCACCATGATAAGCCATCCATTGGCATATGTCGCACCCAACCCCTGACATTTGGCGCCCACCGTGGGGCGAGGTGCACCCTCTCCCGGAGATCTGCTCTGGATGGGAACCTTGTTCCTTCCTAGCGAGCGAAGCCATCCCAGCACGCCCGACGGCGTCAGCCTCGACGCGCTGCATGGCACGGAGATCGCCTACGCGGAGAGTTGCCTCACTGACCTCGTCGGCGAGATCGACCTCTCCGACGAGCCGGCCTCTGACGCGGGCACAAGCTGCCCCGAGAGCCGCCTCGTCAGCCTCCTCGACCAGCTCCATGTCACCAGCGAGCCCGCTGTGGACCTGGAGTCCGTCGGCTCGACCGATCCGATGATCGTCGACTCCGACACGGCGTCGCTCGACGCATTTCCCACCGACGTGGTGGTCTACGATGAGCCGCCTCCTCGCGAGTACAGCGGCGGGAGCACCGTCACAGAGGTGCTCGTCATCAACAACGAGGAACACTCGGACGGGCATGCTCAAGATCCCCTCGAGGGCACCCTACGTGACCTCACGGCGCCCATTCCCGAGGACGCGGATGCTAAGGTGCTGGAGGCACGCCGCCTTCAGCTCATCGAGAGCGCTTCCGCTTGGCCAGCATGCGCCGGCTATCAGACGCCTATCGGTGCGAGATGGACCGGGCCGTAGGCGGCACGCCGGCTCCTGGCGGGCCCAGCCGCCTTGGCACCGTTCGGCAACGTGGCGCGACCATCGCCACCATGTTCGGGGTGGAGCGCCCCGTCTACGCCATGCTGCAGAAAACATCTGGGCCGTCCAGGCGGTGACGGATGAGCTGAACAAGTACAACAGCGACGAACTCCGCCACATGACGGAACGAGTCCAGCAGCTCCTGGACGCGACAGCCGCGCCGCACGAGGCCGCCTGCCGCGCTGATGACCCAGTCGGACGAAACAACGAGCCGCCCCCACGCTGAGACCATGGGGCGACCTCCCGGACGCCAACTGGCGGCGCCCACGGAGGAAAGGGCAATGAGCCGGCTGTTGTTGGGGAACGTTGCAGAAAATAAAAATTTTCCTACGGTTTCACCAAGATCCATCTATGAGTTCATCTAAGCAACGAGTGATAGGAGTGCATCTACACACCGTTGTAGATCGCGAGCGGAAGCGTTCAAGAGAGTGGGGATGATGGAGTCGTACTCGTCGTGATCCAAATCACCGATGACCAAGTGCCGAACGGACAGCACCTCCGCATTCAACACACGTACGGAGCGGATGACGTCTCCTCCTTCTTGATCCAGCAAGGGGGAAGGAGAGGTTGATGAAGATCCAGCAGCACGACGGCGTGGTGGTGGATGCAGCAGAGTTCCGGCAAGGCTTCGCCAAGCAACTACGGGAGGAGGAGGTGTAGCAAGGGGAGAGGGAGGCGCCAAAACTTCAGCGGTGGCTGCCCTCCCTCCCCCCTCCTTTATATAGGCCCCCAGGGGGAGGGGGGGCGCCGGCCCTAGAGATGGGATCTCTAGGGGGCGGCGGCCAAGGGGGGTGGAGTGCCCCCCAAGGCAAGTGGAGGCGCCCCCTCCCCTAGGGTTCCCAACCCTAGGCGCAGAGGGGGGGCCCAAGGGGGGCGCACCAGCCCACCAGGGGCTGGTTCCCCTCCCACTTCAGCCCATGGGGCCCTCCGGGATAGGTGGCCCCACCCGGTGGACCCCCGGGACACTTCCGGTGGTCCGGTACAATACCGGTGACCCTCGAAACTTTCCCGGTGGCCGAAACTACACTTCCTATATATAATTCTTTACCTCCAGACAATTCCGGAACTCCTCGTGATGTCCGGGATCTCATCCGGGACTCCGAACAACTTTCGGTTTGCTGCATACTCATATTCATACAACCCTTGCGTCACCGAACCTTAAGTGTGTAGACCCTACAGGTTCGGGAGACACGCAGACATGACCGAGACGGCTCTCCGATCAATAACCAACAGTGGGATCTGGATACCCATGTTGGCTCCCACATGCTCCTCGATGATCTCATCGGATGAACCATGATGTCGAGGATTCAATCAACCTCGTATACAATTCCCTTTGTCAAACGGTACGTTACTTGCCCGAGACTCGATCGTCGGTATCCCAATACCTCGTTCAGTCTCGTTACCGGCAAGTCACTTTACTCGTGCCGTAATGCATGATCCCGTGACCAGACACTTGGTCACTTTGAGCTCATTATGATGATGCATTACCGAGTGGGCCCAGAGATACCTCTCCGTCATACGGAGTGACAAATCCCAGTCTCGATCCGTGTCAACCCAACAGACACTTTCGAAGATACCTGTAGTGCACCTTTATAGTCACCCAATTACGTTGTGACGTTTGGTACACCCAAAGCACTCCTACGGTATCCGGGAGTTACACGATCTCATGGTCTAAGGAAAAGATACTTGACATTGGAAAAGCTCTAGCAAAACGAACTACACGATCTTGTGCTATGCTTAGGATTGGGTCTTGTCCATCACATCATTCTCCTAATGATGTGATCCCATTATCAACGACATCTAATGTCCATAGTCAGGAAACCATGACTATCTGTTGATCAACGAGCTAGTCAACTAGAGGCTTACTAGGGACATATTATGGTCTATGTATTCACACGTGTATTACAATTTCCGGATAATACAATTATAGCAGGAATAAAGACAATGATCATGAACAAGGAAATATAATAATAATCCTTTTATTATTGTCTCTAGGACATATTTCCAACAGTCTCCCACTTGCACTAGAGTCAATAATCTAGTTACATTGTGATGAATCGAACACCCATAGAGTTCTGGTGTTGATCATGTTTTGCTCGCAAAAGAGGTTTAGTCAATGGATCTGCGACATTCAGATCCGTATGTACTTTGCAAATATCTATGTCTCCATCTTGAACATTTTCACGGATGGAGTTGAAACGACGCTTGATGTGCCTGGTCTTCTTGTGAAACTTGGGCTCCTTGGCAAGGGCAATAGCTCTAGTGTTGTCACAGAAGAGTTTGATCGGCCCCGACGCATTGGGTATGAATCCTAGGTCGGTGATGAACTCCTTCACCCAAATTGCTTCATGCGCTGCCTCCGAGGCTGCCATGTACTCCGCTTCACATGTAGATCCCGCCAAGACACTCTGCTTGCAGCTGCACCAGCTTACTGCTCCATCATTCAACATATACACGTATCCGGTTTGTGACTTGGAGTCATCCAGATCTGTGTCGAAGCTAGCGTCGATGTAACCCTTTACGATGAGCTCTTTGTCACCTCCATAAACGAGAAACATGTCCTTTGTCCTTTTCAGGTACTTCAGGATATTCTTGACCGCTGTCCAGTGTTCCTTGCCGGGATTACTTTGGTACCTTCCTACAAAACTTATGGCAAGGTTTACATCAGGTTTGGTACACAGCATGGCATACATAATAGATCCTATTGCTGAAGCATAGGGGATGACACTCATCTCTTCTTTATCTTTTGCCGTGGTCGGGCATTGAGCCGAGCTCAATCTCACACCTTGCAATACAGGCAAGAACCCTTTCTTGGACTGATCCATTTTGAACTTCTTCAAAATCTTATCAAGGTATGTGCTTTGTGAAAGACCTATGAGGCGTCTCGATCTATCCCTATAGATCTTGATGCCTAATATGTAAGCAGCTTCTCCAAGGTACTTCATTGAAAAACACTTATTCAAGTAGGCCTTAATGCTGTCCAAAAGTTCTATATCATTTCCCATCAAGAGTATGTCATCTACATATAATATGAGAAATGCTACAGAGCTCCCACTCACTTTCTTGTAAACGCAGGCTTCTCCATAAGTCTGCATAAACCCAAACGCTTTGATCATCTCATCAAAGCGAATGTTCCAACTCCGAGATGCTTGCACCAGCCCATAAATGGATCGCTGGAGCCTGCATACCTTGTTAGCATTCTTAGGATCGACAAAACCCTCCGGCTACATCATATACAGTTCTTCCTTAAGATGTCCGTTAAGGAATGCCGTTTTGACGTCCATCTGCCATATCTCATAATCATAGTATGCGGCAATTGCTAACATGATTCGGACGGACTTCAGCTTAGCTACGGAGAGAAAGTCTCATCGTAGTCAACCCCTTGAACTTACCGATAACCCTTAGCGACAAGTCGAGCTTTATAGATGGTAATATTACCATCCGCGTCCGTCTTCTTCTTAAAGATCCATTTGTTTTCTATCGCTCGCCGATCATCGGGCAAGTCTGTCAAAGTCCATACTTTGTTTTCATATGGATTTTATCTCGGATTGCATGGCTTCAAGCCATTTGTTGGAATCTGAACCTGCCATCGCTTCTTCATAGTTCGAAGGTTCACCGTTGTCTAACAACATGATTTCCAGGACAGGGTTGCCATACCACTCTGGTGTGGAACGTGTCCTTGTGGACCTACGAAGTTCAGTAGCAACTTGATCCGAAGTACCTTGATCATCATCATTAATTTCCTCTCCAGTCGGCGTAGGCACCATAGGAACATTTTCCTGAGCTGCACTACTTTCTGGTTCAAGAGGTAGTACTTCATCGAGTTCTACTTTCCTCCCACTTACTCCTTTCGAGAGAAACTCTTTTTCCAGAAAGGATCCGTTCTTGGCAATAAAGATCTTGCCCTCAGATCTTAAGTAGAAGGTATACCCAATGGTTTCCTTAGGGTATCCTATGAAGACGCATTTTTCTGACTTGGGTTCGAGCTTTTCAGGTTGTAGTTTCTTGACATAAGCATCGCATCCCCAAACTTTTAGAAACGACAGCTTAGGTTTCTTCCCAAACCATAATTCATACGGTGTCATCTCAACGGATTTAGACGGTGCCCTATTTAAAGTGAATGTAGCTGTCTCTAGAGCGTATCCCCAAAATGATAGCGGTAAATCGGTAAGAGACATCATATATCGCACCATATCCAATAGAGTGCGATTACGACGTTCGGACACACCGTTACGCTGAGGTGTTCCAGGCGGCGTGAGTTGTGAAACGATTCCACATTTCCTTAAGTGTGTACCAAATTCATGACTTAAATATTCTCCTCCACGATCTGATCGTAGGAACTTTATCTTTTGGTCACGTTGATTCTCTACCTCATTATGAAATTCCTTGAACTTTTCAAAGGTCTCAGACTTGTGTTTCATCAAGTAGACATACCCATATCTACTCAAGTCATCAGTGAGAGTGAGAACATAATGATATCCTCCACGAGCCTCAACGCTCATTGGACCGCACACATCGGTATGTATGATTTCCAATAAGTTGGTTGCTCGCTCCATTGTTTCGGAGAACGGAGTCTTGGTCATTTTGCCCATGAGGCATGGTTCGCATGTGTGAAATGATTCATAATTGAGATACTCTAAAAGTCCATCAGCATGGAGCTTCTTCATGCGCTTGACACCAATGTGACCAAGGCGGCAGTACCACACGTATGTGGGACTATCATTATCAACTTTACATCTTTTGGTATTCACACTATGAATATGTGTAACATTACGTTCGAGATTCATTAAGAATAAACCATTGACCATCGGGGCATGACCATAAAACATATCTCTCATATGAATAGAACAACCATTATTCTCGGATTTAAATGAGTAGCCATCTCGTATCAAACGAGATCCAGATACAATGTTCATGCTCAAACATGGCACTAAATAACAATTATTGAGGTTTAAAACTAATCCCGTAGGTAAATGTAGAGGTAGCGTGCCGACGGCGATCACATCGACCTTGGAACCATTCCCGACGCGCATCGTCACCTCGTCCTTCGCTAGTCTCCGCTTATTCCGCAGCTCCTGCTGTGAGTTACAAATATGAGCAACGGCACCGGTATCAAATACCCAGGAGTTACTACGAGTACTGGTAAGGTACACATCAATTACATGTATATCAAATATACCTTTACAGTTGCCGTCCTTCTTGTCCGCTAAGTATTTGAGGCAGTTCCGCTTCCAGTGACCCTTCCCTTTGCAATAAAAGCACTCAGTCTCAGGCTTGGGTCCATTCTTTGACTTCTTCCCGGCAACTGGCTTACCGGGCGCGGCAACATCCTTGCCATCCTTCTTGAAGTTCTTCTTGCCCTTGCCCTTCTTGAACTTGGTGGTTTTATTGACCATCAACACTTGATGTTCTTTCTTGATTTCTACCTCTGCTGACTTCAGCATTGAAAATACTTTAGGAATAGTTTTCACCATCCCCTGCATATTTTAGTTCATCACAAAGCTCTTGTAGCTCGGTGGGAGCGACTGAAGGATTCTGTCAATGACCACCTCGTCCGGGAGGTTAATGTCCAGCTGGGACAGGCGGTTGTGCAACCTAGACATTTTGAGTATGTGCTCACTGACAGAACTATTTTCCTCCATCTTACAACTATAGAACTTGTCGGAGACTTCATATCTCTCGACCCGGGCATGAGCTTGGAAAACCATTTTCAGCTCCTCGAACATCTCATATGCTCCGTGTTGCTCAAAACGCTTTTGGAGCCCCGGTTCTAAGCTGTAAAGCATGCCGCACTGAACGAGGGAGTAATCATCAGCACGTGACTGCCAAGCGTTCATAAAGTCTTGGTTCTCTGGGATGGGTGCTTCACCTAGCGGTCCTTCTAGGACATATGCTTTCTTGGCAGCTATGAGGATGATCCTCAGGTTCCGGACCCAGTCTGTATAGTTGTTGTCATCATCTTTCAGCTTGGTTTTCTCTAGGAACGCGTTGAAGTTGATGTTGACATGAGCGTTGGCCATTTGATCTACAAGACATATTTGCAAAGGTTTTAGACTAAGTTCATGATAATTAAGTTCATCTAATCAAATTATTTAATGAACTCCCACTCAGATTAGACATCCCTCTAGTCATCTAAGTGTTACACGATCCGAGTCGACTAGGCCGTGTCCGATCATCACGTGAGACGGACTAGTCATCATCGGTGAACATCTCCATGTTGATCGTATCTTCCATACGACTCATGTTCGACCTTTCGGTCTCTATGTTCCGAGGCCATGTCTGTACATGCTAGGCTCGTCAAGTTAACCCTAAGTGTTTTTGCATGTGTAAAACTGTCTTACACCCGTTGTATGTGAACATAAGAATCTATCACACCCGATCATCACGTGGTGCTTCGAAACGACGAACTTTAGCAACGGCGCACAGTTAGGGGGAACACTTTCTTGAAATTATTATAAGGGGTCATCTTATTTACTACCGTCATTCTAAGTAAACAAGATGCATAAACATAATAAACATCACATGCAATTATATAATAGTGACATGATATGGCCAATATCATATAGCTCCTTTGATCTCCATCTTCGGGGCTCCATGATCATCTTCGTCATCGGCATGACACCATGATCTCCATCATCGTGTCTTCATGAAGTTGGCACGCCAACGACTACTTCTACTTCTATGGCTAACGCGTTTAGCAATAAAGTAAAGTAATTTACATGGCGTTCTTCAATGACACGCAGGTCATACAAAAATAAAGACAACTCCTATGGCTCCTGTCGGTTGTCATACTCATCGACATGCAAGTCGTGATTCCTATTACAAGAACATGATTTCATACATCACAATATATCATTCATCATTCATAACAACTTTTGGCCATATCATATCACAAGACAATTGCTGCAAAAACAAGTTAGACGTCCTCTAATTGTTGTTGCATCTTTTACGTGGCTGCAATTGGGTTCTAGCAAGAACGTTTTCTTACCTACGAATAACCACAACGTGATTTTGTCAACTTCTATTTACCCTCCATAAGGACCCTTTTCATCGAATCTGCTCCAACTAAAGTGGGAGAGACAGACACCCGCTAGCCACCTTATGCAACTAGTGCATGTCAGTCGGTGGAACCTGTCTCACATAAGCGTACGTGTAAGGTCGGTCCGGGCCGCTTCATCCCACAATACCGCTGAAGCAAAATAAGACTAGTAGCGGCAAGCAAGTTGACCAGATCTACGCCCACAACTGATTTGTGTTCTACTCGTGCAATAGAGAACTACGCATAGACCTGGCTCATGATGCCACTGTTGGGGAACGTTGCAGAAAATAAAAAATTTCCTACGGTTTCACCAAGATCCATCTATGAGTTCATCTAAGCAATGAGTGATAGGAGTGCATCTACATACCTTTGTAGATCGTGAGTGGAAGCGTTCAAGAGAACGGGGATGATGGAGTCGTACTCGTCGTGATCCAAATCACCGATGACCAAGTGCTGAACGGACAGCACCTCCGCGTTCAACACACGTACGGAGCGGATGACGTATCCTCCTTCTTGATCCAGCAAGGGGGAAGGAGAGGTTGATGAAGATCCAGCAGCACGACGGCGTGGTGGTGGATGCAGCAGAGTTCCGGCAAGGCTTCGCCAAGCAACTACGGGAGGAGGAGGTGTAGCAAGGGGAGAGGGAGGCGCCAAAACTTCAGGGATGGCTGCCCTCCCCCCCCCTTTATATAGGCCCCCAGGGGGGGGGTCGGCCCTAGAGATGGGATCTCTAGGAGGGGGCGGCCGCCAAGGGGGGTGGAGTGCCCCCCAAGGCAAGTGGAGGCGCCCCCTCCCCTAGGGTTCCCAACCCTAGGCGCAGAGGGGGGCCCAAGGGGGGGCGCACCAGCCCACCAGGGGCTGGTTCCCCTCCCACTTCAGCCCATGGGGCCCTCCGGGATAGGTGGCCCCACCCGGTGGACCCCCGGGACACTTCCGGTGGTCCCGGTACAATACCGGTGACCCCTGAAACTTTCCCGGTGGCCGAAACTGCACTTCCTATATATAATTCTTTACCTCCGGACCATTCCGGAACTCCTCGTGACATCCGGGATCTCATCCGGGACTCCGAACAACTTTTGGTTTGCTGCATACTCATATTCATACAACCCTAGCGTCACCGAACCTTAAGTGTGTAGACCCTACGGGTTCGGGAGACACGCTGACATGACCGAGACGGCTCTTCGGTCAATAACCAACAGCGGGATCTGGATAACCATGTTGGCTCCCACATGCTCCTCGATGATCTCATCGGATGAACCACGATGTCGAGGATTCAATCAACCCCTTATACAATTCCCTTTGTCAAACGGTACGTTACTTGCCCGAGACTCGACCGTCGGTATCCCAATACCTTGTTCAGTCTCGTTACCGGAAAGTCACTTTACTCGTGCCGTAATGCATGATCCCGTGACCAGACACTTGGTCACTTTGAGCTCATTATGATGATGCATTACTGAGTGGGCCCAGAGATACCTCTCCGTCATATGGAGTGACAAATCCCAGTCTCGATCCGTGTCAACCCAACAGACACTTTCGGAGATACCTGTAGTGCACCTTTATAGTCACCCAGTTATGTTGTGACGTTTGGTACACCCAAAGCACTCCTACGGTATCCGGGAGTTACACGATCTCATGGTCTAAGGAAAAGATACTTGACATTGGAAAAGCTCTAGCAAAACGAACTACACGATCTTGTGCTATGCTTAGGATAGGGTCTTGTCCATCACATCATTCTCCTAATGATGTGATCCCGTTATCAACGACATCTAATGTCCATAGTCAGGAAACCATGACTATCTGTTGATCAACAAGCTAGTCAACTAGAGGCTTACTAGGGACATATTATGGTCTATGTATTCACACGTGTATTACGATTTCCGGATAGTACAATTATAGCATGAATAAATACAATTATCATGAACAAGGAAATATAATAATAATCCTTTTATTATTGCCTCTAGGGCATATTTCCAGCAGCTGCTAGCCGCAGTAGGACACGCATCTCCATTGAGCGGGACAAGGAGGGCCGTCCTCGTGAAGTAGAGCGGCGAGGCGACCTGCCGCCTCCCCCGTCTCGTGGAGCGAGATGCCCCACTCCTCCTCCTGTCACGCACCCGACTCTCGGCGACCGCCTTGGCCGCCCAGAGGGAGTCGGAGAGAACGATGCTCGCCACCGGATCGACCGTCTCAACCGATCCATGGCGCTCGAAGAGGAAGATGCACTGGGCCCGCCTTGCTTCGGCCCCCGAATCCGTGATGAGCCCTTCCCTAAAGGGTTCACTGAGGGAGTGCCGGACTAGGGGGTGTCCGGACAGCCGAACTATCATGATCGGCCAGACTCCAAGACTATGAAGATACAAGACTGAAGACTTCGTCCCGTGTCCGGATGGGACTTTCCTTGGCGTGGAAGGCAAGCTTGGAGATACGGATATGTAGATTTCCTACCATTGTAACCGACTCTGTGTAACCCTAGCCCTCTCCGATGTCTATATAAATCGGATGGCTTTAGTCCATAGGACGAACAACAATCATACCATAGGCTAGCTTCTAGGGTTTAGCCTCCTTGATGTCGTGGTAGATCCACTCTTGTAACACACATCATCAATATTAATCAAACATGACGTAGGGTTTTACCTCCATCAAGAGGGCCCGAACCTGGGTAAAACATCGTGTCCCTTGTCTCCTGTTACCATCCGCCTAGACGCACAGTTCGGGAACCCCTACCCGAGATCCGCCGGTTTTGACACCGACATTGGTGCTTTAATTGAGAGTTCCTCTGTGTCGTCACCGATAGGCTCGATGGCTTCTTCGATCATCATCAATGACGCGGTCCAGGGTGAGACCTTCCTCCCCGGACAGATCTTCGTATTCGGCGGCTTCGCACTGCGGGCCAATTCGCTTGGCCAACTGGAGCAGATCGAAAGCTACGCCCCTGGCCGTCAGGTCAGATTTTGAAGTTTGAACTTCACGGCTAACATCCGCGGGGACTTGATCCTCGATGGATTCGAGCCATAGCCGAGCATGCCGCACTGTCACGGCGAGCATGATTTAGCTCTGCAGCCGGACAGTACCCTGGAGGCCGCACTCGAACCCGCTTCGATCTTCAATTCGGAGCCGGCTGCGCAGATCGAGGACGGATGGCTAGACACCGCCTTGGGGGCTGCAACCTCTACGGCGATAGAGCCGAACACTGACCTTGTCCCTCATAAAGCTCGTGACTTCGAGGTGCCGGACTCCTCGCCTGACTCCGAACCTCCCGCGACCCCTCCGATCGAATCCGATTGGGCGCCGATCATGGAGTTCACCGCGGCGGACATCTTCCAACACTCACCTTTTGGCGACATCTTGAGTTCGCTAAAGTATCTCTCGTTATCAGGAGAGCCCTGGCTGGACTGCGGCCAGGACGGTTGGGATGCGGACGACGAAGAAATTCAAAGCCCACCCACCACCCACTTGGTAGCCACTGTCGACGATCTAACCGACATTCTAGACTATGACTCCGAAGACATCGACGGTATGGACGACGATGCCGGAGACGACCAAGAACCAGCGCCTACCGGGCACTGGACAGCCACCTCATCATATGACATATACATGGTGGATATCCCAAAGGATGGGAATGGCGAAGGAGCAGTGGAGGATGACCCCTCCAAAAAACAGCCCAAGCGCTGACGTCAGCGGCGCCGTTCTAAATCCCGCCACAGCAAGAATGGCGATTCCGGCACCGGAGATAATAATACCCCGGACAGTGCCAAAGACAACCCCCTCCAGCAAGATTCAGTGCAGGAGGACGGAGACGCCAGCCCTCATGAGAGAGCGGCAGAAGAAGAGGTAGAGGATTATATGCCTCCCTCCAGAGACGAGGCGATCCTCGACGATGACGAATTCGTCGTGCCTGAGGATCCCGTCGAACAAGAGCATTTTAAACGCAGGCCTATGGCCACGGCAAACAGCCTCAAGAAAAAAGCAGCAACAGCTTAGAGCTGATCAAGATCTGCTAGCCGACAGATGGACTGAAGTCCTCGCGGCCGAAGAGCATGAGCTCGAACGCCCCTCCAAAAGCTACCCTAAATGCAAGTTGCTCCCCCGATTAGAGGAGTAGGCATATGAACCTACATCACCAGCAGACAATACGGTTGACCGACCACCCCGTGGTCGCGACAGAGAGGCCTCTAGGCCCTTCACTAGAACCGTACCCCGGCATCGCTCGAAAAGCACAAGGCCACAGGGGAACGCTCCAGACTTGCGAGATATATTGGAGGATAAGGCAAAACAATCAAGATCGATCTATGGATTGCGTGGGCGCCCCACGATACGTGATGACAACCGTCGCGCCGGACACAGTAAGTCTGGCCGGGCCGAACAAAATAGACAAAGCTCACTTGAGCTCCGTCGTGACATCACCCAGTACAGAGGCGCCGCACACCCACTATGCTTCACAGATGAAGTAATGGATCATCAAATCCCCGAAGGGTTTAAACCCATCAATATCGAATCTTATGATGGCACAACAGACCCCGCGGTTTGGATCGAAGACTATCTCCTTCACATCCACATGGCCCGCGGTGATGATCTTCACGCCATCAAATATCTCCCCCTCAAGCTTAAGGGACCAGCCCGGCATTGGCTTAACAGCTTGCCAGCAGAGTCAATTGGGAGTTGGGAAGACCTGGAATCCGCATTCCTCGATAACTTCCAAGGCACGTATGTGCGACCACCAGACGCTGATGACCTAAGCCACATAATTTAGCAGCCAGACGAATCGGCCAGACAATTCTGGACACGGTTCTTAACCAAGAAAAACCAAATCATCGACTGTCCGGATGCGAAGGCCCTCGCGGCCTTCAAGCATAACATCCGCGACGAGTGGCTCGCCCGGCACCTGGGACAGGAAAAGCTAAAATCCATGGCAGCCCTCACATCACTCATGACCCACTTCTGCGTGGGTGAGGATAGCTGGCTAGCACGCAACAACAACGTCAGCAAAAATTCTGGCAGTCCAGATTTTAAGGACCGAAATGGCAGGTCACGTCGTAACAAAAACAAACGCCGCATTAACGACAACAATAGTGAGGATACGGCAGTCAATGCCGGATTCAGAGGCTCTAAACCCGGTCAGTGGAAAAAGCCATTCAAAAGAACTACTCCGGGTCCGTCCAATTTGGACAGAATACTCGGCCGCTTGTGCCAGATACACGGCACCCCCAAAAAACCAGCCAACCACACCAACAGGGACTGTTGGGTATTCAAGCAGGCAGGCAAGTTAATTGCCGAAAACGATGACAAGGGGCTGCATAGCGATGACGAGGAAGAGACCCAACCGCCGAACAATAGAGGACAGAAGGGTTTCCCCCCACAGGTACGGACGGTGAACATGATATACGCAACGCACATACCCAAAAGAGAGCGAAAGCATGCACTCAGGGATGTATACGCGATGGAGCCAGTTGCCCCGAAGTTCAACCCATGGTCCTCCTGCCCGATCACTTTTGACCGAAGGGACCACCCCACCAGCATCCGCCACGGCGGATTCGCCGCATTGGTTTTAGACCCAATCGTCGACGGATTTTACCTTACCAGAGTCCTGATGGACGACGGCAGCAGCCTGAACCTGCTTTACCAGGATACAGTGCGCAAAATGGGCATAGACCCCTCAAGGATTAAACCTACTAAGACGACCTTTAAAGGCGTCATACCAGGCGTAGAAGCCAATAGAACAGGCTCAGTTACACTGGAAGTGGCCTTCGGATCCCCGGATAACTTCCGAAGCGAGGAGTTAATCTTCGACATAGTTCCGTTCCGCAGCGGCTATCATGCCCTGCTCGGACGTATCGCGTTTGCAAGGTTCAACGCGGTGCCGCACTATGCATACCTCAAGCTCAAGATGCCAGGCCCTCAAGGAGTGAACACGGTCAACGGAAACACTGAACGTTCTCTCCGCACGGAGGAACATACAGCAGCTCTCGCGGCAGAAGTACAATGCAGCCTCTTAAGGCAATTCTCGAGTCCGGCCGTTAAGCGGCCGGACACAGCTAAGCGCGCCCGGAGTAACCTACAACAAGACCACCTGGCACGTTTCGAGCACGCATAGCAGTGCGGCTCCAACACCAGCCCTCGCAAAACGTCAAGACAGGTCCATCGCGTACATCACTATGCTCTGAAGATACCATGGGCATGGGGAGAGGGGCACGACCACGATAGGCCCAGACTGCGGCTCAACCACACCAGGGGCTCTCAAGTGTGTCGTTCTCTTTTTTATTTTCTCTTATTTATTTATTTTTTAACCCACAGGACTCCGTTCGTCAGAGGCCCTGTCCGGCAGCAGACCTGCCGAACTCACGATGCAACAGCCAGGAAGGATAAAGGCTACAACGAATATCCAGGTGGTCTCCATTACGAGCATTAAATCTGTTTTATACACCACTCCGCAGCCTACCCCTGGAGGGGGACATGCTTAAACAGTCCCGTCCCTTGCTTATCGCACTATTTGTATTGTTCTGCATTCATAGCAGCACTTCTTGAATAAAACAATGCAGCACCTTTTTGCCTATAATTGCATTTCCTTTTTATACATATGTTCATTTACGGCATGTTGCAACCATACACTTTGGTACGGTTCAAATACACCAGGGGCTTATGTTTCCCGCATCATGGTGTGATAAGTCCGAACACTTTCACAAGTGCAGCACCCCGAACTTATAGCATTATATGCATCGGCTCCGAATCATGTCTTGGGTCAATAGTTGGGTTTGCCCGGCTCCCATGTTTTGGTACCTTACGTTCCGTTGTATCGGCTAAGGTAGCACTGGGAGAACCACTGCGATTGCGCCCCAGTTGAGCTGGGTTAACGCCTCAGTGGAGAAAGCTAAAACTGACCGTCATGATGAGGCGAGAGCCGGTCGCTGTTCGAGAGGTTTTTTGCGAGTCCTTAAAGACTTATCCCGCTTAGAGCGAGGAGCCGGTTTTTGTCCGGCCCAGGCATGGATAGCGCCCCAAATTTGGCCTTTCGAAGACTAGGGGCTTCGCCAAAATTTAAAATTATAGAATTCTATGGCTAAGTGAGAGTGTTCAAGCATTATAAGTCCGGTTGCCTTGTTCGTCTTGTTGAGCGCCTCCCTAGATGGACCCAAAAATGGGAACAAGAGTGCTCAAGTTTATCCCGAACACCCCTGCACTAGCGGCATGGGGGCCGAAGCCGACGACTTGCCATCTCTCAGATTTGATAAACAGCCGCATAGAAGTTAATATTTTAAATTAACAAGCGTTGCTTAGCGCATATGAACTAAGTTTTCAGCACACAGGATAACAAAATGTGAGTCTACTCAAATATTACATCTTTGGAGCACTCATCTGCAATAGTGCGGGCACCCTTCAGGACACTCTTATAATATATCTTGGGCGTGCGGTACTCCTTGCCCTGCGGTGGCGGGTCCGTCACAAGCTTCTGGGCATCCATCTTGCCCCAGTGCACCTTTGCGCGGGCAAGGGCCCGACGGGCACCCTCAATGCAAGCAGAGTGCTTGATGACTTCAACCCACGGGCACGCATCCACTAGCTGCCGCACCAGGCCGAAGTAGCTCCCAGGCATGGCCTCCTTAGGCCACAGACGAACTATGAGGCCCTTCATGACCTGTTCGGCCACCTTGTGGAGCTCGACCAGCTGCTTCCGCTAGTCGCTATGGGGCACCGGATGTCTGGCCTCAACATACTGAGACCAGAAGACCTGCTCCATCGAGCTCCCCTCCTCGGCCCGGTAGAATGCGGCAGCATCGGATACGCTGCGAGGAAGATCTGCGAACGCTCCTGGAGAGCTCCGAATTCGGGTAAGTGATAGGTAATTCACACTCACATGCTTACTTTGCATGAAAAATGCCTTACCCGCCGCTATTTTCTTCAATGCCTCGATTTCCTGGAGGGCCTTATAGGCTTCTGCCTTAGCGGCCTTGGCACTCTCAAGAGCCGTCGCAAGCTCGAACTCTCGAGTCTTCGAGTCACGGTCCAAACTCTCATGTTTTTCCATGAGAGCATGGAGCTCTTGCTGTACCTCCGCCACCCGCGCCTCATGCTTCTCTCGCTCGGTACGTTCCGCGGCCGCACTACGTTCGGCCGCGGACACTGCCTCCTTCAGGGTCGCCACCTCGTTCGTGGCCCCTGTTACATCTACGTTATCCTTGTCATTTTTCTTGCAACCAAAATCCTTTTCTATAAGGTACAATTTTAATAAGGTGTTACTCACCTTCCTGGTCCTCGAGCTGCTTTTTGGCACGGACGAGCTCGTTCTCGGACCGCTTGAGGCTTTCCTTCAAAGTATTGACCTCTGCAGACAGTGCGGCGGAGGTCAGCAGCACAGCCCGCAATCCCATATTGACATATTTTTTATGACTCCTGCGTATATCTTTTTAGATCCTCAGTCCGACTTTTCTTTCCGAACACCGAACCGAGCATAAGGGGCTACTGTCTATGCGGTACCATTTTATATATATCGAAATTCTTACCTCAAAGCCTGTTAGAAGGCTGCTGCAGGCTTCGGTCAGCCCGCTCTTGGCGAGCTGAACCTTCTGAATCACCGCACTCATAACAGTGCAGTGTTCCTCTTCAATGGAGGCGCCATTGAGCGCCTCCAGCAAGTTATCCGGCGCCTCCGATTGGACGTAGGCTGCCGGTGTCACGGTCTTGCCCTTCTTACGAAGGGGTCGCCCGCCGGACTCCGGAGCCACTGTAGGTTCCGGGGCCGAGTCCGGTGCAAAGTCGGGAGGTTGTCCTGCGACACCTCCGGGGCCTCCTCCTCCTGGTGGGTCCCTTCCTGGGATCCCACCTCGGCATCGTCCGCATCATGGGGGGTGGAGGCAGTCGGAAGGGAATCCATGTCCGACGCACCTAAGGACCCGCTCGACGAAGCAGGAAGATCATCCTTGGGCGGACTGCAGGGTTGTATGCGGCATTAGAAAGACATTATGTGGCGAAAAGAAAAACCATGAAGTTATTCGGGATTCCAGATACTTACGATCTCACCATGGGCTTGGCCCTTGGAGGCCAGTCCTCGTCGTCGTCACTGGCATTGGAAGAGCAGTCCGGGGAAAGAGTTTTTCCCTTCTTAGACCCTTCGGCCTCCCTTGTTGGGGAGGCCTTCCTTTTCTTTCCTCCCCCCGCTGGGGGAGAGGCTTTCTTCTTCTCCTCCTCACCTTTGTGGGAGGAGTCGGCCTCGGATTCATCATCCGATAACACTTGAAAACGGGAACTCTTTCGAGTACCCGTGGCCTTGTTCTTGGCCTTCTTCTCCGGCACCACGTGGGGTGCCGGAGCCAGCAGCCCCGTTAGGTGGGGGTCCGCTGGGTCCTCTGGCAATGGGGCCAGGCAGATAGTCTGTTCGGCCTTCGCCAGCCAGTCCTATCAAAGGTAAAGGGAGTTTAGATCCCGCATAGAGTCAAACTATGGAAAACAAGCGACAAAATCACTTACCTCGTCAGCTGGACGCTGCGAGCTGAATCCGCGATCTTCAGTAGCGGATGCGGGAGCCTCGGCGCCCTTGAACAGCACCTTCCAGACATCTTCGTACGTAGTGTCGAAGAGCCCTTTCAGAGTCTGGTGCTGCGCTGGATCGAACTCCCACATGTTGAAGCCCCGTTGTTGGCACGGGAGAATCCGGCGGATGAGCATGACCTGGACTATGTCGACAAGCTTGAGCTTCTTGTCCACCAGCTTTTGGATACAGGCTTGGAGTCCTGTCAGCTCCTCCGAATCACCCCAGATCCGGCTGCTCTCTTTCTAGGAGGCGAGCCGTGTAGGGATGCCAGATCTGAATTCGGGGGCCGCTGCCCAATCAGGGTCACGCGGCTCGGTGATGTAGAACCACCCTGATTGCCACCCCTTAATGGTTTCCACAAAGGTGCCCTCCAGCCAAGTAACGTGGGACATCCTTCCCAGCATGGCGCCTCCGCACTCCGCTTGGCTGCCCTTCACAACCTTCGGCTTGACACTGAAGGTCTTGAGCCACAAGCCGAAGTGGGGCTGGATGTAGAGGAAGGCCTCGCACACGACGATAAATGCCGAGATGTTGAGGATGAAATTCGGGGCCAGATCATGGAAATCGAGGCCGTAGTAGAACATGAGCCCCCGGACAAAGGGATGAAGTGGGAAGCCCAGTACGCGGAGGAAATGGGGAAGACATAATACCCTCTCATGGGGCCTGGGGGTGGGGATGAGCTCCCCCTCGTCGGGGAGCCGGTGCGCGATGTTGCTGGACAAATATCCGGCGTTGCGCAGCTTTTGGATCTGCCCCTCCGTCACGGAGGAGGCCATCCACTTGCCTCCCACTCCGGACATAGTTGGAGAAGGTTGAGGTGAGAAGTGCGGACTTGGGCGCTGGAGCTTGAGTTCGCGGAGATGGATAAGCCAAGGAGGAAGAAGGCGCAGGTAAAAGGGTTGGATCTTTATCCCCTTATATGGGCGGACAGAAACATGTGTCCCCACCGGCCTGGTAAAACTCGCTTATCTCCCAAGCGCCACAATCAATGGCGCGGTTGGGTTACCCACGTCTGTATTGATGGGAATCCCGGAATAAGGGGAACACGATCTATGCTTCGACAAGACGTGCCAAGGAAACTGCTTCGGTAAACGCGCTGAGGTGGTACAATAAAAACAATTTGAGTAAAGGCTTGGTAGTGGTGCGACGTCACGCCACAGAATACGTCAGTAGATTGAACTTGTGTAATATTATTCTCTCTACGGTGGTACATGGAATTTATTTTTTGCAAAGCCGGACACTATCCTGGTGTTCACAATCTTCTATAAATCATTTGGAGGAAGAACCCGCCTTGCAATGCCGAAGACAACATGCGCGCCGGACTCGTCATCATTGAAGCCTAGTTCAGGGGCTACTGAGGGAGTTCCAGACTAGGGGGTGTCCGGACAGCCGAACTATCATGATCGGCCCGACTCCAAGACTATGAAGATACAAGATTGAAGACTTCGTCCCGTGTCCGGATGGGACTTTCCTTGGCGTGGAAGGCAAGCTTGGCGATACGGATATGTATATTTCCTACCATTGTAACTGACTCTGTGTAACCCTAGCCCTCTCCGGTGTCTATATAAACCGGATGGCTTTAGTCCATAGGATGAACAACAATCATACCATATGCTAGCTTCTAGGGTTTAGCCTCCTTGATCTCGTGGTAGATCCACTCTTGTAACACACATCATCAATATTAATCAAGCAGGACGTAGGGTTTTACCTCCATCAAGAGGGCCCGAACCTGGGTAAAACATCGTGTCCCTTGTCTCCTGTTACCATCCGCCTAGACGCACAGTTCGGGACCCCCTACCCGAGATCCCCCGGTTTTGACACCCTACGTCATTCGGAACGCCCCAGGAAATAAGGGGCGCCGCACAGGAGACAAGGAGACAAGGGACATGATGTCGGTGTCAAAACCGGCGGATCTCGGGTAGGGGGTCCCGAACTGTGCGTCTGGGCGGATGGTAACAGGAGACAAGGGACACGATGTTTTACCCAGGTTCGGGCCCTCTTGATGGAGGTAAAACCCTGCGTCCTGCTTGATTAATATTGATGATGTGTGTTACAAGAGTGGATCTACCACGAGATCAAGGAGGCTAAACCCTAGAAGCTAGCCTATGGTATGATTGTTGTTCGTCCTATGGGCTAAAGCCGTCCGGTTTATATAGACACCGGAGAGGGCTAGGGTTACACAAAGTCAGTTATAATGGTAGGAGATCTACATATCCGTATCACCAAGCTTGTCTTCCACGCCAAGGAAAGTCCCAGCCGGACATGGGACGAAGTCTTCAATCTTGTATCTTCATAGTCTTGGAGTCCGGCCGATCATGATAGTTCGGCTGTCCGGACACCCCCTAGTCCGGGACTCCCTCAGTAGCCCCCGAACCAGGCTTCAATGATGACGAGTCCGGCGCGTAAATTGTCTTCGGCGTTTGCAAGGCGGGTTCTCCTTCAAACTTCATGCTCCTGCCGAATAGTGTCCGGCTTCCTTATAAATGTTATGCTCCTTGGCCTCTACGCCCAATAATGGCCCTCTTCCACGTGTCGGATGAATGCGAAAAGCTAGGTATTTTTACATTTTACCCCCTGGCCGTGTGAACGAGTCGCCTATAAGAGAGGCGAGGATCTTAGATCCAACTCACACCATCCTCCTTCCGCAAGTACTCATCGAGGTGCCTCCGACCAAAATCCATTCTACCATGGATAGTCGACGCGGCTCCTCCCCTCGCGCTCCCAGCCCTAAGCCAGGAGATTGGGGGAGATGCTCGGTTCCACACAGCGAGCTAGTGGCGCTCCAAACCGAGGGATATCTCCCCCCAGCCTTCATGGTTCCGGTTCGAGCCGGATTGGCCACCTTCAGGGGTGGAAAGCAGGCGGAGAGCATCCCCAACCCTTCCAAAGGAGAGCGGGTATGCTTCATCCCTTATCTAATAAGGGGACTCGGATTTCCCATACACCCGTTTCTCCGGGGGCTCCTGGAGTTCTACGGACTCCAGCTTCACCACCTCACACCTGCCTCCATTTTGCACATCACGGGCTTTGTAGCTCTTTGCGAGCTGTTCTTGGGCATCGAGCCCCATTTTGCGCTGTGGAAGAGATTATTTTGCCTCGTACCCCGTTCTCACGAGGGGTCGATATATCAAGTGGGCAGAGCCGAAATATGGCGCATCACCGGGACCGGATATCTATCCGGCACCCCGAAGAAGGCGTCCGAAGACTGGCCTTCAGAATGGTTCTACATGGAGGACGCCCCTCTGCCGGATCCAGTTCGGATCGGCCTCCCGGAGTTCAGCAATGCTCCCTTGAAGAAACGCCTGAGTTGGCGCCCGCGGAGCCCTCAACGGGAGGATGATGGGAGCATCCATTATCTGATGGGCCGGATTAGGTTACTGGCCCACTCCGGATTGACCATGATTGGAGTCATGGCCACGTGTATTATGCGAGGGGTGCAGCCCCTCCAATATAGGGGCCACCCTATGTGGGATTTCAACGGGGAAGATGACGCCACCCGTCATGGCCGCAGAGGGCCGGGCTCGGCAGCCGATCTGGTAAACATCCTGTCCGGCTTGTACAAGGGGGAGGAGGAGGACTTCCTCCGCACGAGTCCATTAAATGGATTCTCCGTGAATAACCCTCGGAGCTGGGTAAGTGGGCGTTTATCTACCCGATCCATACTTCCAAAGTCAAGTATTTTACTTTATGATTTTGACGCAGGAGCTGCGCCGGGATGTGGAGGGCATACAAAGCCTAACTCCACAACCCGAGGATCCGGAACGATCCCTTGATCCGGCCTCCGAAGAGGATCCGGACATAAAGGTGGAGCTGATTGACGGGGTGTTCCACCAACTTAGCATGGACAATGCTCTAGTCGCCATTACGGCTGACTACCCCGGTTTGTTTCCGGCTTCCCAGGTGACTACGACCGAGGTCTTGACACCATCATTTGATCCATGCTCAATTCTGACCATCCTATACTGGTGGTGCATCACAGGAGGTGCCTTTAAGGCGGGAAGCCGAACCCGCGGCAGCTGACCAGCCAGGGTCAGTCCGGCCCAGCAGGCGGAAGAGGGGTGCGACGCGAACCGAAACATTACCGCAATGGTACGGCGCACCGCTGTTTCTAAGGGAAGGATCCCTAGGAGGTATATTAATGCTCATAACTTTTCCAGGAGAAAGAGCGCTCGCCGGACAGTGTCCGGAGAGGTTGCCAATCAAGCCTCCGCCAGCCATGCTCCAACGCGTGGTCCGGAAGGGGAGGCGAATACAAGGCATGAGCCGGAGCTTCCTCCGACGGAGGACGCCGATAGGCTGTCCGCCACCCCGTCTGAGGTGGAGAGCGCCATGAATCACAGGCGTCGTCGGACAGTTCTTCGTGACGCGTGTTTCTCTCCGGAGGCGTTGAATGCCTTTGATGCAGGAGACGCGCACCTCCGTGCCGCTCAAGATGGTTTAACCAGAGCCACGGAGCAGTATGTGAAGGACATACGGGTAAGTAATTTTAATAGTTATATATGCCAGTAGCCCCCGAGACTTAAAATAGTTAAAATAACTGTTTTAAGGATCATTTATTATGCAGGATCTTACGGAGAAGAATACCCACCTGTCCCAGGAGCTTCAAGAGTGCAAGGCCCAACTTGAGGCCGCACTGGCCGCCACAGGGAGAGCCACAGAGACCCCCGCTAGTAATACGTACTTCGAAAAGATGAGTAGTTGACAAAGTGCGGCGTGTGCGTAAATCTGACAATAATATTGCAGAGGGCGCCGGACTAGATCCGGACAAGAAACAGCTACTGCGTCAGCTGAAGGCCGGCGAGAGGGTGCTTATGAAGGTGCAGCAGGAGAGGAACAAGCTCCAAGGTGCCCACACCCAGCTAGGAGAAGAGCTGAAAGATGTTCGGGCCCAGCTGTCTGGCTCCGTGAAGGAGAATCAGCGGCTTCGTTGCGGCATTTATAGTAAGTGCTTGAGCAAATTCCTTTGAAAAGAAGAATTCAGCGAGGAAGTCGATTGACAGAAATGTCTCTTTAGGTGTGCTCACAGGTCGCCCTACGGAGGAAATGCCCGGTTCAACGGGTGATCAATTTCCCGAGCTGGTGCAACTGTTCGAACGTGTTCGGCAGGCGATGAGTGGCGTTGTTCAGGCCTTATGGCCTTCCGTCTCCCTACCTGAGGGCCTTGGAGGGCTTGCTGAGAAGCTTCAGGGAGTATGGCGACGTCTCCGTCTGTGGAAGATATCGGCCTGCCGTCAAGGCGCCAGGGAGGCCTGGGCTATGGTGAAGACACGGTACCCGAAGGCTGACCCAAACCACATGGCCGAGGTCGGACCTGTGGGGTCTGATGGGAAGGAGATCCCTGTGAGCTTGATGTACGGCCAAGTAGAGCTGGCCGCGAAATATTCCCAGCAGGACTGTAATTAGACAGCCTGTTAGATGGGATTGAAGAGGAGTACAATCAGTCAGTTTGGCGATGTAATTTAAAATGACATGTAAAATGCCTTCTAGCCGGATTGTAGATCGTTTGTCTTTGCCGACCTTTTCTCTTCAACCTCGGGACCCTAGAGTCCAGAGTGTGTCCGAATACCTTCTCGATTATGAAAAAACCGGGGCATGCATGGAGACCAGGCGTAGGGGTCATTAGTGCTTTATCAGACAAGTGCCCAACTAGTTATGTTATATTACATGGTTAGTAAGAAACATCTTCCAGGGAGAATAGTTTCGTTAGGGGTTCCTTTCCCTGGGAGGCATGCCCTAAAGTGCATGTCCGGACTGCGAAAATAGCAGAAAAAGCATCTGGGGGCAGATAAATAAGTAAGTAATAAATCATCTTTCAAGTCAACGACCGAATATTCTCTTAAGAACGCTAGCTTTCGGCTTCACCCAGTCTGAGGTACACATCTGGCTGACCCGGCAGTAACAATCGCAGAGGTGCTCCCTTTACCTCCTAGCCGAACAATCGAGAACGTAGGGGTAAGCACAGGAGCCAGGTAACCCAGCTTGGCCAAAACTTAAGTCATATCGATGCATATAATGGTGAATAAAAGGTATATGCGGAAGTATGGCACATGTGTTGGGCATGAAGCCCGTATAAGTAAGCTTCTGTTAAAGAAGCCCCCAGGTATAATGAGTGCTAGGAGCACATCAAGTGTGTGCGAACAATGCGCAAATCAGCCTATCAAAGGTATTGAAAAAAAGTGGGAAGAAGGAGGGGGACAAGAGACAGTGAAAATTTAAAAAGGTGGACGGAGGAGTGAGACGAACTCTGAGTCCGGCGTTAGGCGTAGAATCTTCAGAGACGGGCTGCGTTCCATGGGTTTGGCTCAAGTCGGTTGTTAGATGCGTTACGTAGACAGTATGCTCCGCCGGTCAGGACTTGGTCGATGATGAAGGGACCTTCCCACTTGGGCTTAAGTTTGTCCTTTTTCTTATCCGGCAGGCATAGAACAAGTTCGCCAACATTGTAAGTTTTGGCCCGTACTTCTCTGCTTTGATATCTTCGAGCCTGCTGCTGATAGAATGCGGAACGAGCTTTTGCCATGTCCTGCTCCTGCTCTAAGGTGTCCAAACTGTCCTGCCGATCCAACTCGGCTTCTCTTTCTTCGTACATGCGCACGCGAGGTGAGTCATGAATTTTATCGCAGGGTCTGCGCCGTACACCATAAAAAATGGTGTGAATCCGGTAGTGCGGTTTGGCGTGGTCCGCAGCCCCCAGAGTACGGAGTCGAGCTCCTCTACCCAGTGCGTGTTAGATTCCATGAGGGACCGCACTAGTCTGGGTTTGATGCCGCTCATGATTAGACCATTTGCTCGTTTGACTTGACCGTTAGTTTGGGGGTGATAGACTGAAGCATAGTCGAGCCTGATACCCATGTTTTCGCACCAGAGTTTAACCTCGTCGGCCGTGAAATTCGTGCCGTTATCAGTGATGATGCTGTGGGGGACGCCAAAACGGTGTACTACCCCGGATATGAAGTCTATCACATGTCCGGATTCTGCCGTTTTAACCAGCTTGGCCTCTATCCATTTGGTGAATTTGTCCACCATGACCAATAAGTATTTGTGCTTGTGGGTTCCCCCTTTAAGGGGTCCAACCATGTCAAGCCCCCAGATCATGAACGGCCAGGTAATGGGTATAGTTTTTAGGGCGGTGGGTGGCATGTGGCTCTGATTAGCAAAGAGCTGGCAACCGACGCATCGTTGGACTAAGTCCTGAGCATCTGCCCGGGCTGTCGGCCAATAAAATCCTGTACGGAAGGCCTTGCCTAAAAGGGCCCGGGCTGCAGCGTGGTGCCGCCGAGTCCGGCGTGAATTTCAGCCAGGAGATTTCGCCCTTCCTCTTCGGAGATACACCTTTGAAGGACTCCGGTTGTGCTTTTTTTATAAAGTTCTCCCTCATGGACCTTGTAGGCTTTAGATCGCCGAACTATGCAGCGGGCCTCATTTTGGTCTTCGGGGAGTTCCTGCCTGATTAAGTATGCTAGGAATGGTTCCGTCCACGGGGCAATTACTGCCATTGTTTCGTGGGCTGAAGGTGTTACTTCATTCGCTGAGCCGCCGATTGTGTCAGAATTGTCTGAGTTAGGTGATGTAGCTGGTTCCGGATTGTTATTTCCGGACTCCACTTCCCATAATACGGATGGCTTAAAGAGCCGTTCTGGGAAGATGTTCGGAGGGACGGCGTCGCGTTTTGCGCCGATGCGTGCCAACACGTCTGCTGCCTGGTTATTATCCCGGGCTACATGGTGGAATTCGAGTCCTTCGAACCGAGCTGACATTTTTAGGACGGCGGTACGGTAGGCCACCATTTTCGGATCTTTGGCGTCAAAGTCTCCATTTACTTGGGATATTGCGAGGTTTGAATCCCCGCGCACCTCTAGGCGTTGAATGCCCATGGAGATTGCCATCCGGAGGCCATGTAGAAGGGCCTCGTATTCGGCTGCATTGTTGGAGTCCGTGTACAGTATTTGGAGTACGTATTGGACTGTGTCTCCGGTTGGGGACGTCAACACGACGCCAGCCCCCAAGCCAGCCAACATTTTGGATCCGTCGAAATGCATGATCCAATTGGAGTACGCGCCGTACTCTTTAGGGAGTTTGGCTTCGGTCCATTCGGCGACGAAGTCAACCAGGACTTGCAACTTTATAGCTCGCCGTGGTTTGTAGGTTATGTCAAATGGTAAGAGCTCAATGGCCCATTTTGCAATCCTGCCCGTTGCGTCGCGATTGTTTATAATATCGTTGAGAGGTACTTCGGAGGCCACCGTTATGGAACACTCTTGAATGTAGTGTTGCAGCTTCCGGGATGCCATGAACACCGCATACGCTATCTTTTGATAATGTGGGTACCGGGACTTGCATGGAGTTAAGACAGTGGATACGTAGTACACTGGTTTTTGAAGGGGGGATCTGTGTCCTTCTGTTTCTCGTTCGACGACGAGTACTGCGCTGACAACTTGATGTGTTGCTGCGATATATAACAACATAGGTTCGCCCAGGTTGGGCGCGGCCAGGACCGGATTTGTTGCCAGAATGGCCTTGATTTCTTCGAGTCCGGCTGTGGCAGCATCCGTCCATTCGAAGTGTTTGGTGCGCCGGAGGAGGCGGTAGAGGGGCAGAGCCTTCTCTCCCAAGTGGGAGATGAAGTGGCTTAGAGCCGCTACGCATCCAGTTAGTTTTTGTATTTGCTTGAGGTCTTTTGGGATATCCAATTGTGACAGAGCTCGGATCTTGGCTGGGTTTGCTTCAATTCCTCTACCGGATACAATGAAGCCCAAAAGCTTTCCGGCCGGTACTCCGAAGACACATTTTTCCGGGTTGAGCTTAATGTCATATGCTCGGAGGTTGTCAAATTTCACCCTCAAGTCGTCTACTAGAGTTTCGACGTGTTTGGTCTTGACGACCACATTGTCTACGTATGCCTCTACAGTTTTGCCTATCTGGGTAGCCAGACATGTCTGAATCATGCGCTGATATGTTGCGCCGGCATTTTTGAGTCCGAAGGGCATTGTGTTGAAGCAGAATGGCCCATATGGAGTAATGAATGCCGTTGCGGCCTGGTCTTTTTCCGCCATCTTGATTTGATGGTATCCGGAGTATGCGTCGAGGAAGCACAATGAATCGTGCCCTGCGGTAGCATCGATGATTTGGTCGATGCGAGGGAGAGGGAAAGGGTCCTTTGGACAGGCCTTGTTAAGGTCTTTGAAATCGACGCAGAGGCGCCAGGATTTGTCCTTTTTGGGTACCATTACTAGGTTGGCTAGCCAGTCCGGATGTTTTATATCTCTGATGAATCCGGCTTCTAAGAGTTTGGCTAGCTCCTCTCCCATTGCCTGTCTTTTGGGTTCGGAAAATCGCCGAAGAGCTTGTTTGACTGGCTTGAATCCTTTTAGGATATTTAGGCTGTGCTCTGCCAGCCTGCGTGGGATTCCTGGCATGTCTGAAGGGTGCCAGGCAAAAATGTCCCAATTTTCCCGAAGGAATTCTCATAGTGCGGCTTCTACATCAGGATTTAATTATGCCCCGATGGAGGCCGTCTTTGTGGAGTCCGTTGGATGGACCTGAAATTTGACTATTTCTTCTGCTGGTTTAAAAGAGGTGGACTTGGACCTCTTATCGAGTATCACATCGTCCCTATCCACCATGGAGCGCAGCGCAGTTAGTTCCTCTGCCGCTAGGGCTTCGGATAATGCCTCTAGGGCTAGTGTGGCTGTCTTATTTTCAGCGCGGAGTGCTGTATCTGGATCACTGGCGAGAGTGATTATTCCATTGGGTCCGGGCATTTTGAGCTTCATGTACCCGTAATGGGGTATAGCTTGGAAGATTGTGAATGCCTCTCGCCCTAACAAGGCGTGATATCCACTGCCGAATGGGGCCACTTGGAACGTGACCTCTTCGGACCTGCAATTGTCCGGCGAGCCGAACACTACATCTAGTGTGATTTTTCCTGTGCAGCGTACTTCTCAACTAGGGATTATTCCCCTGAAGGTTGTGCTACTTTGCTCAATGCGGCTCCAGTCAATTTCCATTTTTTGAAGGGTTTCTTCGTAGATGAGGTTTAATCCGCTGCCGCCATCCATTAGTACCTTGGCAAGACGAAAGCCGTCCACTATCGGACTGAGGACCAATGCGGCTGGTGCTCTAGCTGTTCGAAATTTAGGTTCATCGCTGGCATTGAAGGTGATAGCCGTGTCACTCCATGGATTTGTTGTTGCAACTTGGTAGACTTCGGCGAGGCTGCGGATTGTTCGTTTCCACATGTTATTTGATGCGAAAGTCTTGAAGACTGTTAATACCGTACTGGTACTGCTGTGCTGGTTGCCCGGGGCTAAAAAGCCTTTGCCACTTTTGGCCACCTGCCGTAATATCCAACATGCTCGAAGGCTATGTGTTGGAGTGGCGCCCTCCGTACTGTGGATTTTGCAGGGTCCGTTGAGCCATCCCTCCAGAACGGTTTGTACCCTTTAGGGGTTTTTTGCTTTTTGGTTTTTAACCCAGGTGCTTGAGTATGACGCACCCTTTTATTTCGGACTGGGGTTGTATTCAGGGCCGGATTATCCCAAAACCTAGTTTCGGTTTTCCAGGCACTCTCCATCGTGCAATATTTTTGTACAATGGTTGATAGGTCAGCGAAGCGTGTAACTTCGCGATGACTGATGGTG
This sequence comes from Triticum timopheevii, assembly GCA_963921465.1. NCBI lineage: Eukaryota > Viridiplantae > Streptophyta > Magnoliopsida > Poales > Poaceae > Triticum > Triticum timopheevii. The sequence continues at coordinate 577,489,358 of OY997270.1, read as the reverse complement.
TTTATGATTCCCTTGTCCATGCAATTGTTGCAGAAAATTGAAATCGCGCTTTCTTCATGGCAGTCCTTTATCCTGTTCATAACCAGGAGGAATCTGGCCCAGTAATGATGTACTGTTTCATCGGGCTCTTGCCGTATCTGAGATAGATCGCTTATGTTTGGGTGGGTGGGTGGAATTAAGTTCGGAACCCCGCCCGATCTGAGGCTCAAAGGCCAAGAAGCTTCCGGATTTGGAAGCTTGGTTTGTTGGATGCTTTCCAACAAATCTGGTCCGATGCCTGACTTTAGGTTCAGTATTTGATTGGCGTCCATCCCTCCGTGGGAATCCGGCATGGAGGGATCGGGAATCCGGATATAGTTGGTTTTTAACATAGAGGAAGAGTCGCCGCATTGTTCCTCCACCACAACAACGTGGTGGGTAACCTGGGGAGAGTTAATTTCTCTCAGATCGGTTTGAAGCCCAATCTGATCGTAGTCGGTAGCGACTCCTAGGGCGGCGATGCGATCCAAGAGCTCGGTTACGGAGGGGAGCTCAATCGGATCCAGCTGCTCGGCGAATTCTGAGCTGACGTGAAGATCGCTTTTAATGACCTGAGAGGTCATTGTCGGAGCGGTGGCCGAATAGGCAGTCATAAGGAAACCGCCTAGCCGGATAGTCTGGCCGGTGGCCAAAGCTCCCTTGACGATGATGCCATCTTTAAAGACGGGAAAAGGCATCCTTCCTGATGGTGACTCTCAATGAAAGCACCAATGTCGGTGTCAAAACCGGCGGATCTCGGGTAGGGGGTCCTGAACTGTGCGTCTAGGCAGATGGTAACAGGAGACAAGGGACACGATGTTTTACCCAGGTTCGGGCCCTCTTGATGGAGGTAAAACCCTACGTCCTACTTGATTAATATTGATGATGTGTGTTACAAGAGTGGATCTACCATGAGATCAAGGAGGCTAAACCCTAGAAGCTAGCCTATGGTATGATTGTTGTTCGTCCTATGGACTAAAGCCGGCCGGTTTATATAGACATCGGAGAGGGCTAGGGTTACACAAAGTCGGTTACAATGGTAAGAGATCTACATATCTGTATCGCCAAGCTTGCCTTCCACGCCAAAGAAAGTCCCATCCGGACAAGGGACGAAGTCTTCAATCTTGTATCTTCATAGTCTTGGAGTCCGACCGATCATGATAGTTCGGCTATCCGGACACCCCCTAGTCCGGGACTCCCTCACGTCCCATGCGACACGCCCAAATACACTGGCTCCGTGAAGCCGGAGGACTGGCTGGTCGACTACTCCACAACTGTCAGCATAGCAAACGGCAACAAGCATGTTGCCGTGAAGTACGTTCCGCTCATGCTTCAAGGCACTGCTCGGACGTGGCTCAACAGCCTGAAGCACCGCAACATCAACAGTTGGGTTTATTTTACCGAGGTCTTCATCCGCAACTTTACCAGCACTTACAAGCGGGCCCCCAAGCCCCGACAGCTCTCCTTATGCGTCCAAGGGCCCACGGAGTCAACTCGCGACTACCTCACGCGCTGGACCGAGCTGCGCAATTCCTGCGAAGGCGTGCACGAGGTGCAGGCAATCGAGTACTTTACTGCCGGGTGCCGAGAGGGCACCCTCCTCAAGCATCGACTCCTCTGCGACGAGCCCGAGACCCTCGATGAGCTGCTGGTTATCGCCGACAAGCACGCCACGGCCGACTCCTCCATGAAGGCGGAAATCCTGGTTGACGCGTCCGGAAATGTGGCACCCCAGGCGCCTCAGACTCCAGCTGGTGACACCAGTCGGCGACAGCAGCCAGGAGATAACAAGCGAAAGGCCACTCAGCCGGCTTCCACTAGCCGACAGGTGGCGACGGTCGAGGATCAGCAGCCAGAAGGGCAGCCAGCCCCCAAGCAGCAAAAGGGCGGCAAGTCCAATTGGTTGCCCGCCTTCTCTTACGAACAGACCCTAGACGCGCCCTGCAAATTCCATAGCGGCGCAAAGCCCTCCAACCACACCACTCGGAAGTGTCACTGGCTCACCAGAATTGCCAAGGGAGACAGACTCCTGCCTCCTCCGCCTACCGGACCGCCGCCTCCTCAGCCCCAGCAGCCGGCGCCATCCAAGATGAGTACCCAGAGGAACACGAGGCTTATGTTGTGTTCACCAGCATGGCTAACGACAGAGTAGCAGATGGCAACAACAACAAGAAGTGCAAGCAGTGGCCTCCAGTACCCCAGAGTTCATGCATTGGTCCGAAAAGCCTATCAATTGGAGCAGGGCCGACCACCCAGAAGTGATGCCTTCCCCTGGTTTGTACGCCTTGGTCCTAGAAGCGACCCTTGCAATGGAGAGGCGAGCAGCCCGTTTCTCTAGAGTCTTGATAGATGGCGGCAGCAGCATCAACATTCTATATCGTGATAGGTTGGAGAAGTTGAGAATCAAGCAGAAGCAGCTCATCCCCAGTCAAACTGTATTCCATGGCATAGTCCCTGGCCTTTCCTACTCACCAAACGGCAAGACCCAGATTGATGGCCTCTTCGGGTACAAGAATCACTTTCGCCGAGAGCCAGTTTGGTTTGAAGTGGTGGACCTTCAGAGTCCCTATCATGCATTGCTAGGCCGGCCTGCTCTAGCCAAATTCATGGTAGTCTCCCACTACGCCTACCTCAAGATGAAGATGCCAAGTACCTAGGGAATCCTGACAGTAGTCGGACACTAAAAGAAGTCGACCGCTTGCGCCGCAGATAGCAGCCGGCTGGCCGAGTCCCTCGTGATTGCAGCCGAAAAGCAGCTCCTTGACCGGATGGTGGCGTTGGCAGGCAAGAAGCCGGAAATGCCACCCACACCCTAGGAGTCGGAAGCTGAGGGCTCGTTCAAGCCGGCCAAAGAAACAAAGAAAATACCCTTGGACCCAGAGCACCCGGAGAGGCACGCTGTCATAGGCACAAGCCTTGACAGCAAACAGGAAGGCAAGCTCAATGATTTCCTCCGTGAGAATCGGTATATCTTCGCATGGTCCCCCAAGGACATGCTGGGTGTTCCGATGGATTTCGCCGAGCACAAACTACATGTCCGACCTGACGCCAAGCCGGTCAGGCAACCCTTGCGCCGTTTGTCAAAAGAGAAGAGAAGAGTTGTTGGAGAAGAGATAGCCCGACTCCTGGCAGCCGGATTCATCATGGAAGTATTCTTTCCAGAGTGGCTGGCCAACCCAGTTTTAGTATTGAAGAAGAACAAGCAGTGGCGCATGTTCATTGACTACACCAGCCTTAACAAAGCTTGCCCCAAGGATCCCTTTGCTCTGCCAAGGATTGATCAAGTGATAGACTCCACAGCCGGATGCGAGCTGTTGAGTCCAGATAAAGCTGAACCCGGCCGACAGGCTGAAGATTGCCTTCATTACACCGTTTGGAGCCTTCTGCTACCTGACCATGACGTTCGGCTTGAGAAATGCCGGTGCCACATTTCAGCGTTGCATGCAAAAGTGTCTCCTCAAGCAACTCAGCAGAAATGCCCATGTATATGTGGATGATGTGGTGGTAAAGACGGAGAAGCGCGGCACTCTGTTAGAGGACCTCAAGGAGACCTTTGAAAACCTGCGCCGATTTCAGATTAAGCTCAACCCGGAGAAATGTGTCTTTGGAGTACCAACGGGCCAGCTTCTTGGTTTCCTGGTCTCAGAGCGCAACATAGAGTGCAATCCTATGAAGATCAAGGCAATTGAGATGATGAAGGTGCCCACCCGACTGCTGGACGTGCAGAAATTCACCTGCTGTCTGGCATCAGTTAGCTATTTCATCAGCCGACTGGGCGAGAAGGCCCTTCCCCTGTACCAACTCATGAAGAAGACCACTTTTTTCGAGTGGAACGACAAGGAGGACGAAGCATTTCTCCAACTCAAGAAGATGTTGGCAACCCTGCCTGTCCTGGCAGCACCAACTGAGAAGGAGCCCATGCTCCTCTACCTTGCAGCCACCAGTCGGGTTGTCAGCATAGTCATGGTAGTAGAGCGCAAGGAGAAGGACAAAGCATTGCCGGTCCAGAGACCGGAGTATTACTTGAGCGAAGTATTGTCCGCCTCCAAGCAAAACTACCCCCACTACCAGAAGATGTGTTACGGCGTGCATTTTGCCGCCATGAAACTGAAGCCTTACTTCCAAGAGCACCCCATAACTGTCATTTGCACATCCCCGCTTGCTGAGATCATTGGAAGCCGGGATGCCTCAGGCCGAGTGGCCAAATGGGCTATTGATCTAGCCCCTTACACCATCTATTACCAGCCTCACACCGCCATCAAATCACAAGTGTTGGCCGACTTCCTCGTCGATTGGGCCGAAACCCAATATTTGCCGCCTGCGCCTGACTCCACCCATTGGCGGATGCATTTTGATGGTTCAAAAATGTGCACTGGTCTGGGAGCCGGTGTCATCCTCACCTCTCCCAAAGGCGACAAGCTTAAATACATACTGCAAGTCCACTTTGCTGCCTCCAACAACGTAGAAGAATATGAGGCACTCATACACGGGCTCTGGCTTGCCAAGGAACTCGGCATTCGCGGGATCCTGTGTTATGGTGACTCCGACTTGGTGGTCCAGCAGTCTTCAGGCGACTGGGATGCCATGGATGCAAACATGGCGAGCTACCGCTTCCTGGTGCAGCAACTCAGCGGATACTTTGATGGATGTGAGTTCCTTCACGTGCCAAGGAATGACAACAAGCAAGCAGATGCCTTGGCACAGATCGGTTCCACCCGACAAGCAATACTGGCCGGCGTCGCCCTGCGCCGTCTTCTGAAGCCGTCTGTCAAGCCGTCTCCTGATTCAGACTCCATCTTTGTGCCCCCCCCCCCCCCCCGAAGCAGTCGGATCCGACTTGGTGGCTCTAGAGGCCGGACGGGGGTTTTGACAGGCGGCCCGGGGACTGTTACAGCCATGACCAACCTGGGGACTTCAGAACCCGGCCCGGGGACTTCACCGGTCGGCCTGGGGACTTCTTCAGCACAGCAGGAGGAGGCAGCCGCCGGCCCACCGCCTTCCGGCCCAACCGCCCTCGTACAAGTCGCAGAGGTTGCAGTCGAAGAAATTGCGGCACCCTCATGGGCTCAGCCGCTCAAGTTCCTGGTGAATAAGGAGCTGCCAACCGATGAAATCTTAGCCCGACAAGTACAGAGGCGAGCTGCAGCTTATACCATAGTCAACAAAGAGCTGGTGTGAAGAAGCGTCACAGGAGTTTATCAGCGGTGTGTGGAGTCGGACCAAGGCCAAGCAATACTCAGAGATATCCATCAGGGCAAGTGTGGCCACCACACGGCTTCAAGAGCCCTTGTGGCCAAAGCTTTCTGCCATGGGTTCTTCTGGCCCACTGCCCTGGAAGAGGCCAAGGAGCTAGTTCAGAAGTGTCAAGGGTGCCAGAGGTTCCGCTCCACGCCACACCTGCCGGCTTTTGCACTCAAGACCATTCCTATAGCCTGGCCCTTTTCTGTGTGGGGATTGGATATGGTGGGACCATTCAAGACGGCCCGCGGTGGCATGACTCACTTGCTAGTTGCGGTGGACAAGTTTACAAAGTGGATAGAGGCAAAACCAATCAAGAAGCTAAATGGGCCGACTGCCGTGACCTTCATCGCCGACATCACTACGCGGTATGGCATCCCGCACAGTATCATCACCGACAACGGCACCAACTTTGCCAAGGGAGCCTTGGCCCATTTTTATGCAACACAGGGCATCCGCCTGGACTTAGCGTCCGTTGCCCACCCCCAGTCAAACGGCCAGGTGGAACGCGCAAACGGCCTCATTTTGTCCGGCCTCAAGCCCCGACTGGTCAAGCCTCTGGAGCTTTCGACATGCTGCTGGCTCGACGAGCTGCCGGCCGTCCTCTGGAGCTTGCGCACAACTCCAAACAAATCAACAGGCTTCACGCCTTTCTTCCTCGTCTACGGTGCCGAAGCCGTCATCCCGAAGGATATCGAATTTGACTCCCCAAGGGTCACCATGTACATAGAGGCGGACGCCAAGGAAGCACGAGAAGACGGCGTCGACCTGCTGGAGGAAGGCCGGCTGTTGGCACTCAGCCGGTCGGCCATCTACCAGCAGAGTCTACGCCGATACTACAACCGCATGGTAAATCCAAGGTCCTTCCTAGAGGGAGACCTTGTGCTCCGGCTGATCCAGCGAACAGCCGGACAGCACAAGCTCTCGGCACCTTGGGAAGGCCCTTTCATCATCAGTAATGTACTAGGCAACGACGCCTACTATCTGATCGATGCCTGGAAGCCCAGAGCGCGCAAGAGAGATGATTTAGGCAAAGAAACAGAGAGGCCGTGGAACGCAAACCTCCTCCGAAGGTTTTATAGTTGAAAGCAGTATGTATCACGCTACCTTTTGTACTATGTATAAAGACTCCGGGTCCCCCGAGAAGAGATCAGGGACCGCCCTCTTTTTATCTATATGATAAGTGTGATGCCTACGAGAATGTATACTCTATTTTTCTTCCGCCTGGCACCGGGTTCGACCAGTCGGCCCGGAGCCTCGCCGCCTTCTACAATATGCCGCCTCCTGCAGCCGGACAAGTAGTGTGCCGACACCAAAGCCTCCTTTGTCAGAAGCCACAGCTCGCAGAGCGACTGCATGGCGGGCAAAGGTTGCAAAGAAGTGCCCCACACGAAAAAATGACTAAGGAAGAAGGCTCATATAGTAGAAGGCGGCAACGCACATAGTCGTCTGGCCGCCTGGCGGCCAGACAGCCGGCCCCCACCTTACTACCCGAAGCTCTGAATGGTTAAGACCTAGCCCCCCGTCACAAATAGCTAGAATGCTCAAACTAGCCACGGTCCGTAGAGCGGCCGCCTTGCCGGTGAAAGCAAAGCCAAAGGGTCGGCGGCAAAGGAAAAAACCAAGGAGAAAAAGGAAAGAAGAGTGGAAGTCGGCACAGCAAGCATAAGCAATGATAAAATATTTTTACATTGATAAAGGCCTCTAGCCAGCATTCAAACAGGGTTTGATATACACCCCGAGGGTGGAATTGCGCGAATTTAATAAAATGTTCAGAGCAGCAAACGAAAAGAAGATAAAATCCTAAGGAGCAGCAGAAGGCTCCGGCTGGGCGGTGCCGGTTGGCGCGGCAGAGGGATCCGGCTGGCCGGTGCCGGATGGCGTGGCCAAGGGCTCCGACTGAACGCTGGAATCGGCCGCACCACCTGGCGCGGCAGGCGGCTCCATCTGGGCAGAGGGATCGCCGGCAGCAGACGGGGCGTCGGAGTGCTAGAGGATGGAGTCGGTGGCATCCGTCGGAGGAACGGGTGGTGGGTCTGCCCCCACTTGAATGCCGCCAACAGCAGGCAGCGCCTCGGTACGTGGCTCGTTGCTTGAGGCCCGGTCAGGTTGGGGCTGACCATCCGTCCTGACCTCCGGCATGTCGATGTCGCTTTCTTCTTCCTCCTCCTCCTCCTTCCCCTCTTCTTCCTCCCCGTCCCCCCCTTCGTTGCTGGAGTCGATGACTTTGGCGGAGTCTTCGCTATCCTCTGGATTCAGCCTGAGCCACTCGTGCGGAGCCTCGCCGCCTTCCTCAACCACCTCTGGCACAAAGACATTGGTGTCGGTGAAGTCGGCAATCGCCGCCGCCCTGTTGACGAGCTCGGCTTCCACCGCCGCCAGCTCCTCCTACGCCTCCAGCCGGAACGTGGCTAACTAGGATAGATCTAGCCCAGGGTACCATTCCTTGACGAATTCCAAGGCCCGGCGCGCTCCTGCCCGGGCTACTGAGCCTTTCCAGGCCTCCAAGCGGTCGGCCGCCACCTCCAGCCAGTCGGCAGTCCGACTTGAGGTGCGCGGAGCCGCCAGGCCCGGCCAGAGGGCGGAGACCGCCTGGGCTCCAGCGTGCTGGAGGAGGCGCAGCAGGCGGTGGGCAGGCCGAAGCCGGGCCTGGATGCTGAGGACCTGTTCGCCAAGAGTCCGCGGCGCATCTGCAGCGATTTGCACACCTCCCGCTCTTCGCTCCTCGCGCTGGGCCTCGATCATTTGGATCGTGGCGATGGAATGGACCGGGAAGAAGTCTATACAGGCAGAAGAAAAAAAAGGACAAGACCATAAGCAGGGGCCGGCTGCGCAAAGAAAGAAATCAGGGGAGCAAGGCTTACCGTCGACCAAGTCTTCAATGTTGCTGAAGCAGGCCGTCACCTGGGCCTCGTTGTCGTCCCAAGTAGAGCGTTCAAGCTCAAACTCAGCAAGGAGGCTGGTCTCCGCCGTCTCCGCCTTCCGCTGGGCCGCCTCGAGGGTTTCCGCCTGTTCGGCAAGTTGGGTGACCAGGCAGTCCCGCTCCTCGACCAGCTTGCTACACTCCGCCTCCTTGCCACGAAGGGCGGTTTTGGCTTCGCCCAGCTACTGCTGCAGGGCGGCATTAGCCTCTGAAGAAAGAAAGAAGAGAAGAAGACATCAGTCAAGCAGAAAAGACAAAGGAAAGAAACGACCGAGGAGATTCGACCCGACTGCTCAGCAGTCGGCCCGAACCTCGGGGACTACAGCCCGCGGGCGCGCCAGCGTGCCCCCGCGGAAAAGAAGTAGTCAACAAGGGAAAAAGAACAACTGAGGAGATTCGGCCCGACTGCTCAGCAGTCGGCCCGAACCTCGGGGACTACAGCCCGCGGGTGCGCCAACGCACCCCCACGAAGAAAGAAGAAAGAGACTTACGCCGGCTTTCGGCGAGATGGGCCGTCTGCGCCTCCAGCTCCCGTACCTTGGAGTTGTAGGAGGTCGCGCGGAGGTTGTGATAATCTTGCAGAAGAAACAACAAAACGAAATCAGCAATCGGCAACTACAAGTTAAAGTTCCGACCCGCCTGCTCAGCAGCCGGCCCGGAACTTGGGGACTACAGCCAGTGGGTGCGCTTGCGCGCCCCCACGAAAAAAGCAAAGAAGAACATTCGGAGAGAAAACCAAAAGACGGCTTACTCGGATGGCGGTGCGCGACTCCAAGTAGGCCTCGTTGCAGCGCTTGAGTGCCACTACCTCTGCCCGGAGCTTGGCTTGGACGTCAAGGAACGCCTCGTTCAAGGCGCCAGTTCCGCCACCGCGTACCCAGCCCACAGGCGCGGCACTGGTCGCCTCGGTGTCAAGGGCCAACGAGCTCGACGCGCCGATCTCCTGCGGCCGCGGCGCCGAGGCCGCCTTCTCCAGATAGCGGTGTGTGGGAATGCGAACCGCGGGAACCAGGACCTTTGCCACCATAGTCCCAACCGGTGGCACCGGCGGCGCCACTGGTTGTTCGTCCCGCGGCTCGCTGGCTGGCGGAGGCGGCGGCGGGGGTGGCGGCACGAAGACGTCCAGCATGGCTACGTCACTGCCCCCCTGCTCTCGGATCGGGTAGTTGTCGCCGGCTCCTCCGGCTGTCGCCTCGAAATCAGGTGGAGGCGGCGCAGTGTTCAGGGGGGCCACAAGTAGTGGCTCTTGGCGGCGGGAGGCCTCCGCGAGCCATTCTTTCTTTGCGGCCTGAGCTTCCGCCTGCACCAGCGCCCTCGTGGGAGACGCGGCAGACAGGTCCGCCTGCTCCTTGGCCAGGCGATCGGCCTCCGCCTCATCGCGCGCCTCCCGCGCATTCCGCTCTGTCGCCTCCCAGAGGACGGCGGCCGGGTCGATGCGCCGGCTGGTCGAGGAGGTCGCTGCCGACCTGAGGACCGAGCCGGCACCCGACTTCTCAAGGGTCAGCGGGGCCCTGAAATAAGAAGACAAGTCAGAAGATTTTTGCGACAGATTGATGAAAAAACAAGGAGTAAGGGAATGATGCTTACGCCGACACCATGACAGGCCCCTTTGGCTGCCTCTGGTACTGGGCCGCCTTGGACGCGGTCTCTCTCCGCCTGGTCGCCGCGGCCGGGTTCTTGGGCTTCTTAGGAGCGCTGCCGAACAGGGTGAGCCCTGTTTCCGTTTGCACTTGCCGCCTGGGGCGGGTGGCCCAGAAGAGGGGCCGGCGCCGGTGGTGGCAGAGCTCCGGGCGGGGCGTGGCTCCTTGTCATCTTCATCATCATCAGGCCAAGCTTCCACGCCGCCGCCCCCCTCGGAGCCACCTGCTCCACCACCGCCGTCCGCTCTGCCTCCGCCGCCTGTCGCGTCGTCGACCAGGGCAGCCGCCCCCAAGTCGGGGTCATCCACGTCACTCTCCGTCCTGTCCGCCTGTAGGTTATCACCCAGCCCCAGGAGGGTGGCCGTTGCCTCGGACATATAAATTTGCAGCCAAGAAGGAATCAAGTCTTGAAGGGCGGCGCCATAAAGAGAAACAAAGCAGAAGAAAGCAGTTCAAAGGACAAAGACAAGAAACTTACCGCAGGAGGCGGGTTGTGGTGAGAGTACGGCCGCTTCCCGTACCGCCACTCCTTCTCTGACATCTTGAGGTCGGAGATCTCGTTCACCATCCGCGAAACTTCGGCAGGCAGCATTCCCTTCGTGCACAGCCAGCACGGATCGCGGTGTCCGCCCATCCGGAAGATCGGGTGAGGGCGGCTTTGGAGCGGGAGGATCCGGCGCTCCACGAAGGCGACAAGGAGGTCGGAGGCCACGAGGCCCTCCAACTCCTGGAGCACTCGGAGTCGGCCGATGGCGGCCGCAGCATCCGCCGACACCGGCCTTGGTTTGTACTTCCAGGAGATGCGGGCTCTGGTGGGGGGGGGGGGGCGGCCTCGAAGGCCGGCAGGTTGAGGAAGTCGGCAGCAGGGTCCACGTTCTCGACGTGGAAATAGGATTGCTGCCACATCTTCACCGACTGCGCCAGCTTGATGATGGGGAAGGCGTTTCGCTGCGCCGGCCGGCGCACGGCGACGAAGCCCCCGCACTCAGCCGCCGTCTCCTTGGCGGAGGTGCCGAGCTTTCCATAGAAGAATGCTCCCCACAGCTCGATGGTGGGGAGGATGCCGAGGTAGCCCTCGCACGCCGTGACGAAGGCGGAGAGCAGGGTCACGGCGTTGGGCGTGAGATGATGGGGCTGAAGGTTGTAGAAGTTGAGGAAGGCGCGGAAGAAGTTGCTCGCAGGGAGGCCAAAGCCCGCAGGAAATGCGAGCGGAAGACGACCCGCTCGCCTTCTTGAGGCGCCGGTGAGATCTCCATCTCCGGCGGCACCCGCGCCTTGACAAAGGCCGTGCTGGGCATCCGGCGCGTGTCATGAAGGAAGGCGATGTGGTCCTCGATCACAGTCGACCCATCCCAGTCGCCCATGGCTCCGACCGGCGGCGCGGAGGGGAGAGACGCGTCGGCGACAAGCAACGGCGGCAGCACTATGGCAGCAGCAGCAGAGGCTGAGAGGAGAAGAAGAAGAGTAGGAGGGGGCGCAGGAACTTTGCCGCACCTCTCCCCCCTCCCTACTTATAGCGCCCGGGCTATGTAGCTAAGGGGGCGGGATGTGGGGTCGTGGGATTAACTGCGCCCACGTCCCCACGACCCCCCGTCTCCCGCACGCATTCACCCCCTCGTGAATAGTCGTGGGGATGGCAACCGCCCCCTCCGGCGCAGTAAATCCGCCCGGTTGCCGAGGCGTGGTAGTGGCGGGCCCGTCCCAGAGTCATGTCCCACCCAGAGCGTGGGATGGCAGGCTTTGTCAGGCTAACGTGCGCCGCGTGGCGCGTCCGCGGCGGGCGGCTGCTTGGGGAAGCTTAACAGGCACGCCACCTGTTTCCCGCCTTGGAGTTCAAAATCCACCACATAGCTCCACCTGGGAGAGGCCAGCTTGAGCGGTCGACTGGCCACCAGACGGTCGATGTTTTCCCAGAGCTCAGGGAGGGGAGAAGCCGCTGAGACCTCGCAGCCCCTCGACCACGATGCATCACCGGCTTCGAGGACTATTGTCGGAGTAATGGGCCACGGGTAGGCTCACCCAAGCCCCAAGATTTACCAAGACTTTGGGCCAGCTCCGCCTAGCTGGGCCCCAAGCCAAAACTCCGCCCTCTGGGGCCGGCTGGCTCAGTGGCTGGCTGCCAGAGGGCGGGTAACCCAAAAATATGGCGCTCCGAGCGGCCGGCTCCTGGCGGCCGCCTTCCTAAGAGGGCGGCAACTGGCAGGCGACCACCTCACAACTACGGGCAGTCGAGCTCCCTTCAAAAGTACAAGGCAAGGTATGGCTACAGTGAAGCACGTCGCCTCCCACGCTTGAGACGGGTGTGGCTACAGTGCTCCGTACAGACGGAGATCCCCGCACGACGGAGCACTGTGCCATATCTACCCTGACATTGCTCCGGGCAGGCGGAGTCCTGTTCCCCACGATGGCTTGTCGGTACGGCCCGCCGGAGGCGGGCCCTATCTGGCAGCGACCCCAAGGAAGACGGCAGAAGCTCGACCAAGTGGATTCAAGAGGAGCCGGCCTCCAGCAGGTGGTCGTCCCTTGTCCCGAGACATGCACGCCATTAAGCTGATGAGACCAGGTGTGGCTACAGTGACCTCCCGCCAGGCGGCGGGACTGTAGCCACGCAAAGGTGACCAAGCTCTCGTCACCAACGACACGGCTACAGTAAGCAGCCACCAACCAGACGGCAGGGCCCGCCAGGCGGTGGGCCCCAGCGATCGGCGGAGAAGCCGGAGGCTGGAGACACTGACAGCCGGGCCCAGCAGCCGGCCATATTACCATTGTACCCCTGGGGGGTAGGCCTATATAAACCCCCCAGGCCACCCATGCAAAGGGTTCGGCCCCATTAGAACTAGCCACCCATTAGAGCATGAAGAGGGCTAAGCCTTGCCTCCTACTGCCTCTAGCATACAGCTCAAGGAGCACCACTGTATCACTTGTGCCTTAGTGATCATGCGGAGACCCCGCAGAGCAGGACTAGGGGTGTTATCTCCTAGGAGAGCCCCGAACCTGGGTAAAGTCCGTCGGCATTCATGTCTACGCCTTATCCCGCTTCCAGGCACCGGCGACGTTCTACTCGCTCCCGCCATGATAAGCCATCCATTAGCATATGTCGCACCCAACCCCCGACACCGCACTAACCTGTTTCTCTCAACATGCAAGCATGCCACCTTATCAAGCAACATGCATGGCAAAAGGCACATCACAACATGCAATCGTGCATATAAAAATGTTCATCTCAACATGCAAACATTTTAAGCATATAATTAATCTAACACAATAAAACATATGTATTTGCAGTTTTAATTTTCATATTTATTACTTTGAATATTTATCTTCCAAAAAATCAAATATCAATGAAATATATTGCAAAATATCCGTGCAACAACGTGCGGGTATCATCTAGTTAGTAAAATGGGCGTACCATGATAAGCCATTATGTCCTATGTCGCCTACGTACATCTAAGGTGTGTTTGGTTGCAGTTCGCTATAGTACCCGCATTGCATGTCCATCTCCAGCCAGCTTGGTTCTTCATATGCAACCTCATATACAGCAGATGCAACCTGTTTGGTCGCCTGCATCGCATGAAGGGTCACTTACCCACTGCTGTTTTGTTGCCGTTTTTGTGCTTAGGGTGTGATCAGATGCAAACAACATTTGTGTTCTGCTCACCCCATTCAAATGTTATGGCCTTACTACCACATGATCAGCACAACGACAAGCACAACTGATAACAGATCAAAGAGGCAAGCACTGGCAGCAAACAAAACAAGCAACCAAATGAGATCAAACAAAGCAAGAAACAAAAATGACAGCAAATTACTTAGATTAACAGCAGGGGCATCCTCCTTCCCTGCTCCACGCCAGTGTGCTGCTCCTAGCCAAAATATTAACAAGTTCACATCACAAGTACCATAAGTTCAAGCCACAGACCATAACAAGTTCAACACTAACGCCTAAGTTAACTACATTGCATGCTCAATGTCACCAACGCAGCTGTGCCTGATGCAACGAAACCTGCACATGACCAAGGAGTCATGGTTGTAGATTTGGACCTTGAGGCCGAGTCCTGAGATGTGCACAACGACGAGGTCGCCGGGACGATCCGGTGGCGGTGGCAGAAGTAGTTCCAGCCCTGGCCAAGCACCATGTGCCCCTTGAAGTTCTGGACCTGCACCCAGAAAGTGCACCGCTTGTTCGTCGATAGCCTGACCATGCGCGGGAGCCGCTTGATGACCAGCCACTCGTCATCACCTCCACGAACTTGCAAGGGATGACGAGCATGGCGAGGTCTTCGTTGTCCCTGACCTACTGGTAGAAGCGCAGCAGCTCCCGGGCCCCCTCCTTGTGGCCGGTTCCCGGAAATCATCCCCTTGAACGAGACAGACTCATGAAGGCGACCCTACCAGGCATCCCCCCCTTGAGCCACATGTTCGTGGGGATGAGATCCTCAGCGCCCTCAGCTACGGCCACCACCTGAGCTCCTCCACCTGCCACGTCCCAGTCATTCTTCAATATCTTGTCAGGTAAGATGACAAGTATTAGAGATGCTTGCAAAATGAACAACCACTGATCGGTGGCATTAGCTCTTTTGCAAATGCCACTGATCAGTTGCACTAGCACTACAACAAATGGCACTGATCAGAGACATTTTCCCAAGAAAAAATGCCACTGATCAATGCACAAACTCTTTGCCAAATGCCACTGATCAGTGGCATTTCCTCATGGGAAACTAGCACTGATCAGTGCCACTTTCCCTTCCCATAAGAAAATGCCACTGATCAGTGGCATCTAGTCTTCTACAACTGCCACTCATCAATGCACTACCCTAAGCATGGAAACATCTAAATAAAGCACCCATGTGCACCCATGCATATTTGGCAGCATCTTAAAATGGTCCTACTACATGCACATATAACAATCTAGAGCATGCAACACAAACCCTAGCTTGAACATGTATGTAGCGACATGAATAGCAACATGAACATGATCCTAGCTTGAACATAACATGCCATTTGCATGAACACATATCCTAGCAAGACCCTAGCATGAACACAGATCCTAGAAAAGCACACTAGCATTGGGGATTCTAGCATGAACACACATCCTAGCATGAACACAGATCCGAAAGCACTAGCATAAGAACATTATCCTAGAACACACACTGTAGCAAACAATAACAGATCGGTCGGATTCGATTCGATGGGGATAGCATCGAATCGGATCTACTCGAATCCTATTGAATCCACTAAGTACTAGCACATGCCTCAGAAATAAACCCCTAATCTACATCTACGACCAAGCATTGGGGATTCTTTGACTCACCGAAGCTTTGCGCCGTCGTAGCGAACCGAGGCCGGGGTGAAAACCCCGTGGGAAGGTGAGAGGTGGCGGAGCTGAGGAGGAGCCGGCCCTGGCGACGACCGACGGCATTGGCCCCGTGCTCATGGCCACACCAGAGGTCGAGGAGGACGGCGCGCCGACAGGAGGAAACCCTTGGACGGGGGTCAAGAAAACCCCCTGCCCAATGGGGTCCCAAGAAGCGGCGGCTCCGTGGACGGTGCCAGCGCCGAGCTCACGACCACGAGGTCCGGAAATGGCAGCAGAGCAGGAATGGCCGGCACCGCATTGGCCGGCCCTCGTGGTGGCCGGCGGCAGATGGGGGACGACGCTCGCAGCGCCGACGCCAGGTCCCTGCCCGAGTTCTGGAGCCCGGACAACCAGCGCTCCTGGATGTGCTGGTTGACGGGGGTCAGAGGACGGCGCGACGGTGGGTGAGGCGAAGCCATCGGAGGAGAGGAGAGGGAGGGGCGGTGAGGCAGAGAGGAGCGATGGGAACAATGTGGGCGGGGCGGCGACATGAAAGTGAGCGGGGGAGGAGGGAGTTATGAGACATCGCCTCTGTCTCCCGCGCTGTCCGAGGCGTGCAGCCTCCTCGCACGCCTGGACGCGCCGAGCCAGGCTCGCGAGAAACTTCCGATTCGTCGGTTTCCACCGAGCCAAATTGAGGCCTGCTTTAAGTTTCATGCGGACTGTGAAAAGCATGCAGCTCAACTAACCAAACATGCCACACACATCCCGCAGGGTCTGGTTGAGCTGCATGCGGGCAACCAAATATGCCCCTAAGAATTGACGCAAGCCGAGGTGAGCCGGACTTGGCCCGAGCTTGCCATTCCTAAAGCCGAGCTGCGGTGAGCAGGACAACGAGGCTCAACCCCAGCTTACCTTCGGCTTGAGCCGGCTGGGCCGGTGCGTCATAAACAACGATGATTTATCTCTTCTTTGTTTTTGGCGAATTTGCAAGTTCTGCAAATTGCTACAAGAACTGGTCATTTGAAAATGTCAAAACAAGAATCTTTTAAAAACTGCTTTGCCTGTTAGCACTTAGTAGCACGATGGCTAACCAACAACACAGATATGTATTATTATCATGCAGCTTGTGTGTGAGACAATCGCGACATGGCCAAAGACTTCCTCTTGTTTTTCTCCTATAACCTTAGGCGTCTAAGCCAAACTCTCTTCTCTAGGTTTCACCGATTTTTTTTCAAAAAGGGGGACTCCCCGGCCTCTGCATTAGAATGATGCATACGGCCACATTTATTAGAGAGTAAATAAGGTTCAACAAGGTCTCAAAGTCTGCAAACAAAAGCAAAGGCTAGCTCACACAGAGCCTCAAAGCCAAAACAAAAAGCCCAATAAGTCACAACCGGCAGGCAAAATAAAAGGTAGGTAAACTAATTGCCTATCCTATTACATGACCGCCATCCAAACCGATTAAAGATATCCCACGCAACCATCTCCCACCGGACAGATCCAGTAACCAAACGCTCCCTGGCCTCCGTCGGAGTGAGTAAGGACCACATACGGATCAGTGCAGTAGCCCGGAATACAACCTGCAAAAAATGAATAGTTGTTTTTCTGTTAAAAGCCAAATCATTTCTGCAATTCCAAATTGCCCATAACAACGCACATACTCCTACACAAATGTGTCTAGCTGTTTCGGAGGCTATCCCAGCAAGCCACGCCCCGAATAACGTGTTGACCGAAGTCGGAGGAGTAATGTTAAAGGCAATTTGCACAGAGCGCCACAACCCTCGTGCCAACGGACAGTCAAAAAAGAGATGCTTGATAGTCTCGTCCCGATCACAGAAACTACACCTAGTAGAACCTATCCAGTTGCGCTTAACTAAAGTGTCCTTTGTTAAGATTACTTGTTTATGCACAAACCACATAAACACTTTAATCTTCAAAGGGACCTTAACTTTCCAAACATCTTTGGAACTAGGAATCACACTAGTGTTAATGATATTGATATACATCGATTTAACAGTGAACTCCCCAGATATAGTAAGCTTCCAACACAACTTATCGGGCTGAGGAGTTAACTGAACCTCCTTCAGTCTACGGACTAGGTGAAGCCATGCTTCCCATCAATCACCCACGAGCACCCTCCTAAACTGAATGTTGAGTGGAATGGACTGCATAACCGTGGCAACAAGAGCCTCACGACGCTGAACAATACGATATAGGGACGGATATTGAGTCGCCAAAGGCGTATCACCAAGCCACGTATCCTCCCAGAACCGAGTGTTGCTGCCATTATTGATAATACATTTCGTTCTATTAAAGAAGGTAGCTTTGATTCTCATGAGCCCCTTCCAGAACGGCGAATCGGTTGGACGCAGAGTGACCTGGGATAAGGTCTTGGACTGCAGATATTTACTACGTTAAATCTGCGCCCACGTTGCCTCCGTCTTAGAAGATAACTTAAACAGCCACTTACTAAGCAGGCATCTGTTCTTAACTTCAGGATTTTCAATACCAAGGCCCCCCGGTCCTTTGGTCGACAGATGATATCCCATTTGGCCAATCTGTATTTTCTCTTAAGCTCATCACTCTGCCAGAAGAATCGGGATCGATAGAAGTCCAGCCTTTTCCTAACTCCAACTGGGACCTCAAAGAAGGATAAGAGGAACATAGGTAAACTCGTGAGCATCGAGTTAATAAGAATCAACCGGCCTCCATAAGACATGAGTTTTCCTTTCCAGCAACTCAGTTTCTTCTCAAACCGATCCTCGATGCACTTCCACTCGCTGTTTGTTAGCTTACGATGGTGAATGGGAATACCGAGATACGTGAAAGGTAAAGCCCCAACTTCACAACCAAAAAATTGTCTATAAGCCTCTTGTTCGTATTTGGCTCTACCAAAGCAGAACAGCTCGCTTTTATGGAAATTAATCTTCAGTCCCGACAATTGTTCAAATAAGCATAACACTAACTTCATGTTCCTCGCTTTTGCCAAATCGTGTTCCATAAAAATGATTGTATCATCAGCGTATTGCAGAATGGACAAACCACCATCAACCAGATGAGGCACCAAGCCACCCACATGACCGACCTCCTTTGCCCTCCCAATCAGGATCGCCAACATATCAACCACAATATTGAACAAAATTGGAGACATAGGATCGCCTTGTCTCAGACCCTTGTGTGTTTGGAAATAATGACCTATGTCGTCATTCACTTTAATTCCAACACTCCCTTTTTGCGTGAATTCTTCCACCTAGCGTCGCCAAGTTCATCAAAGCCCTTCATGCGTCAAGCCTGTTGAAGGAACGGCCATTTGACTTTATCATATGCCTTCTCGAAATCCACTTTGAAAATAACTCCATCCAGTTTTTTCGTGTGAATCTCTTGGAGCATTTCATGAAGGACCACAACCCCTTCCAGGATGTTCCTGTCCGGCATGAAAGCCGTTTGAGAAGGCTGCACTACGGCATGCGCAATCTGTGTTAGCCGAATCATCCCAACCTTGGTGAAAATTTTGAAACTGACATTCAGAAGACAGATAGGCCGAAATTGCTCGATTCTCACGGCCTCTGTTTTCTTAGGGAGTAGGGTTATTGTTCCAAAATTAAGTTGGAAAAGCTGCAAATGTCCCCAGAACAAAGCATGAAACATCAGCAACAGGTCCCCTTTAATAATATGCCAGCACTTCTTATAAAACTCAGCCGGGAAACCATCCGGCCCAGGTGCCTTATTATTTTCCATCTTGGAAATGGCCTCTAAAACCTCCTTTTCCGAGAAAGGGGCTGTTGAGATATCGTTCTCCACAGCAGTAAGTTGAGGTACATCTTGGATCCTAGACTCATCCAGCGACACATAGTTCTTCTCTGGTGGTCCAAACAAACGTTTGTAATACTCAGTAATGTAAAGCTTCAGGTTATCCTGACTGATAATTGTACCCTCATCTTGTTCTAGCTGGAAGATTCTCTTCTTCCTATGTTTGCCATTGGCAATCAAGTGGAAGAATTGAGTGTTCGCGTCCCCCTGGACCACTCTGCGTACCTTGGCTCGCAGAGCCCACTTTAATTCTTCTTCATGAAGTAGCTCTTTCAACCTCATCTCAGCGTCAAGCTTGGTATGAAGCTCGGTGGCTAGCAAAACCGTAGTTTCTGCTTTTACATCTAAGGCCTGATTAAGGGCAAGGAGCCATTCCTTTTCAGCCTTATAAACCCCACTAAGATGTTTAGCCCACCCACGTAGGAAACTTCTCAAATACCTAATCTTATTCTGCCAGCGCTCAAGCGCATTCCTACCGCCTGCATCCTTAGCCCACTCTCTGGCTAAGAGATCCAGGAAGCCTTCTCTCTCGAACCATGCAAGCTCGAACGAGAACAAATTCTTATTGCCTGAGTAGGTAGCCCCACCAGAGTCAAGCAAAAGAGGCGTGTGATCAGAAATCCTGCGAGAGAGAGCCTGAACTATTACAAAGGGAAACTTCTGTTCCCAATCGACACTAGCAAGTACCCGATCCAACTTCTCAAACGTTGGATTTGGCAAAGCGTTAGCCCATGTGAATTTCCTACCTGAAAGCTCAATCTCTCTCAAATCCAAGCTTTCAATAATAGTGTTGAACATGAACGACCATCTCCTGTCGAAATTATTATTGTTCTTCTCATCACGTCTCCTAATAATATTAAAGTCTCCCCCAACCAGAATGGGGAGTTGCTCAGACCCGCAAACTCTAACAAGGTCGGCCAAAAAATCGGGTTGGAATTTTGCCTGCGCGGCACCATACACCGCCACCAGACCCCAGTCAAATCCATCAACCTTGGACCGCACCCTGAACTTAACAGCAAAATCACCCATGATCACACTTCTAACTTCGAGAGAGTCGCATCTAACACCAAGTAAGATCCCTCCCGATCTTCCTCTCGGTGGCAGACAATGCCAGTCAAAGTCAATACCCCCCGATAAGGTGTTGAGAAATAGTGGTGAGAAATTTTCTCTTCCAGTTTCCGACAACACAATAAAGTCCAATCTATGCTCGATGGATGCTTCTACAAGGAACCTCCTTTTAGCCAAGTCCTTAAGACCTCTGCTATTCCAAAAGATTCCTCTCATATCTCATCATGGAATTTTTTAGCCGTGCGGATCCTAGCACTCCTACGTACCGCGGACATCGGGTATATCTTGCGCTTGTTGGAAATATGCCCTAGAGGCAATAATAATTAGTTATTATTATATTTCCTTGTTCATGATAATAGTTTATTATCCATGCTATAATTGTATTGAAAGGAAACTCAAATACATGTGTGGGTACATAGACAACACCATGTCCCTAGTAAGCCTCTAGTTGACGAGCTCGTTGATCAACAGATGGTTATGGTTTCCTGACCATGGACATTCGATGTCGTTGATAAAGGGGATCACATCATTAGGAGAATGATGTGATGGACAAGACCCAATCCTAAGCATAGCACAAGATCGTGTAGTTCGTTTTGCTAGAGCTTTTTCAATGTCAAGTATCTCTTCCTTAGACCATGAGATTGTTGGGGAACGTAGTAATTTCAAAAAATTTCCTACGCACACGCAAGATCATGGTGATGGCATAGCAACGAGATGGGAGAGTGTATGTCCACGTACCCTCGTAGACCCTAAGCGGAAGCGTTAGCACAACGCGGTTGATGTAGTCGTACGTCTTCACGATCCGACCGATCCAAGCACCGAACGTACAGGGCCTCCGAGTTCAGCACACGTTCAGCTCAATGACGATCTCCGGCCTCCAATCTAGCCGAGCTCCGGAGATGAGTTCCGTCAGCACGACAGCGTGGTGACGATGATGATGTTCTACCGGCGCAGGGCTTCGCCTAAACTCCGCGACGATATGACCGAGGTGGAATATGGTGGAGGGGGGCACCGCACACGGCTAAGGAACAATCCGTAGATCAACTTGTGTGTCTATGGGGTGCCCCCCGCCCCCGTATATAAAGGAGCAAGGGGGGAGGCCGGCCGGCCCCTTTCCTACTCCTACTAGTAGGGGGAAGGAAGGGGGAGAGGGGGAAGGAAAGGGGGGGCGCCGCCCCCCCCCCTCCTAGTCCAATTCGGACCAGAGGGGGGAGGGGGCGCGCGGCCCATGCTGGCCGCCCCTCTCTCCTTTCCCTTAAGGCCCATATGGCCCAATACTCTCCCGGGGGGTTCCGATAACCCCTCCGGCACTCTGGTTTTCTCCGAAATCACCCAGAACACTTCCGGTATCCGAATATAGTCGTCCAATATATTAATCTTTATGTCTCGACCATTTCGAGACTCCTCGTCATGTCCGTGATCACATCCGGGACTCTGAACAAACTTCGGTACATCAAAACTTATAAACTCATAATAAAACTGCATCGAAACCTTAAGCGTGCGGACCCTAAGGGTTCGAGAACTATGTAGACATGACCTAGAACTATTCTCGGTCAATAACCAATAGCGGAACCTGGATGCTCATATTGGCTCCTACATATTCTACGAAGATCTTTATCGGTCAAACCGCATAACAACATACATTGTTCCCTTTGTCATCGGTATGTTACTTGCCCGAGATTCGATCGTCGGTATCCAATACCTAGTTCAATCTCGTTACTGGCAAGTCTCTTTACTCGTTACGTAATGCATCATTCCGTAACTAACTCATTAGCTACATTGCTTGCAAGGCTTATAGTGATGTGCATTACCGAGAGGGCCCAGAGATACCTCTCCGACAATCGGAGTGACAAAACCTAATCTCGAAATATGCCAACCCAACATGTACCTTTGGAGACACCTGTAGTACTCCTTTATAATCACCCAGTTACGTTGTGACGTTTGGTAGTACCCAAAGTGTTCCTCCGGTAAACGGGAGTTGCATAATTCTCATAGTTACAGGAACATGTATAAGTCATGAAGAAAGCAATAGCAATATACTAAACGATCAAGTGCTAGGCTAATGGAATGGGTCATGTCAATCACATCATTCTCCTAATGATGTGATCCCGTTAATCAAATGACAACTCTTTTGTCCATGGATAGGAAACATAACCATCTTTGATAAACGAGCTAGTCAAGTAGAGGCATACTAGTGACTATATGTTTGTCTATGTATTCACACATGTATCATGTTTCCGGTTAATACAATTCTAGCATGAATAATAAACATTTATCATGAAATAATGAAATAAATAATAACTTTATTATTGCCTCTAGGGCATATTTCCTTCAGTCTCCCACTTGCACTAGAGTCAATAATCTAGTTCACACCGCCATGTGATTTAACACCAATATTCATATCTGTATATGATTAACACCCATAGTTCACATCGTCATGTGACCAACACCCAAAGGGTTTACTAGGGTCAATAATCCAGTTCACATAGCTTATGTGATTAACACCCAAAGAGTACTGAGGTGCGATCATGTTTTGCTTCGTCAGAGAAGCTTAGTCAACGGGTCTGTCACATTCAGAGCCGTATGTATTTTGCAAATATTATATGTCTACAATGCTCTGCACGGAGCTACTCTAGCTATTTGCTCCCACTTTCAATATGTATCCAGATTGAGACTTAGAGTCATCTGGATCGGTGTAAAAGCTTGCACCGATGTAACTTTTTACGACGGGCTCTTTTATCACCTCCATAATCGAGAAATATTTCCTTAGTCCTCACTAAGGATATTCTTGACCAATGTCCAGTGATCTACTCCTAGATCACTATTGTACTCCTTTGCCAAATAAAGAGCAAGGTATACAATAGGTCTGGTACATAGCATAGCATACTTTATAGAACCTATGACTGAGGCATAGGGAATGACTTTTCATTCTCCTTCTATTTTCTGCCATGGTCGGGTCTTGAGTCTTACTCAACTTCACACCTTTGCATCACAAGCAAGAAATCCTTCTTTGACTGTTCTATTTTGAACTATTTCAAAAATTTATCAAGGTATGTATTCATTGAAAAATCTTATCAAGCGTCTTGATCTATCTATATAGATCTTGATGCTCAATGTGTAAGCAGCTTCACCGAGGTCTTGCTTTGAAAAACTCTTATTCAAGTATCTTTTCATGCTATCCAGAATTTCCATATCATTTCCAATTAACAATATGTCATCCACATATAATATTAGAAATGATACAGAGCTCCCACTCACTTTCTTGTAAATACAGGCTTCTTCAAAAGTCTGTATAAAACCATATGCTTTGATCAACTCATCAAAGCGTATATTCCAACTCCGAGATGCTTGCACCAGTCCATAGATGGATCGCTGGAGCTTGCACAATTTGTTAGCACCTTTAGGATTGACAAAACCTTCTGGTTGCATCATATACTACTCTCCTTTAAGAAAACCATTAAGGAATGCAGTTTTGACATCCATTTGCCAGATTTCATAAAATGTGGCAATTGCTAACATGATTCAGACAGACTTAAGCATCGATACGAGTGAGAAAATCTCATCGTATTCAACACCTTGAACTTGTCGAAAACCCTTTTGCGACAAGTCGAGCTTTGTAGATACTAACACTAATATCAACGTCCGTCTTCCTCTTGAAGATCCATTTATACAATATGGCTTTCCGATCATCGGGTAACTCCACCAAAGTCCACACTTTGTTCTCATACATGGATCCTGTCTCAGATTTCATGGTCTCAAACCATTTCGTGGAATCTGGGCTCATCATCGCTTCCTCATAGTTCGTAGTTTCATCATGGTCTAGTAACATGACTTTCAGAATAGGATTACCGTACCACTCTGGTGCGGACCGTACTCTGGAAGACCTACGAGGTTCTGTAGTAACTTGATCTGAAGTTTCATGATCATCATCATTAACTTCCTCACTAATTGGTGTAAGAATCACGGGAACTGATTTCTGTGATGAGCTACTTTCCAATTCGGGAGAAGGTACAATTACCTTATCAAGTTCTACTTTCCTCCCACTCACTTCTTTTGAGAGAAACTCCTTCTCTAGAAAGGATCCATTCTTAGCAACGAATGATTTGCTTCGGATCTGTGATAGAAGGTGTACCCAACATTTTTCCTTTGGGTATTCTATGAAGATGCACTTCTCCGATTTGGGTTCGATCTTATCAGGTTGAAAACCTTTTTCATATAAACATCGCAACTCCAAACTTTAAGAAACGACAACTTGGGTTTCTTGCTAAACCACAGTTCATTTGGTGTCGTCTCAACGGATTTAGATGGTGCCCTATTAAACGTGAATGCAGCTGTCTCTAATGCATAACCCCAAAACAATAATGGTAAATCAATAAGAGACATCATAGATCGCACCATATCCAATAAAGTGCGGTTACGACGTTCGGACACACCATAACGTTGTGGTGTTCCAGGTGGCGTGAGCTGTGAAACTATCTCACATTGTTTTAATTTGAAGACCAAACTCGTAACTCAAATATTCGTCTCCGCGATCAGATCGCAGAAACTTTATTTTCTTGTTACGATGATTTTTCCACTTCACTCTGAAATTCTTTGAACCTTTCAACTATTTTAGACTTATGTTTCATCAAGTAGAATACCCATATCTGCTCAAATCATCTTGTGAAGGTCAGAAAATAACAATACTTGCCACGAGCATCAATACTCATTGGTCCGCATACATCAGTATGTACTATTTCCAACAAGTTTGTTGCTCGTTCCATTGTTCCGAAGAATGGAGTTTTAGTCATCTTGCCCAAAAGGCACGGTTCGCAAGCATCAAATGATTCATAACCAAGTGATTCCAAAAATCCATCTTTATGGAGTTTCTTCATGCGCTTTACACCGATATGACCCAAATGGCAGTGCCACAAATAAGTTGCACTATCATTATTAACTTTGCATCTTTTGGCATCAATATTATGAATATGTGTATCACTACGATCGAGATCCAATAAACTATTTTCATTGGGTGTATGACCATTGAAGGTTTTATTCATGTAAACAGAACAACAATTATTCTCTAACTTTAAATGAATAACCGTATTGCAATAAACATGATCAAATCATATATATGCTCAACGCAAACGCTAAATAACATTTATTTAGGTTGAACACCAATCTCGAAAATATAGGGAGTGTGTGATGATGATCATATCAATCTTGGAACAATTTCCAACTTTCATCGTCACTTCCCCTCAACTAGTCTCTGTTTATTCTGTAACTCCTGTTTCGAGTTACTAATATTAGTAACCGGACAAGTATACAATACTCAGGGGCTACTATAAACACTAGTAAGGTACACATCCATAACCTGTATATCAAATATACCCTTGTTCACTTTGCCATCCTTCTTATCCACCAAATATTCAGGGCATTTCCGCTTCCAGTGACCATTTCCTTTGCAGTGTAAGCACTCAGTTCCAGGCTTTGGTCCAGCTTTGGTCTTCTTCACGGGAGTGACAACCTGTTTGCCATTCTACTTGAAGTTTCCCTTTCTTTCCCTTTGCCCTTTTCTTGAAACTAGTGGTCTTGTTAATCATCAACACTTGATGCTCTTTCTTGATTTCTACCTTCGTTGATTTCAACATCTCGAAGAGCTCGGGAATCGTTTTCGTCATCCCTTGCATACTATAGTTCATCTCGAAGTTCTAGTAACTTAGTGATGGTGACTAGAGAATTCTGTCAATCACTATCTTATCTGGAAGATTAACTCCCACTTGATTCAAGCGATTGAAGTATCCAGACAATCTGAGCACATGCTCACTAATTGAGCGATTCTCCTCCATCTTTTAGCTATAGAACTTGTTGGAGACTTCATATCTCTTAACTCGGGTATTTGCTTGAAATATTAACTTCAATTCCTGGAACATCTCATATGGTCCATGATGTTCAAAACATCTTTGAAGTCCCGATTCTAAGCCATAAAGCATGGTGCACAAAACTATCAAGTAGTCATCATATTGAGCTAGCCAAACGTTCATAACCTCTGCATCTGCTCCTGCAATAGGTCTGTCACCTAGCGGTGCATTAAGGACATAATTCTTCTGTGCAGCAATGAGGATAAACCTCAGATCACGGATCCAATCCGCATCATTGCTACTAACATCTTTCAACACAATTTTCTCTAGGAACATATCAAAATAAACATATGAAAGCAACAACGCAAGCTATTGATCTACAACATAATTGGCAAAATACTACCAGGACTAAGTTCATGATAAATTTAAGTTCAATTAATCATATTACTTAAGAACTCCCACTTAGACAGACATCTCTCTAGTTATCTAAGTGATCGCGTGATCCAAATCAACTAAACCATAACCGATCATCACGTGAGATGGAGTAGTTTTCAATGGTGAACATCACTATGTTGATCATATCTACTATATGATTCACGCTCAACCTTTCGGTCTCCGTGTTCCGAGGCCATATCTGCATATGCTAGGCTCGTCAAGTTTAACCTGAGTATTCCGCGTGTGCAAAACTGGCTTGCACCTGTTGTAGATGGACGTAGAGCTTATCACACCCGATCATCACGTGGTGTCTGGGCACGACGAACTTTGGCAACGGTGCATACTCAGGGAGAACACTTCTTGATAATTTTAGTGAGAGATCATCTTAAAATGCTACCGTCAATCAAAGCAAGATAAGATGCATAAAGGATAAACATCACATGCAATCAATATAAGTGATATGATATGGCCATCATCATCTTGTGCTTGTGATCTCCATCTCCAAAGCACCATCGTGATCACCATCATCACCGGCGTGACACCTTGATCTCCATCGTAGCATCGTTGTCGTTACGCCATCTATTGCTTCTACGACTATCGCTACCGCTTAGTGATAAAGTAAAGCAATTATAGGGCGTTTGCATTTCATACAATAAAGTGACAACCATATGGCTCCTGCCAGTTGCCGATAACTTCGGTTACAAAACATGATCATCTCATACAGTAAAATATAGCATCACATCTTGGCCATATCACATCACAACATGCCCTGCAAAAACAAGTTAGACGTCCTCTACTTTGTTGTTGCAAATTTTACGTGGCTGCTACGGGCTTTAGCAAGAACCGTTCTTACCTATGCATCAAAAACCACAACGATAGTTCGTCAAGTTGGTGCTGTTTTAACCTTCGCAAGGACCGGGCGTAGCCACACTCGATTCAGCTAAAGTGAGAGAGACAGACACCCGCCAGCCACCTTTAAGCACGAGTGCTCGTAACGGTGAAACCAGTCTCGCGTAAGCGTACGCGTAATGTCAGTCCGGGCCGCTTCATCTCACAATACCGCCGAACCAAAGTATGACATGCTGGTAAGCAGTATGACTTGTATCGCCCACAACTCACTTGTGTTCTACTCGTGCATATAACATCAACACATAAAACCTGGCTCTGATACCACTGTTGGGGAACGTAGTAATTTCAAAAAATTTCCTACGCACACGCAAGATCATGGTGATGGCATAGCAAAGAGATGGGAGAGTGTATGTCCACGTACCCTCGTAGACCGTAAGCGGAAGCGTTAGCACAACGCGGTTGATGTAGTCGTACGTCTTCACGATCTGACCGGTCCAAGCACTGAACGTACGGGGCCTCCGAGTTCAGCACACGTTCAGCTCGATGACGATCTTCGGCCTCCGATCTAGCCGAGCTCCGGAGATGAGTTCCGTCAGCACGACGGCGTGGTGACGATGATGATGTTCTACCGGCGCAGGGCTTCGCCAAAACTCCGCGTCGATATGACCGAGGTGGAATATGGTGGAGGGGGGCACCGCACACGGCTAAGGAACGATCCGTAGATCAACTTGTGTGTCTATGGGGTGCCCCCCGCCCCCGTATATAAAGGAGCAAGGGGGGAGGCCGGCCGGCCCCTTGGGCGCGCCAAGGGAGGAGTAATCCTCCTCCTAGTAGGAGTAGGACTCCTCCTTTCCTACTCCTACTAGGAGGGGGAAGGAAGAGGGAGAGGGGAAAGGAAAGGGGGGGCGCCGCCCCCCCCCCCTCCTAGTCCAATTCGGACCAGAGGGGGGAGGGGGCGCGCGGCCCATGCTGGCCGCCCCTCTCTCCTTTCCCTTCAGGCCCATATGGCCCAATACTCTCCCAGGGGGTTCCGGTAACCCCTCCGGCACTCCGGTTTTCTCCGTAATCACCCGGAACACTTCCGGTGTCTGAATATAGTCGTCCAATATATTAATCTTCATGTCTCGACCATTTCGAGACTCCTCGTCATGTCCGTGATCACATCCGGGACTCCGAACAAACTTCGGTACATCAAAACTTATAAACTCATAATAAAACTGTCATCGAAACCTTAAGCGTGCGGACCCTACGGGTTCGAGAACTATGTAGACATGACCTAGAACTATTCTCGGTCAATAACCAATAGCGGAACCTGGATGCTCATATTGGCTCCTACATATTCTACGAAGATCTTTATCGGTCAAACCGCATAACAACATACATTGTTCCCTTTGTCATCGGTATGTTACTTGCCCGAGATTCGATCGTCGGTATCCAATACCTAGTTCAATCTCGTTACTGGCAAGTCTCTTTACTCGTTACGTAATGCATCATTCCGTAACTAACTCATTAGCTACATTGCTTGCAAGGCTTATAGTGATGTGCATTACCGAGAGGGCCCAGAGATACCTCTCCGACAATCGGAGTGACAAAACCTAATCTCGAAATATGCCAACCCAACATGTACCTTTGGAGACACCTGTAGTACTCCTTTATAATCACCCAGTTACGTTGTGACGTTTGGTAGTACCCAAAGTGTTCCTCCGGTAAACGGGAGTTGCATAATTCTCATAGTTACAGGAACATGTATAAGTCATGAAGAAAGCAATAGCAATATACTAAACGATCAAGTGCTAGGCTAACGGAATGGGTCATGTTAATCACATCATTCTCCTAATGATGTGATCCCGTTAATCAAATGACAACTCTTTTGTCCATGGCTAGGAAACATAACCATCTTTGATAAACGAGCTAGTCAAGTAGAGGCATACTAGTGACTATATGTTTGTCTATGTATTCACACATGTATCATGTTTCCGGTTAATACAATTCTAGCATGAATAATAAACATTTATCATGAAATAAGGAAATAAATAATAACTTTATTATTGCCTCTAGGGCATATTTCCTTCAGAGATCGCGTTATTATTGCCTCTAGGGCATATTTCCTTCAGAGATCGTGTAAATCCCGGATACCGTAAGAGTGCTTTGGGTGTACCAAACGTCACAACGTAACTGGGTGATTATAAAGGTGCACTACAGGTATCTCCGAAAGTGTCTGTTGGGTTGACACGGATCGAGACTGGGATTTGTCACTCCGTATGACGGAGAGGTATCTCTGGGCCCACTCGGTAATGCATCATCATAATGAGCTCAAAGTGACCAAGTGGTTGGTCACGGGATCATGCATTACGGTACGAGTAAAGTGACTTGCCGGTAACGAGACTGAACGAGGTATTGGGATACCGACGATCGAGTCTCGGCCAAGTAACGTACCGATTGCCAATGGGAATTGCATACGGGGTTGATCGAATCCTCGACATCGTGGTTCATCCGATGAAATCATCGTGGAACATGTGGGAGCCAACATGGGTATCCAGATCCCGCTGTTGGTTATTGCCCAAGAGCCGTCTCGGTCATGTTTGCATGTCTCCCGA
Source organism: Triticum timopheevii (assembly GCA_963921465.1). Classification (NCBI taxonomy): domain Eukaryota; kingdom Viridiplantae; phylum Streptophyta; class Magnoliopsida; order Poales; family Poaceae; genus Triticum; species Triticum timopheevii. The sequence goes on along the minus strand of OY997270.1, from coordinate 577,459,641 downwards.
ACCCGTAGGGTCTACACACTTAAGGTTCGGTGACGCTAGGGTTGTATGAATATGAGTATGCAGCAAACCGAATGTTGTTCGGAGTCCCGGATGAGATCCCGGACGTCACGAGGAGTTCCGGAATGGTCCGGAGGTAAAGATTTATATATAGGAAGTCTTATTTTGGTCGCCGGAAAAGTTTCGCACTTTATCGGTATTGTACCGGGAGTGCCGAAAGGGGTCCGGGGGTCCACCGAGGGGGTCCACCTGCCCCGGGGGGGCACATGGGCTGTAGGGGTGCGCCTTGGCCCATATGGGCCAAGGGCACCAGCCCCAAGAGGCCCATGCGCCAAGGAGACTTGGAGAGGGGAGAGTCCAAAGAGGGGAAGGCACCTCCGAGGTGCCTTGGGGAGGATGGACTCCTCCCCCCCCTCTTGGCTGCACCACTTCCTTGGAGGAAGGGGCAAGGCTGCGCCCTCCCCCCTCTCTTGCGGCTATATAAAGGGAGGGGAGAGAGGGGTGGCCGCACCCATAAGCCCTGGCGCCTCCCTCCTCCCTGCAACACCTCCTCCTCCTCCCGTAGTTGCTTAGCGAAGCCCTGCCGGAGTTCTGCTGCATCCACCACCACGCCGTCGTGCTGCTGGATCTTCATCAACCTCTCCTTCCCCCTTGCTGGATCAAGAAGGAGGAGACGTCATCCACTCCGTACGTGTGTTGAACGCGGAGGTGCTGTCCGTTCGGCACTAGGTCATCGGTGATCTGAATCACGGCGAGTACGACTCCATCAACCCCGTTCCATTGAACGCTTCCGCTTAGCAATCTACAAGGGTATGTAGATGCACTCTCCTTCCCCTCGTTGCTGGTTTCTCCATAGATAGATCTTGGTGACACGTAGGAAATTTTTTGAATTTATGCTACGTTCCCCAACAGTGGCATCATGAGCTAGGTCTATTGCATAGATTCTTTGCACGAGTAGAACACAAAGTAGTTGTGGGCGTTGATTTTGTTCAATATGCTTACCGTTACTAGTCCAATCTTGTTTCGACGATATTGTGGGATGTAGCGGCCCGGACCGACCTTACACGTACTCTTACGTGAGACAGGTTCCACCGACTGACATGCACTTGGTGCATAAGGTGGCTAGCGGGTGCCAGTCTCTCCCACTTTAGTCGGAACAGATTCGATGAAAAGGGTCCTTATGAAGGGTAAATAGCAATTGGCATATCACGTTGGGGTTTTGCGTAGGTAAGAAATGTTCTTGCTAGAAACCCATAGCAGCCACGTAAAACATGCAAACAACAATTAGAGGACGTCTAACTTGTTTTTGCAGGGTATGCTATGTGATGTGATATGGCCAAGAAGAATGTGATGAATATATGTGATGTATGAGATTGATCATGTTCTTTTAATAGGAATCACGACTTGCATGACAACCGGCAGGAGCCATAGGAGTTGTCTTTATTTATTGTATGACCTGCGTGTCATTGAACAACGCCATGTAATTACTTTACTTTATTGCTAACCGGTAGCCATAGTAGTAGAAGTAATAGTTGGCAAGACAACTTCATGAAGACACGATGATGGAGATCATGATGATGGAGATCATGGTGTCATGCCGGTGACGATGATGATCATGGAGCCCCGAAGATGGAGATCAAAAAGAGCAAAATGATATTGGCCATATCATGTCACTATTTGATTGCATGTGATGTTTATCATGTTTATGCATCTTGTTTACTTAGAACGACGGTAGTAAATAAGATGATCCCTTACAACAATTTCAAGAAGTGTTCTCCCCTAACTGTGCACCGTTGCTAAAGTTCGTCGCTTCTAAGCACCATGTGATGATCGGGTGTGATGGATTCTTACATTCACATACAACGGGTGTAAGACAGATTTACACACGCGAAACACTTAGGGTTAACTTGACGAGCCTAGAATGTACAGACATGGCCTCGGAACACAGAGACCGAAAGGTCGAGCGAGTCGTATAGTAGATACGATCAACATGAAGATGTTCACCGATGATGACTAGTCTGTCTCACATGATGATCGGACACGGCCTAGTTGACTCGGATCATGTAATCACTTAGATGACCAGAGGGATGTCTATCTGAGTGGGAGTTCATAAGATGAACTTAATTATCCTGAACATAGTCAAAAGATCTTTGCAAATTATGTCGTAAGCTCGCGCTTTAGTTCCACTGTTTAGATATGTTCCTAGAGAAACTATAGTTGAAAGTTGATAGTAGCGATTATGCGATCAGTAGAAAGCTTATGTCCTTAATGCACCGCTTAGTGTGCTGAACCCCAAACGTCGTTTGTCGATGTTGCGAACATCGGACATACACGTTTTGATAACTACGTGATAGTTCAGTTAAATGGTTTAAGTAGAGGCACCAAAGACGTTTTCGAAACATCGCGGAACATATGAGATGTTTCGAGGGCTGAAATTGGGATTTCAGGCTCGTGCCCACGTCAAGAGGTATAAGACCTCCGACGATTTTCTTAGCCTGCAAACTCAGGAGAAAAAGCTCAATCGTTGAGCTTGTGCTCAGATTGTCTGAGTGCAACAATCACTTGAATCGAGTGGGAGTTGATCTTCCAGATGAGATAGTGATGTTTCCCCAAAGTCATTGCCACCAAGCTGCTAGAGCTTCGTGATGAACTATAACATATCAAGGATAGAGATGATGATCCTTGAGGTATTCGCGTTGTTTGACATCGCGAAAGTAGAAATCAAGAAGGAGCATCAATTGTTGATGGTTGGTGAAACCACTAGTTTCAAGAAGGGCAAGGGCAAGAAGGGATACTTCATGAAACGGCAAATCAGATGCTGCTCTAGTGAAGAAACCCAAGGTTGAACCCAAACCCGAGACTAAGTGCTTCTGTAATAAGGGGAACAACCACTGGAGCAGAATTACCCTAAATACTTGGTAGATGAGAAGGCTGGCAAAGTCGATAGAAGGATATTGGATATACATTATGTTAATGTGTACTTTACTAGTACTCCTAGTAGCACTAGGGTATTAAGATACCGGTTCAGTTGCTAAGTGTTAGTAACTCGAAATAAAAGAGCTACAGAAAAAACGGAGACTAGCTAAAGGTGAGCTGACGATACGTGTTGGAAGTGTTTCCAAGTTTGATGTGATCAAACATCGCACGCTCCCTCTACCATCAAGATTAGTATTAAACCTGAATAATTGTCATTTGGTGTTTGCGTTGAGCATAGACATGATTGGATTATGTCTATCGCAATACGGTTATTCATTTAAGGAGAATAATGGTTACTCTGTTTATTTGAATAATACCTTCAATGGTCTTGCACCTAAAGGAATGGTTTATTGAATCTCGATCGTAGTGATACACATTTTCATGCCAAAAGATATAAGATAGTAATGATAGTACCACTTACTTGTGGCACTGCCATGTAAGCCATATTGGTGTAAAACGCATGAAGAAGCTCCATGTTGATGGATCTTTGGACTCACTCGTTTTTGAAAAGTTTGAGACATGCGAACCATGTCTATTGGTGTATACACATGAAGAAACTCCATGCAGATGGATCGTTTGGACTCACTTGATTTTGAATCACTTGAGATATGCAAATCATACCACATGGGCAAGATGACTGAAAAGCCTCGTTTTCAGTAAGATGGAACAAGATAGCAACTTGTTGGAAGTAACACATTTTGATGTGTGCAGTCCAATGAGTGCTGAGGCATGCAGTGAATATCGTTATGTTCTTACTTCACAGATGATTCGAGTAGATGTTGAGTATATTTACTTGATGAAACACAAGTCTGAATTATTGAATGGTTCAAGTAATTTCAGAGTGAAGTAGAAGATCATTATGACAAGAGGATAAAATGTCTATGATATGATCATAGAGATGAATATCTGAGTTACGAGTTTTGGCATGCAATTAAGACATTGTGGAAATTGTTTCACAATTAATACCGCCTGGAACACCATAGTGTGATGGTGTGTCCGAACATCATAGCTGCACCCCATTGGATATGGTGCGTACCATGATGTCTCTTATCGAATTACCACTATCGTTCATGGGTTACGCATTAGAGACAACCGCATTCACTTTAAAATAGGGCACCACGTAATTCTGTTGAGACGACACCGTTTGAACTATGGTTTGGAGAAACCTAAGTTGTCGTTTCTTAAAAGTTTGGGGCTGCGACGCTTATTTGAAAAGTTTCAAGTTGATAAGCTCGAACCCAAAGCGGATAAAATGCATCTTCATAGGACACCCAAAACAGTTGGGTATACCTCCTAATTCAGATCCGAAAGCAATAGGGATTGTTTCTTGAATCGGGTCCTTTCTCGAGGAAAGGTTTGTCTCGAGAATTGAGTGGGAGGATAGTGGAGACTTGATGAGGTTATTGAACCATCACTTCAACCAGTGTGTAGCAGGGCACAGGAAGTTGTTCCTATGGCACCTACACCAATTGAAGTGGAAGCTTCTGATAGTGATCATGAAGCTTCAGATCAAGTCACTGCCGAACCTTGTAGGGTGACAAGGATGTGTACTGCTTCAGAATGGTACAGTAATCCTGTCTTGAAAGTCATGTTGCCAGACAACAATGAACCTACGAGCTGTGGAGAAGCGATGGTGGGCCCAAATTCCGACAAATGGTTAGAAACCATGAAATCCGAGATAGGATCCATGTATCAGAACAAAGCATGGACTTTGGTGGATTTGCCTGATAATCGGCAAGCCATTGAGATAAATGGATCTTTAAGAAGAAGACGGACATGGACGGTAATGTCACCGTCTATGAAGCTCGACTTGTGGCGAAGAGTTTTTCACAAGTTCAAGGAGTTGACTACGATGAGATTTTCTCATCCGTAGCGATGCTTAAAGTCCGTCGGAATCATGTTAGCATTAGCTGCATTTATGAAATCTGGCAGATGGATGTCAAAACGAGTTTCCTTACCAGTTTTCGTAAGGAAAGGTTGTATGTGATACAATCAGAAAGGTTTTGTCGATCCTAAGGATGCTAACAGGTATGCTAGCTCCAGCAATCCTTCCATGAACTGGAGTAAGCATCTCAGAGTTGGAATATGCACTTTGATAAGATGATCAAAGATTTTGGGTTTATACAAAGTTTATGAGAAACTTGTATTTCCAAAGAAGTGAGTGGGAGCACTATAGAATTTCTGATAAGTATATGTTGTTGACATATTGTTGATCAGAAATGATCTAGAATTTCTGGAAAGCATATAGGGTTATTTGAAATGTGTTTTTCAAGGGAAAACCTGGATTAAGCTACTTGAACATTGAGCTCAAGATCTATAAGGATAGATAAAAAAACGCTTAATGGTACTTTCAAATGAGCACATACCTTGACATGATCTTGAAGGTGTTCAAGATGGATCAGTCAAAGAAGGAGTTCTTGCCTGAGTTGTAAGGTATGAAGTTAAGACTTAAGCTCGACCACGGCAAAAAAGAGAGAAAGGACGAAGGTCGTCCCCTATGCTTTAGACGTAGGCTCTACAGTATGCCATGCTAAGTACCGCACCTGATGTGTGCCTTGCCGCTTGTCTGGCAAGAGGGTACAAAGGTGATCAAGGAGTGGATCACTAGATAGCGGTCAAAGTTATCCTTAGAGGAATAAGGATATGTTTCTCGATTATGGAGGTGATAAAGAGTTCGACATAAAGGGTTACGTCGATGCAAGCTTTAACACCTATCCGAGTGACTCTGAGTAGCAAACCGGATATGTATAGTGGAACAACCATTTGGAATAGCTCCAAGTGGAGCGTGGAAGTAGCATTTACAATAGAGAATTGCGAAGTACATACGGATCTGAATGTTGCAGACCCGTTGACTAAAACCTCTCTCACAAGCAAAACATGATCAAACCCCAGAACTCATTGAGTCTTAATCACATGATGATGTGAACTAGTTTAATGACACTAGTAAACTCCTTGGATGTTGGTCACATGGCGATGTGACCTGTGAGTGTTAATCACATGGCGATGTGAACTAGATTATTGACTCTAGTGCAAGTGGGAGACTGTTGGAAATATGCCCTAGAGGCAATAATAATTAGTTATTATTATATTTCCTTGTTCATGATAATAGTTTATTATCCATGCTATAATTGTATTGAAAGGAAACTCAGATACATGTGTGGGTACATAGACAACACCATGTCCCTAGTAAGCCTCTAGTTGACTAGCTCGTTGATCAATAGATGGTTATGGTTTCCTGACCATGGACATTGGATGTCGTTGATAACGGGATCACATCATTAGGAGAATGATGTGATGGACAAGACCCAATCCTAAGCATAGCACAAGATCATGTAGTTCGTTTTGCTAGAGCTTTTTCAATGTCAAGTATCTCTTCCTTAGACCATGAGATCGTGTAACTCCCGGATACCGTAAGAGTGCTTTGGGTGTACCAAACATCACAACGTAACTGGGTGACTATAAAGGTGCACTACAGGTATCTCCAAAAGTGTCTGTTGGGTTGACACGGATCGAGACTGGGATTTGTCACTCCGTATGACGGAGAGGTATCTCTAGGCCCACTCGGTAATGCATCATCATAATGAGCTCAAAGTGACCAAGTGGTTGGTCACGGGATCATGCATTACGGTACGAGTAAAGTGACTTGCCGGTAACGAGACTGAACGAGGTATTGGGATACTGACGATCGAGTCTCGGGCAAGTAATGTACCGATTGACAAAGGGAATTGCATACGGGGTTGATCGAATCCTCGACATCGTGGTTCATCCGATGAAATCATCGTGGAACATGTGGGAGCCAAGATGGGTATCCAGATCCCGCTGTTGGTTATTTCCCGAGAGCCGTCTCGGTCATGTCTGCATGTCTCCCAAACCCGTAGGGTCTACACACTTAAGGTTCGGTGACGCTAGGGTTGTATGAATATGAGTATGCAGCAAACCGAATGTTGTTCGGAGTCCCGGATGAGATCCCAGACGTCACGAGGAGTTCCGGAATGGTCCGGAGGTAAAGATTTATATATAGGAAGTCTTATTTTGGTCGCCGGAAAAGTTTCACACTTTATCGGTATTGTACCGGGAGTGCCGAAAGGGGTCCGGGGGTCCACCGGGGGGGTCCACCTGCCCCGGGGGGCCACATGGGCTGTAGGGGTGCGCCTTGGCCCATATGGGCCAAGGGAACCAGCCCCAAGAGGCCCATGCGCCAAGGAGACTTGGAGAGGGGAGAGTCCAAAGAGGGGAAGGCACCTCCAAGGTGCCTTGGGGAGGATGGACTCCTTCCCCCCCCCTCTTGGCCGCACCCCTTCCTTGGAGGAAGGGGCAAGGCTGCGCCCTCCCCCCTCTCTTGCGCCTATATAAAGGGAGGGGAGGGAGGGGTGGCCGCACCCATAAGCCCTGGCGCCTCCCTCCTCCCTGCAACACCTCCTCCTCCTCCCGTAGTTGCTTAGCGAAGCCCTGCCGGAGTTCTGCTGCATCCACCACCACGCCGTCGTGCTGCTGGATCTTCATCAACCTCTCCTTCCCCCTTGCTGGATCAAGAAGGAGGAGACGTCATCCGCTCCGTACATGTGTTGAACGCGGAGGTGCTGTCCGTTCGGCACTAGGTCATCGGTGATCTGAATCACAGCGAGTACGACTCCATCAACCCCGTTCCATTGAACGCTTCCGCTTAGCGATCTACAAGGGTATGTAGATGCACTCTCCTTCCCCTCGTTGCTGGTTTCTCCATAGATAGATCTTGGTGACACGTAGGAAATTGTTTGAATTTATGCTACGTTCCCCAACAACGCTTCCACTTGCGCTTAGGGCTGGTCCTCGTGCCCACCCGGTCCCCTCTCCCCGTTTCTGGGGGACTAACTACAACCATCTTGACATTCTCATCCTCCTCCTCTGGCTCCTGAAGGGGAGGCGCGAGATCAGCACAAAAATCATCGAGCACCCGGACTCCCAAAGCATCAATCTCGGAATCATTCATGGGTTTTACGGCGGCTAAGTTACGAATCAATTCTAGAGCCTTCTCGGCTTCCAGATCAAGCAAATCATTGATTGAATTAGAAACTTCACCCTCATTACTACCTAGTGAAATTCCTATTTGGTTTGCATTATCAACAATCTCATCATTCGAAAAATGCAAGATAGTATTCGACGTATTCACCGACATACCAGTAGTAACTTGGACGTCACGAAGCTTGGCCGCCCTCACGGTGCAGCGCTGCTGCATGTCGTCCACCTTCGGACGGCCCTGAAGACGACAGCTCAACCGTCGACCCTCAGACGCCTGGTCCGGAATCCCGCCGAACTGAATAACCTCCTCCCGCGTGAAGTTGCCCGGGGAGTGACCGCCTGTCACCCTCCGAACACTCAACCGGTCCCCATGACCGGGAGAGGGTGCCGAGTCAGATGATGGGGAACCAAGGGCCACCTGCCCCCGCTCCCCATCCACCCTAGACCGCAGGCGAGGAGTGCTCACCGGCGCCAAGGGTGGGGCGATCCCCCTAGGCGCAGAAGGTGAAGAGGGCCTCGAGGCCACCTGCCCCAAGCCCCCTCCAATGACCGGACCTGCCACCTGCAGTACCGGCCCAGCGAAAGGTGAAGAGGGCACCGAGGCCACCTGCCCCGCCCCCCCCCCCCCTCCCGAAGGTAACTCCTCCCTCCCGGTAGCCCCGACTGGAGCAAGAGGAGAAGGGGGCGCCGAGGCCACCTGCCTCGAACCCCCAGCCAAGCTCGAAACCACCACCTGCAGCTCAGCCGTCTCCACAATATCCGAGGGAGGCGAGAACACTATCTTCGGACCCCCCCCCTCCGCGCCAGAACCCTCCACGCCCGGGCCCTCAAAGTCCAACGCAGGTAAAGGGTGCTCAAAATCCTCCAGAGACTCCACCCGCTCGCTCCATAGTCTCGGAGGTGCAGTAGCAGGCTCAATGGATCCAAATCTCAGAGTGGTCGACGGCACAGAAGAGGGATGCGCCATCCCACCTCCGGTCGTCTGAGCAACTGACCCCGGTCCCTCGGCCATCTCTCGTCCAGGATCAGCGGCCGGAGTCTCCTTGCCTCCCGTGCCATCATCGCTCTCGTGCATATCAACATCAGTGGCAGCAGGTGCCTCAGCAAACAGGCTGTCATCCTCAAACTCAATCTGAAGGTTATAAACCTGGCCTCGAAAAGTCCACTTAACCACATCAGGCACAAACTCAATGTCCAAAATACTGACCAGTAAGCGAGCTCCTGAAAAGGCCATATCCACTTGCTCAGTCTTTCCCACGAAGATACCCAGACTAGCAACGACCCTGGCATCCTGCAAAGGCTTGGAAGGAGCTCCTGAAAAACGCAACCAGGCCTGGGTGAGAGGTTTACCCTGAGGCTCAATCAACTTCCACTCGTGGAACTCAAGAATGCCCTCCGTACCTGGCACCTTACATATCCCAAAGCTCAGCAACCTCTGTAAATCCTCCACCGTCAGGAACTCAACCCTGAACAGGTTTGGCTCTAGACTGACAAGCTCCCAGAGGAAGTCTCCTGGAGCCAACTCCCGGAGCCGCTGCACAATCTGGGTCTCAGAAACTTCACCTTTAGTCAATTTAACAACCCCAGTTGTCATATTGTGCACCTCATCAGGAACCTCCCTCTTGGTCAGAGACTCAAAAAACGTGAGCTCTGAACAGTACATGTCGTACATCATAAGATTCGGTAACTGCTCTCTCAAAAGTGGACATGCCCCTGACTCATGGGCTGGCTTACCACACGTATCGCATAAAACTGCCACACACTCAGCAATGAAATGGCCCTTATTGCCACAGCGGTAGCATAACATTCTTTCCTTCTTGCGCGCATACTTGGCGGCCCTGTCCAGCTCAGCCCTTTCAGAGCCCTCCACCGACATTACCTCGACCTCACCATTACCAGGAACAACCACGCCCGCCAGTGCCGTCACCACCTCCATAGCCTGGCAAGACAACCCAGCCTCCTCGGTAGCCTCGCCAACCGCCGTCTGGTCAACAACAACAGGATGCTGCCTTGGACGATAGCAGCCACCTTGGCCACCTCGGCCACCACGGTTACCACGGAAACCACCGCGGTTACGATTAGCCGGTCTAGACGCCCCTTCGACAAAGCCGCCCATTGGCCCCAGGAAAGGCCTCTCTGTCGAGCCATCACTCTGCCAGGCATACCCCCGCCCACCACCTGTGGACGAGGATCCCCGGTGCTGTCCATCTCCATAGGCGTTAAGCCCATCGTCACCCCACTGACCACGAGGCACCGATGAGTCTTCCCCCCTAGCCGAAACCTGCGGCAACTGTGCCTGCTTCAATACTGGTGCCGTCGAATTCTGGGTCTGCCGGGCCACGAAATGCGGCGGCCTGGCCCCGTTCTGCATCGCCATGGGTCAGAGCTGGCCACCTGAGGCCGGAGGAGGCGGCCTCGGAGCCGGGGTGCCGCGGCCCGCGACGGCCACAGGGATCGACACCGGTGGCCGAGGGCCACCCCGTCCCACAGCCGGCATAGGTGGCCTTGAGCCCGCAGGCAGTGTCGCGGCCAGCCGCGCCGGGCCCGAGTGCACCACCATGCAGCGGCGGTCTAGGGCCGCCGGCCTCCTATGCCGCCCGGCCGGACCCAGCACCCGGGACCGGGGTAGCGCCACCACGGCCAGCCCCGAGCGGCAGTCCGGCACCACCACGACCCGGGCCCTGCGGCAAAGCATCCCCGCCTCACCCGCCTCCTGCCGGCGGCACCTGCCCACCACGTCCCGCGCCGTCCAGGGCACCGGATTTGGCAGGGGGCGAACCTCGACCGGCCATGCCGCGGAGAGGAGGAATCCGCCTAGCACGCCCCACACCACGGTCTGAGAAGCTCGATCGGCACACAGGTCGAAGAACCCTAGATCGTTTCGATCAAAAACCCTCTGAAGGCCCCTCGATCATGCATGGGGGTGTAGGAGTCGAACCGGACGTACGTGCTTGGTTGTACTAGACCTCATACCCAGTTAACACAGGCCCACACACAATCGGGCCCGGCTCACTCAGAACTGGCCCAACCCCAGGCACACCGAGCCCGCGGCCCAGGAGTGCGTTCAAACGCGTCGCCCGCATCTGCGTGATCCCAATCGCCCCCCCCCCCCCCCCCCCGCCGGCGACAACGCCATGGCCGCCGCCGGCCGCCGGGATTCACCACCAGAACGGGTTGCTTTCTTCTTCCTTCGAACTTTAGTCCAAGAATCCGGCCGGATCAAATCGAAAAGGGTGAGGTTTGGGAGACTAACCTTCGGAAGGGGTCCCTTCCATGGCCTGATAGCCGTCGCCGCCGTTCTCCGGTGCACGACGCACCGCACCATCTCCTTCCTCTCGCCCGCGTGTAGCCCAACCCTCGCCGGATCATCCACCGGCAAGATCCTGTCCACCTTTGAGGCCACCTCATCCTCATCATATCCCGAATGAAAAAACTCACAAAAAAGATCTGAAGGAGTCGTCGTAGGCGGAGAAGCCGCCGGATCATCGCCGTCTCCGTCCGCCTCGTCCTCATCGGATCCGCCCCCCCCCCCGTCGCCCCCCATCAGCCTCCCATGAGATGGCTCTAGGTTTCACCGATGAACCCGCGGATTCGTCTCGTCTCTGCCCGCCGCTTCGGCGGTGGGGGGAGAGGAATTCTGATGCCTTCCCTCTGATTAGTAGTTTAGGTTAGCGCTTTTAGTCCTTGTAGGTGAGGGCTCGGGCACATGGCGGTGCTTCTTCTTCGAGTTTGTCTTCCAGACTTTAACCCTTCTCAAATTCGTCCATCTGGACATAGTCAACCTCAGCATAGATTTCTATCGTCTCATGGGACAGTGAGGTTAGGGTCTCTCGTCATGTAGAGAGATTTGATGTCAGGTGCTTCAGATCCATGCAAGGATTCAACGTCAATGACTGTAACTTTAGGGTGCTGGTCTTTAGGGGCACGTGCATGAAGACTTCCTGATTGTCATCTACAAGGTCAAACCGGGACTCATAAGGGAGAGGCGACAGCGCGGCGTCGACGGCTTGTTCTGACGATAGTAGTGGTTGTTCGGCGGTGTCAGAATCTTGATATAATTTTTATTATGTTTGAGATGTTTTGTGATGCTTTTCGAAGAAATAAATGTGTGAGACTATCATGCGACACAACTAACGGTAGGTGTCTAGGTTGAAATCAAGCTTGCAAAATTCGACAGGGCCAGGCTGTTAGGCGCTGGGTAATGGTTTCTTGCATACAGTAATCACAAGTTGATATAGCATATACACTGATATTTCAGCAGAGAGCTGACCATCTCAAAACTAATCAAAGGGGAGAAATGTTGAATGACTCAACTGAATTTTTTAATTTCCCGCGAGTTATATGTATATCATGACGAGATGACGTGATCTACATATATCTCGTTACCTCCACACCGAAGTTGCATTACCGACCACCATGAGTCACAGCTCGTCGGAGGCCCGCAGCCACGGCGCCGACGATGCCGAGCCCGGGCAGAGCCGCGTCACCCGCGCGAAGCGGCCTTGTCCTGACGCCAGCGACGCCGTGGTTCTCCCTGTTGCCGTCCCGGTCGCTCGTGTCATCCGCGCGGCGGCCACCGCCTCCCGCTGCATGCCTGCACGCAACGGGGGCTACAGCCCCACTGTGGCCGTGGGCATGGCCGGCGCACACAGCTGGGCGCCCTACTCGGCCGTCGTCCCCGCCCTCCGCTCCCTCCTCCTGATGAACCTAAAACAGGAGACCTCTCTCAGGGCCGCGAGGGAGGCCATCACGGGGCTCTACAACCACGCCACGCCGTTCGGCCCCTCGCGCCGGTTCCCCGCCGGCGCGGTGTACGTGTGTCTTGACCGAGTGCCGCTCGCCCAGACGATGCAGGGGATTTTGCAGCCCCTAGTAAAGGCGGAGACGGCCGGGCTGTTCGGCTCACGACTCGCCGGCGCCTGCTCCAACTACATCAGTGGGATCTCCTCCGCCCTCCAAGAGCTCACGCGTGTTGACGACCGCCCCGGCATCTCCCCAATTCTGTATGACCGCGCGATCTTCGAGTCCGTGTTCCTCCTGACGTGGACGGAGCCATGAGAGCTTGCCTGCAAACTTGGCACAGTTTATAAGTGATTGAAATACAAACTGGGTGTGTTTGGTTTGAGGTTCAACTTGCCTGGCCAAAACTTTGGTATGTAACTGTTCTTTGAATCATGGCCAGAGTTGGCACTTGATAGAGTTTCCGACTCCTCCCGTGTCGCCCCTGCGCGGCGACCGGGGGGAACCCTAGCGCCGCCGTGTCCTCGTCCCTCCCCCGACCTCTCCTCCTCGCCGCCGCCGGGGCGCGCCGCCGGGCAAAGCCCGGTCGGTGTCGGCGGCGGCGGGATCTCTTCTCCCACGGCTCGCTGGATCTGGGGCGGGCGGATCGCGGCGGTGGTTGGCGGTGCGCTGGAGGCGGGGCGCGCCGGCGCGGGCTTGGTGGCGACGGCAGTTTCCCCCGGTGTGCGTGGGAGTCCGCTCAGGGCGCGCGGCGGCGGCCCTCGACAAGCGGTGGCGGGCGCTGAGCTCTAGGCGGCGCTCCGGCGTGTGCAGGCGGCAGTGGTCCCTGTGCGCGGTCAGCAGCTCCGTCTCTGACCCGGACGGCGCGGGGGATGGCGGCGGCCCGGCGTGGCCGGCGATCTGATCCGGTGGTGCCGGTGGCTCGCTGATCTGCCGGTGCTCCAGGATTCTGTCTGGTGGTGCTGATGGTGACGGCGGCCCGTGCACGAGAGTTGGATCCCTTCAAACTAATCTGGGTGAAAACTTGCCTTCGGCGTCTGCTAAGGCCGGCGGTGGCGGCGCTATCTGCGTCGTTCCCTTCTTGAATGCATCACCGTGGAGAAGTTCAATGCCACTCTCTGCTACCTCTGGAGGAAACCCTAGATCGGATGATCGGATGACGGCGGCGCTCTGGTGTCGTTCCTCCCTTGGGGGCGTCATTCTTGAAGGTACACACGTGATCGAGGGACCAGAGGACGGATTCTTTGGTGGAGCGGTGCTTCATCCTACACATTGATGGCGACGGATCTTGACGGGTGCAGATTTGGAGTTCGCTGTGGGAGGATGGGCTCACGCAGGAGGACGACGCTGTCGGGCGTCGTGATGGCGTCGATGGTAGAGAGACCTGACACGGTACATGCAACAGTACAGCCCTGAAGATGGATTGGTGGCAGGTGGCTACGGCGGCCTCATACCCGGCAGGCGTCCTGGATGAGGAGTGCGCCGGACTGGTAGATGCCCCATACCCGGCAGGCATCCTGGTTGGGACCTCAGGTCTTAGATGTTTAGGTTTGGCTGCGATGCCTGTTTGGTATTAAGCCAGACTATCTGCGCCCCTTCATCAATTGGATAGGTGTAGCATCGAAGCAGCGATGCACGAGAGCTCGCGTCCGTCAGTGCCGCCTTCATGTTCCGTCGCGTCGCTCGGCATTAATGTCGTCCATTGGATGCTCTGGGCCGGAATGAATGCGGCACGGGCGCCCGATGGAAAGCGCGGGAGAGGCGGGTGGGGGATTTTTGTGGGCCAGGGAGCTCAGATGCGGGCGTGACAGCGGTCCAACGCCTGCAAAGCCAACCCCCCCCCCCCCCTCACTTTGTCTCTGGTTTGTAGAAAAAAATGCGTTCGGACCGCCCAACGGACCGATATAGGTCTGTGTTGGATGGCACAACACGTCCAGACGCGCGATACAGACGTATGCGGGTGGTTTGAGGGTTCGCGTTGGAGATGCCCTTACCTCGTAATTCACGTGGTGGTGAGCTCGTAGTGGATAGAGATGGAGGTCCTGACCGGGATAGAGTACCACCCTGGTGACTGTTATGGGGCAGCTTTGGCGCCAGTTGCGGCGTTTGGCTATCGGCTTGCTTCATCACGCCATCGTTTCTACGGGTCGAAGGGCGGCTATTTATTTTCCTCTTGGCCATGGAGCCTAATGGGAGGCAACGATTCTTTTTGTGGTCGCATGCATCGTTCTGATGCAGAGGCCGGGGGGTCTTCCTTCTTTTTTTAAAAAAATTAAACAATTCTTCTTCTCAGTGTCTTTGACATGGTGACTCAGAGGTTTTCCTGTCCCAAGTGGTGCTGCCCCCGGTAGCGGTGAGTATATTCTGGGATCCGTTTGGTTAGAGGGACATGCTAGAGTGGTTATGGGTAACCCTGGTGGCGGTGGAGAAGAAGCTTTAGACCCGATTACATTTTCCGTCTTTGTTTATTGGTTCTTTTTGTAATAGTTAGGGACTAGTTTGTTATTTTCTTTTAGTTATGGGTTCTGTTGTAATCGGTTGTGTACCTGCTTTGTTTAATTATAATGCAGCTTTGGGGTCCTTGTGGATCCCTCTTTTGGCCAAAAAAAGTCAATGATAGAAGACACTACCATCTATCCACAAGATCAAGTCATTCACGTGTCTCTACATCTTCTTAGAAAGGCCCAAACACTTAATCTTGAAGTGACTAAGCGTGTTTGGTTACTTTCTAAGCAGGGCCTCGTTAAGAGGAGAAAATCGAGCCAGGCTAGCAGGGCATGATTAAGAAAAAACAAGGTAAAAGACCGATGTTGTCAAAAGTTTGATTGCCGGCATATGCGGTTTTGTCATTGTAAAAGCAATTTTCACCTGATATTTGTTTGCATACATGCATGGTGACTAGAAGTTCGCAAGTACACTTAACAAGGAGATTACAATAGAACGCACACGTGCTTCCCGCAGACGGGACGACTATGGCAGAGGGAATCACGAAGACGACTATTGGTTGATGCCAACGCCGGCATCGGTGTACCAACAGTCGCACGTCGGCTTCTAACTTGAAGCTGACCTCACCGACACCGTACAGTACTGCTAGCGACCAACTGCAGAGCCATGGTGAACGCCTTCTTTGCGACCCTGGTGGCCATGCTACTCAGGAGCCTGCACTCGCAGCTCATGGTGCTCCTTGGCTGCTCCACCCGCCGCCTAGAGGTCGGTGGCTCGACGAGTACATGAACTCTATGGCGGCCGACGAGGAGAACCGGGCGCTGTCCGAGTCAAGGATCGTGCCGATATCTCTGCAGCTGGACGCTAGGCTCAACGGCTTCAACGGCTTCCGCGAGCCGCTCTACGCGCTGCACAATGCCAACTCTCTCCTCCTGCTCATCCTTGCCAGAGGCGCCGTCGCGGGCCCCGTGCTCGTCCGATGACGACATGGACAACAACAACAACTGCGGCGGGCTCATGGAGTCCATTGCGACACTGCAGAAGAGGCTGGCGGAGGAGGCCGCGGCCGACGATGATGGATTAGCTATAGCACAATAGAAAAAAGAACCACAACACGAAAGTTGTGTCAGACAGCGAGGTGAAGCTACTTGTCAAAGAAAACTTCAAACGGTAGCGGCGTGGCATGAATTTGTTTGCATATAGACAAACAACCCAACACCAAAAAAAGCTACGTCCAGTCAGCGGGCCTGGTTGGACTGTATGCTGGCTACCAAATGCACCCTAAGATCCCACCTTCTCCTTGAGCCAAGTTCACCAGGACTTCACCCGACCATTATGTCTCGGCTGTATTACAAGCTCTGCTCGAAATGGATCCACACGCACGCTGCAATCCAAGCTCACGAACAACGTCTAGCGCATAGGAGACCCGAAATCTCCAAATTTGGCATAGAAATATCGTGGATTAAGCATCGCATAGATATTACGTATGTATTTTCGAAGTTACATTGACATTGTACCCCATTTCTCGAATAAATTTGGCATAGAAATGTCAATGTAACTCCTCTATAGCCGGTCTCTCCTCTGCTCGACAGCTCAAGTGGTAGTATTAGTAGCAAGAGCCAACAAGTCTCTCCTCCCACCTGCGAGTGCGATCCGATCATCACCAGCTGTCGTCTCTACCTCTCACCCGCACGGATCCGGCTTGCCTGCTCTCTTCCCGTGCTTCCATCCGTGCTTCCACCTCATCCAACGACTGTCTTTTTTTCTTTCTAATCTAATCATCTCCCCTCTGATTTTAAGAGGGTAGGACCGGGCCTTATTTTGTTCCAATCAAATCAAGCTACCTATGCGGGAGCATGAATGGGCACACGGAAGGGGAGCAGGCAAGTCTCGTCCCACCCGCACTGCCACCCGGCCCCACGCCCCGCACCCACATTCCCCCGTCACGCTTCCTGCCGTTTTTTACGCGACGACCACGACCACGAGCCGGTCCACGCGCGGTCTTCCCGCCTCTGCCCCTGCCCTGTGGGCCCAACCACTTCACACCTCCGCCGATCATCATCACCGCCCAGTAGAGCCGCCGCCAAATCCGAAAGCAATTCAGCGGCGCATTAGGGGAGCTCCCCAGAAATGGCTAAACCCCGCCGCGCAAGCGACAACGGCGCCAGTACTAGTGCGCGGACGGACGGAAGGCTCACGCGCTCCGCCTCCTCGTCCACGCCATCGCCGTCGCCCTCGCTTCCTCCTCCTCCTCCTGGTCCCCTCAATCCGCGTGAGCTGGACTCCACCGGCGCCCCTGCTGCCACTACTACGTCCGTCCTGCCGCCCCTGTGGCGCTGGTGCCGCGGGGGGATCAGGGGGCGATTTGGGGGGGACCCGGCTGGGCTGAGGGGCTTCGCGGCCGGTCTGTCTGCTGATCGGGGGCCTCGGAGCAGGGCTGTGGTGCGCGACGAGTGGCCTGTGAGTCGGTCCGTTCGTGGCGGGGTGCGGCTCGGATTGGGGGGTGAGCTCGCGGCGTGGGCGCCATGGCCGGCGGCGGCGACGCGGCGGTGAGTGGAATTTTTTTGGGGGGTTTCGTTGGGGTTTTCTGTGTTCGTGGATAGATAATCCGGCGATTGGTCTCACTCTGCTGCCCCGTCTTTTTTATTTTCTGCTGCGTGCGCGCAGAAATCGGGGACGGGGAGGCATGGCGGCGGGCGGGTGTGCCAGATCTGCGGCGACGGCGTGGGCGCGGCGGCGGACGGCGAGCTCTTTGCCGCCTGCGACGTCTGCGCCTTCCCCGTCTGCCGGCCCTGCTACGAGTACGAGCGCAAGGAGGGCACGCAGGCCTGCCCGCAGTGCAAGACCAAGTACAAGCGCCACAAGGGTACGCCCGCTGCTGCTCACTCACCCCCCCTCTTCACTGCGATTCCGATTAAAAAAAAATACTAGCAGCATCCAAAGGCTGGAGCAGCTGAGAATTCAACCTGTGAATCTTGTGTTGTGTTGTTCAGGCAGCCCACCAGCACGTGGGGATGAAAGCGAGGACGATGCCAGCGACTTCAACTACCCAGCTTCTGCCAACCAGGATCAGAAGAACAAGGTTCCTGAGAAGATGCTCACCTGGCGCAGGAACTCGGGAGCCAGTGATGATATTGGCCTCACTAAGTTCGGCAGCGGTGAGATCGGGCTTCACAAGTATGACAGTGGAGAAATCCCTCATGGATACATCCCGCGCTTCTCTCACAGCCAGGTTGTAAAAATTGCAACCTGTTTTGATTGTGACAACAGTATTTGGGAATATGGAACTGACATTTGGTTTCGTCTATGTCTGCACAGGTCTCAGGAGAAATTTCTGGAGCTTCCCCCGATCATATGTTGTCCCCTGCTGGAAATGTTGGCAAGCGCGGACATCCGTTTGCCTATGTGAACCATTCTCGTATGTATATATGTACCATTCTCATATGTATATATGTACCATTATGATCTTGTGTGTACTTTGAATTTTACTTGCACCCCGCTGTGAGTATGTAATAGTTGTTTCGTGCTTCTGAATATTTCCAGCAAATCCATCAAGGGAGTTCTCTGGCAGCCTTGGCAATGTTGCGTGGAAAGAGAGAGTTGATGGCTGGAAAATGAAAGACAAGGGTGCAATTCCCATGACTAATGGAACAAGCATCGCTCCTTCTGAAGGCCGTGGAAATGGTGATATCGATGCATGCACTGACTATGGCATGGAAGACCCCTTACTGTGAGTTATAATTTCTCTTGCACACCATTATTCATCTTCGTGTTGTTCGCTCTATCCGACTAATTTACATCTATGTGAGGTAAGCTTGGGTGGGTTTCTTTTATATTTGAATACCTTCTGGTATTAACCCTGCATTTGAACAGAGATTGCTAGATCATATTCTAAATGGGTATACATGTCTTGCCAAAACTGTAAATACTAGTTTTTGTATATGACTTGCAGCAATAACTTTTGTCTTGGGCCATATGAATTGCAGGAATGATGAAACTCGCCAGCCTCTGTCTAGAAAAGTGCCAATTCCTTCATCCAGAATAAATCCCTACAGGATGGTCATTGTGCTACGATTGATTGTCCTCTGCATCTTCCTGCACTACCGTATCACAAACCCTGTCCGTAATGCATATCCACTTTGGCTGCTGTCCGTGATATGTGAGATTTGGTTTGCTTTTTCCTGGATTTTGGATCAGTTCCCCAAGTGGTCTCCAGTCAATCGTGAAACTTACCTTGATAGGCTGGCTTTAAGGTGATGTGCAATATGTAGTGCTAATAAAAATGTTTATACTGAGATAGTACTGACAGTATATCACTTGCACTATCAGGTATGACCGGGATGGTGAGTTGTCTCAGTTGGCTCCTGTTGACATTTTTGTCAGTACTGTGGATCCTATGAAGGAGCCTCCTCTTGTCACTGCAAATACTGTGCTTTCTATCCTTGCTGTGGACTACCCTGTTGACAAAGTATCTTGCTATGTATCTGATGATGGAGCTGCGATGCTTACCTTTGATGCACTTGCTGAGACTTCAGAGTTCGCTAGAAAATGGGTACCGTTTTGTAAAAAGTATAACATAGAACCCAGAGCACCAGAGTGGTACTTCGCTCAGAAAATTGATTTCTTCAAAGACAAAGTTCAGACTTCATTCGTTAAAGATCGTCGAGCCATGAAGGTAGATTTTAGTTTATTAGTGTATATTTGTTGGTTGTTCCAGTTTCTGTTTGAGGACATTAATTTCTATTAAACTCCACAGAGAGAATATGAAGAGTTCAAAGTTCGCGTCAATAGCCTGGTAGCCAAGGCCGAGAAAGTTCCTGAGGAAGGATGGATCATGCAAGATGGCACACCTTGGCCTGGGAACAATACTAGGGACCATCCTGGAATGCTTCGGGTCAGACTCATGTTCTAGCAATGGTTACTTGATTAAGAGCTGGATCTGCCAGCAGGACTGTTTATTACAGTAACCATTTTCTAACTTAAGTTTCTGGTCATGTTCAGGTTTTCCTTGGTCATAGTGGAGGCCTTGATAGTGACGGCAATGAGCTTCCTCGTTTGGTTTATGTGTCTCGTGAGAAACGTGCTGGATTCCAGCACCACAAGAAAGCTGGTGCCATGAATGCCCTTGTGAGTAGTTAAACACTGAAGTCGTAAGTTGCCTTATATACTTTGATACCTGGGTGTAATGGAAGTGGAATGCTTTCTGCAGGTTCGTGTATCAGCTGTCCTTACTAATGGGCAGTACATGTTGAATCTTGATTGTGATCACTACATCAACAATAGCAGCGCTCTAAGAGAGGCTATGTGCTTTCTTATGGACCCTAACCTTGGGAGGAAAATCTGTTATGTCCAGTTTCCTCAGAGGTTCGATGGAATTGATACGAATGATAGATATGCAAACAGGAACACTGTATTTTTTGATGTAAGTTCTTGTGCTTATCACTTTCTTATCTCACTGGCACCAAGTAGTTTTAATGAACCACTGTTGTTAATATTGTTGCTGGATGAGCTTTTTCTTAAAAATTGTTTGACAATGATCTGTAACTTACCTGTATCTGTTTGCTGCAGATTAACTTGAGGGGTCTCGATGGCATCCAAGGACCAGTTTATGTGGGGACTGGTTGCGTGTTCAACAGAACAGCTTTATATGGTTATGAACCCCCGATGAAGAGCAAGGAGTCAGGTTTATTCTCTAAGCTTTGTGGGGGTAGAACCTCAAAATCGAAGAGCGCAGGAAGTAAGAAGTCAGATAAGCATGCGGACGGTTCTGTGCCAGTGTTCAATCTTGAAGATATAGAGGAGGGTATTGAAGGTATCTTTGGGCTCTATAATAACCGTTGCTCAGTTTGTTTTGTCTGTAGTTGCTAGGCAGCATAGCATTTTTTTTGACTAGGGTAGGTAGGACAGGGCTACATTTCTTTCTTACCTGAATGCTATTCGTATAATAGGTTCTGGATTTGACGACGAGAAATCACTTCTTATGTCTCAAATGAGCCTGGAGAAGAGATTTGGCCAGTCCAGTGTTTTTGTAGCCTCCACTCTAATGGAGTACGGTGGTGTTCCCCAGTCTGCAACTCCAGAGTCTCTTCTGAAAGAAGCAATCCATGTCATCAGCTGTGGTTATGAGGACAGAAGTGATTGGGGAAGGGAGGTAATTAAGTTGTACACTCTATAATACCAGCATTTTTCTTATATCAACTGGTGTTCCAATTTTTTTTTTTTGATGATCAAGTCAAGTTTCTTGTTCTGGTTTACAGAACTAAAGGTTTCACATGTGAGCTCGTTAGAAGAAACTAAATCTAAATTCATGAATGTTCTTTGTGGTCATACCTCTGAGATGATCTATTTATTGTTGGCTTCAAACCTGTTTTTTTGCTTCGTATCTGTAATCTTCCTGTTGTGTTTTGCAGATTGGTTGGATCTATGGTTCTGTTACAGAAGATATTCTTACCGGGTTCAAGATGCATGCACGCGGCTGGCGGTCAATCTACTGCATGCCTAAGCGACCAGCTTTCAAGGGGTCTGCCCCCATCAACCTTTCGGATCGTCTGAACCAAGTGCTTCGGTGGGCGCTTGGTTCGGTGGAAATTCTTTTCAGTAGGCATTGTCCCATATGGTATGGCTATGGCGGACGGCTTAAATTCCTGGAGAGATTTGCTTACATCAACACCACTATCTATCCACTCACATCAATACCACTCCTCATATACTGCATATTACCAGCTGTTTGTCTTCTCACGGGGAAGTTTATCATCCCACAGGTAAAACCCGGTTCAGTCTTTGCTCTTGCGTGTACAAAACTGCGAAAATATTTATACTGACTATATATTGAAATGCAGATTAGCAACATTGCCAGTATTTGGTTTATCTCTCTCTTTATTTCGATCTTCGCCACTGGCATCCTTGAGATGAGGTGGAGTGGTGTTGGCATCGACGAGTGGTGGAGGAATGAACAGTTCTGGGTCATTGGAGGCATTTCTGCACATCTATTTGCTGTCTTCCAAGGTCTCCTGAAGGTACTTGCTGGTATCGACACCAGCTTCACTGTCACTTCAAAAGCATCCGATGAAGATAATGATTTTGCCGAGCTCTACATGTTCAAGTGGACGACTCTTCTGATCCCACCAACAACTATCTTGATCATCAACCTTGTCGGAGTTGTGGCTGGTACCTCCTACGCGATCAACAGCGGCTACCAGTCATGGGGCCCACTTTTCGGGAAGCTCTTCTTTGCCTTCTGGGTGATTATCCACTTGTACCCATTCCTGAAGGGGCTCATGGGACGGCAGAACCGCACGCCGACCATCGTTGTTGTCTGGGCCATCCTTC
This sequence comes from Triticum timopheevii, assembly GCA_963921465.1. NCBI lineage: Eukaryota > Viridiplantae > Streptophyta > Magnoliopsida > Poales > Poaceae > Triticum > Triticum timopheevii. Next base: position 577,437,156 of record OY997270.1, on the reverse strand, counting down.
TTGCATCCATCTTCTCCTTGCTGTGGGTTCGCATTGACCCGTTCACCACAAGAGTCACTGGGCCAGATATCCAAATGTGTGGCATCAACTGCTAGGAGAGTGCGAGATAATTCGAACAGAATTGCCACCCATTCTGTTGTATGATATTAGCGGGTGACACTAGTTTACCGGATGATCTTGGTTGTAAAAACTCGGTACTTAGTGTTAATATGAAGTATTAAATTAGCTCTGCTATCTATTCATTATATTATTAGTGTATATATTATTGAAGCAGCACAAAAAGAAGCAACCATGTTTGTTAATATAGGCTAAATTATCTTGCAGTATTTCTTGATTAGAAACAGAGAAATTGACATGCTGTATTGGACTACTAAAACAATATAAAAACATGAGGTTTGAGCAAATGTTTGGGTAAGGGATCCACAAAATGCAGAAACAAAATTCATATTAGGATTTTACAAATATAACCTATCCTAAAATCTAAAGAGCAACATAGTGAAATTTCATGCAAGATCTTGCCTTATGAAATCCATACATAGGTCCTTTATTCCGAGCAGACATCAACACTGAAGGACAAACAATAGATTCAAATTGTTGCCCAAATGTGCAAGATGACACTCACATTCCTTATATGCTAGTACTCCTACAAGAGAAATTAAATACGAAATGATAGTAACATAGGATTGAAATGCCACGACTTGCTAAGTCTCATATAAAATAAAACAACAAGAATTTCTTAAAATCCATGGCCTCATGCGCAGAAAAATGGGGAACGTTATGATGAGTTTTTTTTTTTGATTAGAAACAGAGGGTGAGATAAAGGGATAATGTGTATAATTGGAACTCCTAGATGAAATTTTAGACACCAGACTGGAGCTCACGTTTGGTTTCTTCCACTGAAATTCCTTCAATGCAATTAATCATATGTGATTCAAACAACAATTATATGGATTTTTTTCTTTGTATTGCAATATTGCACTACTCACTCTCCATGAATCCTCTTATTCAAAAAGGGCCTAAAACACAGATGTTAGCGACGCGTTTGGTTGGCGATTTTTTCCCCGTCAGCTGATTACGTTACCTGCGTGCGTTTGTTTGAGTCGGGCCGGTTTCAGATCCCGTGTAATCGGAAACGGCTCTTCGCAGAATCGAAAACAGCCCATACGCATTGTTATCGAAAACACCTCTCGCCCGGTATCGATCCCCTCTCTCTATTCTCCACTCGCCGGATACTTTCTTCACCACGAGCAGCATTCAGCAGCGCCGGAGATCTTCCTTCGCCTCCGTCGGCAAGAACACCAGCGGCCGGCCCCTCCCTTCCCTGCCATGGGCGACGACGCCGGCGATCTCCCTTAACCGCGAGCAGCGGCGCGGGGATCTCCGTCCGCCGTGACCAGCAGCGCCGCCGATCTCCCGCTGCTGTCGTCACGCAGCTGCGCCGCCACGCCGATTTCCCTTCGCCACTGTTAGCAGCAGCCGCCATGAGAAGATCGTTCTCCATTTTCTGGTTGCAAGCCATCGCCGGCAGCCACCCGTCAACCGTCATCCAGCGTCTTCTACAAGGCTGGCGGCTGTAGGCTACGATTTTCTCTTCCTTTGCTTGAACCAAACACATCGTGTAATCGCTCAAACTCCGATCTAATACATCGTATTCTCATTACAACACCGAATACGTTACCAGTGTCCCAACCAAACGCGTCGTAGGTGTTTGCCGTTATAAAAAAAAATTCACATAAAAGGGAATCTTCTAAAACACAGATGTTAGGTGATCACAATCTGGAGCCGACCTTGAGGCTCTTATCTGTGGAGGGTACACAATGCAACCTATAGTTTTATTTGATCCACATCAAAGTAAAACTAGGTGGAGATACAATAAGTATCAACTGCATTTAAGTTTCATGGTAGCATTTTGGTTGTTTAATCTATATTTATTACAGTGATCTCTTTGTTGTTCACGTGTTCGGTTAGATCTCAGGGGAAGAAACTATGAAAAGATATGATGAGAATCATGTTTATGTTTCATGCATATTTAGTTTGTTAAATCTACTTTCTTACTATGATCCTTATTGTTCGGACATATCTCGAAGGTAATGTATACGAAATGATCTATAATTTTTTCCTTCATATTTTTTCCGCACGTGTGCTTGGATTTATACCAGTGCTGGACTCCCTAGTTAGCAGCGTGCTTAACTAGCGGTGTCCAGCTCATACACTGCTGGCTAGTTGTTACTAGCGGTGCGGAGGTCGAACATTGCCAGTAACTGAACTACAGACACATGTGGACCGTTCACCGATAATAAGATGTAGACCAGTGGCAAGTGTAGTGAACACCACTACTATGATGTAGGCCAGAGGCGTGCATGGAAGCTTGAGCGCTATTAACACTACTAGGGAAAAACCTAGCAGTAGCGCTGTTTTTGGGCTAGCAGTAGCGCGGGAGACCGTGCTACAGCTATGGCGCTGCAATTAAAGGATAACAGTAGCGTTGGTTTACCCGGGTTACTGCTATACCTACTTAGTAGTAGCACTATTGGTAGTTACTATCACCACGCCTCTCTGCCCGCGCTACTACTATTATTACATATTTTATTTCTTTTTTATTTTATGTCATATTCATACATCATTATACAAGTTTTCATATAGTAGCAATTTAGAGATTGTTTTTACATCATAATGAGTTATTACGGGTGAAAGAACCGTTGATTAGTTTCAAGTGGATGGATCCTAAGTGACCAAGTCATGAAAATTGGATTAGTTTCAAGTGGATGGATCCTAAGTGACCAAGTCATGGAGATTTACATGACTTGGTCACTTGGGATCAATCCACTTGAAACTAATCCGTGGCTCTTTCACTCAATGATATAATAACTCATCATCATCATCATATCATTAACAACTTATCATCATAATACATCATTGTCATATAACAATTCCTCATGATCATCATTTTCGTCCATGAGACATCATATAACAACTTGGTCACTAGTCATAATCACAACTCCTCCTTATCATCAACTCTAACACATTGTAGCACATAATAACAACTTCTCATCATGATCATAGTCATAATCAACACTAACTAATCTATAATACCTAAATAGTTCATCCCAACTATCCTATTTCTCTTGACATGCAGCCTATGCAGCTCATCATACATGTCCCACACATGCCACACCAGCACATGCAACCACCACCTCAGCAGGCAGCCAACTCAGTAAAAGAAAACCTATTTACGTGCCATGGCATCTTTGTTTTCTGCTGCTGTTTTTACCTTACCATCGCCTGCACGGTAGAGGAGTCCATGCCTTCCCCGACTACGTGGGTTGTTCGAATCGTGGCCCATTAACTCCCCCACCCAATTCGTCATCCTCTTGGTCATCGTCGGTCCAGCTTCTTTTTTCCCCCGAAAGGATTTCCCTGCGCAACGGAGCGTCTTCTCCCCAGAGCGTTTCTATTTTTTTATGCAGGCCCCAGAGCATTTCTATCGATTATTTATCTTTCTCCACCTTCTGCAACCTCAGCGTCTTCTCCCTTTCCTCAGGCCCCTCCATTCCCTCGGTCCCTCCTACACCCTCGTGCTGTTCCTCTTCCATAGTTCCACCAAGATGAACCACCACATGTGACATGTCTACGCACAACTCTCTCATGTGGACGCTGGCTCCCTGTTGTGATTCACCACTCGCTCGCATCAGGCATCAGTTAACATGCTCATTTCCCCTCTCTGATTGCGCTTCCCTGAACCACTCCTAAATGGCATGGATCTGCATATCCCTTTCCAGGTGTCGCCCTCCTCTCTTTTTGCACCCTTTATTATCCAAGTTGCTCTCAAATACATGTGTATATCATGTATGCATGAACGACTGATAATCAAACTTCTTGCTGGAGTGTGTTGCTATGCATCCATGGATAATGTACAGACAGCTTCTTCCCCTCACGCACATCACAACTCTATTCTTTTTTTGTTTGTTGTGAGGTACATCACAACTCTATTCAGGTGAGAGTACTTTCCAGCTGCAAATTTTATATTATTCTTCCTGGCTGCAATTATATCACCTGATAGCTTTAGTACTAATAATCTGTCTAATCGACCTGACATTTACCCATGTATGTTAGATACTCAAGTCATTTTCTTAAGATCTATACAATGTTGTGTGCTCAGATTACACAAGCCAGTTATGGAGTTCCTTCTGGAGTTCTGCCACATCAATATTTCCATTACATCAAGATTGTAAGTTGATCTAATCTTATTCCTGAATGGTTTGTTCCGTACCTTATAGGATGGCTAACTCAATTCTATTATTATTTTTTATGCAACTATAGTGCAATGGCCGAAACCATGTCTTATGCTTCATCTACATGATACAGTTTCAGTCCTTTAGATACTTCCACGGATTATTGACGGGGTATCTTTCTATATCTGTTATTGACTTGCAGCTTGCAGATTGATAACTGTACATTGACCATTAATGTATGCTTGATTATCATACTGATTGATTTCTCTTCTACCATGCAACGTGTTTGCTGGCATTTCGAATTAAAGCCTCTTTAGTCATTTCTGCACTTCAAGGTGTGCAATCCCTGATTAAAAATGTTTGATATTGTCCTTAATAACTATAGTTTTCCATTTATGAATTAATTACCAAATAAACCAATAGCCACATTAGTTCCACTGATCACAAATGATCATATTATTCGCATAAGTTTCTCATGTTACAGAGCAATCTTGCATTACTACACATCTGAAGCATCACACATTAGTGATAGTACCTACACCCTCATAGTTGGTGTGTTGAACAATACGGCTATGAAAGAACTGTAGCATTTCAACAGAACAATTTGACACCCAGACATGCTATTGCTACTGGTGCTAAGTAATTTCTACTTAAAATAAAAACCTATGTTTTGTTCGGTACACTGCTCGAGGTCAGTAGAATATAGTTCAACATGCATTTTGAGGAACTAATGTTAGTATTGTGATCTTGAACCTAAATATTTTCAGTAATTATTTCTCTTCTATACATTGCTTTTGCTTATAAAGTTTTGTACCCACTATAGTTACATTCTACAAAGTCCCGCCGCAACGCGCGGGGTATCTTCTAGTTGTTCTTAATACCTAGGACCTACTCCTCTCTCCTAGGTAAAATACTATAAAAGAGATAAACCAGTCCATCTCCATAATGGAGAATGGAGATAAACCTATCTCCAACTTGTGGCTTGCGCACATCATGTTGCATCCAATTAGTTGCGTGTGCGCATTCATCACGATGCTCCATTCATTGATTTTGAGCCTTTCATCATTTGAAGAAATCGAGTATATAGTATGGTAAGCCATCGAAGGAGTTGGTCGTAAGCTAACCATATGCATATAACCTTCGGTAAATAGCATGTAAGGCACAACCTCCTTCGGGAGCCTCTGTTGAAAAACTAATAGTAACATATATAGTTAGCAATGTAGTTTATATACTTAAGAAGAATATATGCAATAAAGTTACCATCATTAACAAAATCTTACCAAGTTCTTGGCATTGAAGTTACCACCATGCAATTTATGGACTAGTACGTGGCACGTATCCAGTAAAATTTGGAGGATAGAGTGATTGGTTTTAAAGGCCTCAACATCATCTATAAATGAGACAAGATAACCTTTCTCCTCACAATTAAGCTCGGAGTCATAGCTATAATATGTTCTGTCTACAGTCTTCCGAGTATTTTTGGAAGATAAGAAATAAGCTGACAATTATAAATCAAGATGTTTAGTACCAATGAACACTAAATATTTTTAAATTAACAATATAAATTACTTAACTTAACAAATTAGTTTGACAAACTCACATTTAGGCAAAACTGGAGGCTTATCCACATCCACCCATATGTCGATATTATCATCATCATCTTCTTCGGGACGAATATTAAATGTTATTTGCATACCCTCGTCAAATCCATATGCCTTGGAGAGAGCTTCCTAATTAGAGCAACCAAAATGGGAGTGATTGACCGCATTGTACATCTTAACCCGAAACACATAACCATGTTTAGTTCTTAAGTGAGCCCTCCTCGTCTCCATATTCTCAGAGTCTTTGAAACTGAGCTTCTGCAATACATATGGTCTTAATGGCAAGGGATGTACTAATCGAATTGAATTTTTTTTAGGAAATTACACGTTGAAAAAAAGAAGAACAAGTGATGACATTAACTACGATGAAATGCTTGTCGTTGCATACCGTACAAACATCAAAGGTCTTGCCTAGCTTCATGGTGAAAAACCTATCATTTTGTAGGTGAGGAAACCTTCCACACAAACCCCTGTCATCGTAGCAGTAATGGCACTCCGGGATCCTATCGTCATCAGACATCTGCTGTATTCATAATTCAAAGATTAAACTTCTGAATATTCATCACGGGTTGACTTTCGATCCGTCGAGTGTTCCTTGATAACTCTCATCTCACGTGGTGTATATGGTGGGACTCCCTCTCTGATATATTCGACCGTCCGTGATGATCGCTCCTCCGTTCATCCCCGAGTGCATTACACCAAATTGTCTATCACACGGGAACGAAGGAGAAGCGACTCCCACGACAGCAGTCGGGATTCTTCATCTCTGACATTTGCGACCGTTGGTGATGGTCGCTCTTGTGTTCCTTCCCGTGCAGTACCAAAAGGTCTATCACGAGAAAGACGAGGAAGAGCGACCCCCACGACAACAGTCGACATTCTTCTTCTCTCGTATATGGTGGACACTCCCTCACAGTTTTTTGATTGTCACGTATGGACTCCCAACAGACTTAAAGTCAACACAAAATATCGTTTATTGTTCTTTCCCGCAAATCCAAGACACTCGATATTGCCTACATTCTAGCACAAGCCGACTCTACAACTCACACAGATACCAGATGAATTACGCGGCGACCACTTCGTTCTCGCCTTGACCGTGGAGGACGCGCTGGTCGGCATCGCCGGCGTGATTGATAACTGTGTGGTGTTAATTTCTAGGTTGAATGACGTTGAAGACTGGATTCCGTGTATCGTAGCTAGACTGAACAATTTCCTGTCTGCTGGTCCTGCTGAGAATGGTGGCGTTGGGGTTCTGCGTTTTGAGATGGGGTACAGTGATGAGGAGGAAGATGAACTAGCTGACTGGATTGAGCCGCAGGTGAAGGAAGGGGGCACCATTTTCTTGATGAAATCCACTTTCTATATGAGAAACTTTGTTTCTTGGGTGTCGTTCATGTAAAAGTACATGCTAGTGTCCTGATGCCAAAATTTGTGTTAATCACACTTTCTCTCATAATAAGTTCACTCAAAGTGATAATCACACAATTTTTTCGCACGAGTGATAAGTGTCCCCAAGCAAGCCAACTCTTGCAACCCCTTCGTTCGTTACTCAAATCCACCCGATGGCTTGGAACCAGAACAACGGTGGACCAAATGGAGGGCTTCCACCAAGGCCACCTCCATGCCCATCGGACCACACCCTTGCAGTCCATATATCGTGGGCCGTGGCACATCACTCCCCGACAGGTCCCTACCTGTAGCGCCACGGACCCTTGCTGGGACGCCAAACCCTATAACACATCCGTTCGTCGTGCCCTCCCAGCTGCGGCACGAAGACCGGCCGCAGCAGTCCCAGCCGCAATGCCGCCATCACTTGTAGCGGTTCCACCTAGGGATGGCGGGGCCCGTACGGAAATTTGCCGACATCCATTTATCGGACATTTGGCAAAGCCTTTGCCGAGTTTCAAATAATGTTACGCGAAAAAAAAGTGATCAGCCGGGATGGAGCCAACGGTGATGTAGCTACATGGCAAGGTAGTTTACCGAGAGCTCCACGGTAAAAGGAGTAAATAGAAACAAAAACAATAGTGCTACCCAACCCATCCTAGATCCATTGGTGGTCAACTGCAGGCGCCGACCACTGTTGCTGCTCTTGATCCTCGCTGTCTTCCGGAGCTGCTAGTTCGCCAGCTAGCCACAACATCGATGTTACCAACCAGGACTAAAGGTCACCCTGCCTGGGCGCCCTACAGCGGCAACGTGGAGCTCCTTTGGTTCCGGTTTGTAATCCAACCAGGACTAAAAGTGAGAGGCTTTAGTCCCGATCATTTTGTCCCGGTTGCAGAACCGGGGCTAAAGGCCCTCTGAAACCGGGACAAGTGCCCTGTTTTCTACTAGTGCTTCCCTCCATAAAAATTAAGATCCATGCTGCAGCTAAGCCCGGACACCGAATTGAATACCTGCTTTTCATACTGTTAATTAGTTGTTGGATAGATCGACCAGGGAAACAAAACCATGTGCCATGAAGATGAATTATATGTTTAAGATTTCGTACCAATTTCTAGTTTGTTTACTCTGGTATTGCTTACTCCGAAGCTGCTGCATGCGCATAGATCTCAGAGGAATGAAGAAAAAATGAACGATGATTGTTCAAAGACATAATTGCTCCTTTTAATATACATGTTTTGTCTCATCTATTACTTTCTTAAAATAGTTCAATGGCCGAATTTGTATTCCATGTATGCAAATGAAATACCAAGTCCCTCCAAGGATCGACTTGGCTTTTTAATTTGCATGCATGGAATACAAATCCAATATTATTACTGCTTATGAGTGCCTGCACTTCATGAAGAGGAACAAAGCTAAAAAACATCAGTCTTGTGCCTTGAAGCTGGATATGATGAAGGCCTATGATAGGGTGGAGTGAGAGTATCTGAGAGCTATAATGCTCAAACTGGGCTTCACTGGCAGATGGGTGGATATAGTGATGAGCTTAGTGACCACAGTGAAGTTTTCTGTTCTTTTCAATGGGAAGAAATTGCAAGAATTCACACCATCACGTGGAATCAGACAGGTTGACCTAATATCACCTTACTTGTTCTTGTTGGCAGCAGAGGGCTTTTCGTGCCTTTTAAAATCCAGAGATGAGTCACTAATTTGCATGGGCTACAGGTAGCACCTACGGCGCCGCCAGTAAACCATCTTCTATTTGCATATGACAGCCTGCTGTTCTTCAAGGCCAACAGTGTGGGTGCTAATGAGGTAAACCAGGTACTGAACATTTATTGTCAGGCAAGGGAGTGCCCGAGTGCATTCGTCGAGATATAAAAAGAATGTACCCAATGAAACTCTTAATGAGAAGTATTTGGGTATGCCGTCAGATATTGGGAACTCAAAAAATGGGGCTTTCAAGTATTTAAAGGATCGCCTGTGGAGCAAGGTTCAGGGATGGATTGAAAACACCATGTCAACAGTCGGCAAGGAAGTTCTAGTCAAGTCAGTGGCTCAAGCGGTGCCTATCTTCTCCATGTCATGTTTTAAACTTCCTAGGGGTTTATGTGAACACCTAAATATGTTGATCAGAAAATTTTGATGGGGAAGCAAGGAAGGAAAACGAAAACCATATTGGGTCTCTTGGCAAACAATGACGCAACCAAAAGGAACGGGGGGACTGGGCTTCAAGGACTTTGAATTGTTCAACCTTGCCATGCTGGCTAGGCAAGCGTGGCGACTTATGCAGCACCCCGAGACCTTGAGTGCAAGAATCTTGAGAAGTATTTACTACCCGAATTCTGACATCCTTCAAGCTAGTCTCGGCGGGCACCCTAGCCATGTTTGGAGAGCCCTAGTTGAGGGGAGAGACACCCTAAAGCAAGGACTTGTCAGATGTGTGGGTAATGGAGAGATAACACACATATGGAATGACAATTGGCTACCTCGGGACGAGATGTTACTCCCGTACGGATGCTTGAGCTCGAACCACCTACCAGAGTGTCTGAACTAATTGATCACATGTCAGCTTCATGGGATAGACCAAGGGTCGAGGCAACTTTCTTGCATATGGATGTGCGAGCGATCATGGGAATCCCACTCTGTACGCGCAATTTACCTGATTTCTGGAGCTGGCATTTTGAGAAACATGGTGAGTTTACGGTGAAACCGGCCTATAGAATGCTGGTTGCCACTAAGCAAAGAAGAGAAGCCTGGCTTGAGGGAAATAGTGGCTCTTCGAGTATGAATGCAGAAGAAGGAGCTTGGAAATCTTTATGGAAAACAAAAGTTCCAGCCAAGGTGCGAATGTTTCTATGGCGCCTTTCTAAACACTCCCTGCCAACAAATGATGTAAGAGCACATCGACACATCGACAAATGGTATGGCTATGGCAGACGGCTTAAATTCCTGGAGAGATTTGCTTACATCAACACCACTATCTATCCACTCACATCAATACCACTCCTCATATACTGCATATTACCAGCTGTTTGTCTTCTCACGGGAAAGTTTATCATCCCATAGGTAAAACCCAGTTCAGTCTTTGCTCTTGCGTGTACAAAACTGCGAAAATATTTATACTGACTATATATTGAAATGTAGATTAGCAACATTGCCAGTATTTGGTTTATCTCTCTCTTTATTTCGATCTTCGCCACTGTATCCTTGAGATGACGTGGAGTGGTGTTGGCATCGACGAGTGGTGGAGGAATGAACAATTCTGGGTCATCGGAGGCATTTCTGCACATCTATTTGCTGTCTTCCAAGGTCTCCTGAAGGTACTTTGCTGGTATCGACACCAGCTTGACTGTCACTTCAAAAGCATCCGATGAAGATAATGATTTTGCCGAGCTCTACATGTTCAAGTGGACGACTCTTCTGATCCCACCAACAACTATCTTGATCATCAACCTTGTCGGAGTTGTGGCTGGTACCTCCTACGCGATCAACAGTGGCTATCAGTCATGTGGCCCACTTTTTGGGAAGCTCTTCTTTGCCTTCTGGGTGATTATCCACTTGTACCCATTCCTGAAGGGGCTCATGGGACGGCAGAACCGCACGCCGACCATCGTTGTCGTCTGGGCCATCCTTCTTGCATCCATCTTCTCCTTGCTGTGGGTTCGCATTGACCCGTTCACCACAAGAGTCACTGGGCCAGATATCCAAATGTGTGGCATCAACTGCTAGGAGAGTGTGAGATAATTGGAACAGAATTGCCACCCATTCTGTTGTATCATATTAGAGGGTGACACTAGTTTACCGGATGATCTTGGTTGTAAAAACTCGGTACTTAGTGTTAATATGAAGTATTAAATTAGCTCTGCTATCTATTTATTATATTATTAGTGTATATATTACTGAATCAGCAGAAAAAGAAGCAACCATGTTTGTTAATATAGGCTAAATTATCTTGCAGTATTTCTTGGTTAGAAACAGAGAAATTGACATGCTGTATTGGACTACTAAAACAATATAAAAACATGAGGTTTGAGCAAATGTTTGGGTAAGGGATCCACAAAATGGAGAAACAAAATTCATATTAGGATTTTACAAATATAACCTATCCTAAAATCTAAAGAGCAACATAGTGAAATTTCATGCAAGATCTTGCCTTATGAAATCCATACATAGGTCCTTTATTCCGAGCAGACATCAACGCTGAAGGACAAACAATAGATTCAAATTGTTGCCCAAATGTGCAAGATGACACTCACATTCCCTATATGCTAGTACTCCTACAAAATAAATTTAATACGAAATGATAGTAACATAGGATTGAAATGCCATGTCTTGCTAAATCTCATATAAGATAAAACAACAAGAATTTCTTAAAATCCGTGGCCTCGTGCGCAGAAAAATGGGGAACGTTATGATGAGTGTTTTTTTTATTAGAAACAGAGGGTGAGATAAAGCGATAATTTGTATAATTGGAACTCCTAGATGTAATTTTAGACACCAGACTAGAGCTCATGTTTGGTTTCTTCCACTGAAATTCCTTCCATGCAATTAATCATATGATTCAAACAACAATTATATGAATTTTTTCTTTGTATTGTAATATTGTACTACTCACTCTCCATGAATCCTCTTATTCAAAAAGGGCCTAAAACACAGATGTTAGGTGTTTGCCATTATAAAAAAATTCACATCAAAGGGAATCTTATAAAACACAGATGTTAGGTGATCACAATTTGGAGCCGACCTTGAGGCTCTTACCTGTGGAGGGTACACAATGCAACCTATAGTTTTATTTGATCCACATCAAAGTAAAACTAGGTGGAGATACAATAAGTATCAACTGCATTTAAGTTTCATGGTAGCATTTTGGTTGTTTAATCTATATTTATTACAGTGATCTCTTTGTTGTTCACGTGTTCGGTTAGATCTCAAGGGAAGAAACTATGAAAAGATATGATGAGAATCATGTTTATGTTTCATGCATATTTAGTTTGTTTAATATACTTTCTTACTATGATCCTTATTGTTCGGACATATCTCGAAGGGAACGTATACGAAATGATCTATAATTTTTTCCTTCATATTTTTTTCACACGTGTGCTTGGATTTATACCAGTGCTGGACTCCCTAGTTAGCAGCGTGCTTAACTAGCGGTGTCCAGCTCATACGCCGCTTGCTAGTTGTTACTAGCGGTGCGGAGGTCGAACATTGCCAGTAACTGAACTACAGACGCGTGTGGACCGTTCACCGATAATAAGATGTAGACCCGTGGCAAGTGTAGTGAACACCACTACTATGATGTAGGCCAGAGGCGTGCATGGAAGCTTGAGCGCTACTAACACTACTAGGGAAAAGCCTAGCAGTAGCGCTGGTTTTTAGGCTAGCAGTAGCGCGGGAGACCGCGCTACAGCTACGACGCTGCAGCTAAAGGATATCAGTAGCGTTGGTTTACCCGCGCTACTGCTATACCTACTTAGTAGTAGCGCTACTAGTAGTTACTATCACCATATGCCTCTCTGCCCGTGCTACTACTATTATTACATATTTTATTTCTTTTTTATTTTATGTCATATTCATACACCATTATACAAGTTTTCATACAGTAGCAATTTAGAGATTGTTTTTACATCATAATGAGTTATTTCGGGTGAAAGAACCATTGATTAGTTTCAAATGGATGGATCCTAAGTGACCAAGTCATGAAAATTAGATTAGTTTCAAGTGGATGGATCCTAAGTGACCAAGTCATGGAAATCTCCATGACTTGGTCACTTAGGATCCATCCACTTGAAACTAATCCGCGGCTCTTTTACCCAATGATATAATAACTCATCATCATCATCATACCATTAACAACTTATCATCATAATACATCATTGTCATATAACAAGTCCTCATGATCATCATTTTCGTCCATGAGACATCGTATAACAACTTGGTCACTAGTCATAATCACAACTCCTCCTCATCATCAACTCTAACACATTGTAGCACATAATAACAACTTCTCATCATGATCATAGTCATAATCAACACTAACTAATTGTTCTTAATACCTAGGACCTACTCCTCTCTCCTAGGTAAAATACCATAAAAGAGATAAACCGGTCCATCTCCATAACGGAGAATGGAGATAAACCTATCTCCAACTTGTGGCTTGCGCACATCATGTTGTATCCAATTAGTTGTGTGTGTGCATTCATCACGTTGCTCCATTCATTGATTTTGAGCCTTCCATCATTTGAAGAAATCGAGTATGTAGTATGGTAAGCCTTCGAAGGAGTTGGTCGTAAGCTAACCATATGCATATAACCTTCGGTAAATAGCATGTAAGGTACAACCTACTTCGGGAGCCTCTGTTGAAAAACTAATAGTAACATATATAGTTAGCAATGTAGTTTATATACTTAAGAAGAATATATGCAATAAAATTACCATCATTAAGTTTTTGGCATTAAAGTTACCATCATGCAATTTATGGACTAGTACGTGGCACGTATCCAGTAAAATTTGGGAAGATAGAGTGATTGGTTTTAAAGGCCTCAACATCATCTATGAATGAGACAAGATAACCTTTCTCCTCACAATTAAGCTCGGAGTCATAGCTATAGTATGTCCTGTCTACAGTCTTCCGAGTATTTTTGGAAGATAAGAAATAAGCTGACAATTATAAATCAAGATGTTTAGAACCGATGGACACCAAATATTTTCAAATTAACAATATAAATTACTTAACTTAACAAATTAGTTTGACAAACTCACATTTAGGCAAAAATGGAGGCATATCCACATCCACCCATATGTCGATATTATCATCATCATCATCTTCGGGGCGAATATTAAATGTTATTTGCATACCCTCGTCAAATCCATATGCCTTGCAGAGAGCTTCCCAATTAGAGCAACCGAAATGGGAGTGATTGACCGCATTGTACAGCTTAATCCGAAACGCATAGCCATGTTTAGTTCTTAAGTGAGACCTCCTCGTCTCCATATTCTCAGAGTCTTTGAAACCGAGCTTCTGCAATACATTTCGTCTTAATGGCAAGGGATGTACTAATCGAATTGAATTTTTTTTTCAAGAAATTACACGTTGAACAAAAGAAGAACAAGTGATGACATTAATTACGATGAAATGCTTGTCGTTGCGTACCGTACAAACATCAAAGGTCTTGTCTAGCTTCACAGTGAAAAACCTATCATTTTGCAGGTGAGGAAACCTGCCGCACAAACCCCTGTCATCGTAGGAGTAATGGCACTCCGGGATCCTATCGTCATCAGACATCTGCTGTGTTCATAATTCAAAGATTAAACTTCTGAATGTTCATCGCGGGTTGACTTTCGGTATTCGATTCTTCCTTGAAAACTCTCATCTCACATGGTGTATATGGTGGGCACTCCCTCTCTGATATATTCGACCGTCGGTGATGGTCGCTCCTCCCTTCATCCCCGAGTGCATTACACCAAATTGTCTATCACATGGGAACGAAGGAGAAGCGACCCCCACGACAGCAGTCGGGATTCTTCATCTCTGACATTTGCAACCGTTGGTGATGGTCGCTCTTCTCTTCCTTCCCGTGCAGTACCAAAAGGTCTATCACGAGAAAGACGAGGAAGAGTGACCCCCACGACAACAGTCGACATTCTTCTTCTCTCGTATATGGTGGACACTCTCTCACAGTTTTTTGACTGTCATGTATGGACTCCCAACAGACTTAAAGTCAACACAAAATATCGTTTAATGCTCTTTCCCGCAAATCCAAGGCACTCGATATTTCCTACATTCTAGCACAAGCCAACTCTACAACTCTCACAGATACCAAATGAATTACGCGGTGACCACTTCGTTCTCGCGTCGACCGTGGAGGACGCGCTGGTCGGCATCTCCGGCGTGATTGAGAACTGTGCGGTGTTAATTTCCAGGTTGAATGACGTTGAAGACTGGATTCCACGTATCGTAGCTAGACTGAACAATTTCCTGTCTGCTGTTCCTGCTGAGAATGGTGGCGTTGGGGTTCTACATTTTGAGATGGGGTACGGTGATGAGGAGGAAGATGAACTAGCTGACTGGATTGAGCCGCAGGTGAAGGAAGGGGGCACCATTTTCTTGATGAAATCCACTTTCTATATGAGAAACTTTGTTTCTTTGGTGTCGTTCATCTAAAAGTACATGCTAGTGTCTTGATGCCAAAATTTGTGTTAATCACACTTTCTCTCATAATAAGTTCACTCAAAGTGATAATCACACAATTTTGTCACGCGAGTGATAAGTGTCCCCAATCAAACGAGCTCTTGCAACCCCTCCGTTCGTTACTCCCGATGGCTTGGAACCAGAACATCGGTGGACCAAATGGAGGGCTTCCACCAAGGCCACCTCCATGCCCATCGGACCACACCCTTGCAGTCCATATATCGTGGGCCGTGGCACATCACTTCCCGGCAGGTCCCTGCCTGTAGCGCCACGGACCCTTGCTGGGACGCCAAACCCTATAGCGCATCCGTCCGTCGTGCCCTCCCAGCTGCGGCACGAAGACCGGCCGCAGCAGTCCCAGCCGCAATGCCGCCATCACTTGTAGCGGCTCCACCTAGGGATGGCGGGGCCCGCACGGAAATTTGCCGACATCCATTTGTCAGATATTCGGCAAAGACTTTGCCGAGTTTCAAATAATGTTACTCGAAAAAAAAGTGATCAGCCGGGACGGAGCTAACGGTGATGTAGCTACGTGGCAAGGTAGTTTACCGAGAGCACCACGATAAAAGGAGTAAAATAGAAACAAAAAAAATAGTGCCACCCAACCCATCCTAGATCCATTAGTGGTCACCTGCATGCGCCGACCACTGTTGCTGCTCTTGATCCTCGCTGTCTTCCGGAGCTGCTAGTTCGCCGGCTAACGATAACATCGGTGTTACCAACCGGGACTAAGGGTCACCCTGCTTGGGCGCCCCACAGCGGCAACGTGGAGCTTCATTGGTTCCAGTTCGTAATCGAACCGGGTTGCAGAATCGGGACTAAAGGCCCTCTGGAACCGGGACAATTGCCCAGTTTTCTACTAGTGCTTCCCTCCATAAAAATTAAGATCCATGCTGCAGCTAAGCCCGGACACCGAATTGAATACCCGCTTTTCATACTGTTAATTAGTTGTTGGATAGATCGATCAGGGAAACAAAACCATGTGCCATGAAGATTAATTTTATGTTTAAGATTTCGTACCAATTTCTTGTTTGTTTACTCTGGTATTGCTTACTCCGATGCTGCTGCATGCGCATAGATCTCAGAGGAATGAAGAAAAAATGAACGATGATTGTTCAAAGACATAATTGCTCCTTTTAATATACATGTTTTGTCTCATCTATTACTTTCTTAAAATAGTTCAAGGGCCGAATTTGTATTCCACGTATGCAAATGAAATACCAAGTCCCTCCAAGGATCGACTTGGCTTTTTAATTTGCATGCATGGAATACAAATCCAATATATACACGTGACATGGAACCCCAAAAGCTAATTTTAGGAGCACGCAGGCATTGAAGCAAATTATTCGGAACAGTTCTAAAATCACATTTTTTATTTTCAATAAAACTCCTAATAACAATTTTTCATGTTTATATGGATGTATGTTACAGAATTGTAAACTTTGGTGATGAAATAAGTAAACATGTGAGCTACACAAACATGGCAAAAACCGTGATTTCTAGCTTGTGAGCAGTACATAAAGTATTGATCTTCCGAAATCTTATTTTGTCAGTTTTGTGTAGCTCACATGGTGACTGATTTCATCACATAAATTTTACATATGTGTAATGTACATTAAATTGAACATACACATTTTTTATCATTTTTTTTGAAACTTCAAAATACCATTTTGAGACTACTTAAAATATAGTACTCACCAGAACATGTGCACGGAAGTGTTTTTTCACATGGAATATACCCTATGAAAATAAGATTAAACATAATAGAATCCGAATTTAACGTCGAACTATATTTAGGAAGTAATAGATTATAGAAACCGCGTACTGAAAGAAGTTATCATATATGTGAACACCACTATCTTTAGAAATAAAATAAAATGTGAACACCACAAATTATCTCATATGTTCTTTTTACCTCTGAGATTAATACAAACACAACAAGATCAAAGTAATAAATACCAAATTAAACAAACTAGATGTTGGTACTAATTCTTAAACATGATATTCAACTTATATTCACATAGTTCTGTTTTCCCTGCGATCTATCCAAATATATATATTGTAGGTACACCATTAATGTGTAATGCAATACAATTGCTAATATTAACGGGCATTAATGCACGTACACGATTACTAGTCAATTTGAAGGGTCGCAATTAAACAACATATCGGATTAGATGGACAATGTTTTGAGATAACCTTTTTTTGTATTATATATGAACTTCAAATTGTAGAGCTTGATTGTAAGAATGCTAGTTTAGATATTTACTGTGTATCAAGAAACTGGAATTTTCTGTAAAACATGAAAGTTGTTTTGTTTTGTTGAATTGTAAAGTTTCAAGTTTATAAGTTTACGTTATCATTTTGGAGAAAAAAAAAGATAAATGGTTCGCACAGAACATAAACACTAAAACTGACGTCCTGCACGCACGCACGCGCGCGTGCGCACACACACACACACAAAAGATTGCTTAGCAGGCACACCACATACAAACCTGGTGAGCGGTGATCGATCCCTTCCCCACTCGACTCAAAGTCAAAATTCGACTGCGTTTCGGACGTTTCTTTCTCACCGGGGGATCCCCATTCCCACTGCTCTGAAGAAAGAGCTCCATTCCTCTAGCTAGCCTGAAGCTCTAGACCTACAAAGCTAGCAGCCATGGAGAATGACCAGCTCCTCAGTGGCGACCAGCCTAACCTGACGCCACCAATGACATGCTCCGAAATATCTTCCATCGCCTCCCGTCAGATCCCAGCGTCGTCGCTGTCGTCTCCTCCACCTAAAATGCCGTTCTCGCGCCGACCGTGGAGGACGCGTGGGTTGGCATCGCCGGCATGATTGAGAACTGTGTGGTGTTACTTTCCAGGTTGAATGGCGTTGAAGGCTGGATTCCGCGCATCATAGCTAGACTGGACAATTTCCTGTCCGCTGGTCCTGCTGAGAATGGTGGCGTTGGGCTTCTGCGTTTTGAGATGGGGTACGGCGATGACGAGGAAGATGGACTAGCTGACTGGACTGAGCCGCAGGTGAAGGAAGGGGACACCATTTTCTAGATAAATCCACTTCCTATATGAGAAACTTTTCTTCTTTGATGACGTTCATGTAGAAGTACATGTTAGTGTCTTGATGCAAAAATTTGTGTTAATCCCACTTTCTCTCATAATAAGTGATAATCACATAATTTTGTCGCAGCCGATGTGACATGTTTCTTACTGAAAAAGGATGAGTGATAAGTGTCCCCAAGCATGCCAGCTCTTGCAACTCCTCCGTTCTTTACTCAAATCCACCCAACGATGGTGGACCAAATGGAGGGCTTCCACCACTGCCATCTCCATGCCCATCGGACCACACCCTTGCTGTCCACATATCGTGGTACATCACTCCCCCAAAGGTCCTGCCTGTAGCGCCACAGACCCTTGCTAAGACAGCAAACCCTATAGCACATTTGTCCGTCATGCTCCTCCCAGTTGCGGCATGAAGACCTGCCGCAGCAGTCCTGGCTGCAGTGCCGCCAGCACTTGTGGCGGTTCCGGCTGGTGATGGCGGCTCCCGTACAGTGCATTGGCTTGCAAACAATCCTGAGCTTTGGAAGGAGTACCGCAAATCCGGAATGGAGGGGACCCCTCGGCGGTGATAAACTTTCTGTAGCAGTCCAAATCGTCAAGCAGCACAACTCAACTACTCGTCGAAGGCACCGAAGAGGAGGGAGACGACTTGGCGAGCACCTTGAACCTGACATTCGCTTGATCCACCGATCTGTATGAGGCCTCGAGAAAGCTAGCCGTCTTCCCTAAAAAAAACTAAGAGCATCTCGAACAAGCCGCGCGCGCTTCGCCTCGGCGCGGTATAATTCTTTTACAACGCCATAATAGTCTTTTTTACGCGCGGGAGCGATGAAGAGGTTTTCCAGATGCACAAAAACACGGCGCCCAATCCGGTGGCCCCACCTGCAGCAGCCCAGATTTTACAGCGCGCATAATCCGACGTCCAGAATTTGCAGCCCGGGATACCGCTTTTAGCACATGCGCTAAATTTTTTCATGCACATTCTATTTTGCAGCGTCTGCTGGAGCGTTGTTTTTTGTCTCCAGCGCACAAAAACGATGCCACGTAAAATAAAACCATGTACCGATAAGATCAATTTCTTTTTTAAGATTTTTTACCAGTTTCTAGTTTGTTTACCGGCCCTTGTGTTCGCATAGTTCTGAGAGGAATAATAAAACATGAACGATGATTGATGTTCACAGACATAATTGCTTCTTTTAATACATGGTTTGTTATCACACGTATGTGCATTGCCTATGATGTGGTGCTCTTTGCTATACATACATGCACATACATATGTATTTTTGTTGAATGGGCGATTGTAGAAACTGAAGTAAACAAAACAATTGAAATGATATTTGCCAAGTACAGCACTCGGCAGATGATAATTGCCGAGAGCGGCACCCAGCAAAACTTCCATGTGTCAAGCTCTGGTGAAGTCCCACATCCTTTTCCTAGCTCTGAAGCAGGAATCTCGGCAAAAAGAAGCCGCTGGGTACACGTCGGAGTGCCAAGTCAGAGTGGTCGTCGGGTAGGGCTTGAGCTCCTGGGTCAGCATGGCGAGGAGCTCGGGTGTGAGAGGGATCTTCACCGCGTTGGCGTCTGGGTCGGACCTAGAGGCCACCCGGCTGAGCGTGACGCAGAGCTCGGGGTTGAGCGGGACCGCCGGCGGGGCAGGGAGCGCAGCGATGGGATATGGCGTAGCGTCGGGATCTGGCTTGGGGACGAGCAAGGAATCAGGCGCCATCGCCGATGGATCTCCGGTCTAAGTGAAACGGGAGGGGAGAGGGGTTTTGGATTGACGCAACTCGCAGGGTTTGTGGTCGGGTCAGGAGGCGCTACTGCTTTTGTAGTACTGCAAGAGCCGGTGGTGGCATGTGGAACACGCTGCACTGCTAGGGCTGGCTTCGCGGCCTGATCTTGTGCACTGCATGACATGTTTGCTCTTTCTGTACGGTTTTCTCATCTATTTTTTATCTTTATCTAATATTAAAGGATGAAGGCTTTTATAGTTTTTCATACGTCATCTATTTATAATCATTGATTTTGTGTTAACCACAAAGATTGATGGAGGAGATTTAAAAGTAGGAATGTTTTGCGGTCCAGAAGAAAAAACCGATTCATGACGCGGACCCACGCGGACCTGCTTTGACTTTTGGATTTGGAATCGATCTCTTGCTTCCCATCACATCCTGATCCTGCCCGATCAACATCTCCCACCGAGCGAACCTAGACCTGCTGCTAGCAAAACCGACTCTACACTTCTAAACACAACACGGACGAAAACTACCAGGACACTACTAATTCTGCCGGACTACTACTTGATACACACGCTCAATAGCTACAAGGCTAACCGGGCTCAACTTAGTACTAGGAAAGTACAAACCGACTAAACCAAGATTTCCTAAACTAATCAACCGGCAGCTCGATTACAATTAGAAAACCTACACATATTCCTATAATCATTGTAGGACTCTGACAAGATTACCTAATATTCTCCCCCTAATTTTGACTTGTCATCTTCCTCATGGTCCTTCTCATCTTGACTCGCTGGAGATCCACGACTTGATGATCCAAACTTCTACGCATGATCCGAACTACCAGCCCACACGGTCGCATCTACGCATGCAACGTGTAAGACTGGACGCGTCATCACTCCTCACGTCGTTCAACTTAACTGGTCACTGTTCAACTACACGCCGAGCTGGATCTTCATCTGTCACATCTGTACAAGTATAACCCGCGTGGAAACATGCAACACCCCTCCTTTGCTGCCATGTTGTGCCACCGCTATTGCTTGACCTCTACCTTGCACTCGGTCCGCACCATACTCAGTGTACTTTAGGATGGCTTCGCCTACCACCATCCGCCTTCGGCATGACGCCGAATCCACATTGGCGCAACAAAGACGATCCACAAAGACATGGACATGACTCATGGAGCACAGTGCACACCGCTTCCACTCCAACAAACATCACCAAGACGAGCACTTACACGATCGACGACGACTCACAGATGTGACCACGACGACTGACCGTGCAAACTCGCACGACTCCTTAACACATCCGACTCCCTAGGACGACGATCTTGACGACTTTTTGGCACCGCACCATGGTACCACCGCTCCCGTCAATGATCTCCATCCTCTTTATCACTCCTCCATCCAGCGACTTTATGGCCCGCCCCAAGGCGCTAGCAGGTCGCCACCCCGGGGCAAGCGCTCGACCCCTGAACCTTGCTCTAGATATCAATTGTTGGAAATCGTCCACAAGATGGATCACATCAAATCACGACGAACACACATGCATAATATTTTTTTTTGCCACAAAATCGCCCACAATCTTCTCTTTATTTTCTGTTTTCTCTCACAATATTACATATCTCACGCCCGTACACATGTATATATATTGAACCTAGACCCGCTGCTAGCAAAACCGACTCTATTTAGACTTCTAAATACAACACGGACGCATACCTTTTTTTGCGTGGTAATACATGTCTCATTTATATCATAAAGATCATAGTACAAGTCACGTACATAACGACCTGACAAAACAGAAAAAATAGCAGAACGCTAGCCTTTGCATACCAGAACACCAGCCAAGAAGTAAAATTACGAACAAGACTGAAGAATCCTCTGAGCTTGACACCAACGCCCGTCACCTACCTCTGGCACCACCATAGCAGCCATCAAAGGCGAAAATGACGGATCACCTCCACACCCGAGCTCAACGCGGCTCCATTGCTGATATGCAGCTTTGTGGACCTCCAAGGTGGATCACCATTAAAGGAGAAACCATTGCCGTTGAACGAATCAGACCGGGGCAACACCCCGGACACGCCATCGAACTCCATATCTAGCACCCCCGCCGAACTAAGATGTTGGAGGAGGAAACCATACCTGCCTGCCACGAACCACGAACCAAACACACAATCCAGCATCTTCCAGATGCCACCTAGGCAGACCACAATCTGCATCCGCTCCTGGGCTACCTCCCAAGCTCCGCGCCGGCACTGGAGCAAACGTCGTCGCAACGGTGAAGCTCGAGAACACAGGTCCACCACGAGGATGCCGCTGCCGCCGCACCATCCTTACTTGAACATACTGGTTTCCAAATCCACCCCAAAAGCAGATCGCCTCATTGGGGAAGGATCCGAAGATTTATTAGTCGGTGCCGCCATCACCATCGCCGAAGCCAAGACGATGAAAAACCCAAATCCCTATAGAAAAGTAACGCCTACAACAATCCACACGCGTGGATCCGGCGACCCCCCTCACCACCTACGACCGAGGTCGTCAGCGGAGGAGCCGCCGGAGGAAGGCGCCCTGGCGGCTGGAGGCGAGATCACCTTTCTTTCTTCTCCTGGAGGAAAGAAAGCTAATCCTGCCGGCCTACTACTTGATACACACGCTCGATAGCTAGGCACAAGTCCTAACTGGACTCAACTTAGTACTAGGAAAGTACAAACCGACTAAACCAAGATTTTCTAAACTAATCAACCGGCAGCTTGATCACAATTAGGAAACCTACACGTACTCGTATAATCACTATAGGACTCTGACAAGATTACCTAACATTCATTGCACATTGAGTGCTCACCATTGAAATAAAGTAGGTCATTGGATTTATATGGTTTGACAGTCAAGATTAATTAGATATGCCTATTTGTCTTCTAATGTTGGTATAGATATAGGCAGATTTGTGTGACCAATTAAAATTTCGTTCTTAGGCAGTGGGGCTAGGAATAAATTTAGGAGAAACATTTGGTCACCTGGCCAAACTAAAATGAAAACTAAAATAATGGGCACCTGAAATATTTTAGAAATTGAAGTTTAAAATTGATGGCTTTGGCTCCTATATATCATTGTTTTTTTATCTTTGCGGTAACATATCATTTTTCCTTTGACGGGTGTTCATTTGATGTAAAACGGTCGGGAAGCTAGTACCGATGTGACACATATTTTAACCAAAAAGCACAAGTGCTAAGTTTCGTAATCTAGATGACGCGTCACAACGTCGTTTTGACCGTCCGGGAGTTCCAGCCTCATCCTTTATAAGTGTAACCATGCCCAACCCATTTTGGCCAAACCTCTCGTCGTCAATCCCCTCTTCACTCAAATCCACCAGACGGAATGAAACCGGAACGGTGGCGCACCAAAAGGAGGGCTGCCGCCACGGCCACCACCGATTCCCCTTGTACCGCACGTGTGCCCACATTGCAACACGCAGTGTGCAACGGCCCGCTCCCTTGCTCTACACATATTGTGGCACACCAGGGACCCTAGCCGGGACGGCAATTCGGTAAACCCTATCGTGCGTATGCCCGTGGTGCCGCTCCCGGCTGCGGCACCGTAGTGCCACAATTCCCTGTCGAGCTGCTGGCCGTGCTGCCACCCCGACCTATGGAGGTTCCAGCTGTGCCTGGTGGCGCCGGTATGGACCTCACGTTGGCTTGAGTGCTTGAGCCACCGATCAGTACGTTGAAGCGTCGCGATAGCTCGTCTAGCCTCAATAAAACCTGATCGATGCTTTTCATGCTGCTATCTTAGCTCTTTGGATATATCTATCAGGGAAACACAACTATGTGCCCATAAGGTGAATTGATGTTTAAGACTTATAGTAGCAATCTTTTGTTTGTTTAATCTTCTTATCATAGTGTGAACTCGCGATAGCCTAGAGCTGTTTTTTCGAGCATGGATGCATTGAAGCACTTTATTTTGAATAGTTTGAAAATCACATTTTTAGTTTATTTTTTTCTTCCAAAAGCAATTCTGCATGTTCATATGGATGTATGTTACATATGTGTACAATTTGGTGATGAAATAAGTAAACATGTGAGCTACACAAAATGACAAAATGTTACATATGTAATTTTTCTCTGATTTTTTGAACCTTCAAAATAAGATTTTGACACTATTCAAAATATAGTGCTCACTAGAGCACGTGCACCAAGTGTTTTTTCACATGGAACCCATCTTATGAAAAAATGGGATTAAACATAACTGAATCCGAATTTTAACATTCAACCATATTAACAGAAGTAATAGATGACACAAACTATGTATTAAAATAAGTTATTATATATTTGAACACCACTATCTTTAGAACAAAATAAAATGTGAACACCACAATCTATCTCATATGTTATTTTCCCTTTTAGATCAAGGCGAACATATCAAAGATTAGAGTAAGTAATAGCAGATGAAACAAACTAGAGATTGCTACTAAATCATAAACATGATATTCAACTTATCTTCACATAGTTTTGTTTTCCTTGAGATCTATCCAAACATATAAGATAACAGTAAGAAAATAATGAACCATATTTGTTTATCTAGGGAAAAGCTAGTGTTAAAGACGACTAGCTTTCACGAGGCTTCCAATTACATATTGGTAGCTCAAGCCAAGGTTAGATTGTAGGTGCTCTATATGCCGTCGGCCTCCTCTTCGGTTCTGTCCACCAGCTGCGTGGTGCTTCCAGGCAACTCTGTCACACTTCTGTTCACATGGACGTAGCCAGGCGGTGTTCTCCCATGTGGTAGTCCTCCCAAAACCTATGGTTGAGTGCAAGCCACGGCATCATTCCACGGGGGGCGCTATCCCCAGCCAAAACCGCGACTAGTGCCAGCTCTGAAGGTGGGAGGACCGGCTTTACGGGTAGCGACATGTGTTAGTTCCTCAACTGGGAGCGGTACCACTGTAGGCGGCGAGATATGAGTTGGCATCACAGTTAGAGCAGATGGCTGGAATAGAGCGTTCAATCATGCTGTGCGTTTTCTTTGCAAAATTCAGAAAAATCTACATGAACCTCGGCCACCTAGGGTAAGTCCGGGATGAGACGCAGTTAGTCGAGTGAGCGAGGAAGACGAGGCAAGAGAGAACATGCTAGACATGCTAAAATGGAGGCTTTTTAGATCTTGTTCATGGATGAAAAGTAACGCTTGCCAATCACCATGCCATGCTCCAGCTGCCCTCCCCCCCCCCCCCCCCCCCGCAACGTGCAACTGTCAGATCTAAGCATCATTCCTCCCATGTAAGGCAAAACAAAAACAAAGCAACATCAAAGCACAAAGCATCTCACCAGAAGCTTTATCATAAGAGCATATCAACGAGAAGATGAATCTCGTCAGGGCTGAGCCACACCCGTTAAGCCCGAGATAATGGCAATGCAAATGCCTCACCGGACAATAAACGACAAGGGAGGAGCTCGAAGTGTGCCATCAGCAGAGGAAGCTGAAAAGAACCTCTTGTGGAGGCAAGAGAGGGATTGGAGGATGAAGGAGGGGCGTTTTATGTCCATATTGCATCATGTTCTCCTACTATTACTTATAATGCCTTCTTTTTGTCTAAGTAGATTATTGTTGTCCTATGGGTTAATTGTTGAATTGCTATGATTGGTTTAAGTTGCTTGTGTATATTTTACCATCCATTGGAGTCCATCATATGAGCTCATGTGCGGATCACTCATAGGGTTAGTTGCATGTTGATAGGACTACGCACATGGGGCCAAGAGTGACTGAAACCTCACCGGACCATGGAAATTGATACATACATGATTGAAGGGGGCCAATAAATCTTAATGTTGCAGTTGGGTTTACCTTCATGAACTTGTTAGTAGTTGAGGATGCTTGCTAATTGTTACAATCATAAGTGCATAAAATTCCAAGCAAGGGATTGCATGCTAGCAGAGGCACTACACCACAACACTACATCCCCAATAGACAGGTTGGTCGGGAAAACAACGTCCACCGACAAACAGTCGGTCGGGAAAGACTATTGCCAACCAACCTTGTCTGTTGGGGAAAGTCCAGATGGGAAAGCCTTTTCCCGACCGACATATCCTTCTCGACCGACTATTTGATGGCTATCTTACCCCAGGCCTCTCCCACATATAACCTTGCAACGATGATCGGTTTAATAACTTAGCTAACTGCCTAGGGACAATTCTACACACCTTACAACCATTATTCCACACTCTTTATTTGTATTATAACGTATTATATAATATTTTTTTTAGTTAGGCAGCACCTAATTCTTATCTTTACATTATTCTTTAGTTAGGTAGATAGGACCTAAGAGAATATTGATATTACATTTATCTCCTTATAGGTTCCACACTCCATACTTACCACCTCCATCAATGGAAAGTGATATGACAATTCCTTGTAGTTGGGGATTATCATTTGCTTGCAAGGTACCAAGAACACGCTGCTTGTCGTCGGCATGTACATCAATGACTTGGTCATCACCAGGGCAGAGCCTAATAAGTGTCTACACTTCAAGGGAGAGATCCATCATCATTTCAGCATCAGCGACCTCGGGCTGCTCCAGTATTACCTCGAGCTGGAGGTTAACCAACAGTATGGACGAACGATGATCATGCAGGCGGTCTATGCCGTAAACATGCTTGAGCGGGCTGGCATGGAGAACTCCCACGCCGTGCATGCTCCGATGGAAGCATGACTTAAGCTCAGTAAGGAAAGCCCCACGAAGGTGGTGGATGCTACGTTCTACCGCAACATTGTCCGGAGCCTCTGATACCTCATACATACCCGACCAGACATCTCGTTCGTTGTCGGGTACCTGAGTAGGTTCATCAAAGCCCTATCAAGCAACCACCTTGCTGTCGTCAAGCACCTGCTCCGGTAAATCGTGGTTATGCTCATGCACAGATGTGTGTATCACCGTGTCGATGGTGAAAACCTGGTCGGCTACAGTGGGTCTGACGAACTGGTGACATGGACTCCCAGAAAAGACCCTCGGGTGTGCTGTTTACCCTCGGGAGTAGTCCCGCCAGCTGGTATTCTATGAGGCAGAAGGTGGTGGCTGCGTCTTTGTGCAAGGTGGAGTAGATCAAAACAGCTATTATATCATGTGAGGGAATCTGGCTGGCTCACCTCCTTGTTGAGATGCTGAATTAATACACACTTGTGCTCATCTTCGTCGACAACAAGTTCGCAACCATAGCAAGCACATCGACCTCCACTATCACTTCATACATTCTTCATAGATTACTACGTCGAGAAGGGCACGGTGAATGTGGAGTTCACCGGGACTAGTGAGCAGAACGCCAACATCTTGACAAAGGCTTTTCACCACGTCCAGTTCCAGGATGTACAACAAGATAGGGATCACCAATGTCTAACCCCAGTGACAGCGTTGAGGGGGAGAATATTACGTTCAACCCCGTCTCTCAGCAAGCCCATGCTAATGGGGTGGCCCCAGGTGGCGCCCCATGTGTTGATTACATATGGGATCGTCCGTACTGCATGCCCATGTCATAAAATCATGACATTGGTAGTGAGGTAATGTACAGTGGTTACCAACCACTCCCATGATGTGACATGGAGTGGTCATAGTCTAGGTAGTTGGTAGAACCTAGATGCAATTTACCTACTGCTTTGTACAGCTGCATAGATGAATTTAACGCTCCACTGATGAATAGAGACATTGAGGCCAGAAACCACTCCTCTTCCTTCTCTCTCAGTCTCTTCCTCGCTTGCTCTCCTCCGGCAACTACTTTTAATTCCCATTCATGCCATCTCCGGCGGCCGGTAAAGCTCCGTCTTTGCTAACCAGTGGTGATAGATTTCTGGGGCAGTCGGAATCGTCTAGCAGCACCGTGCGGCCACTAGTGGATGGTACGGAAGAGGAGGCCGATGGCATGGTGTGCCCCTTGGACATGACATTGGCTTATCCACTGATTTGTACATGGAGGACTCGAGAAAGCTAGTCGTCTTCCCTCCATAAAAACTAAGATTCATGTTGCAGCTAAGCCCGGACACCAAATTGAACACCCGCTTTTCATATTGTTAATTAGCTGTTGGATAGACAGATCAGGGAAACAACGCCATGTGCCGTGAAGATGAATTTTTAGTTTAAGAGTTCGTACCAATTTCTAGTTCGTTTACTCTGGTATTTCATACTCCGCTGCTGCTGCATTTGCATAGATCTTAGAGGACTAAGAAAAAATATGAACGATGATTGATTTTCAAAGACATAATTGCTTCTTTTAGTATGCATGGTTTGTCTCATTTATTACTTTCTTACAAATTTTCAATGGTCGGATTTGTTTTCCATGCATGCAAATGAAATACCAAGCGCCTTCGAGGATTGACTTGGCTTTTTAATTTGAATGCATGGAATACAAATTCAACATATACATGTGACACAGAACCCAAATCTGATTTTAGGAGCACGTGGGCATTGCAGCAAATTATTTGCAACAGTTCTAAAATCAGATTATTTTTAGTTTAAAAAAGCTCATAATAACATTTTTTTATGTTTATATGGATGTATGTTACAGAAGTGTAAAACTTGGTGATGAAATAAGTAAACATGTGAGCTACACAAAAATGGCAAAAATCATGATTTCTAAATAGTGAGCAGTACATAAAGTATTAATCTTCCGAAAATCTTATTTTGTCAGTTTTGTGTAGCTCACATGGTGACTGATTTCATCACATAAATTTTACATATATGTGAACACAACTATCTTTAGAAATAAATAAACTGTGAACACCACAAATTATCTCATATGTTCCTTTTACCTCTGAGATTAATACCAACAATTTAAGATCAGAGTAATAAATACCAAATTTTAACAAACTAGATATTGGTACTAAATCTTAAACATGATATTCAACTTAGAGTCACATAGTTCCGTTTTTCCTGAGATCTATCCAAACATATATATTCGAGGTACACCATTAATGTGCAATGCACATATTGCCTAATATTAACGTGCATTAATGCACGTACACGATTAATAGTCAATTTGAAGGGTTGCAATTAAAAAACAGATGGCATGAACAATGTTTTGAAAAAACCTATATATTTGTGTACGCTATATATATGAACTTCAAATTGTAGAACTTTATTGTAAGAATCCCATTTTAGATATTTACCGTGTATCAAGAAACTGGAATTTTCTGTAAAACACTGAAGTTGTTTTGCATTATTGATTTGTAAAGTTTCAAGTTTATATTATCATTTTGGAGAAAAAAAGATAAATGGTTCACACGGAACATTAAGAACAGTATAACCGCACCTAAACCGAGCTCTCTCAGGCCATCAGCGATTTTGGACGTCAGATTTAGCGTTTGAACAATTTCCAGCCGTCAGATCACATGTCACAGTCATTCTTGGCCATCGAGAGAACTGTTTTCTCCCTCCTGGGCCGATCATGGGACGGCTGTCCTGGGCCGCTACTCTAGGGACCGAATTGGAAGCATCTCATTCACTGACATCGATTAACGTCTGATGCAAAACTAACGATCATGATTTCTGTCCACGTCCTCGTAGCCCTACCCTGCCTCCACCCTCGCCCCTCCCGACCTTGCCTGGGACAGAGTGCGCCGTCGTTGCCGTTCTCGCTGGAGAGAGAGAGAGAGAAAAAAGACAATGGAAACGGCGGACCGGAGACGATGGGGAAGACGACGACGGCGAAGACGACTAATCTCACGAGCGGCCCTCCGACTGGATCCCCTTCTCTCCATTCACGCCTCTACTTTACAACCCTCGGTGGCGCCCGCCATAGTGAAGGGACCATATTGACATCGACCAGGTAAAGCCTGACCCTCCCCCTTTACCCAGTTTAGAAATCTGAACTCTGATTGTTGGCTCTAGAGTTCGAATCCAGTGGGTCATCCAGAATTTCCTCCCATTCCCTACCTGACCGCTCCTCTCTCGTTCAGTTCCAACCCCAATCTCTCCTCTCACACTATGTACGTTGCGCCTCCACTGGAGCGCCGCCTTCGTCTATGCCTACCCGCTGCTGTCCTGCTTCTCCTGTCTTCCCTCAAGGCGCAACAAGGAGCTTCTTTTTCTTGAGCCGGCGGCAAGCTCCATCCCCAGATTGGCGGTTGAGGGAGTCCTGGACTAGGGGGTGTCTGGACAGCCGGACTATCATCGTCAGCCGGACTCCAAGACTATGAAGATACAAGATTGAAGACTTCGTCCCGTGTCCGGATGGGACTTTCCTTGGCGTGGAAGGCAAGCTTGGCGATACAGATATGTAGATCTCCTACCATTGTAACCGACTCTGTGTAACCCTAGCCCTCACTGATGTCTATATAAACCGGAGGGCTTTAGTCCGTAGGACGAACAACCATTACAACAATCATACCATAGGCTAGCTTCTAGGGTTTAGCCTCCTTGATCTCGTGGTAGATCCACTCTTGTAACACACATCTTCAATATTAATCAAGCAGGACGTAGGGTTTTACCTCCATCAAGAGGGCCCGAACCTGGGTAAAACATCGTGTCCCTCGTCTCCTGTTACCATCCGCTTAGACGCACAGTTCGGGACCCCCTACCCGAGATCCGCCGGTTTTGACACTGACATTGGTGCTTTCATTGAGAGTTCCTCTGTGCCGTCGCTGATAGGCTTGATGGCTTCTTCAATCAACAACCACGCCGTCCAGGGTGAGACTTTTCTCCCCGGACAGATCTTCGTAATCGGCGGCTTCGCACTGCGGGTCAATTCACTTGGCCATCTGGAGCAGATCGAAAGCTACGCCCCTGGCCGTCAGGTCAGGTTTGGAAGCCTAAACTTCACGGCTGACATCCGCGGGGACTTGATCTTCGATGGAGTCGAGCCACAGCCGAGCGTGTCGCACTGTCACGATGGGCATGATCTAGCTCTGCGGTTGGACAGTACCCTGGAGGCCGCACACAAGTCCACTCTGACCCATAGTTCGGAGCCGACCGCACAGATCGAGGACAGGTGGCTGGACACCGCCTCGGGAGCTGCAACTTCCACGGCGATGGAGCCGAATACTGACCTTGTCCCTTATGAAGCTCGTGACTCCAAGGCGCCGGACTCCGAACCTCCTGCGCCCCCGTCAATCGAATCCGATTGGGCGCCGATCATGGAGTTCACCGCCGCAGACATCTTTCAGCACTCACCCTTTGGCGACATCCTAAATTCGCTAAAACATCTCTCGTTATCAGGAGAACCCACCATCCTAAATCCGATTGGACTGCGGTCAGGATGGCTGGGATGCGGACGACGAAGAAATTCAAAGCCCACCCACCACCCACTTTGTAGCCACTGTCGATGATCTAACCGACATGCTAGACTATGACTCCGAAGACATCGACAGTATGGACGACGATGCCGGAGATGATCAAGAACCAGCGCCTACAGGGCACTGGAAGACGACCTCGTCATACGCCATATACATGGTGGATACCCCAAAGGATGGGGACGGCGAAGAAGCAGCGGAGGCGAATTCTTCTAAGAAACAGCCCAAGCGCCGACGTCAGCGGCGCCGCTCTAAATCCCGCCACAGTAAGAATGGAGAGTCCAGCACCGGAGATAATAACACCCCAGAGAGTGCCGAAGACAACCCCCTCCAGCAAGATTCAGCACATGAGGACGGAGTAGCCAGCCCTCAGGAGAGAGCGGTAGACGAGGAGGACGAAAATTACATGCCTCCCTCCGAAGACGAGGCAAGCCTCAATGACGACGAATTCGTCGTGTTCGAGGATCCCGTCGAACAAGAGCGTTTTAAACGCAGGCTAATGGCCACGGCGAACAGCCTAAAGAAAAAGCAGCAACAGCTTCAAGCTGATCAAGACCTGCTGGCTGACAGATGGACCGAGGTCCTCGTGGCCGAAGAGTATGAACTCGAACGCCCCTCCAAAAGCTACCCAAAATGCAAGTTGCTCCCCTAACTAGAGGAGGAAGCGTACAAACCTTCATCACCAGCGCACAATACGGCAGACCGACCACCCCGTGGTCGCGACAGAGAGGCATCTAGGCCCTCCATCAGAACCGTACGCCGGCACCGCTCGAAATGTACGAAGCCACGGGGGAATGCGCCGGACTTGCAGGACATATTAGAGGACAAGGCAAGACAATCCAGATCTATCTACGGATCACGTGGGCGCCCCACGACCCACAACGACTATCGTCGCGCCGGATACAACAACTCCGGCCGGGCCGAACACAGCAGACAACGCTCTCTTGAGCTACGTCGTGATATTGCTCAATATAGAGGCGCTGCACACCCACTATGCTTCACAGACGAAGTAATGGATCATCAAATCCCTGAAGGGTTTAAACCCGTGAACATTGAATCTTATGATGGCACAACAGACCCCGCGGTTTGGATCAAAGATTATCTCCTTCATATCCATATGGCCCGCGGTGACGATCTCCACGCCATCAAGTACCTCCCACTCAAGCTTAAAGGACCAGCTCGGCATTGGCTTAACAGCTTGCCATCAGAGTCAATTGGGTGTTGGGAGGACCTGGAAGCCGCATTCCTCGACAACTTCCAAGGCACATATGTGCGACCAACAGACACCGATGACCTAAGCCACATAATTCAGCAGCCAGATGAATTGGCCAGACAATTCTGGACACGGTTCTTAACAAAGAAAAATCAAATCGACGACTGTCCGGATACAGAGGCCCTCGCAGCCTTCAAACATAACATCCGCGACGAGTGGCTGGCCCAGCACCTAGGACAGGAAAAGCCAAAATCCATGGCAGCCCTCACATCACTCATGACCCGCTTCTGTGCGGGAGAGGACAGCTGGCTAGCTCGCAGCAACAACCTCCGCAAAAATACTAGCAGTCCGGATACTAAGGACCACAATGGCAGGTCGCGTCGAAACAAAAATAAACGCCGCGTTAACGGCGATAGCCATGAAGATACGGCAGTCAACGCCGGATTCAGAGGCTCTAAACCCGGTCAGCGTAAGAAGCCATTCAAAAGAACCACTCCGGGTCCGTCCAATTTGGACCGAATACTCGACCGCTCTTGCCAGATACATGGCACCCCCGAAAAGCCAGCTAAACCAACAGAGATTGCTGGGTATTCAAGCAGGCAGGCAAGTTAATTGCCGAAAACAATGACAAGGGGCTGCATAGCGACGACGAGGAGGAGACCCGGCCGCCGAACAACAGAGGACAGAAGGGTTTCCCCCCACAAGTGCGGACGATAAATATGATATACGCAACCCACATACCCAAGAGGGAGCGGAAGCGTGCACTTCGGGACATATATGCGATGGAGCCAGTCGCCCTGAAGTTCAATCTGTGGTCCTCTTGCCCGATCACTTTTGATCGAAGGGACCACCCCACCAGTATCCGCAATGGCGGATTCGCCGCATTGGTCTTAGACCCAATCGTCGATGGATTTCACCTCACTAGAGTCCTCATGGACGGCGGCAGCAGCCTGAACCTGCTTTATCAGGATACAGTGCGCAAGATGGGCATAGACCCCTCAAGGATTAAACCTACAAAGACGACCTTCAAAGGCGTCATACCAGGTGTCGAGGTCAATTGTACAGGCTCGGTCACACTAGAAGTGGTCTTCAGATCCCTGGATAATTTCCGAAGCGAGGAGTTAATCTTCGACATAGTCCCGTTCCGCAGCGGCTATCACGCCCTGCTCGGACGAACCGCGTTTGCAAAGTTCAACGCGGTGCCGCATTATTCATACCTCAAGCTCAAGATGCCAGGCCCTCGTGGAGTCATCACGGTCAATGGAAACACTGAACGCTCCCTCCGAATGGAGGAACACACATCGGCTCTCGCGGCAGAAGTTCAGAACAGCCTCTTAAGGCAACTTTCGAGTCCGGCCGCTAAAAGTCCGGACGGGATTAAACGTGCCCGGAGTAATATACACCAAAACCACCTGGCGCGTTCCGAGCACGCGTAGCAATGCGGCCCCAACCCTAGCCCTTACATGATTGTAAGACAAGCTCCCCGCGTACATCATTACGCACTGGAGATACCTTGGGCATAGGGGGAGGGACACGACCACGACAGGCCTAGAGTGCGGCTCAGCCACACCAGGGGCTCCTAAGTGTGTCGATTTTTATTTTTATTCTTATTTTATCCACATGACTCCGTTTACAAGAGGCCCTGTCCGGCAGTAGATCTGCCGAACCCGCGATGCAACAGCCAGGGAGGAACCAGGGCTACGACGAATACTCAGGTGGTCTCCATTCCGAGCATTAAATCTGTTCATTACACCATTCTGCAGCCTATCCCTGGAGGGGGACATGTCTAATAGTCCAAACCCTTGCTTACCGCACTATTTGTATCGTTCTGCACTCACAACAGAACCCCTCGAATAAAACAATGCATCATTTTTTGCTTATAATTGCATTCCCTTTATTTATATATGTATGTTCACTTATGACATCTTGCATCCGTACAATTCAGTACGGTAGAATACACCGGGGGCTTATGTTCCCCGCATTATGGTGTGAAGTCCGAACACTTTCACAAGTGCGGCACCCCGAACTTATAGCACTATATGCATCGGCTCCGAATCATGTCTTGGGTCAATAGTTGGGTTTGCCCGGCTCCCATGTTTTGGTACCTTACATTCCGTTCTGTCGGCTAAGGTAGCACTGGGAGAACCACTGCGATTCCGCCCCAGTTGAGCTGGGTTAACGCCTCAGTGGAGAAAGCTAAAACTGACCGTCATGATAAGGCGAGAGCTGGTCGCTGTTCGAGAGGTCTTTTCGAGTCCTTAAAGACTTACGTCGCTTAGAGCAAGGAACCGGCTATGTCCGGCCAAGGCGTGGATAGCGCCCCGAATTCGGTCTTCCGAACACTTGGGGCTTCACCGAAATTTAAAATTATAGAATTCTATGGCTAAGTGAGAGTGTTCAAGCATTATAAGTCCGGTTGCCTTGTTCGTTGTGTTGAGCGCCTCCCTAGATGGACCCAAAGATGGGAACAAGAGCGCTCAAGTTTATCCCTAACACCCCAGCACTCGTGGCATGGGGGCTGAAGCCGACGACTTGCCATCTCTCAGATTTGATAAACGGCCGCACAGAAGGTAATATTTTAAATCAAACAAGCGTTGCTTAGCGCATATGAACAAAGATTTCAGCGCACAGGATAACACATTGCGAGTCTACTAAAAAATTACATCTCTGGGGCACTCATCCGCAATCTTGCGGGCACCCTTCAGGACAGTCTTATAGTACATTTCGGGTGTACGATACTCCTTGCCCGCCGGCGGCGTGTCCGTCAGAAGCGTCTCAGCATCCAGCCTGTCCCAGTGCACCTTTGCGCGGCAAGGGCCCGACTGGCACCTTCAATGCAGGCGGAGCGCTTGATGACCTCCACCCAAGGGCACGCATCCACCAGCCGCCGGACGAGGCCAAAGTAGCTCCCAGGCATGGCCCCTCCAGGCCACAGCCGGACTATAAGGCCCTTCATGGATTGCCTCGGCTACCTTGTGGAGCTCGACCAGCTGCTTCAGCTGGTCGCTAGGGGGCACCAGATGTCCGGCCTCAGCATACTGAGACCAGAAGACCTTCTCCGTTGAGCTCCCCTCCTCGGCCCGGTAGAATGCGGCGGCATCGGACACACTGCGAGGCAGATCTGCAAACGCCCCTGGAGAGCTCCGAATTCGGGTAAGTAACACATAATTTACATTCACATGCTTGCTTTTCATGAAAAATGCCTTACCCGCCGCTATCTTCTTCATCGCCTCAATCTCCTGGAGGGACTTTTGGGCCTCGGCCTTGGCGGCTTTGGCACTTTCAAGAGCCGAGGCAAGCTCGGACTCTCGAGTCTTTGAGTCGCGCTCCAAACTCTCATGCTTTTCCATGAGAGCCTGGAGCTCTTGCTGCACCTCCGCCACTCGCGCCTCCTGCTTCTCTCGCTCCGCCCGTTCTGCGGCCGCATTGTGTTCGGCCGCGGACATGGCCTCCTTCAGGGTTGCCACCTCATTCGTGGCCCCTGCAGTACCCACATTATCCTTGTTATTTCTATTACAACCAAAATCCTTTTCTGTAAGGTACAAATTTCAAAGTGGTGTTACTCACCTTCTTTATCCTCGAGCTGCTTCTTGGCAAGGCCGAGCTCTCGCTCGGACCGCTCGAGGTCCTGCTTCAAAGCACCGACCTCCGCAGTCAGTGCGGCAGAGGTCAGCAGCACAGCCTGCAAACCCATATTGACATAATTTTTAGCACTCCTGCGTATATCTTTTTTAGATCCTCAGTCCGGTTTTTCTTTCCGAATACCGAACCGAGCATCAGGGGCTACTGTCTATGCGGTATCATATTACATATTTTAAACTTCTTACCTCAAAGCCTGTTAGAAGGCTGCTGCAAGCTTCGGTCAGCCCGCTCTTGGTAAGCTGAACCTTCTGAATCACCGCACTCATAATAGTGCGGTGTTTTTCCTCGATGGAAGCGCCGTTGAGCGCCTCCAACAGGTTGTCCGGCGCCTCCGGTTGGACGGAGGCCGCTGGTGTCACGGTCTTGCCCTTCTTGCGAAGGGGCCGCCTGCCGGACTCCGGAACCACTGCGGGTTCCGGCATGGAGTCCGGCGCGAAGTCTGGGAGGTTGCCTTGTGGCGCCTCTGGAGCCTCCCCCTCCTGGCGGGTCCCCTCCCGGGATCCCACCTCGGCGTCCTCAGCATCGCGAGGGGTGGAGGCGGTCGGAATGGAATCTACCTCCGACGGGGCCAAGGACCCGCTAGATGAAGTGGGTAGGTCCTCCTCGGCCGGGCTACAGATAGTATGCGGCATTAGAAGGACACTACGTGGCACAAAAAAAGAAATTACAGATTACTCAGGAATCCGGATACTTACGATCTTGCCAGGGGCTTGGCCCTTGAGGGCCACTCCTCGTCGCCGTCGTTGGCGTTGGCGGAGCTGTCCGGAGGAACGGTCCTTCCCCTCTTGGACCCTTCGGCTTCCCCCATTGGGGAAGCCTTCCTCTTCCTCTCTCCCCCTCCAGGGGAGAGCCTTCTTTCTCCTCCTCGCCTTCGGGGGAGGAGTCCGCCTCGGAGTCATCGGACACCTGAAAATGGGAACTCTTTCGAGTACCCGTGGCCTCCTTCTTGGCCTTCTTCTCCGGCACCACATGCGGTGCCGGAACCAGCAGCCCCGCTAGATGGGCGTCTACTGGATTTTCTAGTAGGGGAGCCGGACAGATAATCTGCTCGGCCTTCTTCCTCCAGTCCTGTCAAAGGAAAGGGGAGATTAAATCCCGCGTAAAGTCGAACTATTGAAAATAAGTGTCCCGTAAAGGGGTAGAATCACTTACCTCGTCAGCTGGACGCTGCGAGCGAAATCCGCGATCTTCAGTGGCGGATGCGGGAGCTTCGCCGCCCTTGAAGAGCACCTTCCAGGCATCTTCGTACCTAGTGTCGAAGAGCCTGCTCAAGGTTTGGTGCTGTGCCGGATTAAACTCCCACAATTTAAATGCCCGTTCTTGGCACGGGAGAATCTGGCGGATGAGCATGACTTGGACCACGTTGACAAGCTTGAGCTTCTTGTTCACTAGCTTCTGGATATAGGCTTGGAGTCCGGTCAGCTCCTCCGAATCGCCCCAGGTCAGGCCACTCTCCTTCCAAGAGGTGAGCCGCGTGGGAATTCCAGATCTAAATTCGGGGGCCGCTACCCATTTAGGGTCACGCGGCTCGGTGATGTAGAACCACCCCGATTGCCATCCCTTGATGGTTTCCACAAAGGCGCCCTCGAGCCAGACGACGTTGGGTATCTTACCCACCATGGCGCCTCCGCACTCTGCCTGATTCCCCTTTATTACCTTCGGCTTGACATTGAAGGTCTTGAGCCACAAGCCGAAGTGGGGCTGGATGCAAAGGAAGGCCTCGCACACGATGATAAATGCTGAGATGTTGAGGATGAAGTTTGGCGCCAGATCATGGAAATCTAGGCCGTAGTAGAACATGAGCCCCCGGACAAAGGGATGAAGTGGAAAGCCCAGTCCGCGGGGAAATGGGGAAGGAAGACCACCCTCTCATGGGGCCTGGGGGTGGGGATGAGCTGCCCCTTGTTGGGGAGACGATGCGCGATGTCGCTGGACAGGTATCCGGCGTCGCGCAGCCTTTCGATGTGCCCCTCCGTGACGGAGGAGGCCATCCACTTGCCTCCCGCTCCGGACATGACTGGAGAAGGTTGAGACGAGATGTGCGAACTTGGGCGCTGGAGCTCGAGTGCGCAAAGACGGATAAGCAAAGGAGGAAGAAGGCGTAGGTAAAAAGGTGGATCCTTATCCCCTTATATATGGGCGGACGAAGACTATGCGTCCCCACCGGCCTGGTAAAAGTCGCTTATCCCCCAAGCGCCACCATCAATGGCGCGGTTGGGTTACCCACGTCCGTATTGATGGGAATCCCGAAATAAGGGGAACACGATCTCTGCTTCGACAAGACGTGCCAAGGAAACCGCTTCGCTAAACGCGCTGAGGTGGTATAATAAAAAACGATTCGAGTAAAGGCTTGGTAGTGGTGTGACGTCATACCACAGAATACGTCAGCAGATTGAACTTGTGTACATATTATTCTCTCTACGGTGGAATGTGGAATTTATTTTGCAGAGCCGGACACTATCCTAGTGTTCACAATCTTCTATGGATTATTCGGAGGAGGAACCCGCCTTGCAATGCCGAACAATATGCGCGCCGGACTCATCGTCATTGAAGCCTGGTTCAGGGGGTACTGAGGGAGTCCTGAACTAGGGGGTGTCCGGACAGCCGGACTATCATCGTCAGCCGGACTCCAAGACTATGAAGATACAAGATTGAAGACTTCGTCCCGTGTCCGGATGGGACTTTCCTTGGCGTGGAAGGCAAGCTTGGCGATACGGATATGTAGATCTCCTACCATTGTAACCGACTCTGTGTAATCCTAGCCCTCTCCGGTGTCTATATAAACCCGAGGGCTTTAGTCCGTAGGACGAACAACCATTACAACAATCATACCATAGGCTAGCTTCTAGGGTTTAGCCTCCTTGATCTCGTGGTAGATCCACTCTTGTAACACACATCTTCAATATTAATCAAGCAGGACGTAGGGTTTTACCTCCATCAAGAGAGCCCGAACCTGGGTAAAACATCGTGTCCCTCGTCTCCTGTTACCATCCGCCTAGACGCACAGTTCGGGACCCCCTACCCGAGATCCGCCGGTTTTGACACCGACAGCGGTGCACTACACCTTTGAAGCATGTGTCCGATTTTTCAAGCCATATCTGGAGTCCTTGGGAGCATCATCGCCAGATCCACTACGTCGAGCGCCCAGCCGGAGGTACGTGCAGACATCGGATCAGTTTGAATTGGGGCCTCTCGATTGGGAAGGGCTCAGGACATGCATCACTTCGAAGGGCTCGAATGGGTGTAAGACAGGTTCGTTCATGTGCAATCACCAATTTATACTACATCTGATTTCTTTATTTATAGGTCCTATATAGATGTCTACAGAAGGTGATCAATATATTAGAGACTTTAAGAAATCTGAATCTGAAGTTGTCAAACTTGAGTACCCGAATTTCGTTGATCCAGATGAGAATCCTGTAAGTTGTATTTAGTTCATGTGATTTGTTGCCCAAACTCATCCATATACAGACGTGCTGGACTGATTACTTAACAATTTCTTTTAGGGGGGGACATATAATTCATTGTGAAAATGGGGAAGTCACGGCGAGTCTAGGTTACAGGCGGAGAGGCTAGCCGGGCTACAAGGTCCCTGCTTCTGGCCTCGCAGAGTGCACACCAATTAGGTTGATGTGGACCGACGCTCGACTCTTTGTCTGTTCGTCGCGAGAAATAGATCTGCTGTGGTTTGAAGGAAGTATTTTCTGGACACACTTATGGTGGATGATGGGTGCCGCTTGCCGGCAACGCTTAATGTTTTAGGTGACTTTCTGTTTTCTTCAGTGCACAAGCCTCTTTTTGTGTATATACTATATAAGCTTCCTCACCTGGCACTCTCCCATCACCCTTTCTACTCTGGCAGCATGGTTCTTGGCTAGGTTACCCTCTATCTGTTTCTTTACTTTATGACCCCTTCTTCCACCGAATGATTGCAGTATTCTCATATCCCATCAATCCTTATTTTGTGCAGGTGGTGTTCATATTGGCTGCAGCTAATTATTGATTCGGGTAAATCTTGGAGACTGATTCTGGCATTTTGATTTGGGGAATGTTTTGGTCTTCAATCTCTGAGGGCATTGGACAGGTTATTACTAGCGCAATTGGGGATTTTTCAGTTTCGAATCCCCGATGGTTAATCAGCTGTTAATTTTGTTCTAAAATTCTCTATTTGTTGATTTGGTTTTCCAGCATGCTCCAAGTTAAATGGATTTGTGCAGACTCTCAAAAGTAAATGTTTGATCAAGGCAGATGATTACCAACGCTTGACTACCAATTCTGATGATGTTTGATCTTGGGAGTGGCTTCTCTCTTGTAGTGTACGCATCCATATAGAAAATCGGGAAGTTAGCACAACTTTGTTGGATCTATACCTTAAAAGGATATTCATTAGGTATATTTCTATATTGGAGGTTATACTGGTTATTGGTTTGCACAATGTTTTCAATTTAAATTCTATACTGATATGCAGCTGGTAAATTTTCTACCCTATGACCTTCTCACCCGTTGTCCTTCTCCCAAGTCTGCAGCCGCTCCCTCCTCAAGCTACGTGAGCCAGCAACAACAAGGTGAACAACGAGCACCTCACTCCACTGCCCCCATCTGCAGGTGTTTTTTCCCAGATCTTGCTGTTCGGTTCTTGCTATTGATGGAAGTTTTTGGATGTTTGTAAATCACCCATGCTTGAGATGCTGTGCCGGTCAGGCTTAGGTGATCCAACATGTTGCTGTCTGCGTGAATATGTATACGTTCTACTTTGTTTATTCGGAGTGGCCGATCTACTTCTGAGGCTTGTAGTACTAGGTTCTGGTGCAGTGAAGGTAAGCAATAGAGCAAGTGTTAGTACTCAA
This sequence comes from Triticum timopheevii, assembly GCA_963921465.1. Classification (NCBI taxonomy): domain Eukaryota; kingdom Viridiplantae; phylum Streptophyta; class Magnoliopsida; order Poales; family Poaceae; genus Triticum; species Triticum timopheevii. The sequence goes on along the minus strand of OY997270.1, from coordinate 577,395,966 downwards.
AATAAACAACAGGTTAGTTGAGTAGTCCCAGATAAACTGCAATTACTAGATCTTGCGCTGAAATTACTAGATAAACGGGACAACAGGCAATAGATTAATTAAAGAGTATCTGCACTGAATTCAAACAAAACGAAAAAAAAGCAATAGTCATGGGTTGTAGGCTCCTACGAAAACCTACTCCCTCTGTCCCAAAAAGCTTGTCCTAGATTTGTCTAAATACATCCGTATCTAAACACGCTTTAGTGATAGCTACATGCATAACTAGATAAATTTAAAAGCTTTTTGGGACGGAGATAAATTTAAAAGCTTTTCGGGACGGAGGTAATATATATCCATGCTGACGATCCTTTTCTCTTGTGTCAGAAATTGAGTGTAACTATTTTTCAATTTTGATTGACTGCTAGGGATAAGTTGTTGATTATTTGTCTTCGCTGCAGCACGCGATCTATAAATTGATTTGTTTTCCCCTGTCGTTTGATCATCACCATCGCATTATGTTTGGATACCTGGTTTGATTGTCCCCGCTATACCACTAGGAATGTTTCCTCATTATATTTGATCTATCAATATTTTTATACAATATAAACAAGCCTTTTAGTCCATTTCTCGCCATTCTACTGCTAACTTTATTGCTTGAATATTATCTCATCAGGAAATGCAAGCTGAAATGCATAATTTTGCTCTGAAGTGGCATGATCCCAGTTAAGACGAACTATGCCCGTTTGCTCTTTTCAATATTATAGATAACCTACGTATATCTTCCAACTCTTGTGTGTTCTACATATGAATTATTTGGATTTCATTTCAGTTGGGTTTGTAAGATATTTAGACTACCAAGGAGATAACCATGTATGCATGGTTTGGTTTTACATGTCAAGGCCTCAAGCATCTACACGTGTTTCTGATAAAAGGATTCAAACATACGCTGATTCGAGTCATACAACAATTGATGATGGGATCCATAACGTAAGCCACCAGGAGAGGCTACGAGCCGGATCATGGTAGATGGCCGTCGTTGCTGCCCCTACTTGCACAGCCTGCCGCCATGCCCAAGACCACTCTTATATCTCTGAGAATCCCTATCAGTTAGCACAACTACGTAATACATTAGCATAAGGATTCTTGATTACTGAATGATATATCTTTATGTAATTTGAATTTCCATGTTTTATTTCTCTTATATTTATCAGAATCCCGATCATTCCAACGAGAAATTAGACGGGCGCAGCAATGCGCGCCATCGATGATCTAGTAAACACTAAAACTGACATCCTGCACAAAAAAGAGGAAAAGAAAAGAAAAGAGATTGCTTAGCAAGCACACCGCATACAAACCGGGCGAGCGGTGCGTGATCCAACTAGACTCAAATTAAAACTCATCTGCATTTCGGCCGTTTCTTTCTCGCTGGGGAATCTCCATTCCCAGTACCCTGAAAAAAGGGTTCCATTTCCTTCCCTCATCTCGTTAGCCTGAAGCCCTAGACCTACACAGCCAGCGGCCATGGAGAATGACCAGCCCCTCGGCGGCGACCAGCCTTACCAGCCGCCACCACCCAATCAGCTTTCCAGAGACATCCTCCGAGATATCTTCCATCACCTTCCGTCAGAGCCCAGCGCCCTCGTTGTCGCCTCCTCCGCCTACAATGCCTGCAGGCGCGTCGCCCAGGACCAGATGAACTTCCTCTGCTCCTTCCACGTGGCACACCACGATATCCCACCACTCATCGGCTTGTACTCCGACCCCTACTAAGGAGTGCACAAATTCACCCCGACCACGCCTGCTACACCACTGGTTCCACCTGCCCCGCTGGGTTCCAAGTCTACGGTTGCACGCATGGTCGTCTGCTCCTCGGCACGCGGTAGGAACGGCAACTGTGCCCTTCTACTTGTCCGAGATCCTCTGACCGGGGAGGAGCACTCCATCCCGCCGGCGCCTGGCCTTCTCCCCGGGCAGAGCTGCGGCATGGCGCTGATCTGCGACACCAACCATGCTAACGGCGAGGACTGCCACTGATCACTGTTCCCCGTCGTCTTTGCATAAAGCGAGGACTATCCACCCGGCGGCTCCCGCACATGGGTATTATCAGTACCTTCGTCTGCGTGTACAACTCAAAGAAAAGAAGCTGGGGTGGCCACCCGGCAGCGACCATGGGCGTCAAATGCAACTTCGATCATAAGTCGAGCGACGTGGTTGGCAAAGGTGCCGCCGTGACCGTGAGCTGGATGGCGATGACAGCTGGGGAGGGCAATACAATGCAAGACTTACTCCTATAATTCCACCTCAACACACAAACTTTACAACTCACACAGATACCAGATGAATTACGCGGCGACCACTTCGTTCTCGCGTCGACCGTGGAGGACGTGCTGGTCGGCATCGCCCGCGTGATTGAGAACTGTGTGGTGTTACTTTCCAGGTTGAATGTCGTTGAAGACTGGATTCCGCGTATCGTAGCTGACTCGACTGAGCCGCAGGTGAAGGAAGGGGGCACCATTTTCTTGATGAAATCTAATTTCTATATGAGAAACTTTGTTTCTTTGGTGCCGTTCATGTAAAAGTACATGCTATGTCTTGATGCAAACATTTGTGTTAATCACACTTTCTCTCATAGTAAGTTCACTCAAAGTGATAATCACACAATTTTGTTGCGCAACCGATGTGACATGTTTCTTACTAAAAAGGCAGGAGTGATAAGTGTCCCCAAGCAAGCCAGCTCTTGCAACCCCTCCGTTCGTTACTCAAATCCACCCCATGGCTTGGAACCAGAACAGCGGTGGACCAAATGGAGGGCTTCCGCCACTGCCACCTCCATGCCCATCAGACCACACCCTTGCAGTCCACATATCATGGGCCATGGCACATCACTCTCGGACAAGTCCCTGCCTGTAGCACCATAGACAGATTTTTTTTAGTTTAGAAAAGCTCGTAATAATATTTTTTTATGTTTATATGGATGTATGTTACAGAAGTGTAAACCTCGGTGATGAAATAAGTAAACATGTGAGCTACACAAAAATGGCAAAAATCATGATTTCTAAATAGTGAGCAGTACATAAAGTATTAATCTTCTGAAAATCTTATTTTGTCAGTTTTATGTAGCTCACATGGTGACTGATTTCATCACATAAATTTTCCATATATGTGAACACAACTATCTTTATAAATAAATAAACTGTGAACACCACAAATTATCTCATACGTTCCTTTTACCTCTGAGATTAATACCAACAATTTAAGATCAGAGTAATAAATACCAAATTTAACAAACTAGATATTGGTACTAAATCATAAACATGATATTCAAATTAGAGTCACGTAGTTCTGTTTTTTCTGAGATTTATCCAAAAATATATATTCGAGGTACACCATTAATGTGCAATGCACATATTCCCAAATATTAACGTGCATTAATGCACGCACACGATTACTAGTCAATTTGAAGGGTTGCAATTAAATAACAGATGGAATGAACAATGTTTTAAAAAAACCTATATATTTGTGTACGCTATATATATGAACTTCAAACTATAGAGCTTGATTGTTAGATTCCCATTTTAGATATTTACCGTGTATCAAGAAACTGGAATTTTCTGTAAAACATTGACGTAGTTTTGCATTATTGAATTGTAAAGTTTCTAATTTATGTTATCATTTTGGAGAAAAAATGATAAATGGTTCGCACGGAACATAAATACCAAAATGACGGCCTGCACAAAAAAGAGGAATAGAAAAGAAAAGAGATCGCTTAGCAAGGACACCGCATACAAACCGGGCGAGCGGTGCGTGATCCAACTAGACTCAAATTAAAACACGTCTGCTTTTCGGCCGTTTCTTTCTCGCCGGGGAATCTCGATTCCCAGTACCCGAAAAAAGAGCTCCATTTCCTCCCCACCTCTCGCTAGCCTGAAGCCTTAGACCTACACAGCCAGCGGCCATGGAGAATGACCAGCCCGTCGGCGGCGACTAGCCTTACCCGCCGCCACCACCCAATCAGCTTCCCAGAGACATCCTCCGAAATATCTTCCATCACCTTCTATCAAATCCCAGCGCCCTCGTTGTCGCCTCCTCCGCCTACAATGCCTGCAGGCGCGTCGTCCAGGACCAGGAGAACTTTCTCTACTCCTTCCACGCGGCACACCACGATATCCCACCACTCATCGGCTTGTACTCCGACCCCTTCTAAGGAGTGCACCAGTTCACCCCGACCACGCCTACTACACCGCCGGTTCCTCCCGCCCCGCTGGGTTCCAAGTCTACGGTTGCACGCACGGTCGCCTGCTCCTCGGCGCGCGGTTGGGACAGCAACCATGCCCTTCTACTTGTCCGAGATCCTTTGACCGGGGAGGAGCACTCCATCCCGCTGACGCCTGGCCTTCTCCCCGGGCAGAGCTACGGCATGGCGCTGATTTGCGACACCAACCATGCTAACGACAAGGACTTCCACTGATCGCCGTTCCCTGTCGTCTTTGCATAAAGCGAGGACTATCCACCCGGCGGCTACCGCCCATGGCTCTCATCAGTACCTTTGTCTGCGTGTACAACTCAAAGAAAAGAAGCTGGGGTGGCCACCCGGCAGCGACCATGGGCGTCAAATGCTACTTCGATCATAAGCCGAGCGACGTGGTTGGCAAAGGTGCCGCCGTGACCGTGAGCTGGATGACGATGACGGCTGGGGAGGGCAATACAATGCAAGACATACTCCTATAATTGCACCTCGACACACGAACTCTACAACTCACACAGATACCAGGTGAATTACGCGGCGACCACTTCGTTCTCGCGTCGACCGTGGGGGACGTGCTGGTCGGCATCGCTGTGTGATTGAGAACTGTGTGGTGTTACTTTCCAGGTTGAATGACGTTGAAGACTGGATCCCGCATATGGTAGCTAGACTGAACAATTCCCTGTCCGCTGGTACTGCTGAGAATGGTGGCGTTGGGGTTCTGCGTTTTGAGATGGGGTATGGTGATGACGAGGAAGATGAACTAGCTAACTGGACAGAGCCACGGGTGAAGGAAGGGGGCACCATTTTCTTGATGAAATCCACTTTCTATATGAGAAAGTTTGTTTCTTTGGTGTCGTTCATGTAAAAGTACATGCTAGTGTCTTGATGCAAACATCTGTGTTAATCACACTTTCTCTCAGAGTAAGTTCACTCAAAGTGATAATCACACAATTTTGTCGCACAACCGATGTGACATGTTTCTTACTAAAAAGGCAGGAGTGATAAGTGTCCCCAAGCAAGCCAGCTCTTGCAACCCCTTCGGTCGTTACTCAAATCCACCCGATGGCTTGGAACCAGAACAGCGGTGGACCAAATGGAGGGCGTCCACCACTGCCACCTCCATGCCCATCGGACCACACCCTTGCAGTCCACATATCGTGGGCTGTGGCACATCACTTCCCGACAAGTCCCTTCCTGTAGCGCCACATGCAGATTTTTTTTAGTTAAGAAAAGCTCGTAGTAACATTTTTTTTATGTTTATATGGATGTATGTTACAGAAGTGTAAAACTTGGTGATGAAATAAGTAAACCTGTGAGCTACACAAAAATGGCAAAAATCATGATTTCTAAATAGTGAGCAGTACATAAAGTATTAATCTTCTGAAAATCTTATTTTGTCAGTTTTGTCTAGCTCACATGGTGACTGATTTCATCACATAAATTTTACATATATGTGAACACAACTATCTTCAGAAATAAATAAACTGTAAACACCACAAATTATCTCATATGTTCCTTTTACCTCTGAGATTAATACCAACAATTTAAGATCAGAATAATAAATACCAAATTTAACAATCAAGATATTGGTACTAAATCTTAAACATGATATTCAACTTAGAGTCACATAGTTCCGTTTTCCGTGAGATCTATCCAAAAATATATATTTGAGGTACACCATTAATGTGCAATGCACATATTGCCTAATATTAATGTGCATTAATGCATATACACGATTACTAGTCAATTTGAAGGGTTGCAATTAAAAAACGGATGGGATGAAGAATGTTTTGAAAAAACCTATATATTTGTGTACGCTATATATATGAACTTCAAATTGTAGAGCTTTATTGTAAGAATCCCATTTTAGATATTTACCGTGTTTCAAGAAACTGGAATTTTCTGTAAAACATTGAAGTTCTTTTGCATTATTGAATTGTAAAGTTTCAAGTTTATGTTATTATTTTGGAGAAAAAAAGATAAATGGTTGGCACGGAACATAAACACCAAAATGACGGCCTGCACAAAAAAGAGGAATAGAACAGAAAATAGATTGCTTAGCAAGGACACCGCATAAAAACTGGGCGAGCGGTGCCTGATCCAACTATCCTCAAATTAAAACTCGTCTACGTTTCAGCTATTTCTTTCTCGCCGGGGAATCTCCATTCCCCGTACCGAATAAAGAGCTCCATTTCGTCCCCTCCTCTCGCTAGCCTGAAGCCCTAGACCTACACAGCCAGCGGCCATGGAGAATAACTAGCCCCTCGGCGGCGACCAGCCTTACCCGCCGCCACCACCCAATCAGCTTCCCAGAGACATCCTCCGAAATATCTTCCATCACCTTCTGTCAGATCCCAGCGCCCTCGTTGTCGCCTCCTCCGCCTACAATGCTTGCAGGCGCGTCGTCCAGGACCAGGAGAACTTCCTCTGCTCCTTCCACGTGGCACACCACGATATCCCACCACTCATCGGCTTGTACTCCGACCCCTTCTAAGGAGTGCACCAATTCACCCCGACCACGCCTGCTACACCGCCGGTTCCTCCCGCCCCGCTGGGTTCCAAGTCTACGGTTGCACGCACGGTCGTCTTCTCCTCGGCGTGCGGTAGGGACGACAACCGTGCCCTTCTACTTGTCCGAGATCCTCTGACCGGGGAGGAGCACTCCATCCCGCCGGCGCCTGGCCTTCTCCCCGAGCAGAGCTGCGGCATGGCGCTGATCTGCGGCATGGCGCTGATCTGCGACACCAACCATGCTAACGGCGAGGAGTGCCACTGGTCGCCGTTCCCCGTCGTCTTTGCATAAAGCGAGGACTATCCACCCGGTGGCCCCCGCTCATGGGTATTATCAGTACCTTCGCCTGCGTGTACAACTCAAATAAAAGAAGCTGGGGTGGCCACACGGCAGCGACCATGGGCGTCAAATGCTACTTCGATCATAAGTCGAGCGACGTGGTTGGCAAAGGTGCCGCCGTGACCGTGAGCTGGATGACGATGACAGCTGGGGAGGGCAATACAATGCAAGACTTACTCCTATAATTCCACCTCTACACACGATCTCTACAACTCACACAAATACCAGATGAATTACGCGGCGACCACTTCGTTCTCGCGTCGACCGTGGAGGACGTGCCGGTCGGCATCGCCCGCGTGATTGAGAACTGTGTGGTGTTACTTTCCAGGTTGAATGACGTTGAAGACTGGATTCCGCGTATCGTAGCTAGACTGAACAATTCCCTGTCTGCTGGTCCTGCTGAGAATGGTGGCGTTGGGGTTCTGCGTTTTGAGATGGGGTATGGTGATGACGAGGAAGATGAAGTAGCTAACTGGACTGAGCCACAGGTGAAGGAAGGGGGCACCATTTTCTTGATGAAATCCACTTTCTATATGAGAAACTTTGTTTCTTTGGTGCCGTTCATGTAAAAGTACATGCTATGTCTTGATGCAAACATTTGTGATAATCACACTTTCTCTCATAGTAAGTTCACTCAAAGTGATAATCACACAATTTTGTCGCGCAACCGATGTGACATGTTTCTTACTAAAAAGGCAGGAGTGATAAGTGTCCCCAAGCAAGCCAGCTCTTGCAACCCCTCCGTTCTTTACTCAAATCCACCCCATGGCTTGGAACCAGAACAACGGTGGACCAAATGGAGGGCTTCCGCCACTGCCACCTCCATGCCCATCAGACCACACCCTTGCAGTCCACATATCATGGGCCGTGGCACATCACTCCCGGACAAGTCCCTGCCTGTAGCGCCACAGACAGATTTTTTTTTTAGTTTAGAAAAGCTCGTAATAATATATTTTTTATGTTTATATGGATGTATGTTACAGAAGTGTAAAGCTTGGTGATGAAATAAGTAAACATGTGAGCTACACAAAAATGGCAAAAATCATGATTTCTAAATAGTGAGCAGTACATAAAGTATTAATCTTCTGAAAATCTTATTTTGTAAGTTTTATGTAGCTCACATGGTGACTGATTTCATCACATAAATTTTCCATATATGTGAACACAACTATCTTTAGAAATAAATAAACTGTGAACACCACAAATTATCTCATATGTTCCTTTTACCTCTGAGACTAATACCAACAATTTAAGATCGGAGTAATAAATACCAAATTTAACAAACTAGATATTGGAACTAAATCTTAAACATGATATTCAACTTAGAGTCACGTAGTTCTGTTTTTCCTGAGATTTATCCAAAAATATATATTCGAGGTACACCATTAATGTGCAATGCACATATTCCCAAATATTAACGTGCATTAATGCACGTACACGATTACTAGTCAATTTGAAGGGTTGCAATTAAATAACAGATGGAATGAACAATGTTTTGAAAAAACCTATATATTTGTGTACACTATATATATGAACTTCAAATTGTAGAGCTTGATTGTTAGAATTCCATTTTAGATATTTACCGTGTATCAAGAAACTGGAATTTTCTGTAAAACATTGACGTAGTTTTGCATTATTGAATTGTAAAGTTTCTAGTTTATGTTATCATTTTGGAGAAAAAAAGATAAATGGTTCGCACGGAACATAAATACCAAAATGACGGCCTGCACAAAAAAGTGGAATAGAAAAGAAAAAAGATCGCTTAGCAAGGACACCGCATACAAACCGGGCGAGCGGTGCGTGATCCAACTAGACTCAAATTAAAACTCGTCTGCGTTTCGGCCGTTTCTTCCTCGCCGGGGAATCTCGATTCCCAGTACCCGAAAAAGAGCTCCATTTCCTCCCCTCCTCTCGCTTGCCTGAGGCCCTAGACCTACACAGCCAGCGGCCACGGAGAATGACCAGCCCGTCGGCGGCGACCAGCCTTACCCGCCGCCACCACCCAATCAGCTTCTCAGAGACATCCTCCGAAATATCTTCCATCACCTTCTGTCAGATCCTAGCGCCCTCGTTGTCGCCTCCTCCGCCTACAATGCCTGCAGGCGCGTCGTCTAGGACCAGGAGAACTTTCTCTGCTCCTTCCACGCGGCACACCACGATATTCCACCACTCATCGGCTTGTACTCCGACCCCTTCTAAGGACTGCACCAGTTCACCCCGACCACGCCTACTACACCGCCGGTTCCTCCTGCCCCGCTGGGTTCCAAGTCTACGGTTGCACGCACGGTCGCCTGCTCCTCGGCGCACGGTAGGGACGGCAACCATGCCCTACTTGTCCGAGATCCTCTGACCGGGGAGGAGCACTCCATCCCACCGGCGCCTGGCCTTCTCCCCGGGCAGAGCTACGGCACGGCGCTGATCTGCGGCACCAACCACGCTAACGACAAGGACTTCCACTGATCGTCGTTCCCTGTCGTCTTTGCATAAAGCGAGGACTATCCACCCGGCGGCTCCCGCCCATGGCTCTCATTAGTACCTTCACCTACGTGTACAATTCAAAGAAAAGAAGCTGGGGTGGCCACCCGGCAGCGACCATGGGCGTCAAATGCTACTTCGATCATAAGCGGAGCGACATGGTTGGCAAAGGTGCTGCCGTGACCATGAGCTGGATGACGATGACGGCTGGGGAGGGCAATACAATGCAAGACATACACCTATAATTGCACCTCGACACACGAACTCCACAACTCACACAGATACCAGGTGAATTACGCGGCGACCACTTCGTTCCCGCGTCGACCGTGGGGGACGTGCTGGTCGGCATCGCCGTGTGATTGAGAACTGTGTGGTGTTACTTTCCAGGTTGAATGACGTTGAAGACTGGATCCCGCGTATCGTAGCTAGACTGAACAATTCCCTGTCCGCTGGTACTGCTGAGATTGGTGGCGTTGGGGTTCTGCGTTTTGAGATGGGGTATGGTGATGACGAGGAAGATGAACTAGCTAACTGGACTGAGCCACAGGTGAAGGAAGGGGGCACCATTTTCTTGATGAAATCCACTTTCTATATGAGAAACTTTGTTTCTTTGGTGTCGTTCATGTAAAAGTACATGCTAGTGTCTTGATGCAAACATTTGTGTTAATCACACTTTCTCTCAGAGTAAGTTCACTCAAAGTGATAATCACACAATTTTGTCGCACAACCGATGTGACATGTTTCTTACTAAAAAGGCAGGAGTGATAAGTGTCCCCAAGGAAGCCTGCTCTTGCAACCCCTTCGGTCGTTACTCAAATCCACCCGATGGCTTGGAACCAGAACAACGGTGGACCAAATGGAGGGCGTCCACCACTGCCACCTCCATGCCCATCGGACCACACCCTTGCAGTCCACATATCGTGGGCTGTGGCACATCACTTCCCGGCAAGTCTCTTCCTGTAGCGCCACAGGCAGATTTTTTTTTAGTTTAGAAAAGCTCGTAATAACATTTTTTTATGTTTATATGGATGTATGTTACAGAAGTGTAAAACTTGGCGATGAAATAAGTAAACCTGTGAGCTACACAAAAATGGCAAAAATCATGATTTCTAAATAGTGAGCAGTACATAAAGTATTAATCTTCTGAAAATCTTATTTTGTCAGTTTTGTCTAGCTCACGTGGTGACTGATTTCATCACATAAATTTTACATATATGTGAACACAACTATCTTCAGAAATAAATAAACTGTAAACACCACAAATTATCTCATATGTTCCTTTTACCTCTGAGATTAATACCAACAATTTAAGATCAGTGTAATAAATACCAAATTAAACAATCAAGATATTGGTACTAAATCTTAAACATGATATTCAACTTAGAGTCACATAGTTCCATTTTCCCTGAGATCTATCCAAAAGTATATATTCGAGGTACACCATTAATGTGCAATGCACATATTGCCTAATATTAACGTGCATTAATGCACGCACACGATTACTAGTCAATTTGAAGGGTTGCAATTAAATAACAGATGGAATGAACAATGTTTTAAAAAACCTATATATTTGTGTACGCTATATATATGAACTTCAAATTGTAGACCTTGATTGTTAGATTCCCATTTTAGATATTTACCGTGTATCAAGAAACTGGAATTTTCTGTAAAACATTGACGTAGTTTTGCATTATTGAATTGTAAAGTTTCTAGTTTATGTTATCATTTTGGAGAAAAAAAGATAAATGGTTCGCACGGAACATAAATACCAAAATGAGGGCCTGCACAAAAAAGAGGAATAGAAAAGAAAAAAGATCGCTTAGCAAGGACACCCCATACAAACCGGGCGAGCGGTGCGTGATCCAACTAGACTCAAATTAAAACTCGTCTGCGTTTCGGCCATTTCTTTCTCGCCGGGGAATCTCGATTCCCAGTACCCGAAAAAAGAGCTCCATTTCCTCCCCTCCTCTTGCTAGCCTAAAGCCCTAGACCTACACAGCCAGCGGCCATGGAGAATGACCAGCCCGTCGGCGGCGACTAGCCTTACCCGCCGCCACCACCCAATCAGCTTCCCAGAGACATCCTCCGAAATATCTTCCATCACCTTCTATCAAATCCCAGCGCCCTCGTTGTCGCCTCCTCCGCCTACAATGCCTGCAGGCGCGTCGTCCAGGACCAGGAGAACTTTCTCTACTCCTTCCACGCGGCACACCACGATATCCCACCACTCATCGGCTTGTACTCCGACCCCTTCTAAGGAGTGCACCAGTTTACCCCGACCACGCCTACGACACCGCCGGTTCCTCCCGCCCCGCTGGTTTCCAAGTCTACGGTTGCACGCACGGTCGCCTGCTCCTCGGCGCGCGGTTGGGATGGCAACCATGCCCTTCTACTTGTCCGAGATCCTCTGACCGGGGAGGAGCACTCCATCCCGCTGATTCCTGGCCTTCTTCCCGGGCAGAGCTACGGCATGGCGCTGATCTGCGACACCAACCATGCTAATGACAAGGACTTCCACTGATCGCCGTTCCCTGTCGTCTTTGCATAAAGCGAGGACTATCCACCCGGCGGCTCCCGCCCATGGGTATTATCAGTACCTTCGCCTGCGTGTACAACTCAAATAAAAGAAGCTGGGGTGGCCACCCGGCAGCGACCATGGGCGTCAAATGCTACTTCGATCATAAGTCAAGCGACGTGGTTGGCAAAGGTGCCGCCGTGACCGTGAGCTGGATGACGATGACGGCTGGGGATCCCGCATATCGTAGCTAGACTGAACAATTCCCTATCCGCTGGTACTGCTGAGAATGGTGGCGTTGGGGTTCTGCGTTTTTTTTATGTTTATATGGATGTATGTTCCTACCGCTCCGCTAGGTTCCAAGTCTATGATTGCACAAACGGTCGTCTTCTCCTCGGCGCGCGGTAGGGACGACAACCGTGCCCTTCTACTTGTCCGAGATCCTCTGACCGGGGAGGAGCACTCCATCCCGCCGGCGCCTGGCCTTCTCCACGAGCAGAGCTGCGGCATGGCGCTGATCTGCGACACCAACCATGCTAACGGCGAGGACTGCTACTGATCGCCGTTCCCCGTCCTCTTTGCATAAAGCGAGGACTATCCACCCGGCGGCTCCCGCCCATGGGTATTATCAGTACCTTCGCCTGCGTGTACAACTCAAATAAAAGAAGCTGGGGTGGCCACCCGGCAGCGACCATGGGCGTCAAATGCTACTTCGATCATAAGTCAAGCGACGTGGTTGGCAAAGGTGCCGCCGTGACCGTGAGCTGGATGACGATGACGGCTGGGGAGGGCAATACAATGCAAGACTTACTCCTATAATTCCACCTCTACACACAAACTCTACAACTCACACAAATACCAGATGAATTACGCGGCGACCACTTCGTTCTCGCGTCAACCGTGGAGGACGTGCTGGTCGGCATCGCCCGCGTGATTGAGAACTGTGTGGTGTTACTTTCCAGGTCGAATGACGTTGAAGACTGGATTCCGCGTATCGTAGCTAGACTGAACAGTTCCCTGTCCGCTGGTCCTGCTGAGAATGGTGGCGTTGGGGTTCTGCGTTTTGAGATGGGGTATGGTGATGAGGAGGAAGATGAACTAGCTGACTCGACTGAGCCGCAGGTGAAGGAAGGGGGCACCATTTTCTTGATGAAATCCACTTTCTATGAGAAACTTTGTTTCTTTGGTGCCGTTCATGTAAAAGTACATGCTATGTCTTGATGCAAACATTTGTGTTAATCACACTTTCTCTCATAGTAAGTTCACTCAAAGTGATAATCACACAAATTTGCCGCGCAACCGATGTGACACGTTTCTTACTAAAAAGGCAGGAGTGATAAGTGTACCCAAGCAAGCCAGCTCTTGCAACCCCTTCGTTCATTACTCAAATCCACCCCATGGCTTGGAACCAGAACAGCGGTGGACCAAATGGAGGGCTTCCGCCACTACCACCTCCATGCCCATCAGACCACACACTTGCAGTCCACATATCATGGGCCGTGGCACATCACTCCCGGACAAGTCCCTGCCTGTAGCGCCACAGACAGATTTTTTTTAGTTTAGAAAAGCTCGTAATAATATATTTTTTTATGTTTATATGGATGTATGTTACAGAAGTGTAAACCTTGGTGATGAAATAAGTAAACATGTGAGCTACACAAAAATGGCAAAAATCATGATTTCTAAATAGTGAGCAGTACATAAAGTATTAATCTTCTGAAAATCTTATTTTGTCAGTTTTATGTAGCTCACATGGTGACTGATTTCATCACATAAGTTTTCCATATACGTGAACACAACTATCTTTAGAAATAAATAAACTGTGAACACCACAAATTATCTCATACGTTCCTTTTACCTCTGAGATTAATACCAACAATTTAAGATCAGAGTAATAAATACCAAATTTAACAAACTAGATATTGGTACTAAATCTTAAACATGATATTCAACTTAGAGTCACGTAGTTCTGTTTTTCCTGAGATTTATCCAAAAATATATATTCGAGGTACACCATTAATGTGCAATGCACATATTCCCAAATATTAACGTGCATTAATGCACGCACACGATTACTAGTCAATTTGAAGGGTTGCAATTAAATAACAGATGGAATGAACAATGTTTTAAAAAACCTATATATTTGTGTACGCTATATATATGAACTTCAAATTGTAGACCTTGATTGTTAGATTCCCATTTTAGATATTTACCGTGTATCAAGAAACTGGAATTTTCTGTAAAACATTGACGTAGTTTTGCATTATTGAATTGTAAAGTTTCTAGTTTATGTTATCATTTTGGAGAAAAAAAGATAAATGGTTCGCACGGAACATAAATACCAAAATGAGGGCCTGCACAAAAAAGAGGAATAGAAAAGAAAAAAGATCGCTTAGCAAGGACACCCCATACAAACCGGGCGAGCGGTGCGTGATCCAACTAGACTCAAATTAAAACTCGTCTGCGTTTCAGCCGTTTCTTTCTCGCCGGGGAATCTCGATTCCCAGTACCCGAAAAAAGAGCTCCATTTCCTCCCCTCCTCTCGCTAGCCTAAAGCCCTAGACCTACACAGCCAGCGGCCATGGAGAATGACCAGCCCGTCGGCGGCGACCAGCCTTACCCGCCGCCACCACCCAATCAGCTTCTCAGAGACATCCTCCGAAATATCTTCCATCACCTTCTGTCAGATCCTAGCGCCCTCGTTGTCGCCTCCTCCGCCTACAATGCCTGCAGGCGCGTCGTCTAGGACCAGGAGAACTTTCTCTGCTCCTTCCACGCGGCACACCACGATATTCCACCACTCATCGGCTTGTACTCCGACCCCTTCTAAGGACTGCACCAGTTCACCCCGACCACGCCTACTACACCGCCAGTTCCTCCTGCCCCGCTGGGTTCCAAGTCTACGGTTGCACGCACGGTCGCCTGCTCCTCGGCGCACGGTAGGGACGGCAACCATGCCCTACTTGTCCGAGATCCTCTGACCGGGGAGGAGCACTCCATCCCACCGGCGCCTGGCCTTCTCCCCGGGCAGAGCTACGGCACGGCGCTGATCTGCGGCACCAACCACGCTAACGACAAGGACTTCCACTGATCTTCGTTCCCTGTCGTCTTTGCATAAAGCGAGGACTATCCACCCGGCGGCTCCCGCCCATGGCTCTCATCAGTACCTTCACCTACGTGTACAATTCAAAGAAAAGAAGCTGGGGTGGCCACCCGGCAGCGACCATGGGCGTCAAATGCTACTTCGATCGTAAGCGGAGCGACATGGTTGGCAAAGGTGCTGCCGTGACCGTGAGCTGGATGACGATGACGGCTGGGGAGGGCAATACAATGCAAGACATACACCTATAATTGCACCTCGACACACGAACTCCACAACTCACACAGATACCAGGTGAATTACGCGGCGACCACTTCGTTCCCGCGTCGACCGTGGGGGACGTGCTGGTCGGCATCGCCGTGTGATTGAGAACTGTGTGGTGTTACTTTCCAGGTTGAATGACGTTGAAGACTGGATCCCGCGTATCGTAGCTAGACTGAACAATTCCCTGTCCGCTGGTACTGCTGAGATTGGTGGCGTTGGGGTTCTGCGTTTTGAGATGGGGTATGGTGATGACGAGGAAGATGAACTAGCTAACTGGACTGAGCCACAGGTGAAGGAAGGGGGCACCATTTTCTTGATGAAATCCACTTTCTATATGAGAAACTTTGTTTCTTTGGTGTCGTTCATGTAAAAGTACATGCTAGTGTCTTGATGCAAACATTTGTGTTAATCACACTTTCTCTCAGAGTAAGTTCACTCAAAGTGATAATCACACAATTTTGTCGCACAACCGATGTGACATGTTTCTTACTAAAAAGGCAGGAGTGATAAGTGTCCCCAAGGAAGCCTGCTCTTGCAACCCCTTCGGTCGTTACTCAAATCCACCCGATGGCTTGGAACCAGAACAACGGTGGACCAAATGGAGGGCGTCCACCACTGCCACCTCCATGCCCATCAGACCACACCCTTGCAGTCCACATATCGTGGGCTGTGGCACATCACTTCCCGGCAAGTCTCTTCCTGTAGCGCCACAGGCAGATTTTTTTTTAGTTTAGAAAAGCTCGTAATAACATTTTTTTATGTTTATATGGATGTATGTTACAGAAGTGTAAAACTTGGCGATGAAATAAGTAAACCTGTGAGCTACACAAAAATGGCAAAAATCATGATTTCTAAATAGTGAGCAGTACATAAAGTATTAATCTTCTGAAAATCTTATTTTGTCAGTTTTGTCTAGCTCACGTGGTGACTGATTTCATCACATAAATTTTACATATATGTGAACACAACTATCTTCAGAAATAAATAAACTGTAAACACCACAAATTATCTCATATGTTCCTTTTACCTCTGAGATTAATACCAACAATTTAAGATCAGAGTAATAAATACCAAATTTAACAATCAAGATATTGGTACTAAATCTTAAACATGATATTCAACTTAGAGTCACATAGTTCCGTTTTCCGTGAGATCTATCCAAAAGTATATATTCGAGGTACACCATTAATGTGCAATGCACATATTGCCTAATATTAATGTGCATTAATACATATACATGATTACTAGTCAATTTGAAGGGTTGCAATTAAAAAACAGATGGGATGAACAATGTTTTGAAAAAACCTATATATTTATGTACGCTATATATATGAACTTCAAATTGTAGAGCTTTATTGTAAGAATCGCATTTTAGATATTTACCGTGTATCAAGAAACTGGAATTTTCTGTAAAACATTGAAGTTCTTTTGCATTATTGAATTGTAAAGTTTCAAGTTTATGTTATTATTTTGGAGAAAAAAAGATAAATGGTTGGCACGGAACATAAACACCAAAATGACGGCCTGCACAAAAAAGAGGAATAGAACAGAAAAGAGATTGCTTAGCAAGGACACCGCATAAAAACCGGGCGAGCGGTGCCTGATCCAACTAACCTCAAATTAAAACTCGTCTACGTTTTAGCTATTTCTTTCTCGCCGGGGAATCTCCATTCCCCGTACCGAATAAAGAGCTCCATTTCGTCCCCTCCTCTCGCTAGCCTGAAGCCCTAGACCTACACAGCCAGCGGCCATGGAGAATAACTAGCCCCTCGGCGGCGACCAGCCTTACCCGCCGCCACCACCCAATCAGCTTCCCAGAGACATCCTCCGAAATATCTTCCATCACCTTCTGTCAGATCCCAGCGCCCTCGTTGTCGCCTCCTCCGCCTACAATGCTTGCAGGCGCGTCGTCCAGGACCAGGAGAACTTCCTCTGCTCCTTCCACGTGGCACACCACGATATCCCACCACTCATCGGCTTGTACTCCGACCCCTTCTAAGGAGTGCACCAATTCACCCCGACCACGCCTGCTACACCGCCGGTTCCTACCGCTCCGCTGGGTTCCAAGTCTATGATTGCACAAACGGTCGTCTTCTCCTCGGCGCGCGGTAGGGACGACAACCGTGCCCTTCTACTTGTCCGAGATCCTCTGACCGGGGAGGAGCACTCCATCCCGCCGGCGCCTGGCCTTCTCCACGAGCAGAGCTGCGGCATGGCGCTGATCTGCGACACCAACCAAGCTAACGGCGAGGACTGCTACTGATCGCCGTTCCCCGTCCTCTTTGCATAAAGCGAGGACTATCCACCCGGCGGCTCCCGCCCATGGGTATTATCAGTACCTTCGCCTGCGT
Source organism: Triticum timopheevii (assembly GCA_963921465.1). Taxonomy (NCBI): domain Eukaryota; kingdom Viridiplantae; phylum Streptophyta; class Magnoliopsida; order Poales; family Poaceae; genus Triticum; species Triticum timopheevii. Next base: position 577,378,185 of record OY997270.1, on the reverse strand, counting down.
GTACAACTCAAATAAAAGAAGCTGGGGTGGCCACCCGGCAGCGACCATGGGCGTCAAATGCTACTTCGATCATAAGTCAAGCGACGTGGTTGGCAAAGGTGCCGCCGTGACCGTGAGCTGGATGACGATGACAGCTGGGGAGGGCAATACAATGCAAGACTTACTCCTATAATTCCACCTCTACACACAAACTCTACAACTCACACAAATACCAGATGAATTACGCGGCGACCACTTCGTTCTCGCGTCAACCGTGGAGGACGTGCTGGTCGGCATCGCCCGCGTGATTGAGAACTGTGTGGTGTTACTTTCCAGGTCGAATGACGTTGAAGACTGGATTCCGCGTATCGTAGCTAGACTGAACAGTTCCCTGTCCGCTGGTCCTGCTGAGAATGGTGGCGTTGGGGTTCTGCGTTTTGAGATGGGGTATGGTGATGAGGAGGAAGATGAACTAGCTGACTCGACTGAGCCGCAGGTGAAGGAAGGGGGCACCATTTTCTTGATGAAATCCACTTTCTATGAGAAACTTTGTTTCTTTGGTGCCGTTCATGTAAAAGTACATGCTATGTCTTGATGCAAACATTTGTGTTAATCACACTTTCTCTCATAGTAAGTTCACTCAAAGTGATAATCACACAAATTTGCCGCGCAACCGATGTGACACGTTTCTTACTAAAAAGGCAGGAGTGATAAGTGTACCCAAGCAAGCCAGCTCTTGCAACCCCTCCGTTCATTACTCAAATCCACCCCATGGCTTGGAACCAGAACAGCGGTGGACCAAATGGAGGGCTTCCGCCACTACCACCTCCATGCCCATCAGACCACACACTTGCAGTCCACATATCATGGGCCGTGGCACATCACTCCCGGACAAGTCCCTGCCTGTAGCGCCACAGACAGATTTTTTTTAGTTTAGAAAAGCTCGTAATAATATTTTTTTTTATGTTTATATGGATGTATGTTACAGAAGTGTAAACCTTGGTGATGAAATAAGTAAACATGTGAGCTACACAAAAATGGCAAAAATCATGATTTCTAAATAGTGAGCAGTACATAAAGTATTAATCTTCTGAAAATCTTATTTTGTCAGTTTTATGTAGCTCACATGGTGACTGATTTCATCACATAAGTTTTCCATATACGTGAACACAACTATCTTTAGAAATAAATAAACTGTGAACACCACAAATTATCTCATACGTTCCTTTTACCTCTGAGATTAATACCAACAATTTAAGATCAGAGTAATAAATACCAAATTTAACAAACTAGATATTGGTACTAAATCTTAAACATGATATTCAACTTAGAGTCACGTAGTTCTGTTTTTCCTGAGATTTATCCAAAAATATATATTCGAGGTACACCATTAATGTGCAATGCACATATTCCCAAATATTAACGTGCATTAATGCACACACACGATTACTAGTCAATTTGAAGGGTTGCAATTAAATAACAGATGGAATGAACAATGTTTTAAAAAAAACCTATATATTTGTGTACGCTATATATATGAACTTCAAATTGTAGAGCTTGATTGTTAGATTCCCATTTTAGATATTTACCGTGTATCAAGAAACTGGAATTTTCTGTAAAACATTGACGTAGTTTTGCATTATTGAATTGTAAAGTTTCTAGTTTATGTTATCATTTTGGAGAAAAAAAGATAAATGGTTCGCACGGAACATAAATACCAAAATGAGGGCCTGCACAAAAAAGAGGAATAGAAAAGAAAAAAGATCGCTTAGCAAGGACACCCCATACAAACCGGGCGAGCGGTGCGTGATCCAACTAGACTCAAATTAAAACTCGTCTGCGTTTCGGCCATTTCTTTCTCGCCGGGGAATCTCGATTCCCAGTACCCGAAAAAAGAGCTCCATTTCCTCCCCTCCTCTTGCTAGCCTAAAGCCCTAGACCTACACAGCCAGCGGCCATGGAGAATGACCAGCCCGTCGGCGGCGACTAGCCTTACCCGCCGCCACCACCCAATCAGCTTCCCAGAGACATCCTCCGAAATATCTTCCATCACCTTCTATCAAATCCCAGCGCCCTCGTTGTCGCCTCCTCCGCCTACAATGCCTGCAGGCGCGTCGTCCAGGACTAGGAGAACTTTCTCTACTCCTTCCACGCGGCACACCACGATATCCCACCACTCATCGGCTTGTACTCCGACCCCTTCTAAGGAGTGCACCAGTTCACCCCGACCACGCCTACTACACCGCCGGTTCCTCCCGCCCCGCTGGGTTCCAAGTCTACGGTTGCACGCACGGTCGCCTGCTCCTCGGCGCGCGGTTGGGATGGCAACCATGCCCTTCTACTTGTCCGAGATCCTCTGACCGAGGAGGAGCACTCCATCCCGCTGACGCCTGGCCTTCTTCCCGGGCAGAGCTACGGCATGGCGCTGATCTGCGACACCAACCATGCTAATGACAAGGACTTCCACTGATCGCCGTTCCCTGTCGTCTTTGCATAAAGCGAGGACTATCCACCCGGCGGCTCCCGCCCATGGCTCTCATCAGTACCTTTGCCTGTGTGTACAACTCAAAGAAAAGAAGCTGGGGTGGCCACCCGGCAGCGACCATGGGCGTCAAATGCTACTTCGATCATAAGCCGAGCGAGGTGGTTGGCAAAGGTAATGCCGTGACCGTGAGCTGTATGACGATGACGGCTGGGGAGGGCAATACAATGCAAGACATACTCCTATAATTGCACCTCGACACACGAACTCTACAACTCATACAGATACCAGGTGAATTACAAGGCGGCCACTTCGTTCTCGCGTCGACCGTGGGGGACGTGCTGGTCGGCATCGCTGCGTGATTGAGAACTGTGTGGAGTTACTTTCCAGGTTGAATGACGTTGAAGACTGGATCCCGCATATCGTAGCTAGACTGAACAATTCCCTGTCCGCTGGTACTGCTGAGAATGGTGGCGTTGGGGTTCTGCGTTTTGAGATGGGGTATGGTGATGACGAGGAAGATGAACTAGCTAACTGGACTGAGCCACGGGTGAAGGAAGGGGGCACCATTTTCTTGATGAAATCCACTTTCTATATGAGAAACTTTGTTTCTTTGGTGTCGTTCATGTAAAAGTACATGCTAGTGTCTTGATGCAAACATCTGTGTTAATCACACTTTCTCTCAGAGTAAGTTCACTCAAAGTGATAATGACACAATTTTGTCGCACAACCGATGTGACATGTTTCTTACTAAAAAGGCAGGAGTGATAAGTGTCCCCAAGCAAGCCAGCTCTTGCAACCCCTTTGGTCGTTACTCAAATCCACCCGATGGCTTGGAACCAGAACAGCGGTGGACCAAATGGAGGGCGTCCACCACTGCCACCTCCATGCCCATCAGACCACACCCTTGCAGTCCACATATCGTGGTCTGTGGCACTTCACTTCCCGACAAGTCCCTTCCTGTAGCGCCACATGCTGATTTTTTTTAGTTTTGAAAAGCTCGTAGTAACATTTTTTTTATGTTTATATGGATGTATGTTACAGAAGTGTAAAACTTGGTGATGAAATAAGTAAACCTGTGAGCTACACAAAAATGGCAAAAATCATGATTTATAAATAGTGAGCAGTACATAAAGTATTAATCTTCTGAAAATCTTATTTTGTCAATTTTGTCTAGCTCACATGGTGACTGATTTCATCACATAAATTTTACATATATGTGAACACAACTATCTTGAGAAATAAATAAACTGTAAACACCACAAATTATCTCATATGTTCCTTTTACCTCTGAGATTAATACCAACAATTTAAGATCAGAGTAATAAATACCAAATTTAACAATCAAGATATTGGTACTAAATCTTAAACATGATATTCAACTTAGAGTCACATAGTTCCGTTTTCCGTGAGATCTATCCAAAAGTATATATTCGAGGTACACCATTAATGTGCAATGCACATATTGCCTAATATTAATGTGCATTAATACATATACATGATTACTAGTCAATTTGAAGGGTTGCAATTAAAAAACAGATGGGATGAACAATGTTTTGAAAAAACCTATATATTTATGTACGCTATATATATGAACTTCAAATTGTAGAGCTTTATTGTAAGAATCACATTTTAGATATTTACCATGTATCAAGAAACTGGAATTTTCTGCAAAACATTGAAGTTCTTTTGCATTATTGAATTGTAAAGTTTCAAGTTTATGTTATTATTTTGGAGAAAAAAAGATAAATGGTTGGCACGGAACATAAACACCAAAATGACGGCCTGCACAAAAAAGAGGAATAGAACAGAAAAGAGATTGCTTAGCAAGGACACCGCATAAAAACCGGGCGAGCGGTGCCTGATCCAACTAACCTCAAATTAAAACTCGTCTACGTTTTAGCTATTTCTTTCTCGCCGGGGAATCTCCATTCCCCGTACCGAATAAAGAGCTCCATTTCGTCCCCTCCTCTCGCTAGCCTGAAGCCCTAGACCTACACAGCCAGCGGCCATGGAGAATAACCAGCCCCTCGGCGGCGACCAGCCTTACCCGCCGCCACCACACAATCAGCTTCCCAGAGACATCCTCCGAAATATCTTCCATCACCTTCTGTCAGAACCCAGCGCCCTCGTTGTCGCCTCCTCCGCCTACAATGCCTGCAGGCGCGTCGTCCAGGACCAGGAGAACTTTCTCTACTCCTTCGACGCGGCACACCACGATATCCCACCACTCATCGGCTTGTACTCCGACCCCTTCTAAGGAGTGCACCAATTCACCCCGACCACGCCTGCTACACCGCCGGTTCCTCCCGCCCCGCTGGGTTCCAAGTCTACGGTTGCACGCACGGTCGTCTTCTCCTCGGCGCGCGGTAGGGACGACAACCGTGCCCTTCTACTTGTCCGAGATCCTCTGACCGGGGAGGAGCACTCCATCCCGCCGGCGCCTGGCCTTCTCCCCGAGCAGAGCTGCGGCATGGCGCTGATCTGCGGCATGGCGCTGATCTGCGACACCAACCATGCTAACGGCGAGGAGGGCCACTGATCGCCATTCCCCGTCGTCTTTGCATAAAGCGAGGACTATCCACCCGGCGGCTCCCGCCCATGGGTATTATCAGTACCTTCGCCTGCGTGTACAACTTAAAGAAAAGAAGCTGGGGTGGCCACCCGGCAGCGACCATGGGCGTCAAATGCTACTTCGATCATAAGTCGAGCGACGTGGTTGGCAAAGGTGCCGCCGTGACCGTGAACTGGATGACGATGACAGCTGGGGAGGGCAATACAATGCAAGACTTACTCCTATAATTCCACCTCTACACACGAACTCTACAACTCACACAAATACCAGATGAATTACGCGGCGACCACTTCGTTCTCGCGTCGACCGTGGAGGACGTGCTGGTCGGCATCGCCCGCGTGATTGAGAACTATGTGGTGTTACTTTCCAGGTTGAATGACGTTGAAGACTGGATTCCGCGTATCGTAGCTAGACTGAACAATTCCCTGTCCGCTGGTCCTGCTGAGAATGGTGGCGTTGGGGTTCTGCGTTTTGAGATGGGGTATGGTGATGAGGAGGAAGATGAACTAGCTGACTCGACTGAGCCGCAGGTGAAGGAAGGGGGCACCATTTTCTTGATGAAATCCACTTTCTATGAGAAACTTTGTTTCTTTGGTGCCGTTCATGTAAAAGTACATGCTATGTCTTGATGCAAACATTTGTGATAATCACACTTTCTCTCATAGTAAGTTCACTCAAAGTGATAATCACACAATTTTGTCGCGCAACCGATGTGACATGTTTCTTACTAAAAAGGCAGGAGTGATAAGTGTCCCCAAGCAAGCCAGCTCTTGCAACCCCTCCGTTCATTACTCAAATCCAACCCATCGCTTGGAACCAGAACAACGGTGGACCAAATGGAGGGCTTCCGCCACTGCCACCTCCGTGCCCATCAGACCACACCCTTGCAGTCCACATATCATGGGCCGTGGCACATCACTCCCGGACAAGTCCGTGCCTGTAGCGCCACAGACAGATTTTTTTTTTAGTTTAGAAAAGCTCGTAATAATATTTTTTTTTATGTTTATATGGATGTATGTTACAGAAGTGTAAACCTTGGTGATGAAATAAGTAAACATGTGAGCTACACAAAAATGGCAAAAATCATGATTTCTAAATAGCGAGCAGTACATAAAGTATTAATCTTCTGAAAATCTTATTTTGTCAGTTTTATGTAGCTCACATGGTGACTGATTTCATCACATAAGTTTTCCATATACGTGAACACAACTATCTTTAGAAATAAATAAACTGTGAACACCACAAATTATCTCATACATTCCTTTTACCTCTGAGACTAATACCAAAAATTTAAGATCAGAGTAATAAATACCAAATTTAGCAAACTAGATATTGGTACTAAATCTTAAACATGATATTCAACTTAGAGTCACGTAGTTCTGTTTTTCCTGAGATCTATCCAAAAATATATATTCGAGGTACACCATTAATGTGCCATGCACATATTCCCAAATATTAACGTGCATTAATGCACGCACACGATTACTAGTCAATTTGAAGGGTTGCAATTAAATAACAGATGGAATGAACAATGTTTTAAAAAAACCTATATATTTGTGTACGCTATATATATGAACTTCAAATTGTAGAGCTTGATTGTTAGATTCCCATTTTAGATATTTACCGTGTATCAAGAAACTGGAATTTTCTGTAAAACATTGACGTAGTTTTGCATTATTGAATTGTAAAGTTTCTAGTTTATGTTATTATTTTGGAGAAAAAAAGATAAATGGTTCGCACGGAACATAAATACCAAAATGACGGCCTGCACAAAAAAGAGGAATAGAAAAGAAAAGAGATCGCTTAGCAAGGACACCGCATACAAACCGGGCGAGCGGTGCGTGATCCAACTAGACTCAAATTAAAACTCGTCTGCGTTTCGGCCGTTTCTTTCTCGCCGGGGAATCTCGATTCCCAGTACCCGAAAAAAGAGCTCCATTTCCTCCCCTCCTCTTGCTAGTCTGAAGCCCTAGACCTACACAGCCACCGGCCATGGAGAATGACCAGCCCGTCGGCGGCGACTAGCCTTACCCGCCGCCACCACCCAATCAGCTTCCCATGGACATCCTCCGAAATATCTTCCATCACCTTCTATCAAATCCCAGCGCCCTCGTTGTCGCCTCCTCCGCCTACAATGCCTGCAGGCGCGTCGTCCAGGACCAGGAGAACTTTCTCTGCTCCTTCCACGCGGCACACCACGATATCCCACCACTCATCGGATTGTACTCCGACCCCTTCTAAGGAGTGCACCAGTTCACCCCGACCACGCCTACTACACCGCCGGTTCCTCCAGCCCCGCTGGGTTCCAAGTCTACGGTTGCACGCACGGTCGCCTGCTCCTCGGCGCGCGGTTGGGACGGCAACCATGCCCTTCTACTTGGCCGAGATCCTCTGACCGGGGAGGAGCACTCCATCACGCTGACGCCTAGCCTTCTCCCCGGGCAGAGCTACGGCATGGCGCTGATCTGCGACACCAACCATGCTAACGACAAGGACTTCCACTGATCACCGTTCCCTGTCGTCTTTGCATAAAGCGAGGACTATCCACCCGGCGGCTCCCGCCCATGGCCCTAATCAATACCTTCGCCTGCGTGTACAACTCAAAGAAAAGAAGCTGGGGTGGCCACCCGGCAGCGACCATGGGCGTCAAATGCTACTTCGATCATAAGCCGAGCGAGGTGGTTGGCAAAGGTGCCGCCGTGACCGTGAGCTGTATGACGATGACGGCTGGGGAGGGCAATACAATGCAAGACATACTCCTATAATTGCACCTCGACACACGAACTCTACAACTCACACAGATACCGGGTGAATTACATGGCGACCACTTCGTTCTCGCGTCGACCTTGGGGGACGTGCTGGTCGACATCGCAGTGTGATTGAGAACTGTGTGGTGTTACTTTCCAGGTTGAATGACGTTGAAGACTGGATCCCGCGTATCGTAGCTAGACTGAACAATTCGCTGTCCGCTGGTACTGCTGAGAATGGTGGCATTGGGGTTCTGCGTTTTGAGATGGGGTATGGTGATGACGAGGAAGATGAACTAGCTAACTGGACTGAGCCACAGGTGAAGGAAGGGCGCACCATTTTCTTGATGAAATCCACTTTCTATATGAGAAACTTTGTTTCTTTGGTGTCGTTCATGTAAAAGTACATGCTAGTGTCTTGATGCAAACATTTGTGTTAATCACACTTTCTCTCAGAGTAAGTTCACTCAAAGTGATAATCACACAATTTTGTCGCACAACCGATGTGACATGTTTCTTACTAAAAAGGCAGGAGTAATAAGTGTCCCCAAGCAAGCCAGCTCTTGCAACCCCTTCGGTCGTTACTCAAATCCACCCGATGGCTTGGAACCAGAACAGCGGTGGACCTAATGGAGGGCGTCCACCACTGCCACCTCCATGCCCATCGGACCACACCCTTGCAGCCCACATATCGTCGGCTGTGGCACATCACTTCCCGACAAGTCCCTGCCTGTAGCGCCATAGGCAGATTTTTTTTAGTTTAGAAAAGCTTGTAATAACATTTTTTTGTTTATATGGATGTATGTTACAGAAGTGTAAAACTTGGTGATGAAATAAGTAAACCTGTGAGCTACACAAAAATGGCAAAAATCATGATTTCTAAATAGTGAGCAGTACATAAAGTATTAATCTTCTGAAAATCTTATTTTGTCAGTTTTGTCTAGCTCACATGGTGACTGATTTCATCACATAAATTTTACATATATGTGAACACAACTATCTTCAGAAATAAATAAACTGTAAACACCACAAATTATCTCATATGTTCCTTTTACCTCTGAGATTAATACCAACAATTTAATATCAGAGTAATAAAAACCAAATTTAACAAACAAGATATTGTTACTAATTCTTAAAGATGATATTCAACTTAGAGTCACATAGTTCCGTTTTCCCTGAGATCTATCCAAAAGTATATATTCGAGGTACACCATTAATGTGCAATGCACATATTGCCTAATATTATCGTGCATTAATGCATGTACACGATTACTAGTCAATTTGAAGGGTTGCAATTAAAAAACAGATGGGATGAACAATGTTTTAAAAAAACCTATATATTTGTGTACGCTATATATATGAACTTCAAATTGTAGAGCTTTATTGTAAGAATCCCACTTTAGATATTTACCGTGTATCAAGAAACTGGAATTTTCTGTAAAACATTGAAGTTCTTTTGCATTATTGAATTGTAAAGTTTCAAGTTTATGTTATTATTTTGGAGAAAAAAAGATAAATGGTTCGCACGGAACATAAACACCAAAATGACGGCCTGCACAAAAAAGAGGAATAGAACAGAAAAGAGATTTCTTAGCAAGGACACCGCATAAAAACTGGGCGAGCGGTGCCTGATCCAACTAGCCTCAAATTAAAACTCGTCTACGTTTCAGCCGTTTCTTTCTCGCCGGGGAATCTCCATTCCCTATACCCAAAAAAGAGCTCCATTTCGTCCCCTCCTCTCGCTAGCCTGAAGCCCTAGACCTACACAGCCAGCGGCCATGGAGAATAACCAGCCCCTCGGCGGGGACCGGCCTTACCCGCCGCCACCACCCAATCAGCTTCCCAAAGACATCCTCCGAGATAACTTCCATCACCTTCTGTCAGATCCCAGCGCCCTCGTTGTCGCCTCCTCCGCCTACAATGCGTGCAGGCACGTCGTCCAGGACCAGGAGAACTTCCTCTGCTCCTTCCACGCGGCACACCACGATATCCCACCACTCATCGGCTTGTACTCCGACCCTTTCTAAGGAGTGCACAAGTTCACCCCGACCACGCCTGCTACACCGCCGGTTCCTCCCGCCCCGCTGGGTTCCAAGTCTACGGTTGCACGCACGGTCGCCTACTCCTCGGCACGCGGTAGGGACAGCAACCGTGCCTTCTACTTGTCCGAGATCCTCTGACCGGGGAGGAAACCTCCATCCCGCCGGTGCCTGGCCTTCTCCCCAGGCAGAGCTGTGGCAAGGCGCTGATCTGCGACACCAACCATGCTAATGGCAAGGACTGCCACTGATCGCCATTCCCCGTCGTATTTGCATAAAGCAAGGACTATCTACCCGGCGGCTCCCGCCCATGGCTCTCATCAGTACCTTCGCCTGTGTGTACAACTCAAAGAAAAGAAGCTGGGGTGGCCACTCGGCAGCGACCATGGGCGTCAAATGCTACTTCGATCATAAGCCGAGCGACGTGGTTGCCAAAGGTGCCGCCGTGATCGTGAGCTGGATGACGATGACGGCTGGGGAGGGCGATACAATGTAAGACATACTCCTATAATTGCACCTCGACACACAAACTCTACAACTCACACAGATACCCGGTGAATTACGCGGCGACCCCTTCGTTCTTGCTTCGACCGTGGGGGACGTGCTGGTCGGCATCACCGTGTGATTGAGAACTATGTGGTGTTACTTTCCAGTTGAATGACGTTGAAGACTGGATTCCGCGTATCGTAGCTAGACTGAACAATTCCCTGTCCGCTGGTCCTGCTGAGAATGGTGGTGTTGGGGTTCTGCATTTTGAGATGGGGTATGGTGATGACGAGGAAGATGAACAACCTAACTGGACTGAGCCACATGCGAAGGAAGGGGGCACCATTTTCTTGATGAAATCCACTTTCTATATGAGAAACTTTGTTTCTTTGGTGTCGTTCATGGTAAAGTACATGCTAGTGTCTTGATGCAAACATTTGTGTTAATCACACTTTCTCTCAGAGTAAGTTCACTCAAAGTGATAATCACACAATTTTGTCGCACAACCGATGTGACATGTTTCTTACTAAAAAGGCAGGAGTGATAAGTGTCCCCAAGCACGCCAGCTGTCGCAACCCCTTCGGTCGTTACTCAAATCCACCCGATGGCTTGGAACCAGAACAGCGGTGGACCAAATGGAGGGTGTCCACCACTGCCACCTCCATGCCCATCGGACCACACCCTTGCAGTCCACATATCGTGGGCTGTGGCACATTACTCCCCGACAAGTCCCTTCCTGTAGCGCCACAGGCAGATTTTTTTTAGTTTAAAAAAGCTCGTAATAACATTTTTTATGTTTATATGGATGTATGCTACAGAAGTGTAAAACTTGGTGATGAAATAAGTAAACCTGTGAGCTACACAAAAATGGCAAAAATCATGATTTCTAAATAGTGAGCAGTCCATAAAGTATTAATCTTCTGAAAATCTTATTTTGTCAGTTTTGTGTAGGTCACATGGTGACTGATTTCATCACATAAATTTTACATATATGTGAACACAACTATCTTCAGAAATAAATAAACTGTACACACCACAAATTATCTCATATGTTCCTTTTACCTCTGAGATTAATGCCAACAATTTAAGATCAGAGTAATAAATACCAAATTTAACAATCTAGATATTGGTACTAAATCTTAAACATGATATTCAACTTAGAGTCACATAGTTCTGTTTACCCTGAGATCTATCCAAAAATATATATTCGAGGTACACCATTAATGTGCAATGCACATATTGCCTAATATTAACGTGCATTAATGCATGTACACGATTACTAGTCAATTTGAAGGGTTGCAATTAGAAAACAGATGGGATGAACAATGTTTTGAAAAAACCTATATATTTGTGTACGCTATATATATGAACTTCAAATTGTAGAGCTTTATTGTATGAATCCCATTTTAGATATTTATCGTGTATCAAGAAACTGGAATTTTTTGTAAAACATTGAAGTTCTTTTGCATTATTGAATTGTAGAGTTTCAAGTTTATGTTATTATTTTGGAGAAAAAATGATAAATGGTTCGGACCGAACATAAACACAAAAATGACGGCCTGCACAAAAAAGAGGAAAAGAACAGAAAAGAGATTGCTTAGCAAGGACACCGCATAAAAACCGGGCGAGCGGTGCGTGATCCAACTAGACTCAAACTAAAAGAGCTCCATTTCCTCCCCTTCTCTCGCTAGCCTGAAGCCCTAGACCTACATAGCCAGCGGCCATGGAGAATAACCAGCCCCTCGGCGGTGACCAGCCTTACCCGCCGCCACCACCCAATCAGCTTCCCAGAGGCATCCTCCAAAATATCTTCCACCACCTTCTGTCAGATCCCAGTGCCCTCGTTGTCGCCTCCTCCGCCCACAATGCCTGCAGGCGCGTCGTCCAGGACCAGAAGAACTTCCTCTGCTCCTTCCACGCGGCACACCACGATATCCCACCACTCATCGGCTTGTACTCCGACCCCTTCTAAGGAGTGCACCAATTCACCCCGACCACGCCTGCTACACCGCCGGTTCCCCCCACCCGTTGGATTCCAAGTCTACGGTTGCACGCACGGTCGTCTGCTCCTCGGTGCGTAGTAGGGACGGCGACCGTGTCCTTCTACTTGTCCAAGATCCTCTGACCGGGGAGGAGCACTCCATCCCGCCGGCGCCTGGCCTTCTCCCCGGGCAGAGCTGCGGCATGACGCTGATCTGCGACACCAACCATGCTCAGGGCGAGGACTGCCACTGATCGCCGTTCCCCGTCTTCTTTGCATAAAGCGAGGACTGTCCACCCGGCGGCTCCCACCCATGGCTCTCATCAGTTCCTTCGCCTGCGTGTACAACTCAAAGACAAGAAGCTAGGGTGGCCACCCGGCAGCGACCATGGGCGTCAAATGCTAGTTCGATCATAAGCCGAGCGACGTGGTTGGCAAAGGTGCCGCCGTGACCGTGAGCTGGATGACGATGACGGCTGGGGAGGGCAATACAATGCAAGACTTACTACTATAATTCCACCTCAACACACGAACTCTACAACTCACACAGATACCAGATGAATTACGCGGCGACCACTTCGTTCTCGCGTCGACCGTGGAGGACGTGCTGGTCGGCATCACCCGCGTGATTGAGAACTGTGTGGTGTTACTTTCCAGGTTGAATGACGTTGAAGAGTGGATTCCACGTATCTTAACTAGACTGAACAATTCCCTGTCCGTTGGTCCTGCTGAGAATGGTGGCGTTGGGGTTCAACGTTTTGAGCGGGGTATGGTGACGAGGAGGAAGATGAACTAGCTGACTGGATTGAGCCGCAGGTGAAGGAAGGGGGGCACCATTTTCTTGATGAAATCCACTTTCTATATGAGAAACTTTGTTTCTTTGGTGTCGTTCATGTAAAAGTACATGCTAGTGTCTTGATGCAAAATTTTGTGTTAATCACACTTTCTCTTATAATAAAGTTCACTCAAAGTGATAGTCACACAATTTTGTCACGCAACCGATGTGACATGTTTCTTACTAAAAAGGCAGGAGTGATAAATGTCTCCAAGCAAGCTAGCTCTTGCAACCCCTCCGTTCGTTACTCAAATCCACCCGATGGCTTGGAACCAGAACAGCGGTGGACCAAACGGAGGGCTTCCACCACTACAACCTCCATGCCCATCGCACCACACCCTTGCAGTCCACATATCATGGGCGGTGGCACATCACGCCCCGACAGGTCCCTGCCTGTAGCGCCACAGACCCTTGTTGGGACAGTAAACCCTATAGTGCATCCGTCCGTCGTGCCCCTCCCAGCTGCGGCATGAAGACCTACCACAGCATTCCCAGCCGTAGTGCCGCTAGGACTTGTAGCGGTTCCAACTGGGGATGGCGGGGCTCGTACAGAAATTTGCCGACATCCACTTGTCGGACACTCGACAAAGCCTTTGCTGAGTTTCAAATAATGTCACTCGGCAAAAAAATGATCAGACAGGACGGAGCTAACGGTGATGTAGCTACGTGCAAGGTAGTTTACTGAGAGCACCACTCGTTAAAAGGAGTAAATAGAAAAATAATAGCGCCACCCAACCCATTCTAGATCCATTGGTGGTCAACTGCAGGCGCCGACCTCTGTTGCTGCTCTTGATCCTCGCTGTCTTCCTGAGCTGCTAGTGCGCCGGCTAGCTACAACATCGGTGTACTAGCTAGCTAGGCACACCAGCGTACTAGCTACCTAACTAGCTGCACCGCTGGTGCTGCTGCTTGCTTCGTCGACGAAGAGACGGAGCCGTGGAAGAGGAACAACAGCTAGGACGGGAAGAGGAGCAAAGACGGCGGAGGCGAGCGTGTGCAGGCGGGAGTTCGGTGGGTCGTCCCGCATGACCTCGACTTACCGGCTGATCTGGCACGTCGTCTGTCGGGGGTTGGGTGCGACATATGTCAAGGGATGGCTTATCATGGTGGGGGCGAGTAGAACGTCGTCGGTGCCCGAAAACGGGATGAGGCGAAGACATGCACGCCGACAGATCTTACCCAGCTTCAGGGCTCTCCATAGAGATAACATCCCTACTGCTGCTCTGCGGGGTCTCCGCATGATCACTATGACAAAGTGAGTACAAGGTTGCTCCTTGAGCTGTTTCCTGGAGATAAGAGAAGGCAAGGCTAGCTCCCTCCTTCCTATATGATCTGGAGGCAAGGCTATCCCCCTTGCATGGGTGCCCTGAGGGGCTTATATAGGCCCGCCCCTCAGGGATACAATGGTAATCCGGCCGGGTGCGGGTCCCAGCCGTCTGTCTCTCAGACTGCCGTCTTCTCCGCCGACTACTGGGGCCCGCCGACAGGCCCTGTCCGCCGCGGGCGGGTCATGCCGGTTGCGGATTACTGTAGCCGTGCTTCTAATGACGTTGGCTTGGTCATGGGGTCGTGGCAACAGTGCCGCCGCCTGACGGACGATCACTGTTGCCATTTCCCGTCTTGTCTGGTTAATGGCGTGCGGGGCCCGTGGGAGGGGCTGGCCGACTCCCGGGGGCCGACTCCCAACGGGTCCGTCTTGTGGCGCTCTTGCCGTCTTCTGCACCTCCGCTGACGGGTGGGACCCGCCGTCTCTGGGCCGTACAGGCATGCCGTCGTGGGCACAGTGCGCCGCCCACGGGGGCTGAGGTCAGGGCAGGTATGGCAACAGTGCCGTGCCAGATGGAGATCTCCATCGATACGGCGCACTGTGGCCATGCCTGCCCTTCGCAAACGGGGTAGGGATGGGCCACGCGGTGACTGTACCCCGTCCTGTCCATCGTTGCGAAGGCAGGAGGTGGTCGGAGTCTCAGGCCGACTCCCCATGGCCGGCTTCTCTGGAAGCCGCCAGTTAGGAGTCGGCTTATCTCGAAGTCGTCCCTAGGACTCGGCCATGAGGGACAGTCGGCGGCCTTGCGCCGACTCTCAGGAGGCGGCTCTTTATCGTGGGATCTTGAGGGGTGCAGCCCGCCCCGATGTCTTGAAAGGTTCAGGGGCTCGGGTTAGCCTACCCGTGGCCCATTACTCCGACAATAGTCCCCGAAGCTGGTGAGGCGCCGAGGGTGACATATCTAGGAGCCTCAACAGTTTCATCCTTCTGGTGGTGGAATCTGGACCTTGCTCGCCGTCCTCCTCTAGGCCGACTAGCTGGAGCCGGACTCGCAGAAGGCCGTCTTGCCCCCTAAAGAGTTTGAAGGTCGTAGCGGGATCCAGGCAGCGTGCCTGATAAGCTTCCAGGCAGCTGCCCGTTGCGGATCCGTCGCGTGGTGCCACGCGGCTGGGTCAGTCTGCCCACCCATGCGCGCGATGGGACAGGCCGTCAGGCGGGGCCCGCCACTACCGCGCCTCGGCACGCGAACGGATCTGTTGCGGCCATGTGGACGGTTGGGGTCTCCACGTCGTAACTGCGCGCAGTTACTTCGTGAGGTAAATCGTGGGGGCCGTGGGGTCCTGGGCACGTTAATCCCACGTCCGCCCCATCGGCTTCTCAGCCCACGAGCCTATAAGTAGGTAGGAGGAGGGGGGCGACGAAGCACGCGCTCCCATCTTCCCTACTCCCCTCGCTTCCTCTTGCTTCTTCTTCCTCTTGCCGCCGCCGCACCGAACGACGCCACGCCCGCAGCGATGAGCTCTTCCTCCGCCGCTGCACCTCCTACCGTGCGCTCCGGCGTGTGGGACGAATCCGAGGTGGACAACGACCACATTGAGTTTCTTCGTAAGACGCGTCGCCTCCCCGGCGAGAACCTGGTGCGGGCCCGCGCCGCGCCAGCGAGGGAAGTATCGCCGGCTCCGGAGGAGAGCGAGCGGGTCGTATTCCGCTCGCACCTCATGCGCGGCCTAGGGCTGCCGGCGAGCGGTTTCTTCCGCTCCTTCTTGGAGTTCCACGGGCTCCAGCCGCACCACCTTACTCCAAACACGATGGTGTTGCTGGCTGCCTTCGCCACCTTGTGCGAAGGTTTCCACGGCGTTCTCCGCACCATCGAGCTATGGGGGGAGTTCTTTCAGTCCAAGCTCGGCACGCACGTCGCCGGCGTGCCGGCCCAGTGTGGTGCCTTCATCGCGATGCGGAGATCGGTGGCCGACAACCCATTTCCCACCATCTCGCAGATTAAGTCGGTGAAGATGTGGCAGCGGTCTTATTTTTATGTGAAGAACGTCGCCCTAGACGGCGACTGGGTCAATCTGCCGCCTTACTAAGCCGGCCCACCGACTGGGAGGCTCCCCAGCTGGTCCCACCGGGTCAAGACGCTGACTCCCGCTGGTGCCGCCGCCGTCGCGCGACTCCGAGTGCTGACGTAGTCGGAGGGTTTGACCGGGGCCGATCTGCTGGCCGCCTTCGTGGCGCGCCGAGTACTCCCACTCCAAGGCCGACCTCATCCGATCTGTCAGATGAGCGGCCACTGGGACCCAAGTCGGATGTGCTCCAAGGACATGCCCCACGTGGAGGTGGCGGACACAGTGAATTACATCGCAAACTGCAATCTCGCGGCGGATTGGCAGTTCGGCAAGGAGCCGTACTCACGCGCCAACCCCCCGCCTGCTGTAAGTCGTCTCTCTTATTCTTCTGTCTTCTTTTGCAGCCGAATCCGACTTCTGATCTTTTTTGGATTTTTTGAGTCAGAACCCTCTCATCCAGCCATCTGCCGGCACCACGGGCCCGGCCCGTCAGTTCGTCTCCGACCGAGAGGAGAGCGATGTCGACGACCCTGACCTGGGGGCGGCGGTGATGGAGGCCGATGCCGAAGGAGGAGGAGGAGGAGGAGGAGGCTTCAGGCCCTCGGCCACCTTTGCCGACTGGCCTGATGACGACGCCGAGGGGGAACTTGCCCCGCGCCACCAACCAAAGGTCGGCCAGCCGGGCGCGAGTTCCTCCGCCGGCTTGGGTGGTCAAGGCAGCGCGAAGAGGTGCCGGGCCGGGCCGAGCTTGCTTGGCGGCCGGTCGAAGAAGTTCAAGGGGGCGGCCGCCGCGACCAAGCGGGAAGAGGCGGTCGCGAAGGCCAACCGCTTCCGTAAGGAAGTGAAAAAGTCGCCACTGGTCTCTGCGTAAGTGCATCCGCCTTTTGTCTTGTTTTCTACTGGTGAATCTTGTCCAAATCTTTTACATGCCTTCCTCGCTTCAGGCCTCCCCTTACTTTTGAGAGGGTTGCCGCCGCCTCCGTCATGGGGTCGGCAGAGACGTCCGCCACTACTCCGTGGATTGACCCCGCTGCCGACCTCCTGGAGGCGACGGAGCGGAACGCGCGGGAGAAGCATCGAGGAGGAAGAAGCCGCCCACCTGGAGAAGGCAGAGGCCGAGAAGGCGGCGACCTCCGCCCAGAAGAAGCTAGATGAGGCCGAAGCCGCCGTCGCGGCAAGGCGGCGAGCTGAGGAGGCCGCGCACCGCCAGTCGGCGTTGCTTGTCATCCCGCTGAGCTCCGCGCTGCCGCCCCCGGAGTTCACGGGGCAGACTGAGGAAGCCGGCGGCGAGAACCCCATCATGGAGAGGGAAAGCGGCGAGGCCTCCATGTCGGAAACGGCCGTGCCACCATCGCCGCCTCCACCGCCGTCTGGGAGCGCGCAAGGTAAACAGCCGACGGGCCAGCCGGTGCTGCCGACTGAGGACGAGTCCGTGGCGAAGCTGCTCCTTCAAGTCGCCTCACCAGCGTGCCGCCACCTCGAGAAGGCGATTTCGGTGCCACGCCTCTTGGAGACCGGCGCCGCCAGCTCGGTCATCCCAGACGCTAAGGCGACGAGTGTCGCGCTCGTTGGGTGGGTGCGAGGAGGCGGCACAGGCCCGCTGAACAAGGCACTTCTGGACGTTCAGGCGAAACTGCGAGCCGAGGGCGACGCCAGCCAGAACTGCACCAAGGCGCATCTGGCGTCGCGAGCAGCCGTCCGGGTATGCTTTCTCTCTTTTTTGACTTTGTTTTTTCTTGTTCTTCTCTGTGGGGGCGCGCCAGCGCACCCACTGGGTGTAGTCCCCGAGTTTCAGGCCGGCTGCTGAGCAGGCGGCTCGGAACTCCATCTGGCGAGTTCAAAATATTTACCTTTGTCTAAAATTCTTATCACAGTAGTATCACAACCTCCGCGTCACTGCCTTCAACCGCAATGTTGAGGAGCTGGGCAAGTGGACTGCCGACTTGTCGGAGACCCGGAGTGAGTCCTCCTTCTTCTTCGCGGGGGTGCGCTGGCGCACCCGCGGGCTGTAGTCCCCGAGATTTGGGCCGACTGCTGAGCAGTCGGGCCTGATCTTCCCGGCGACCTTCTTTGTTGACGACTTAATGTCTTTTTCCTTTTTATTCTTCCGAGGCAAAAACCACTCTTCAGCAGCAGCAGGGCGAAGCCAACACCGCCTTGCATGCTAAGGGGGAGCAGTGCAGCAAGCTCGCCGCAGAGCGTGACCTGCTGGCTGTGCAGCTAGCGGAGCAAAGGGAGCTGCTCAAGAAGGCGCAGGACGAGGCGGAGAAGAAAGAGACTGCTCTCCTGGCCGAGTTTGAAAGCGAGCGCTCCTCTTGGACCGACAAGGAGGCACTGCTGACCTTCGGCTTCCATGAGATTGAGGACATCGTCGACGGTGAGTTTCTGCACTTTCTTTCTTTGAGCCGCTGACTATAGGTCGGGCTGACTCCTGATTTTTTGACTTGCTTCTTTTCCGTCTTGGCAGACTTCTTCCCTGGCCACTCGCAGGCGGCCACTCAGGCCATGGAGGCTGATCGCGAGGCGTGGAGGGAAAATGGTGCAGAGATTGCTGCCAACGCCCCCCGGACCCTCGATGAGCAGCTTCTGAGCATCGAGGCTCGTCCGCGTCCGGCCCATCGGGTGCTGCGCCGGCCTCAACATACCGGCGCCCAGGCGATTGCTGCCCTTAGGCCAGACATGCCGGTTATGCGCACTCCCAGTCGGACTACCGACTGGCTGGAGGTCGCGGCTGGTCATCTTGAGGCCTGGAAGGGTTCCTCGGCCCGGGCTGGAGCACGCCAGGCCTTGGAATTCGTCAAGGCGTGGTATCCAGGGCTGGACCTAGACTGGCTGGCCGCGTTCCGGTCAGAGGCCCAGGCGGAGCTGATAGCTATGGAAGACGCCCTCGTCGCGCGTGCGGCGGCTATCGCCGACTACGCAGACACCAGCGTCTTTGTCCCTGATCGGGCTGAAGACGGCGGGGAGGCGCCGCCGGAGTGGTTCGGGATGAACCCGGATTATGACGAGGACTCGGCGGAGGTGATCGGTTCCAGCGCCGAGGAGGAAGGCGAGGCGGAGGATGGAGGTGAGACAGAGGTGCCAGAAGACGGAGCGGGCGACCAGCCTCAGCTCGACCGCGCCTCCCGCAACGAGCCGCGCCCGACCGAGCCAGCTGCCGCCGGAGACGATCAAGCCGAGACTGTCCAGCCGGCTGCCTCGGCGCCTGACACCGCCGTCTCTTCCGACCCTCCGAACCTGTGGGATGTATTTTGAACTTCTGCTTGAAGATTCGGCCAAGGGCCTATGTTATGTAAATATTTATCCGAATTCTATCTTTCCTTGCTCATTGCTCTTTTGGCTTTTTCCTTTGCCGCCTTCCCTTAGTCGCGGCCTTGCCAGTCGGACAACCGTTCTGCGGACTACCACTGGATCAAATGCTTGGCTACTTTGGGAAGGCAAGTACTTGGCCATTTTTTAGAGTCTTTTTAACAAGTTGGATAGAAAGCGGCAAGCTGACTACTCAAGAGTCGGCTTTGCTAAGAGAGGCTGGAAGCCGGCTTAAGCTATGTTTATGCTTTGAGTCCTTAGCCATTTTTCATGTGGGCGTCCATTCTTCCTTACTCCTGCCCACCAAATAGTCGCTCTGCGAGCTGCGGCTTCTAACAGGTGACGGCTTAGGCACCACACACTACTTGTCCGACTGCAGGAAGCATTCCATAGCGCGAGGCGGCGAGTCCCCGGGCCGACTAGTCGAGCCCGGTGCCAAGCGGCATAACAAAGAGTAGTATACTCGAAGGCATAATTCCTATCATACAGATAACAAAAAGGGCAGTCCCCGACCTCGTCTCGGGGGGCCCGAAGTCTTGGTACTTTAATACAAAGGGTAGCGTGGTACATACTGCATCAACTATAAAACCTTCGAAGAAGATTTGCGTTCCATGGGCGTTCCGTCTCTTTGCCGGAGTCGTCCCTCTTGCGTTCTCGGGGCTTCTGAGCGTCGATCAGATAGTAGGAGTCGTTGCCTAGCACTTTGCTGATAATGAAGTGGCCTTCCCAAGGCACCGACAGCTTGTGCTGGCCGGCTGTTCGCTGGATCAGTCGGAGCACAAGGTCGCCCTCTTGGAAGGATCTAGGCCTGACCTTCCTGTTGTAGTATCGGCGCAGGCTCTGCTGATAGATGCTGGACCGGCTGAGTGCCAACAGCCAGCTCTCTTCCAGCAGATCGACGCCGTCTTGACGTGCTTCTTCTGCTTCCTCCTCGGTGTACATGGTGACTCATGGGGAGTCGAACTCTATGTCCGTTGGGATGACGGCTTCAGCCGTAGACGAGGAAGAAAGGTGTGAAGCCGGTTGACTTGTTTGGAGTCATGCGCAGACTCCAGAGGACGACTGGCAACTCATCAAGCCAACAGCCGGCCGAACGCTCCAGTGGTTCGATCAGTTGAGGCTTGATGCCGGACAGGATGAGGTCGTTTGCTCGCTCTACCTGGCCGTTTGACTGCGGATGGGCAACGGACGCTAAGTCCAGTCGGATGCCCTGTGTCGCGCATAAACGGGCCAAGGCACCTTTGGCAAAATTTGTGCCATTGTCGGTGATGATGCTGTGTGGTATGCCGTACCGACTCGTGATGTCGGCGATGAAAGTCACTGCAGCCGGACCATTCAACTTCTTGATGGGCTTTACTTCTATCCACTTGGCGAACTTGTCCACTGCGACAAGTAAGTGAGTTAGGCCGCCTTGTGCTATTTTGAATGGTCCCACCATGTCCAGGCCCCAAACCGCAAAGGGCCAGGCGATGGGGATAGTCTTGAGTGCGGAAGCCGGCTGATGTGGCTTGGAGCGGAACTCCTGGCACCCTTTGCACTTTTGGACTAATTCTTTGGCCTCTTGTAGGGCAGTTGGCAAGAAGAAACCGTGTCGAAAGGCGTTGGCGACGAGTGCTCTTGAAGCCGCATGGTGGCCGCACTTGCCTTGATGGATGTCTTTGAGAATTGCTTGGCCTTGCTCTGGCTCGACGCAACGCTGGCAGACACCAGCGACGCTGCGCCTGACCAACTCTCTGTTGACTGTGGTGTAGGCTGCCGCTCGGCGTTGTACTTGCCGAGTCAAGATTTCATCGGTTGGCAGCTCTTTGCTCACTAGGAACTTGAGGATGGGCTGGGCCCATGAGGGTGCTGCTATTTCTTCAACTGCCAGCACTGTGACTTGGACGATGGCGGCCGGGCTGGGAGGCGGCGGGCTGGAGTCCGCGGCCGCTTGCTGGATTGATGAAGTCCCCGGGCCGACTGGTGCAGTCCCCGGGCCGAGTTCTGGAGTCTTCGGACTGGTCGCCGCAGTCCCCGAGCCGGGTTCTAAAGTCCCCGGGCCGGCTTCGACTGCGGCGTTCTTGGAGCCATTTGTAAGAATTCTCGTGTCGTCTGCTGGGGCTCTTGAGTTGGATCCGACTTCTTCGGGGGGAGCCGACACAAAGATGGGGGGCTTATATAGGCCCGCCCCTCAGGGATACAATGGTAATCCGGCTGGGTGCGGGTCCCAGCCGTCTGTCTCTCAGGCCGCCGTCTTCTCCGCCGACTGCTGGGGCCCGCCGACTGGCGGGCCCCGCCGACAGGCCCGGTAAGGAGCCGACAGGCCCTGTCCGCCGCGGGCGGGTCATGCCGGTTGCGGATAACTGTAGCTATGCTTCTAATAACGCTGGCTTGGTCATGGGGTCGTGGCAACAGTGCCGCCGCCTGACGGACGATCACTGTTGCCATTCCCCGTCTTGTCTGGTTAATGGCGTGCTGGGCCCGTGGGAGGGGCTGGCCCACGGGTGGGACCCGCAGTCTCTGGGCCATATAGGCAGGCCGTCGTGGGCACAGTGCGCCGCCCACGGGGGCTGAGGTCAGGGCAGGCATGGCAACAGTGCCGCGCCGGATGGAGATCTCCATCGATACGGCGCACTGTGGCCATGCCTGCCCTTCGCAAACGGGGCAGGGATGGGCCACGCGGTGACCGTACCCCGTCCCGTCCATCGTTGCAAAGGCAGGTGGTGGTCGGAGTCTCGGGCCGACTCCCCATAGCGGCTTCTCTGGAAGCCGCCAGTTAGGAGTCGGCTTATCTCGAAGTCGTCCCTGGGACTCGGCCGTGCGGGACAGTCCGCGTCCTGGCCACCGACTCTCATGAGGCAGCTCTTTATCGTGGGATCTTGAGGGGCGCAGCCCGCCCCGATGTCTTGAAAGGTTCAGGGGCTCGGGTTAGCCTACCCGTGGCCCATTACTCCGACATCGTCGGAAGGGCGAGGTTAGTGCCCGGAGGAGACGAATGTCAGCGGTCCTTGTCCTCCATGGCGCGCTCCTGATGTCGCGGCGGTGTTGGTGGTCGACCGCCGCCCGCCAGTTTTGGCCATGAGAATAAGTAGAGAGATAAGAAAATGAGATGCCGATGTACACACGCTCGTGATTTAGAAGAGAGGGGGAGAGAGAGATAGAAAAGAGGGTAAAGAGATGTGTGGCTGCCACCAGGCCACATCATCAATCTGTGTGCTGTTCTGAGATTGATTGAGAGTGTGCTTTCTCTCGATCAATCAGAAAAAAGACAACTTTTACCGAGTGTAACACTGGGTAATAGTAACAAAAAAAAATAAAAAGTTTGTAAAACTTAGGAATGGTCCACCAAATATGGTATATTTTCTATGAAAATTGAAATGGAGCCATTTTACACTTTGTTTTGTGTGCTTGCTTTATTGAAAAATACCCATTTTTATACTTAGAAAATGGAAAATGACTTATTTTTACAAAAAAGTTAGAAACTACATTTGGCAACATTGTTTGTAATGACAAGATGCATTCAGGCACAAAGTTTGGGCACATTATATTATACTACGCAATGAGTATGGCCATCACTTAGTCATTTGACTTGAAATCCATGAATTTTCATAGACGATAACCCATTTTGTGAACTTTTTTTTTCCAAATTAGTCATATGAAAATTTAGGTACTTTTCCTCACAACTAGTACACACAAAAGGACTCCATGCGAAAGGATTGTATTTTTGAAGTTATATTAATTTTCTTTCTTTTTTTCAAAATGGGGTCAAAATGAATGGCATGACTATTCATCACAAGGGGTTGAATCTCTCAAAACTCTTAGTGATTCTCCCATATAATGACTATTTGCATATCTAAAAATATTTTTTGCGATTTTTTATGAAAGAGCTATCACACACTTTCAGTTCAAATTTGAATCACTTTCGGGAAATTGACATACATTTATATGTGAGAAAGTAGCTAGAAAACTAGAAAATCAATGAAACTTGAGAATTGTCCATAAGATATGGTCTACTTACTGTGATAATTTGAGTGGTGCCATTTTGCACCCCTATTTTTGTACTTGCTTCACAAAAAACACCCATTTTTTAACTTAGAAAATGAAAATTGATTTTTTATAGTAATAAGTAGGAAACTCTATTTGGCAACATTGTTTGTAATGTCAATATGTGCCTATGTGTCTAATTTGGGAACATTATAATAAACTATGCAATGAATATGACCATCACCTTGGTCCTTTAACTTGAAAACCATTAATGTTCGTACATGATATTCCGTTTTGTGAAGGATTTTTTTTTTCAAATTTGTTATACTGAAAGTTTGGTATTTTGTCCTCGCAACTAAAACACATAAAAGTACTTCATGTGAAAGGATTGCATACCTTGAATTTTTATTCCTTTTCTTTCATTTTTCCCAAAATGGGGTTAAAATGGTCGACATGGCTATTCATCACAAGGGGTTGAATCTCTCAAAAATCTAAGTGGTTCTCCCATATAATGACTACTTGTGTACCTAAAAACATTTTTTGCTAATTTTTATGACTAAGCTATCACACACTTGCAATTCAAATTTGAATTACTTTCAGGATATTGACATAAAGTCATTTAAATGTGTGAAAGTAGCTACAAAACTAGAAAATCTATGAAACTTGGGAATTGTGCAGAAAACATGGTCACTTTATCGTGATAATTGGAGTGGTGCCATTTTGCACCCCCATTTTTGTACTTGCTTCACAAAAAACACCCATTTTGACACTTAGGAAATGAAAATTGTTTTTTATAGAAAAAAGTAGGAAACTATTTTGCAACATTGTTTCTAATGTCAAGATGCACCGATGTGTCTAATTTGGGAACATTATAATAAACTATGCAATGAATATGACCATCACCTTGGTCATTTGAGACTATATAAATATTTGGCATGCCAAAAAGTGTAATTAATATGGCCTAAAATGAAAAAGTTTTCAACATGGAAATTGTCCGTCTAGTCAAAATGAACAACTTTGATTTTTGGACCATCTTCATACGAGGTCGTAAGCAACTTCTACGACCAAAACCATGCAGTTTAGTGAAGGCACCCTTTTGCAGAGTGTGACACTCGGTAAGGACCCTCTTTTGCCGAGTGTAGCACTCGGCAAAGCCCTGTTTGCCGAGTTTTGTTATTTTACCGAGCGTTTTGTCCACGACACTCGGCAAAGTGCCTATTTGCCGAGTTTTGCGTATTTGCCGAGTTAAGTTCTCGGCAAAGATACTATTGTCGAGTGTTCGGCATAATGCAATCAGGAAAGAGCCTAATACTCGGCAAGGAGGAAATTTCTAGTAGTGTTGGTGTCGCTCATGTAAAAGTATATGCTAGTGTCTTGATGCAAAAATTTGTGTTAATCACACTTTCTCTCATAATAAGTTTACTCAAAGTGATAATCACACAATTTTGTGGCATAGCCGATGTGACATGTTTCTTACTAAAAAGGCACGAGTGAGAATTTTCTGTAAAACATTGAAGTTATTTTGTTTTGTTGCATTATAAAGTTTCAAGTTTATGTTATCATTTTGAAGAAAAATAGCTAAATGGTTCGCACGGAACATAAACACTAAAACTGCCGTCTCGCAAAAAAAAGAAAAATAAAAAGAAAAGAAATGTGATTGCTTAGAAAGCACACAGCATACAAACCTGGCGAGCGGTGCGTGATCCAACTTGACTCACGTGGATCACGTGGGCGCCCCACGACCCACGACGACTACCGTCGCGCCGGATACAACAACTCCGGCCGGGCCGAACACAGCAGACAACGCTCTCTTGAGCTACGTCGTGATATTGCTCAATATAGAGGCGCTGCACACCCACTATGCTTCACAGACGAAGTAATGGATCATCAAATCCCTGAAGGGTTTAAACCTGTGAACATCGAATATTATGATGGCACAACAGACCCCGCGGTTTGGATCAAAGATTATCTCCTTCATATCCATATGGCTCGCGGCGACGATCTGCACGCCATCAAGTACCTCCCACTCAAGCTTAAAGGACCAGCTCGGCATTGGCTTAACAGCTTGCCATCAGAGTCAATTGGGTGTTGGGAGGACCTGGAAGCCGCATTCCTCGACAACTTCCAAGGCACATATGTGCGACCAACAGACACCGATGACCTAAGCCACATAATTCAGCAGCCAGATGAATCGGCCAGACAATTCTTGACACGGTTCTTAACAAAGAAAAATCAAATCGACGACTGTCCGGATGCAGAGGCCCTCGCAGCCTTCAAACATAACATCCGCGACGAGTGGCTGGCCCAGCACCTAGGACAGGAAAAGCCGAAATCCATGGCAGCCCTCACATCACTCATGACCCGCTTTTGTGCGGGAGAGGACAGCTGGCTCTTTGTCTGTTCGTCGCGAGAAATAGATCTGCTGTGGTTTGAAGGAAGTATTTTCTGGACACACTTATGGTGGATGATGGGTGCCGCTTGCCGGCAACGCTTAATGTTTTAGGTGACTTTCTGTTTTCTTCAGTGCACAAGCCTCTTTTTGTGTATATACTATATAAGCTTCCTCACCTGGCACTCTCCCATCACCCTTTCTACTCTGGCAGCATGGTTCTTGGCTAGGTTACCCTCTATCTGTTTCTTTACTTTATGACCCCTTCTTCCACCGAATGATTGCAGTATTCTCATATCCCATCAATCCTTATTTTGTGCAGGTGGTGTTCATATTGGCTGCAGCTAATTATTGATTCGGGTAAATCTTGGAGACTGATTCTGGCATTTTGATTTGGGGAATGTTTTGGTCTTCAATCTCTGAGGGCATTGGACAGGTTATTACTAGCGCAATTGGGGATTTTTCAGTTTCCAATCCCCGATGGTTAATCAGCTGTTAATTTTGTTCTAAAATTCTCTATTTGTTGATTTGGTTTTCCAGCATGCTCCAAGTTAAATGGATTTGTCCAGACTCTCAAAAGTAAATGTTTGATCAAGGCAGATGATTACCAACGCTTGACTACCAATTCTGATGATGTTTGATCTTGGGAGTGGCTTCTCTCTTGTAGTGTACGCATCCATATAGAAAATCGGGAAGTTAGCACAACTTTGTTGGATCTATGCCTTAAAAGGATATTCATTAGGATATTTCTATATTGGAGGTTATACTTGTTATTGGTTTGCACAATGTTTTCAATTTAAATTCTATACTGATATGCAGCTGGTAAATTTTCTACCCTATGACCTTCTCACCCGTTGTCCTTCTCCCAAGTCTGCAGCCGCTCCCTCCTCAAGCTACGTGAGCCAGCAACAACAAGGTGAACAACGAGCACCTCACTCCACTGCCCCCATCTGCAGGTGTTTTTTCCCAGATCTTGCTGTTCGGTTCTTGCTATTGATGGAAGTTTTTGGATGTTTGTAAATCACCCATGCTTGAGATGCTGTGCCGGTCAGGCTTAGGTGATCCAACATGTTGCTGTCTGCGTGAATATGTATACGTTCTACTTTGTTTATTCGGAGTGGCCGATCTACTTCTGAGGCTTGTAGTACTAGGTTCTGGTGCAGTGCAGGTAAGCAATAGAGCAAGTGTTAGTACTCAAAATAAACAACAGGTTAGTTGAGTAGTCCCAGATAAACTGCAATTACTAGATCTTGCGCTGAAATTACTAGATAAACGGGACAACAGGCAATAGATTAATTAAAGAGTATCTGCACTGAATTCAAACAAAACGAAAAAAAAGCAATAGTCATGGGTTGTAGGCTCCTACGAAAACCTACTCCCTCTGTCCCAAAAAGCTTGTCCTAGATTTGTCTAAATACATCCGTATCTAAACACGCTTTAGTGATAGCTACATGCATAACTAGATATATTTAAAAGCTTTTCGGGACGGAGATAAATTTAAAAGCTTTTCGGGGCGGAGGTAATATATATCCATGCTGACGATCCTTTTCTCTTGTGTCAGAAATTGTGTGTAACTATTTTTCAATTTTGATTGACTGCTAGGGATAAGTTGTTGATTATTTGTCTTCGCTGCAGCACGCGATCTATAAATTGATTTGTTTTCCCCTGTCGTTTGATCATCACCATCGCATTATGTTTGGATACCTGGTTTCATTGTCCCCGCTATACCACTAGGAATGTTTCCTCATTATATTTGATCTATCAATATTTTTATACAATATAAACAAGCCTTTTAGTCCATTTCTCGCCATTCTATTGCTAACTTTATTGCTTGAATATTATCTCATCAGGAAATGCAAGTTGAAATGCATAATTTTGCTCTGAAGTGGCATGATCCCAGTCAAGACGAACTATGCCCGTTTGCTCTTTTCTCTATTATAGATAACCTAGGTATATCTTCCAACTCTTGTGTGTTCTACATATGAATTATTTGGATTTCATTTCAGTTGGGTTTGTAAGATATTTAGACTACCAAGGAGATAACCATGTATGCATGGTTTGGTTTTACATGTCAAGGCCTCAAGCATCTACACGTGTTTCTGATAAAAGGATTCAAACATACGCTGATTCGAGTCATACAACAATTGATGATGGGATCCATAACGTAAGCCACCAGGAGAGGCTACGAGCCGGATCATGGTAGATGGCCGTCGTTGCTGCCCCTACTTGCACAGCCTGCCGCCATGCCCAAGACCACTCTTATATCTCTGAGAATCCCTATCAGTTAGCACAACTACGTAATACATTAGCATAAGGATTCTTGATTACTGAATGATATATCTTTATGTAATTTGAATTTCCATGTTTTATTTCTCTTATATTTATCAGAATCCCGATCATTCCAACGAGAAATTAGACGGGCGCAGCAATGCGCGCCATCGATGATCTAGTAAACACTAAAACTGACATCCTGCACAAAAAAGAGGAAAAGAAAAGAAAAGAGATTGCTTAGCAAGCACACCGCATACAAACCGGGCGAGCGGTGCGTGATCCAACTAGACTCAAATTAAAACTCGTCTGCATTTCGGCCGTTTCTTTCTCGCCGGGGAATCTCCATTCCCAGTACCCTGAAAAAAGGGCTCCATTTCGTTCCCTCATCTCGTTAGCCTGAAGCCCTAGACCTACACAGCCAGCGGCCATGGAGAATGACCAGCCCCTCGGCGGCGACCAGCCTTACCCGCCGCCACCACCCAATCAGCTTTCCAGAGACATCCTCCGAGATATCTTCCATCACCTTCCGTCAGAGCCCAGCGCCCTCGTTGTCGCCTCCTCCGCCTACAATGCCTGCAGACGCGTCGCCCAGGACCAGATGAACTTCCTCTGCTCCTTCCACGTGGCACACCACGATATCCCACCACTCATCGGCTTGTACTCCGACCCCTAATAAGGAGTGCACAAATTCACCCCGACCACGCCTGCTACACCACTGGTTCCTCCCGCCCCGCTGGGTTCCAAGTCTACGGTTGCACGCATGGTCGTCTGCTCCTCGGCACGCGGTAGGAACGGCAACTGTGCCCTTCTACTTGTCCGAGATCCTCTGACCGGGGAGGAGCACTCCATCCCGCCGGCGCCTGGCCTTCTCCCCGGGCAGAGCTGAGGCATGGCGCTGATCTGCGACACCAACCATGCTAACGGCGAGGACTGCCACTGATCACTGTTCCCCGTCGTCTTTGCATAAAGCGAGGACTATCCACCCGGCGGCTCCCGCACATGGGTATTATCAGTACCTTCGTCTGCGTGTACAACTCAAAGAAAGGAAGCTGGGGTGGCCACCCGGCAGCGACCATGGGCGTCAAATGCAACTTTGATCATAAGTCGAGCGACGTGGTTGGCAAAGGTGCCGCCGTGACCGTGAGCTGGATGGCGATGACAGCTGGGGAGGGCAATACAATGCAAGACTTACTCCTATAATTCCACCTCAACACACGAACTTTACAACTCACACAGATACCAGATGAATTACGCGGCGACCACTTCGTTCTTGCGTCGACCGTGGAGGACGTGCTGGTCGGCATCGCCCGCGTGATTGAGAACTGTGTGGTGTTACTTTCCAGGTTGAATGACGTTGAAGACTAGATTCCGCGTATCGTAGCTAGACTGAACAATTCCCTGTCCGCTGGTCCTGCTGAGAATGGTGGCATTGGGGTTCTGCGTTTTGAGATGGGGTATGGTGATGAGGAGGAAGATGAACTAGCTGACTCGACTGAGCCGCAGGTGAAGGAAGGGGGCACCATTTTCTTGATGAAATCTAATTTCTATATGAGAAACTTTGTTTCTTTGATGCCGTTCATGTAAAAGTACATGCTATGTCTTGATGCAAACATTTGTGTTAATCACACTTTCTCTCATAGTAAGTTCACTCAAAGTGATAATCACACAATTTTGTTGCGCAACCGATGTGACATGTTTCTTACTAAAAAGGCAGGAGTGATAAGTGTCCCCAAGCAAGCCAGCTCTTGCAACCCCTCCGTTCGTTACTCAAATCCGCCCCATGGCTTGGAACCAGAACAGCGGTGGACCAAATGGAGGGCTTCCGCCACTGCCACCTCCATGCCCATCAGACCACACCCTTGCAGTACACATATCATGGGCCGTGGCACATCACTCCCGGACAAGTCCCTGCCGGTAGCACCACAGACAGATTTTTTTTAGTTTAGAAAAGCTCGTAATAATATTTTTTTATGTTTATATGGATGTATGTTACAGAAGTGTAAACCTCGGTGATGAAATAAGTAAACATGTGAGCTACACAAAAATGGCAAAAATCATGATTTCTAAATAGTAAGCAGTACATAAAGTATTAATCTTCTGAAAATCTTATTTTGTCAGTTTTATGTAGCTCACATGGTGACTGATTTCATCACATAAATTTTCCATATATGTGAACACAACTATCTTTAGCAATAAATAAACTGTGAACACCACAAATTATCTCATACGTTCCTTTTACCTCTGAGATTAATACCAACAATTTAAGATCAGAGTAGTAAATACCAAATTTAACAAACTAGATATTGGTACTAAATCTTAAACATGATATTCAAATTAGAGTCACGTAGTTCTGTTTTTCCTCAGATTTATCCAAAAATATATATTCGAGGTACACCATTAATGTGCAATGCACATATTCCCAAATATTAACGTGCATTAATGCACGCACACGATTACTAGTCAATTTGAAGGGTTGCAATTAAATAACAGATGGAATGAACAATGTTTTAAAAAAACCTATATATTTGTGTACGCTATATATATGAACTTCAAATTGTAGAGCTTGATTGTTAGATTCCCATTTTAGATATTTACCGTGTATCAAGAAACTGGAATTTTCTGTAAAACATTGACGTAGTTTTGCATTATTGAAATGTAATGTTTCTAGTTTATGTTATCATTTTGGAGAAAAAAAGATAAATGGTTCGCACGGAACATAAATACCAAAATGACGGCCTGCACAAAAAAGAGGAATAGAAAAGAAAAGAGATCGCTTAGCAAGGACACCGCATACAAACCGGGCGAGCGGTGCGTGATCCAACTAGACTCAAATTAAAACTCGTCTGCGTTTCGGCCGTTTCTTTCTCGCCGGGGAATCTCGATTCCCAGTACCCGAAAAAAGAGCTCCATTTCCTCCCCTTGTCTCGCTAGCCCGAAGCCCTAGACCTACACAGCCAGCGGCCATGGAGAATGACCAGCCCGTCGGCGGCGACTAGCCTTACCCGCCGCCACCACCCAATCAGCTTCCCAGAGACATCCTCCGAAATATCTTCCATCACCTTCTATCAAATCCCAGCGCCCTCGTTGTCGCCCCCTCCGCCTACAATGCCTGCAGGCGCGTCGTCCAGGACCAGGAGAACTTTCTCTACTCCTTCCACGCGGCACACCACGATATCCCACCACTCATCGGCTTGTACTCCGACCCCTTCTAAGGAGTGCACCAGTTCACCCCGACCACGCCTACTACAACGCCGGTTCCTCCCGCCCCGCTGGGTTCCAAGTCTACGGTTGCACGCACGGTCGCCTGCTCCTCGGCGCGTGGTTGGGACGGCAACCATGCCCTTCTACTTGTCCGAGATCCTCTGACCGGGGAGGAGCACTCCATCCCGCTGACGCCTGGCCTTCTCCCCGGGCAGAGCTACGGCATGGCGCTGATCTGCGACACCAACCATGCTAACGACAAGGACTTCCACTGATCGCCGTTCCCTGTCGTCTTTGCATAAAGCGAGGACTATCCACCCGGTGGCTCCCGCCCATGGCTCTCATCAGTATCTTTGCCTGCGTCTACAACTCAAAGAAAAGAAGCTGGGGTGGCCACCCGGCAGCGACCATGGGCGTCAAATGCTACTTCGATCATAAGCCGAGCGACGTGGTTGGCAAAGGTGCCGCCGTGACCGTGAGCTGGATGACGATGACGGCTGGGGAGGGCAATACAATGCAAGACATACTCCTATAATTGCACCTCGACACACAAACTCTACAACTCATACAGATACCAGGTGAATTACGCGGCGACCACTTCGTTCTCGCGTCGACCGTGGGGGACGTGCTGGTCGGCATCGCTGTGTGATTGAGAACTGTGTGGTGTTACTTTCCAGGTTGAATGACGTTGAAGACTGGATCCCGCATATCGTAGCTAGACTGAACAATTCCCTGTCCACTGGTACTGCTGAGAATGGTGGCGTTGGGGTTCTGCGTTTTGAGATGGGGTATGGTGATGACGAGGAAGATGAACTAGCTAACTGGACTGAGCCACGGGTGAAGGAAGGGGCACCATTTTCTTGATGAAATCCACTTTCTATATGAGAAACTTTGTTTCTTTGGTGTCGTTCGTGTAAAAGTACATGCTAGTGTCTTGATGCAAACATCTGTATTAATCACACTTTCTCTCAGAGTAAGTTCACTCAAAGTGATAATCACACAATTTTGTCGCACAACCGATGTGACATGTTTCTTACTAAAAAGGCAGGAGTGATAAGTGTCCCCAAGCAAGCCAGCTCTTGCAACCCCTTCGGTCGTTACTCAAATCCACCCGATGGCTTGGAACCAGAACAGCGGTGGACCAAATGGAGGGCGTCCACCACTGCCACCTCCATGCCCATCGGACCACACCCTTGCAGTCCACATATCATGGTCTGTGGCACATCACTTCCCGACAAGTCCCTTCCAGTAGTGCCACATGCTGATTTTTTTAGTTTAGAAAAGCTCGTGGTAACATTTTTTTTATGTTTATATGGATGCATGTTACAGAAGTGTAAAACTTGGTGATGAAATAAGTAAACCTGTGAGCTACACAAAAATGGCAAAAATCATGATTTCTAAATAGTGAGCAGTACATAAAGTATTAATCTTCTGAAAATCTTATTTTGTCAGTTTTGTCTAGCTCACATGGTGACTGATTTCATCACATAAATATTACATATATGTGAACACAACTATCTTCAGAAATAAATAAACTGTAAAGACCACAAATTATCTCATATGTTCCTTTTACCTCTGAGATTAATACCAACAATTTAAGATCAGAGTAATAAATACCAAATTTAACAATCAAGATATTGGTACTAAATCTTAAACATGATATTCAACTTAGAGTCACATAGTTCCGTTTTCCATGAGATCTATCCAAAAGTATATATTCGAGGTACACCATTAATGTGCAATGCACATATTGTCTAATATTAACGTGCATTAATGCATGTACACGATTACTAGTCAATTTGAAGGGTTGCAATTAAAAAACAGATGGGATGAACAATGTTTCGAAAAAACCTATATATTTGTGTACGCTATATATATGAACATCAAATTGTAGAGCTTTATTGTAAGAAACCCATTTTAGATATTTACCGTGTATCAAGAAACTGGAATTTTCTGTAAAACATTGAAGTTCTTTTGCATTATTGAATTGTAAAGTTTCAATTTTATGTTATTATTTTGGAGAAAAAAAGATAAATGGTTCGCACGGAACATAAACACCAAAATGACGGCCTGCACAAAAAAGAGGAATAGAACAGAAAAGAGATTTCTTAGCAAGGACACCGCATAAAAACCGGGCGAGCGGTGACTGATCCAACTAGCCTCAAACTAAAACTCGTCTACGTTTCAGCCGTTTCTTTCTCGCCGGGGAATCTTCATTCCCCGTACCGAAAAAAGAGCTCCATTTCGCCCCCTCCTCTCGCTAGCCTGACGCCCTAGACCTACACAGCCAGCGGCCATGGAGAATAACCAGCCCCTCGGCGGCGACCAGACTTACCCGCCGCCACCACCCAATCAGCTTCCCAGAGACATCCTCCGAAATATCTTCCATCACCTTCTGTCATATCCCAGCGCCCTCATTGTCGCCTCCTCCGCCTAAAATGCCTGCAGGCGCGTCGTCCAGGACCAGGAGAACTTCCTCTGCTCCTTCCACGTGGCACACCATGATATCCTACCACTCATCGGCTTGTACTCCGACCCCTTCTAAGGAGTGCACCAATTCACCCCGACCACGCCTGCTACACCTCCGGTTCCTACCACTCCGCTGGGTTCCAAGTCTACGATTGCACGCACGGTCATCTTCTCCTCGGCGCGCGGTAGGGACGACAACCGTGCCCTTCTACTTGTCCGAGATCCTCTGACCGGGGAGGAGCACTCCATCCCGCCGGCGCCTGGCCTTCTCCCCGAGCAGAGCTGCGGCATGGCGCTGATCTGCGACACCAACCATGCTAACGGCGAGGACTGCTACTGATCTCCGTTCCCCGTCCTCTTTGCATAAAGCGAGGACTATCCACCCGGCGGCTCCCGCCCATGGGTATTATCAGTACCTTCGCCTGCGTGTACAACTCAAATAAAAGAAGCTGGGGTGGCCACCCGGCAGCGACCATGGGCGTCAAATGCTACTTCGATCATAAGTCGAGCGACGTGGTTGGCAAAGGTGCCGCCGTGACCGTGAGCTGGATGACGATGACAGCTGGGGAGGGCAATACAATGCAAGACTTACTCCTATAATTCCACCTCTACACACAAAATCTAAAACTCACACAAATACCAGATGAATTACGCGGCGACCACTTCGTTCTCGCGTCGATCGTGGAGGACGTGCTGGTCGGCATCGCCCGCGTGATTGAGAACTGTGTGGTGTTACTTTCCAGGTCGAATGACGTTGAAGACTGGATTCCGCGTATCATAGCTAGAATGAACAGTTCCCTGTCCGCTGGTCCTGCTGAGAATGGTGGCGTTGGGGTTCTGCGTTTTGAGATGGGGTATGGTGATGAGGAGGAAGATGAACTAGCTGACTCGACTGAGCCGCAGGTGAAGGAAGGGGGCACCATTTTCTTGATGAAATCCACTTTCTATGAGAAACTTTGTTTCTTTGGTGTCGTTCATGTAAAAGTACATGCTATGTCTTGATGCAAACATTTGTGTTAATCACACTTTCTCTTATAGTAAGTTCACTCAAAGTGATAATCACACAATTTTGTCGCGCAACCGATGTGAGATGTTTCTTACTAAAAAGGCAGGAGTGATAAGTGTCCCCAAGCAAGCCAGCTCTTGCAACCCCTCCGTTCATTACTCAAATCCACCCCATGGCTTGGAACCAGAACAGCGGTGGACCAAATGGAGGGCTTCCGCCACTACCACCTCCATGCCCATCAGACCACACACTTGCAGTCCACATATCATGGGCCGTGGCACATCACTCCCGGACAAGTCCCTGCCTGTAGCGCCACAGACAGATTTTTTTTAGTTTAGACAAGCTCGTAATAATATTTTTTTTATGTTTATATGGATGTATGTTACAGAAGTGTAAACCTTGGTGGTGAAATAAGTAAACATGTGAGCTACACAAAAATGGCAAAAATCATGATTTCTAAATAGTGAGCAGTACATAAAGTATTAATCTTCTGAAAATCTAATTTTGTCAGTTTTATGTAGTTCACATGGTGACTGATTTCATCACATAAGTTTTCCATATACGTGAACACAACTATCTTTAGAAATAAATAAATTGTGAACACCATAAATTATCTCATACGTTCCTTTTACCTCTGAGATTAATACCAACAATTTAAGATCAGAGTAATAAATACCAAATTTAACAAACTAGATATTGGTACTAAATCTTAAACATGATATTCAACTTAGAGTCACGTAGTTCTGTTTTTCCTGAGATTTATCCAAAAATATATATTCGAGGTACACCATTAATGTGCAATGCACATATTCCCAAATATTAACGTGCATTAATGCACGCACACAATTACTAGTCAATTTGAAGGGTTGCAATTAAATAACAGATGGAATGAACAATGTTTTAAAAAAACCTATATATTTGTGTACGCTATATATATGAACTTCAAATTCTAGAGCTTGATTGCTAGATTCCCATTTTAGATATTTACTGTGTATCAAGAAACTGGAATTTTCTGTAAAACATTGACGTAGTTTTGCATTATTGAATTGTAAAGTTTCTAGTTTATGTTATCATTTTGGAGAAAAAAAGATAAATGGTTCGCACGGAACATAAATACCAAAATGACGGCCTGCACAAAAAAGAGGAATAGAAAAGAAAAGAGATCGCTTAGCAAGGACACCGCATACAAACCGGGCGAGCGGTGCGTGATCCAACTAGACTCAAATTAAAACTCGTCTGCGTTTCGGCCGTTTCTTTCTCACTGGGGAATCTCGATTCCCAGTACCCGAAAAAAGAGCTCCATTTCCTCCCCTCCTCTCGCTAGCCTGAAGCCCTAGACCTACACAGCCAGCGGCCATGGAGAATGACCAGCCCGTCGGCGGCGACTAGCCTTACCCGCCGCCACCACCCAATCAGCTTCCCAGAGACATCCTCCGAAATATCTTCCATCACCTTCTATCAAATCCCAGCGCCCTCGTTGTCGCCTCCTCCGCCTACAATGCCTGCAGGCGCGTCGTCCAGGACCAGGAGAACTTTCTCTGCTCCTTCCATGCGGCACACCACGATATCCCACCACTCATCGGCTTGTACTCCGACCCCTTCTAAGGAGTGCACCAGTTCACCCCGACCACGCCTACTACACCGCCGGTTCCTCCCGCCCCGCTGGGTTCCAAGTCTACGGTTGCACGCACGGTCGCCTGCTCCTCGGCGCGCGGTTGGGACGGCAACCATGCCCTTCTACTTGTCCGAGATCCTCTGACCGGGGAGGAGCACTCCATCCCGCTGACGCCTGGCCTTCTCCCCGGGCAGAGCTACGGCATGGCGCTGATCTGCGACACCAACCATGCTAACGACAAGGACTTCCACTGATCGCCGTTCCCTGTCGTCTTTGCATAAAGCGAGGACTATCCACCCGGCGGCTCCCGCCCATGGCCCTAATCAATACCTTCGCCTGCGTGTACAACTCAAAGAAAAGAAGCTGGGGTGGCCACCCGGCAGCGACCATGGGCGTCAAATGCTACTTCGATCATAAGCCGAGCGAGGTGGTTGGCAAAGGTGCCGCCGTGACCATGAGCTGTATGACGATGACGGCTGGGGAGGGCAATACAATGCAAGACATACTCCTATAATTGCACCTCGACACACGAACTCTACAACTCACACAGATACCGGGTGAATTACACGGCGACCACTTCATTCTCGCGTCGACCTTGGGGGATGTGCTGGTCGACATCGCAGTGTGATTGAGAACTGTGTGGTGTTACTTTCCAGGTTGAATGACGTTGAAGACTGGATCCCGCGTATCGTAGCTAGACTGAACAATTCGCTGTCCGCTGGTACTGCTGAGAATGGTGGCGTTAGGGTTCTGCGTTTTGAGATGGGGTATGGTGATGACGAGGAAGATGAACTAGCTAACTGGACTGAGCCACAGGTGAAGGAAGGGAGCACCATTTTCTTGATGAAATCCACTTTCTATATGAGAAACTTTGTTTCTTTGGTGTCGTTCATGTAAAAGTACATGCTAGTGTCTTGATGCAAACATTTGTGTTAATCACACTTTCTCTCAGAGTAAGTTCACTCAAAGTGATAATCACACAATTTTGTCGCACAACCGATGTGACATGTTTCTTACTAAAAAGGCAGGAGTGATAAGTGTCCCCAAGCAAGCCAGCTCTTGCAACCCCTTCAGTCGTTACTCAAATCCACCCGATGGCTTGGAACCAGAACAGCGGTGGACCAAATGGAGGGCGTCCACCACTGCCACCTCCATGCCCATCGGACCACACCCTTGCAGTCCACATATCGTGGGTTGTGGCACATCACTTCCCGACAAGTCCCTTCCTGTAGCGCCACAGGCAGATTTTTTTTAGTTTAGAAAAGCTTGTAATAACATTTTTTTTGTTTATATGGATGTATGTTACAGAAGTGTAAAACTTGGTGATGAAATAAGTAAACCTGTGAGCTACACAAAAATGGCAAAAATCATGATTTCTAAATAGTGAGCAGTACATAAAGTATTAATCTTCTGAAAATCTTATTGTGTCTGTTTTGTCTAGCTCACATGGTGACTGATTTCATCACATAAATTTTACATATATGTGAACACAACTATCTTCAGAAATAAATAAACTGTAAACACCACAAATTATCTCATATGTTCCTTTTACCTCTGAGATTAATACCAACAATTTAATATCAGAGTAATAAATACCAAATTTAACAATCAAGATATTGGTACTAATTCTTAAAGATGATATTCAACTTAGAGTCACATAGTTCCGTTTTCCCTGAGATCTATCCAAAAGTATATATTCGAGGTACACCATTAATGTGCAATGCACATATTGCCTAATATTAACGTGCATTAATGCATGTACACGATTACTAGTCAATTTGAAGGGTTGCAATTAAAAAACAGATGGGATGAACAATGTTTTGAAAAAACCTATATATTTGTGTACGCTATATATATGAACTTCAAATTGTAGAGCTTTATTGTAAGAATCCCATTTTAGATATTTACCGTGTATCAAGAAACTGGAATTTTCTGTAAAACATTGAAGTTCTTTTGCATTATTGAATTGTAAAGTTTCAAGTTTATGTTATTATTTTGGAGAAAAAAAGATAAATGGTTCGCACGGAACATAAACACCAAAATGACGGCCTGCACAAAAAAGAGGAATAGAACAGAAAAGAGATTTCTTAGCAAGGACACCGCATAAAAACTGGGCGAGCGGTGCCTGATCCAACTAGCCTCAAATTAAAACTCGTCTACGTTTCAGCCGTTTCTTTCTCGCCGGGGAATCTCCATTCCCTATAGCCAAAAAAGAGCTCCATTTCGTCCCCTCCTCTCGCTAGCCTGAAGCCCTAGACCTACACAGCCAGCGGCCAAGGAGAATAACCAGCGCCTCGGCGGGGACTAGCCTTACCCGCCGCCACCACCCAATCAGCTTCCCAGAGACATCCTCCGAAATATCTTCCATCACCTTCTGTCAGATCCCAGCGCCCTCGTTGTCGCCTCCTCCGCCTACAATGCGTGCAGGCACGTCGTCCAGGACCAGGAGAACTTCCTCTGCTCCTTCCACGCGGCACACCACGATATCCCACCACTCATCGGCTTGTACTCCGACCCCTTCGAAGGAGTGCACAAGTTCACCCCGACCACGCCTGCTACACCGCCGGTTCCTCCCGCCCCGCTGGGTTCCAAGTCTACGGTTGCACGCACGGTCGCCTGCTCCTCGGCACGCGGAAGGGACAACAACCGTGCCTTCTACTTGTCCGAGATCCTCTGACCGGGGAGGAGCACTCCATCCCGCCGGTGCCTGGCCTTCTCCCCAGGCAGAGCTGTGGCACGGCGCTGATCTGCGACACCAACCATGCTAACGGCAAGGACTGCCACTGATCGCCGTTCCCCGTCGTATTTGCATAAAGCAAGGACTATCTACCCGGCGGCTCCCGCCCATGGCTCTCATCAGTACCTTCGCCTGTGTGTACAACTCAAAGAAAAGAAGCTGGGGTGGCCACTCGGCAGCGACCATGGGCGTCAAATGCTACTTCGATCATAAGCCGAGCGACGTGGTTGGCAAAGGTGCCGCCGTGATCGTGAGCTGGATGACGATGACGGCTGGGGAGGGCGATACAATGTAAGACATACTCCTATAATTGCACCTCGACACACGAACTCTACAACTCACACAGATACCGGGTGAATTACACGGCGACCACTTCATTCTCGCGTCGACCTTGGGGGATGTGCTGGTCGACATCGCAGTGTGATTGAGAACTGTGTGGTGTTACTTTCCAGGTTGAATGACGTTGAAGACTGGATCCCGCGTATCGTAGCTAGACTGAACAATTCCCTGTCCGCTGGTCCTGCTGAGAATGGTGGCATTGCGGTTCTGCGTTTTGAGATGGGGTATGGTGATGAGGAGGAAGATGAACTAGCTGACTCGACTGAGCCGCAGGTGAAGGAAGGGGGCACCATTTTCTTGATGAAATCTAATTTCTATATAAGAAACTTTGTTTCTTTGATGCCGTTCATGTAAAAGTACATGCTATGTCTTGATGCAAACATTTGTGTTAATCACACTTTCTCTCATAGTAAGTTCACTCAAAGTGATAATCACACAATTTTGTTGCGCAACCGATGTGACATGTTTCTTACTAAAAAGGCAGGAGTGATAAGTGTCCCCAAGCAAGCCAGCTCTTGCAACCCCTCCGTTCGTTACTCAAATCCACCCCATGGCTTGGAACCAGAACAGCGGTGGACCAAATGGAGGGCTTCCGCCACTGCCACCTCCATGCCCATCAGACCACACCCTTGGAGTACACATATCATGGGCCGTGGCACATCACTCCCGGACAAGTCCCTGCCGGTAGCACCACAGACAGATTTTTTTTAGTTTAGAAAAGCTCGTAATAATATTTTTTTATGTTTATATGGATGTATGTTACAGAAGTGTAAACCTCGGTGATGAAATAAGTAAACATGTGAGCTACACAAAAATGGCAAAAATCATGATTTCTAAATAGTAAGCAGTACATAAAGTATTAATCTTCTGAAAATCTTATTTTGTCAGTTTTAT
This sequence comes from Triticum timopheevii, assembly GCA_963921465.1. Classification (NCBI taxonomy): domain Eukaryota; kingdom Viridiplantae; phylum Streptophyta; class Magnoliopsida; order Poales; family Poaceae; genus Triticum; species Triticum timopheevii. The sequence goes on along the minus strand of OY997270.1, from coordinate 577,337,535 downwards.
GTAGCTCACATGGTGACTGATTTCATCACATAAATTTTCCATATATGTGAACACAACTATCTTTAGCAATAAATAAACTGTGAACACCACAAATTATCTCATACGTTCCTTTTACCTCTGAGATTAATACCAACAATTTAAGATCAGAGTAGTAAATACCAAATTTAACAAACTAGATATTGGTACTAAATCTTAAACATGATATTCAAATTAGAGTCACGTAGTTCTGTTTTTCCTCAGATTTATCCAAAAATATATATTCGAGGTACACCATTAATGTGCAATGCACATATTCCCAAATATTAACGTGCATTAATGCACGCACACGATTACTAGTCAATTTGAAGGGTTGCAATTAAATAACAGATGGAATGAACAATGTTTTAAAAAAACCTATATATTTGTGTACGCTATATATATGAACTTCAAATTGTAGAGCTTGATTGTTAGATTCCCATTTTAGATATTTACCGTGTATCAAGAAACTGGAATTTTCTGTAAAACATTGACGTAGTTTTGCATTATTGAAATGTAAAGTTTCTAGTTTATGTTATCATTTTGGAGAAAAAAAGATAAATGGTTCGCACGGAACATAAATACCAAAATGACGGCCTGCACAAAAAAGAGGAATAGAAAAGAAAAGAGATCGCTTAGCAAGGACACCGCATACAAACCGGGCGAGCGGTGCGTGATCCAACTAGACTCAAATTAAAACTCGTCTGCGTTTCGGCCGTTTCTTTCTCGCCGGGGAATCTCGATTCCCAGTACCCGAAAAAAGAGCTCCATTTCCTCCCCTTGTCTCGCTAGCCCGAAGCCCTAGACCTACACAGCCAGCGGCCATGGAGAATGACCAGCCCGTCGGCGGCAACTAGCCTTACCCGCCGCCACCACCCAATCAGCTTCCCAGAGACATCCTCCGAAATATCTTCCATCACCTTCTATCAAATCCCAGCGCCCTCGTTGTCGCCCCCTCCGCCTACAATGCCTGCAGGCGCGTCGTCCAGGACCAGGAGAACTTTCTCTACTCCTTCCACGCGGCACACCACGATATCCCACCACTCATCGGCTTGTACTCCGACCCCTTCTAAGGAGTGCACCAGTTCACCCCGACCACGCCTACTACACCGCCGGTTCCTCCCGCCCCGCTGGGTTCCAAGTCTACGGTTGCACGCACGGTCGCCTGCTCCTCGGCGCGTGGTTGGGACGGCAACCATGCCCTTCTACTTGTCCGAGATCCTCTGACCGGGGAGGAGCACTCCATCCCGCTGACGCCTGGCCTTCTCCCCGGGCAGAGCTACGGCATGGCGCTGATCTGCGACACCAACCATGCTAACGACAAGGACTTCCACTGATCGCCGTTCCCTGTCGTCTTTGCATAAAGCGAGGACTATCCACCCGGTGGCTCCCGCCCATGGCTCTCATCAGTACCTTTGCCTGCGTGTACAACTCAAAGAAAAGAAGCTGGGGTGGCCACCCGGTAGCGACCATGGGCGTCAAATGCTACTTCGATCATAAGCCGAGCGACGTGGTTGGCAAAGGTGCCGCCGTGACCGTGAGCTGGATGACGATGACGGCTGGGGAGGGCAATACAATGCAAGACATACTCCTATAATTGCACCTCGACACACGAACTCTACAACTCATACAGATACCAGGTGAATTACGCGGCGACCACTTCGTTCTCGCGTCGACCGTGGGGGACGTGCTGGTCGGCATCGCTGTGTGATTGAGAACTGTGTGGTGTTACTTTCCAGGTTGAATGACGTTGAAGACTGGATCCCGCATATCGTAGCTAGACTGAACAATTCCCTGTCCACTGGTACTGCTGAGAATGGTGGCGTTGGGGTTCTGCGTTTTGAGATGGGGTATGGTGATGACGAGGAAGATGAACTAGCTAACTGGACTGAGCCACGGGTGAAGGAAGGGGCACCATTTTCTTGATGAAATCCACTTTCTATATGAGAAACTTTGTTTCTTTGGTGTCGTTCATGTAAAAGTACATGCTAGTGTCTTGATGCAAACATCTGTATTGATCACACTTTCTCTCAGAGTAAGTTCACTCAAAGTGATAATCACACAATTTTGTCGCACAACCGATGTGACATGTTTCTTACTAAAAAGGCAGGAGTGATAAGTGTCCCCAAGCAAGCCAGGTCTTGCAACCCCTTCGGTCGTTACTCAAATCCACCCGATGGCTTGGAACCAGAACAGCGGTGGACCAAATGGAGGGCGTCCACCACTGCCACCTCCATGCCCATCGGACCACACCCTTGCAGTCCACATATCATGGTCTGTGGCACATCACTTCCCGACAAGTCCCTTCCAGTAGTGCCACATGCTGATTTTTTTAGTTTAGAAAAGCTCGTGGTAACATTTTTTTTATGTTTATATGGATGTATGTTACAGAAGTGTAAAACTTGGTGATGAAATAAGTAAACCTGTGAGCTACACAAAAATGGCAAAAATCATGATTTCTAAATAGTGAGCAGTACATAAAGTATTAATCTTCTGAAAATCTTATTTTGTCAGTTTTGTCTAGCTCACATGGTGACTGATTTCATCACATAAATATTACATATATGTGAACACAACTATCTTCAGAAATAAATAAACTGTAAAGACCACAAATTATCTCATATGTTCCTTTTACCTCTGAGATTAATACCAACAATTTAAGATCAGAGTAATAAATACCAAATTTAACAATCAAGATATTGGTACTAAATCTTAAACATGATATTCAACTTAGAGTCACATAGTTCCGTTTTCCGTGAGATCTATCCAAAAGTATATATTCGAGGTACACCATTAATGTGCAATGCACATATTGTCTAATATTAACGTGCATTAATGCATGTACACGATTACTAGTCAATTTGAAGGGTTGCAATTAAAAAACAGATGGGATGAACAATGTTTCGAAAAAACCTATATATTTGTGTACGCTATATATATGAACATCAAATTGTAGAGCTTTATTGTAAGAATCCCATTTTAGATATTTACCGTGTATCAAGAAACTGGAATTTTCTGTAAAACATTGAAGTTCTTTTGCATTATTGAATTGTAAAGTTTCAATTTTATGTTATTATTTTGGAGAAAAAAAGATAAATGGTTCGCACGGAACATAAACACCAAAATGACGGCCTGCACAAAAAAGAGGAATAGAACAGAAAAGAGATTGCTTAGCAAGGACACCGCATAAAAACCGGGCGAGCGGTGACTGGTCCTACTAGCCTCAAACTAAAACTCGTCTACGTTTCAGCCGTTTCTTTCTCGCCGGGGAATCTTCATTCCCCGTACCAAAAAAAGAGCTCCATTTCGCCCCCTCCTCTCGCTAGCCTGACGCCCTAGACCTACACAGCCAGCGGCCATGGAGAATAACCAGCCCCTCGGCGGCGACCAGACTTACCCGCCGCCACCACCCAATCAGCTTCCCAGAGACATCCTCCGAAATATCTTCCATCACATTCTGTCATATCCCAGCGCCCTCATTGTCGCCTCCTCCGCCTAAAATGCCTGCAGGCGCGTCGTCCAGGACCAGGAGAACTTCCTCTGCTCCTTCCACGTGGCACACCACGATATCCTACCACTCATCGGCTTGTACTCCGACCCCTTCTAAGGAGTGCACCAATTCACCCCGACCACGCCTGCTACACCTCCGGTTCCTACCACTCCGCTGGGTTCCAAGTCTACGATTGCACGCACGGTCATCTTCTCCTCGGCGCGCGGTAGGGACGACAACCGTGCCCTTCTACTTGTCCGAGATCCTCTGACCGGGGAGGAGCACTCCATCCCGCCGGCGCCTGGCCTTCTCCCCGAGCAGAGCTGCGGCATGGCGCTGATCTGCGACACCAACCATGCTAACGGCGAGGACTGCTACTGATCTCCGTTCCCCATCCTCTTTGCATAAAGCGAGGACTATCCACCCGGCGGCTCCCGCCCATGGGTATTATCAGTACCTTCGCCTGCGTGTACAACTCAAATAAAAGAAGCTGGGGTGGCCACCCGGCAGCGACCATGGGCGTCAAATGCTACTTCGATCATAAGTCGAGCGACGTGGTTGGCAAAGGTGCCGCCGTGACCGTGAGCTGGATGACGATGACAGCTGGGGAGGGCAATACAATGCAAGACTTACTCCTATAATTCCACCTCTACACACAAAATCTAAAACTCACACAAATACCAGATGAATTACGCGGCGACCACTTCGTTCTCGCGTCGATCGTGGAGGACGTGCTGGTCGGCATCGCCCGCGTGATTGAGAACTGTGTGGTGTTACTTTCCAGGTCGAATGACGTTGAAGACTGGATTCCGCGTATCATAGCTAGACTGAACAGTTCCCTGTCCGCTGGTCCTGCTGAGAATGGTGGCGTTGGGGTTCTGCGTTTTGAGATGGGGTATGGTGATGAGGAGGAAGACGAACTAGCTGACTCGACTGAGCCGCAGGTGAAGGAAGGGGGCACCATTTTCTTGATGAAATCCACTTTCTATGAGAAACTTTGTTTCTTTGGTGTCGTTCATGTAAAAGTACATGCTATGTCTTGATGCAAACATTTGTGTTAATCACACTTTCTCTTATAGTAAGTTCACTCAAAGTGATAATCACACAATTTTGTCGCGCAACCGATGTGAGATGTTTCTTACTAAAAAGGCAGGAGTGATAAGTGTCCCCAAGCAAGCCAGCTCTTGCAACCCCTCAGTTCATTACTCAAATCCACCCCATGGCTTGGAACCAGAACAGCGGTGGACCAAATGGAGGGCTTCCGCCACTACCACCTCCATGCCCATCAGACCACACACTTGCAGTCCACATATCATGGGCCGTGGCACATCACTCCCGGACAAGTCCCTGCCTGTAGCGCCACAGACAGATTTTTTTTAGTTTAGACAAGCTCGTAATAATATTTTTTTTATGTTTATATGGATGTATGTTACAGAAGTGTAAACCTTGGTGGTGAAATAAGTAAACATGTGAGCTACACAAAAATGGCAAAAATCATGATTTCTAAATAGTGAGCAGTACATAAAGTATTAATCTTCTGAAAATCTAATTTTGTCAGTTTTATGTAGCTCACATGGTGACTGATTTCATCACATAAGTTTTCCATATACGTGAACACAACTATCTTTAGAAATAAATAAACCGTGAACACCATAAATTATCTCATACGTTCCTTTTACCTCTGAGATTAATACCAACAATTTAAGATCAGAGTAATAAATACCAAATTTAACAAACTAGATATTGGTACTAAATCTTAAACATGATATTCAACTTAGAGTCACGTAGTTCTGTTTTTCCTGAGATTTATCCAAAAATATATATTCGAGGTACACCATTAATGTGCAATGCACATATTCCCAAATATTAACGTGCATTAATGCACGCACACAATTACTAGTCAATTTGAAGGGTTGCAATTAAATAACAGATGGAATGAACAATGTTTTAAAAAAACCTATATATTTGTGTACGCTATATATATGAACTTCAAATTCTAGAGCTTGATTGCTAGATTCCCATTTTAGATATTTACTGTGTATCAAGAAACTGGAATTTTCTGTAAAACATTGACGTAGTTTTGCATTATTGAATTGTAAAGTTTCTAGTTTATGTTATCATTTTGGAGAAAAAAAGATAAATGGTTCGCACGGAACATAAATACCAAAATGACGGCCTGCACAAAAAAGAGGAATAGAAAAGAAAAGAGATCGCTTAGCAAGGACACCGCATACAAACCGGGCGAGCGGTGCGTGATCCAACTAGACTCAAATTAAAACTCGTCTGCGTTTCGGCCGTTTCTTTCTCACTGGGGAATCTCGATTCCCAGTACCCGAAAAAAGAGCTCCATTTCCTCCCCTCCTCTCGCTAGCCTGACGCCCTAGACCTACACAGCCAGCGGCCATGGAGAATAACCAGCCCCTCGGCGGCGACCAGACTTACCCGCCGCCACCACCCAATCAGCTTCCCAGAGACATCCTCCGAAATATCTTCCATCACCTTCTATCAAATCCCAGCGCCCTCGTTGTCGCCTCCTCCGCCTACAATGCCTGCAGGCGCGTCGTCCAGGACCAGGAGAACTTTCTCTGCTCCTTCCACGCGGCACACCACGATATCCCACCACTCATCGGCTTGTACTCCGACCCCTTCTAAGGAGTGCACCAGTTCACCCCGACCACGCCTACTACACCGCCGGTTCCTCCCGCCCCGCTGGGTTCCAAGTCTACGGTTGCACGCACGGTCGCCTGCTCCTCGGCGCGCGGTTGGGACGGCAACCATGCCCTTCTACTTGTCCGAGATCCTCTGACCGGGGAGGAGCACTCCATCCCGCTGACGCCTGGCCTTCTCCCCGGGCAGAGCTACGGCATGGCGCTGATCTGCGACACCAACCATGCTAACGACAAGGACTTCCACTGATCGCCGTTCCCTGTCGTCTTTGCATAAAGCGAGGACTATCCACCCGGCGGCTCCCGCCCATGGCCCTAATCAATACCTTCGCCTGCGTGTACAACTCAAAGAAAAGAAGCTGGGGTGGCCACCCGGCAGCGACCATGGGCGTCAAATGCTACTTCGATCATAAGCCGAGCGAGGTGGTTGGCAAAGGTGCCGCCGTGACCATGAGCTGTATGACGATGACGGCTGGGGAGGGCAATACAATGCAAGACATACTCCTATAATTGCACCTCGACACACGAACTCTACAACTCACACAGATACCGGGTGAATTACACGGCGACCACTTCATTCTCGCGTCGACCTTGGGGGATGTGCTGGTCGACATCGCAGTGTGATTGAGAACTGTGTGGTGTTACTTCCCAGGTTGAATGACGTTGAAGACTGGATCCCGCGTATCGTAGCTAGACTGAACAATTCGCTGTCCGCTGGTACTGCTGAGAATGGTGGCGTTAGGGTTCTGCGTTTTGAGATGGGGTATGGTGATGACGAGGAAGATGAACTAGCTAACTGGACTGAGCCACAGGTGAAGGAAGGGAGCACCATTTTCTTGATGAAATCCACTTTCTATATGAGAAACTTTGTTTCTTTGGTGTCGTTCATGTAAAAGTACATGCTAGTGTCTTGATGCAAACATTTGTGTTAATCACACTTTCTCTCAGAGTAAGTTCACTCAAAGTGATAATCACACAATTTTGTCGCACAACCGATGTGACATGTTTCTTACTAAAAAGGCAGGAGTGATAAGTGTCCCCAAGCAAGCCAGCTCTTGCAACCCCTTCAGTCGTAACTCAAATCCACCCGATGGCTTGGAACCAGAACAGCGGTGGACCAAATGGAGGGCGTCCACCACTGCCACCTCCATGCCCATCGGACCACACCCTTGCAGTCCACATATCGTGGGTTGTGGCACATCACTTCCCGACAAGTCCCTTCCTGTAGCGCCACAGGCAGATTTTTTTTAGTTTAGAAAAGCTTGTAATAACATTTTTTTTGTTTATATGGATGTATGTTACAGAAGTGTAAAACTTGGTGATGAAATAAGTAAACCTGTGAGCTACACAAAAATGGCAAAAATCATGATTTCTAAATAGTGAGCAGTACATAAAGTATTAATCTTCTGAAAATCTTATTTTGTCTGTTTTGTCTAGCTCACATGGTGACTGATTTCATCACATAAATTTTACATATATGTGAACACAACTATCTTCAGAAATAAATAAACTGTAAACACCACAAATTATCTCATATGTTCCTTTTACCTCTGAGATTAATACCAACAATTTAATATCAGAGTAATAAATACCAAATTTAACAATCAAGATATTGGTACTAATTCTTAAAGATGATATTCAACTTAGAGTCACATAGTTCCGTTTTCCCTGAGATCTATCCAAAAGTATATATTCGAGGTACACCATTAATGTGCAATGCACATATTGCCTAATATTAACGTGCATTAATGCATGTACACGATTACTAGTCAATTTGAAGGGTTGCAATTAAAAAACAGATGGGATGAACAATGTTTTGAAAAAACCTATATATTTGTGTACGCTATATATATGAACTTCAAATTGTAGAGCTTTATTGTAAGAATCCCATTTTAGATATTTACCGTGTATCAAGAAACTGGAATTTTCTGTAAAACATTGAAGTTCTTTTGCATTATTGAATTGTAAAGTTTCAAGTTTATGTTATTATTTTGGAGAAAAAAAGATAAATAGTTCGCACGGAACATAAACACCAAAATGACGGCCTGCACAAAAAAGAGGAATAGAACAGAAAAGAGATTTCTTAGCAAGGACACCGCATAAAAACTGGGCGAGCGGTGCCTGATCCAACTAGCCTCAAATTAAAACTCGTCTACGTTTCAGCCGTTTCTTTCTCGCCGGGGAATCTCCATTCCCTATAGCCAAAAAAGAGCTCCATTTCGTCCCCTCCTCTCGCTAGCCTGAAGCCCTAGACCTACACAGCCAGCGGCCATGGAGAATAACCAGCGCCTCGGCGGGGACTAGCCTTACCCGCCGCCACCACCCAATCAGCTTCCCAGAGACATCCTCCGAAATATCTTCCATCACCTTCTGTCAGATCCCAGCGCCCTCGTTGTCGCCTCCTCCGCCTACAATGCGTGCAGGCACGTCGTCCAGGACCAGGAGAACTTCCTCTGCTCCTTCCACGCGGCACACCACGATATCCCACCACTCATCGGCTTGTACTCCGACCCCTTCGAAGGAGTGCACAAGTTCACCCCGACCACGCCTGCTACACCGCCGGTTCTTCCCGCCCCGCTGGGTTCCAAGTCTACGGTTGCACGCACGGTCGCCTGCTCCTCGGCACGCGGAAGGGACAACAACCGTGCCTTCTACTTGTCCGAGATCCTCTGACCGGGGAGGAGCACTCCATCCCGCCGGTGCCTGGCCTTCTCCCCAGGCAGAGCTGTGGCACGGCGCTGATCTGCGACACTAACCATGCTAACGGCAAGGACTGCCACTGATCGCCGTTCCCCGTCGTATTTGCATAAAGCAAGGACTATCTACCCGGCGGCTCCCGCCCATGGCTCTCATCAGTACCTTCGCCTGTGTGTACAACTCAAAGAAAAGAAGCTGGGGTGGCCACTCGGCAGCGACCATGGGCGTCAAATGCTACTTCGATCATAAGCCGAGCGACGTGGTTGGCAAAGGTGCCGCCGTGATCGTGAGCTGGATGACGATGACGGCTGGGGAGGGCGATACAATGTAAGACATACTCCTATAATTGCACCTCGACACACAAACTCTACAACTCACACAGATACCCGGTGAATTACGCGGCGACCCCTTCGTTCTTGTGTCGACTGTGGGGGACGTGCTGGTCGGCATCGCCGTGTGATTGAGAACTATGTGGTGTTACTTTCCAGGTTGAATGACGTTGAAGACTGGATTCCGCGTATCGTAGCTAGACTGAACAATTCCCTGTCCGCTGGTCCTGCTGAGAATGGTGGTGTTGGGGTTCTGCATTTTGAGATGGGGTATGGTGATGACGAGGAAGATGAACTAGCTAACTGGACTGCGCCACATGCGAAGGAAGGGGGCACCATTTTCTTGATGAAATCCACTTTCTATATGAGAAACATTGTTTCTTTGGTGTCGTTCATGGTAAAGTACATGCTAGTGTCTTGATGCAAACATTTGTGTTAATCACACTTTCTCTCAGAGTAAGTTCACTCAAAGTAATAATCACACAATTTTGTCGCACAACCGATGTGACATGTTTCTTACTAAAAAGGCAGGAGTGATAAGTGTCCCCAAGCAAGCCAGCTGTCGCAACCCCTTCGGTCGTTACTCAAATCCACCCGATGGCTTGGAACGAGAACAGCGGTGGACCAAATGGAGGGCGTCCACCACTCCCACCTCCATGCCCATCGGACCACACCCTTGCAGTCCACATATCGTGGGCTGTGGCACATTACTCCCCGACAAGTCCCTTCCTGTAGCGCCACAGGCAGATATTTTTTTAGTTTAAAAAAGCTAGTAATAACATTTTTTATGTTTATATGGATGTATGCTACAGAAGTGTAAAACTTGGTGATGAAATAAGTAAACCTGTGAGCTACGCAAAAATGGCAAAAATCATGATTTCTAAATAGTGAGCAGTCCATAAAGTATTAATCTTCTGAAAATCTTATTTTGTCAGTTTTGTGTAGGTCACATGGTGACTGATTTCATCACATAAATTTTACATATATGTGAACACAACTATCTCCAGAAATAAATAAACTGTACACACCACAAATTATCTCATATGTTCCTTTTACCTCTGAGATTAATGCCAACAATTTAAGATCAGAGTAATAAATACCAAATTTAACAATCTAGATATTGGTACTAAATCGTAAACATGATATTCAACTTAGAGTCACATAGTTTTGTTTACCCTGAGATCTATCCAAAAATATATATTCGAGGTACACCATTAATGTGCAATGCACATATTGCCTAATATTAACGTGCATTAATGCATGTACACGATTACTAGTCAATTTGAAGGGTTGCAATTAAAAAACAGATGGGATGAACAATGTTTTGAAAAAACCTATATATTTGTGTACGTTATATATATGAACTTCAAATTGTAGAGCTTTATTGTAAGAATCCCATTTTAGAGATTTACCGTGTATCAAGAAACTGGAATTTTTTGTAAAACATTGAAGTTCTTTTGCATTATTGAATTGTAGAGTTTAAAGTTTATGTTATTATTTTGGAGAAAAAAAGATAAATGATTCGGACCGAACATAAACACCAAAATGATGGCCTGCACAAAAAAGAGGAAAAGAACAGAAAAGAGATTGCTTAGCAAGGACACCGCATAAAAACCGGGCGAGCTGTGCGTGATCCAACTAGACTCAAACTAAAAGAGCTCCATTTCCTCCCCTCCTCTCGCTAGCCTGAAGCCCTAGACCTACATAGCCAGCGGCCATGGAGAATAACCAGCCCCTCGGCAGCGACCAGCCTTATCCGCCGCCACCACCCAATCAGCTTCCCAGAGGCATCCTCCAAAATATCTTCCACCACCTTCTGTCAGATCCCAGCGCCCTCGTTGTCGCCTCCTCCGCCCACAATGCCTGCAGGCGCGTCGTCCAGGACCAGAAGAACTTCCTCTGCTCCTTCCACGCGGCACACCACGATATCCCACCACTCATCGGCTTGTACTCCGACCCCTTCTAAGGAGTGCACCAGTTCACCCCGACCACGCCTACTACACCGCCGGTTCCTCCCGCCCCGCTGGGTTCCAAGTCTACGGTTGCACGCACGGTCGCCTGCTCCTCGGCGCGTGGTTGGGACGGCAACCATGCCCTTCTACTTGTCCGAGATCCTCTGACCGGGGAGGAGCACTCCATCCCGCTGACGCCTGGCCTTCTCCCCGGGCAGAGCTACGGCATGGCGCTGATCTGCGACACCAACCATGCTAACGACAAGGACTGCCACTGATCGCCGTTCCCCGTCTTCTTTGCATAAAGCGAGGACTATCCACCCGGCGGCTCCCACCCATGGCTCTCATCAGTTCCTTCGCCTGCGTGTACAACTCAAAGACAAGAAGCTGGGGTGGCCACCCGGCAGCGACCATGGGCGTCAAATGCTACTTCGATCATAAGCCGAGCGACGTGGTTGGCAAAGGTGCCGCCGTGACCGTGAGCTGGATGACGATGACGGCTGGGGAGGGCAATACAATGCAAGACTTACTACTATAATTCCACCTCAACACACGAACTCTACAACTCACACAGATACCAGATGAATTACGCGGCGACCACTTCGTTCTCGCGTCGACCGTGGAGGACGTGCTGGTCGGCATCGCCCGCGTGATTGAGAACTGTGTGGTGTTACTTTCCAGGTTGAATGACGTTGAAGACTGGATTCCACGTATCTTAACTAGACTGAACAATTCCCTGTCCGTTGGTCCTGCTGAGAATGGTGGCGTTGGGGTTCAACGTTTTGAGTGGGGTATGGTGACGAGGAGGAAGATGAACTAGCTGACTGGATTGAGCCGCAGGTGAAGGAAGGGGGGCACCATTTTCTTGATGAAATCCACTTTCTATATGAGAAACTTTGTTTCTTTGGTGTCGTTCATGTAAAAGTACATGCTAGTGTCTTGATGCAAAATTTTGTGTTAATCACACTTTCTCTTATAATAAAGTTCACTCAAAGTGATAATCACACAATTTTGTCACGCAACCGATGTGACATGTTTCTTACTAAAAAGGCAGGAGTGATAAATGTCCCCAAGCAAGCCAGCTCTTGCAACCCCTCCGTTCGTTACTCAAATCCACCCGATGGCTTGGAACCAGAACAGCGGTCGACCAAACGGAGGGCTTCCACCACTGCAACCTCCATGCCCATCGCACCACACCCTTGCAGTCCACATATCGTGGGCGGTGGCACATCATGCCCCGACAGGTCCCTGCCTGTAGCGCCACAGACCCTTGTTGGGACGGTAAACCCTATGGTGCATCCGTCCGTCGTGCCCCTCCCAGCTGCGGCATGAAGACCTACCGCAGCATTCCCAGCCGCAGTGCCGCTAGGACTTGTAGCGGTTCCAACTGGGGATGGCGGGGCTCGTACAGAAATTTGCCGACATCCACTTGTCGGACACTCGACAAAGCCTTTGCCGAGTTTCAAATAATGTCACTCGGCAAAAAAATGATTAGACAGGACGGAGCTAACGGTGATGTAGCTACGTGCAAGGTAGTTTACTGAGAGCACCACTCGTTAAAAGGAGTAAATAGAAAAATAATAGCGCCACCCAACCCATTCTAGATCCATTGGTGGTCAACTGCAGGCGCCGACCTCTGTTGCTGCTCTTGATCCTCGCTGTCTTCCTGAGCTGCTAGTGCGCCGGCTAGCTACAACATCGGTGTACTAGCTAGCTAGGCACACCAGCGTACTAGCTACCTAACTAGCTGCACCGCTGGTGCTGCTGCTTGCTTCGTCGACGAAGAGACGGAGCCGTGGAAGAGGAACAACAGCTAGGACGGGAAGAGGAGCAAAGACGGCGGAGGCGAGCGTGTGCAGGCGGGAGTCCGGTGGGTCGTCCCGCATGACCTCGACTTACCGGCCGATCTGGCACGTCGTCTGTCGGGGGTTGGGTGCGACATATGTCAAGGGATGGCTTATCATGGTGGGGGCGAGTAGAACGTCGTCCGTGCCCGCATGATCACTATGACAAAGTGAGTATAAGGTTGCTCCTTGAGCTGTTTCCTGGATATAAGAGAAGGCAAGGCTAGCTCCCTCCTTCCTATATGATCTGGAGGCAAGGCTATCCCCCTTGCATGGGTGCCCTGAGGGGCTTATATAGGCCCGCCCCTCAGGGATACAATGGTAATCCGGCCGGGTGCGGGTCCCAGCCGTCTGTCTCTCAGGCTGCCGTCTTCTCCGCCGACTGCTGGGGCCCGCCGACAGGCCCGGTACGGAGCCGACAGGCCCTGTCCGCCGCGGGCGGGTCATGCCGGTTGCGGATTACTGTAGCCGTGCTTCTAATGACGTTGGCTTGGTCATGGGGTCGTGGCAACAGTGCCGCCGCCTGACGGACGATCACTGTTGCCATTTCCCGTCTTGTCTGGTTAATGGCGTGCGGGGCCCGTGGGAGGGGCTGGCCGACTCCCGGGGGCCGACTCCCAACGGGTCCGTCTTGTGGCGCTCTTGCCGTCTTCTGCACCTCCGCTGACGGGTGGGACCCGCCGTCTCTGGGCCGTACGGGCAGGCCGTCGTGGGCACAGTGCGCCGCCCACGGGGGCTGAGGTCAGGGCAGGTATGGCAACAGTGCCGTGCCAGATGGAGATCTCCATCGATACGGCGCACTGTGGCCATGCCTGCCCTTCGCAAACGGGGTAGGGATGGGCCACGCGGTGACCGTACCCCATCCCGTCCATCGTTGCGAAGGCAGGAGGTGGTCGGAGTCTCAGGCCGACTCCCCATGGCCGGCTTCTCTGGAAGCCGCCATTTAGGAGTCGGCTTATCTCGAAGTCGTCCCTGGGACTCGGCCATGAGGGACAGTCGGCGGCCTTGCGCCGACTCTCAGAAGGCGGCTCTTTATCGTGGGATCTTGAGGGGTGCAGCCCGCCCCGATGTCTTGAAAGGTTCAGGGGCTCGGGTTAGCCTACCCGTGGCCCATTACTCCGACAATAGTCCCCGAAGCTGGTGAGGCACCGATGGTGACATATCTAGGAGCCTCAACCGTTTCATCTTTCTGGTGGTGGAATCTGGACCTTGCTCGCCGTCCTCCTCTAGGCCGACTAGCTGGAGCCGGACTCGCAGAAGGCCGTCTTGCCCCCTAAAGAGTTTGAAGGTCGTAGCGGGATCCAGGCAGCGTGGCTGATAAGCTTCCAGGCAGCTGCCCGTTGCGGATCCGTCGCGTGGCGCCACGCGGCTGGGTCAGTCTGCCCACCCATGCGCGCGATGGGACAGGTCGTCAGGTGGGGCCCGCCACTACTGCGCCTCGGCACGCGAACGGATCTGTTGCAGCCATGCGGACGGTTGGGGTTCCCACGTCGTAACTGCGCGCAGTTACTTCGTGAGGTAAGTCGTGGGGGGCATGGGGTCCTGGGCACGTTAATCCCACGTCCGCCCCATCGGCTTCTCAGCCCACGAGCCTATAAGTAGGTAGGAGGAGGGGGGCGACGAAGCACACGCGCCCATCTCCCCTACTCCCCTCGCTTCCTCTTGCTTCATCTTCCTCTTGCCGCCGCCGCGCCGAACGATGCCACGCCCGCAGCGATGAGCTCTTCCTTCGCCGCTGCACCTCCTGCCGTGCGCTCCGGCGTGTGGGACGACTCCGAGGTGGACGACGACCACATTGAGTTTCTTCGTAAGACGCGTCGCCTCCCCGGCGAGAACCTGGTGCGGGCCCGCGCCGCGCCAGCGAGGGAAGTATCGCCGGCTCCGGAGGAGAGCGAGCGGGTCGTATTCCGCTTGCACCTCATGCGCGGCCTAGGGCTGCCGACGAGCGGTTTCTTCCGCTCCTTCTTGGAGTTCCACGGGCTCCAGCCGCACCACCTTACTCCAAACACGGTGGTGTTGCTGGCTGCCTTCGCCACCTTGTGCGAAGGTTTCCACGGTGTTCTCCCCACCATCGTGCTATGGGGGGAGTTCTTTCAGTCCAAGCTCGGCACGCACGTCGCCGGCGTGCCGGCCCAGTGTGGTGCCTTCATCGCGATGCGGAGATCGGTGGCCGACAACCCATTTCCTACCATCTCGCTGATTAAGTCGGTGAAGATGTGGCAGCGGTCTTATTTTTATGTGAAGAACGTCGCCCCAGACGGCGACTGGGTCAATCTGCCGCCTTACTAAGCCGGCGCACCGGCTGGGAGGCTCCCCAGCTGGTCCCACCGGGTCAAGACGCTGACTCCCGCTGGTGCCGCCGCCGTCGCGCGACTCCGTGTGCTGACGTAGTCGGAGGGTTTGACCGGGGCCGATCTGCTGGCCGCCTTCGTGGCGCGTCGAGTACTCCCACTCCAGGGCCGACCTCATCCGATCTGTCAGATGAGCGGCCACTGGAACCCAAGTCGGATGTGCTCCAAGGACATGCCCCACGTGGAGGTGGCGGACACGGTGAATTACATCGCAAACTGCAATCTCGCGGCGGATTGGCAGTTCGGCAAGGAGCCGTACTCACGCGCTAACCCCCCGCCTGCTGTAAGTCGTCCATCTTATTCTTCTGTCTTCTTTTGCAGCCGAATCCGACTTCTGATCTTTTTTGGATTTTTTGAGTCAGAACCCTCTCATCCAGCCTTCTGCCGGCACCACGGGCCCGGCCCGTCAGTTCGTCTCCGACCGAGAGGAGAGCGATGTCGATGACCCTGACCTGGGGGCGGCGGCGATGGAGGCCGATGCCGAAGGAGGAGGAGGAGGAGGAGGAGGAGGAGGAGGCTTCAGGCCCTCGGCCACCTTTGCCGACTGGCCTGATGACGACGCCGAGGGGGAAGTTGCCCCGCGCCACCAACCAAAGGTCGGCCAGCCGGGCGCGAGTTCCTCCGCCGGCTTGGGTGGTCAAGGCAGCGCGAAGAGGCGCCGGGCCGGGCCGAGCTTGCTTGGCGGCCGGTCGAAGAAGTTCAAGGGGGCGGCCGCCGCGACCAAGCGGGAAGAGGCGGTCGCGAAGGCCAACCGCTTCCGTAAGGAAGTGAAAAAGTCGCCACTGGTCTCTGCGTAAGTGCTTCCGCCTTTTGTCTTGTTTTCTACTGGTGAATCTTGTCCAAATCTTTTACATGCCTTCCTCGCTTCAGGGCTCCCCTTACTTTTGAGTGGTTTGCCGCCGCCTCCGTCATGGGGTCGGCAGAGACGTCCGCCACTACTCGGTGGATTGACCCCGCCGCCGACCTCCGGGAGGCGACGGAGCGGAACGCGCGGGAGAAGCGCGAGGAGGAAGAAGCCGCCCGCCTGGAGAAGGCAGAGGCCGAGAAGGCGGCGGCCTCCGCCCAGAAGAAGCTAGATGAGGCCGAAGCCGCCGTCGCGGCAAGGCGGCGAGCTGAGGAGGCCGCGCACCGCCAGTCAGCGTTGCTTGTCATCCCGCTGAGCTCCGCGCTGCCGCCCCCGGAGTTCACGGGGCAGACTGAGGAAGTCGGCGGCGAGAACCCCATCATGGAGAGGGAAAGCGGCGAGGCCTCCATGTCAGACACGGCCGTGCCGCCATCGCCGCCTCCGCCGCCGTTTGGGAGCGCGCAAGGTAAACAGCCGGCGGGCCCGCCGGTGCTGCCAACTGAGGACGAGTCCGTGGCGAAGCTGCTCCTTCAAGTCGCCTCACCAGCGTGCCGCCGCCTCGAGAAGGCGATTTCGGTGCCACGCCTCTTGGAGACCGGCGCCGCCAGCTCGGTCATCCCAGACGCTGAGGCGACGAGTGTCACGCTCGTTGGGTGGGTGCGAGGAGGCGGGACAGGCCCGTTGAACAAGGCACTTCTGGACGTTCAGGCGAAACTGCGAGCCGAGGGCGACGCCATCCAGAACTGCACCAAGGCGCATCTGGCGTCGTGAGCAGCCGTCCGGGTATGCTTTCTCTCTTTTTTGACTTTGTTTTTTCTTGTTCTTCTCTGTGGGGGCGCGCCAGCGCACCCACTGGTTGTAGTCCCCGAGTTTCAGGCCGGCTGCTGAGCAGGCGGCTCGGAACTCCATCTGGCGAGTTCAAAATATTTACCTTTGTCTAAAATTCTTATCACAGTAGTATCACAACCTCCGCGTCACTGCCTTCAACCGCAATGTTGAGGAGCTGGGCAAGTGGACTGCCGACTTGTCGGAGACCCGGAGTGAGTCCTACTTCTTTTTTGCGGGGGCGCGCTGGCGCACCCGCGGGCTGTAGTCCCCGAGATTTGGGCCGACTGCTGAGCAGTCGGGCCTGATCTTCCCGGCGACCTTCTTTGTTGATGACTTAACGTATTTTTCCTTTTTATTCTTCAGAGGCAAACACCACTCTTCAGCAGCAGCTGGGCGAAGCCAACACCGCCTTGCATGCTAAGGGGGAGCAGTGTAGCAAGCTCGCCGCAGAGCGCGACCTGCTGGCTGTGCAGCTAGCGGAGCAAAGGGAGCTGCTCAAGAAGGCGCAGGACGAGGCGGAGAAGAAAGAGACTGCTCTCCTGGCCGAGTTTGAAAGCGAGCGCTCCTCCTGGACCGACAAGGAGGCACTGCTGACCTCCGGCTTCCATGAGATTGAGGACATCGTTGACGGTGAGTTTCTGCACTTTCTTTCTTTGAGCCGCTGACTATAGGTCGGGCTGACTCCTGATTTTTTGACTTGCTTCTTTTCCGTCTTGGCAGACTTCTTCCCTGCCCACTCGCAGGCGGCCACTCAGGCCATGGAGGCTGATCGCGAGGCGTGGAGGGAAAATGGTGCAGAGATTGCTGCCAACGCCCCCCGGACCCTCGATGAGCAGCTTCTGAGCATCGAGGCTCGTCCGCGTCCGGCCCATCGAGTGCTGCGCCGGCTTCAACGTACCGGCGCCCAGGCGATTGCTGCCCTGTGGCCAGACATGCCGGTTCTGCGCACTCCCAGTCGGACTACCGACTGGCTGGAGGTCGCGGCTGGTCGTCTTGAGGCCTGGAAGGGTTCCTCGGCCCGGGCTGGAGCATGCCAGGCCTTGGAATTCGTCAAGGCGTGGTATCCAGAGCTGGACCTGGACTGGCTGGCCGCGTTCCGGTCAGAGGCCCAAGCGGAGCTGATAGCTATGGAAGACGCCCTCGTCGCGCATGCGGCGGCGATCGCCGACTATGCAGACACCAGCGTCTTCGTCCCTGATCGGGCTGAAGACGGCGGGGAGGCGCTGCCGGAGTGGTTCGGGATGAACCCGGATTATGACAGAGGCGCCAGAAGACGGAGCGGGCGAACAGCCTCAGCTCGACCGCGCCTCCCGCAACGAGCCGCGCCCGACCGAGCCAGCTGCCGCCGGAGACGATCAAGCCGAGACTGTCCAGCCGGCTGCCCCGGCGCCTGACACCGCCGTCTCTTCCGACCCTCCGAACCCGTATGCCGCTTGCTAGGCTGCCGTCCTGCCTTCTTTTTATCTGCTTTAGTAGTCTTTGAAGAAGTTGTTAATTCGGACAATTCCACCCGTGGGATGTATTTTGAACTTCTGCTTGAAGATTCGGCCAAGGGCCTATGTTATGTAAATATTTATCCGAATTCTATCTTTCCTTGCTCATTGCTCTTTTGGCTTTTTCTTTTGCCGCCTTCCCTTAGTCGCGGCCTTGCCAGTCGGACAACCGTTCTGCGGACTACCACTGGATCAAATGCTTGGCTACATTGGAAAGGCAAGTACTTGGCCATTTTTTAGAGTCTTTTTAACAAGTTGGATAGAAAGCGGCAAGCCGACTACTCAAGAGTCGGCTTTGCTAAGAGAGGCTGGAAGCCGGCTTAAGCTATGTTTATGCTTTGAGTCCTTAGCCATTTTTCATGTGGGCGCCCATTCTTCCTTACTCCTGCCCACCAAATAGTCGCTCTGCGAGCTGCGGCTTCTGACAGGTGACGGCTTAGGCACCACACACTACTTGTCGGACTGCAGGAAGCACTCCATAGCGCGAGGCGGCGAGTCCCCGGGCCGACTAGTCGAGCCCGGTGCCAAGCGGCATAACAAAGAGTAGTATACTCGAAGGCATAATTCCTATCATACAGATAACAAAAAGGGAAGTCCCCGACCTCGTCTCGGGGGGCCCGAAGTCTTGGTACTTTAATACAAAGGGTAGCGTGGTACATACTGCATCAACTATAAAATCTTCGAAGAAGATTTACATTCCATGGGTGTTCCGTCTCTTTGCCGGAGTCGTCCCTCTTGCGTTCTCGGGGCTTCTGAGCGTTGATCAGATAGTAGGAGTCGTTGCCTAGCACTTTGCTGATAATGAAGTGGCCTTCCCAAGGCACCGACAGCTTGTGCTGGCCGGCTGTTCGCTGGATCAGTCGAAGCACAAGGTCGCCCTCTTGGAAAGATCTAGGCCTGACCTTCCTGTTGTAGTATCGGCGCAGGCTCTGCTGGTAGATGCTGCACCGGCTGAGTGCCAACAGCCAGCTCTCTTCCAGCAGATCGACGCCGTCTTGACGTGCTTCTTCTGCTTCCTCCTCGGTGTACATGGTGACTCATGGGGAGTCGATCTCTATGTCCGTTGGGATGACGGCTTCAGCACCGTAGACGAGGAAGAAAGGTGTGAAGCCGGTTGACTTGTTTGAAGTCATGCGCAGACTCCAGAGGACGGCTGGCAACTCATCAAGCCAACAGCCGGCCGAACGCTCCAGTGGTTCGATCAGTTGAGGCTTGATGCCGGACAGGATGAGGTCGTTTGCTCGCTCTACCTGGCCGTTTGACTGCGGATGGGCAACGGACGCTAAGTCCAGTCGGATGCCCTGTGTCGCGCAGAAACGGGCCAAGGCACCTTTGGCAAAATTTGTGCCATTGTCGGTGATGATGCTGTGTGGTATATGCCGTACCGACTCGTGATGTCGGCGATGAAAGTCACTGCAGTCGGACCATTCAACTTCTTGATGGGCTTTACTTCTATCCACTTGGTGAACTTGTCCACTGCGACAAGTAAGTGAGTTAGGCCGCCTTGTGCTATTTTGAATGGTCTCACCATGTCCAGGCCCCAAACCGCAAAGGGCCAGGCGATGGGGATAGTCTTGAGTGCGGAAGCCGGCTGATGTGGCTTGGAGCGGAACTCCTGGCACCCTTTGCACTTTTGGACTAATTCTTTGGCCTCTTGTAGGGCAGTTGGCCAGAAGAAACCGTGTCGAAAGGCTTTGGCGACGAGTGCTCTTGAAGCCGCATGGTGGCCGCACTCGCCTTGATGGATGTCTTTGAGAATTGCTTGGCCTTGCTCTGGCTCGACGCAACGCTGGCAGACACCAGCGACGCTGCGCCTGACCAACTCTCTATTGACTATGGTGTAGGCTGCCGCTCGGCATTGTACTTGCCGAGCCAAGATTTCATCGGTTGGCAGCTCTTTGCTCACTAGGAACTTGAGGATGGGCTGGGCCCATGAGGGTGCTGCTATTTCTTCAACTGCCAGCACTGTGACTTGGACGAGGGCGGCCGGGCTGGGAGGCGGCGGGCTGGAGTCCGCGGCCGCTTGCTGGATTGATGGAGTCCCCGGGCCGACTGGTGCAGTCCCCGGGCCGAGTTCTGGAGTCTTCGGACTGGTCGCCGCAGTCCCCGAGCCGGGTTCTGAAGTCCCCGGGCCGGCTTCGACTGCGGCGTTCTTGGAGCCATTTGTAAGAATTCTCGTGCCGTCTGCTGGGGCTCTTGAGTCGGATCCGACTTCTTCGGGGGGAGCCGACACAAAGATGGGGGGCTTATATAGGCCCGCCCCTCAGGGATACATTGGTAATCCAGCTGGGTGCGGGTCCCAGCCGTCTGTCTCTCACGCCGCCATCTTCTCCGCTGACTGCTGGGGCCCGCCGACTGGCGGGCCCCGCCGACAGGCCCGGTAAGGAGCCGACAGGCCCTGTCCGCCGTGGGCGGGTCATGCCGGTTGCGGATTACTGTAGCTGTGCTTCTAATAACGCTGGCTTGGTCATGGGGTCGTGGCAACAGTGCCGCCGCCTGACGGACGATCACTGTTGCCATTCCCCGTCTTGTCTGGTTAATGGCGTGCTGGGCCCGTGGGAGGGGCTGGCCGACGGGTGGGACCCGCAGTCTCTGGGCCGTATAGGCAGGCCGTCGTGGGCACAGTGCGCCGCCCACGGGGGCTGAGGTCAGGGCAGGCATGACAACAGTGCCGCGCCGGATGGAGATCTCCATCGATACGGCGCACTGTGGCCATGCCTGCCCTTCGCAAACGGGGCAGGGATGGGCCACGCGGTGACCGTACCCCGTCCCGTCCATCGTTGCAAAGGCAGGTGGTGGTCGGAGTCTCGGGCCAACTCCCCATAGCGGCTTCTCTTGAAGCCGCCAGTTAGGAGTCGGCTTATCTCGAAGTCGTCCCTGGGACTCGGCCGTGAGGGACAGTCGGCGGCCTGGCCGCCGACTCTCATGAGGCAGCTCTTTATCGTGGGATCTTGAGGGGCGCAACCCGCCCCGATGTCTTGAAAGGTTCAGGGGCTCGGGTTAGCCTACCCGTGGCCCATTACTCCGACATCGTCGGAAGGGCGAGGTTAGTGCCCGGAGGAGACGAATGTCAGCGGTCCTTGTCCTCCATGGCGCGCTCCTGATGTCTCGGCGGTGTTGGTGGTCGACCGCCGCCCGCCAGTGGTGGCCATGAGAATAAGTAGAGAGATAAGAAAATGAGATGCCGATGTACACACGCTCGTGATTTAGAAGAGAGGGGGAGAGAGAGATAGAAAAGAGGGTAAAGAGATGTGTGGCTGCCACCAGGCCACATCATCAATCTGTGTGCTGTTCTGAGATTGATTGAGAGTGTGCTTTCTCTCGATCAATCAGAAAAAAGACAACTTTTACCGAGTGTAACACTGGGTAATAGTAACAAAAAAAAAGTTCGTAAAACTTAGGAATGGTCCACCAAATATGGTATATTTTCTATGAAAATTGAAATGGAGCCATTTTACACTTTGTTTTGTGTGCTTGCTTTATTGAAAAATACCCATTTTTATACTTAGAAAATGGAAAATGACTTATTTTTACAAAAAGTTAGAAACTATATTTGGCAACATTGTTTGTAATGACAAGATGCATTCAGGCACAAAGTTTGGGCACATTATATTAAACTACGCAATGAATATGGCCATCACTTAGTCATTTGACTTGAAATCCATGAGTTTTCATAGACGATAACCCATTTGTGAACTTCTTTTTTCCAAATTAGTCATATGAAAATTTCGGTACTTTTCCTCACAACTAGTACACACAAAAGGACTCCATGCGAAAGGATTGTATTTTTTGAAGTTATATTAATTTTCTTTCATTTTTTTCAAGATGGGGTCAAAATGAATGGCATGACTATTCATCACAAGGGGTTGAATCTCTCAAAACTCTTAGTGATTCTCCCATATAATGACTATTTGCATATCTAAAAATATTTTTTGCGAATTTTTATGGAAGAGCTATCACACACTTTCAGTTCAAATTTGAATCACTTTCGGGAAATTGACATACATTTATATGTGAGAAAGTAGCTAGAAAACTAGAAAATCAATGAAACTTGAGAATTGTCCATAAGATATGGTCTACTTACTGTGATAATTGGAGTGGTGCCATTTTGCACCCCCATTTTTGTACTTGCTTCACAAAAAACACCCATTTTTTAACTTAGAAAATGAAAATTGATTTTTTATACTAATAAGTAGGAAACTCTATTTGGCAACATTGTTTGTAATGTCAATATGTGCCTATGTGTCTAATTTGGGAACATTATAATAAACTATGCAATGAATATGACCATCACCTTGGTCCTTTAACTTGAAAACCATTAATGTTCGTACATGATAGTCCGTTTTGTGAAGGATTTTTTTTCAAATTTGTTATACTGAAAGTTTGGTATTTTGTCCTCGCAACTAAAACACATAAAAGTACTTCATGTGAAAGGATTGCATACCTTGAATTTTTATTCCTTTTCTTTCATTTTTCCCAAAATGGGGTTAAAATGGTCGACATGGCTATTCATCACAAGGGGTTGCATCTCTCAAAAATCTAAGTGGTTCTCCCATATAATGACTACTTGTGTACCTAAAAACATTTTTTGCTAATTTTTATGACTAAGCTATCACACACTTGCAATTCAAATTTGAATTACTTTCAGGATATTGACATAAAGTCATTTAAATGTGTGAAAGTAGCTACAAAACTAGAAAATCCATGAAACTTGGGAATTGTGCAGAAAATATGGTCACTTTATCGTGATAATTGGAGTGGTGCCATTTTGCACCCCCATTTTTGTACTTGCTTCACAAAAAACACCCATTTTGACACTTAGAAAATGAAAATTGTTTTTTTATAGAAAAAAGTAGGAAACTATTTTGCAACATTGTTTCTAATGTCAAGATGCACCGATGTGTCTAATTTGGGAACATTATAATAAACTATGCGATGAATATGACCATCACCTTGGTCATTTGAGACTATATAAATATTTGGCATGCCAAAAAGTGTAATTAATATGGCCTAAAATGAAAAAGTTTTCAACATGGAAATTGTCCGTCTAGTCAAAATGAACAACTTTGATTTTTGGACCATCTTCATACGAGGTCGTAAGCAACTTCTAGGACCAAAACCATGCAGTTTAGTGAAGACACCCTTTTGCAGAGTGTGACACTCGGTAAGGACCCTCTTTTGCCGAGTGTAGCACTCGGCAAAGCCCTGTTTGCCGAGTTTTGTTATTTTACCGAGCGTTTTGTCCACGACACTCGGCAAAGTGCCTATTTGCCGAGTTTTGCGTATTTGCCGAGTTAAGTTCTCGGCAAAGATACTATTGTCGAGTGTTCGACATAATGCAATCAGGAAAGAGCCTAATACTCGGCAAGGAGGAAATTTCTAGTAGTGTTGGTGTCGTTCATGTAAAAGTATATGCTAGTGTCTTGATGCAAAAATTTGTGTTAATCACACTTTCTCTCATAATAAGTTTACTCAAAGTGATAATCACACAATTTTGTGGCACAGCCGATGTGATATGTTTCTTACTAAAAAGGCACGAGTGAGAATTTTCTGTAAAACATTGAAGTTATTTTGTTTTGTTGCATTATAAAGTTTCAAGTTTATGTTATCATTTTGAAGAAAAATAGCTAAATGGTTTACACGGAATATAAACACTAAAACTGCCGTCTTGCAAAAAAAAAAGAAAAATAAAAAGAAAAGAAATGAGATTGCTTAGAAAGCACACAGCATACAAACCTGGCGAGCGGTGCGTGATCCAACTTGACTCAAAGTCAAAACTCGAGTGCGTTTTGGCCGTTTCTTTCCGTTTCTTTCTCGCAGGGGGGTCTCCATCCGCAGTACCTTCTACTTCAGCCATTTCCTCCCCTCCTCTCGTTAGCCTGAGGAAAGAGCTCCATTTCCTCCCCTCCTCTCGTTAGCCTGAAGCCCTAGACCTACATAGCCAGCGGCCATGGAGAATGACTAGCCCCTCGACGACGACCAGCCTCACCCGCCGCCACCGACCCATTAGCTTCCTGACGACATCCTCTGAAATATCTTCCATCGCCTTCAGTCAGATCCCATCGCCCTCGATGTCGTCTCCTCCGCCTGCAATGCCTATAGGCGCGTCGTCGACGACCAGGAGAACTTCCTCTGCTCCTTCCACTCGGCAGACCACGACATCCCACCACTCATCGGCTTCTACTCCGACCACTTCTAATTAGTGCTCCAATTCACCCCAACCACTCCTCCTACCTCCACCGGTTCCCCCTGCCCCCGCTGGGTTCCCAGTCTACGGTTGCATGCACGGTCGTCTGCTCCTCGGCGGTAGAGACGGCAAATGCGCCCTTCTACTTGTCCGCGATCCTATGATTGGAGAGGAGCACTCCATCCCGCCGGCGCCTGGCCTTCTCCCTGGGCAGAGCTGCGGCGCGGCGCTGCTGATCTGCGATGCCTACCATGCTAACGGTGAGGACTGCCACTCATCGCCCTTCCAAGTCGTCTTTGCATATAGCGAGGACTATCCACCCGGCGGGTCCCGCCCATGGCTCTCATCAGCACCTTCGCCTGTGTGTACAACTCAAAGACGAGAAGCTGGGGTGGCCGACCGGCGGCGACCATTGGCGTCAAATGGTACTTCGATCCGAAGCCAGCCGTGGTTGGCAAAGGTGCTGTCGTGACCATGGGTTGGATGACGATGACGGCTGGGGAGGGCAATGCAGTGCAATACTTACTCCTATAATTCCACCTAGACACACGAACTCAACAACTGACATAGATACCAGATGAATTACGCGGCGACCACTTTGTTCTCGCGCCGACCGTGGAAGACGCGCGGGTCAGCATTGTCGGTGTGATTGAGAACTGTGTGGTGTTACTTTCCAGGTTGAATGGCGTTGAAGGCTGGATTCCGCGTATCGTAGCTAGACCGGACAATTTCCTGTCCTGCTGAGAATGGTGGCGTTGGGGTTCTGTGTTTTGAGATGGGGTACCGTGATGAGGAGGAAGGTGAACTAGTTGACTAGACTGAGGCGCAGGTGATGGAAGGGGCATCATTTTCTTGATGAAATCCACTTTCTATATGAGAAACTATGTTTCTTTGATGTCGTTCATGTAAAAGTACGTGCTAGTGCCTTGATGCAAAAATTTGTGTTAATCGCAAAATTTTGTGGCGCAGCCGATGGGACATGTTTCTTACTAAAAAGGCACGAGTTATAAGTGTCCCCAAGAAAACCAGCTCTTGCGGATGAGACATGTTCCATACTAAAAAGGCTCGAGTGATAAGTATCCCCAAGCAAGCCAGCTCTTGCAACCACTCCGTTCGTTACTCAAATCCACCCAATTTGCTTGGAACCAGAACGGCGGTGGACCAAATGAGGGCTTCCACCACTGCCACGACCATGCCCCATTGGACCATGGCCTTGCTGTCAACATATCATGGCACATCATTCCCCGACAGGTCCCTTCTTGTACCACCACGGACCCTTGCTGGGACAGCAAACCCTATAGCGCATCTGTCCATCGTGCCCCTCCCAGCTGCGGCACAAAGACCTGTCGCAGCAGTCCGAGCTGTAGTGCCGCCAGCACTTGTAGTGGTTGCAGCTGGGGATGGCGGCGCCCATACAGTGGACTGGCTTGCACACTAATAGAAAACAGGGCTTTCATTCGGGCCAGATAAGCTCATTAGTCCCGGTTTGGTCACGAACCGGTACCCATGAGGGCATTGGTCCCGGTTCGTGCGGCTAAAGGCATTAGTCCTGGTTCAAATGAGCCCTTTAGTCCCGGTTTGAGACACGAACCGGGACTAAAGGGTGCGATGCCCTTTAGTCCCGGTTTGTATCTCAAACCGAGACTAAAGATTAGACCTTTAGTCCCGTTTTGAGGCACGAACCGGGACTAAAGGGTGCAGTGCCCTTTAGTCCCGGTTTGTGTCTCAAACCGGGACTAAAGGTCCCATTTTCAAACTCTAGCCCCCACTCTGGATCGCCTTTTCAGCTTTGTAAAAAGCAAAAGAAAATGATAAAAACGTCAAAAATTAAAATCCTTCGAGATGTAGTTATGCTAAGGAAAAAAAGTTATGCTCAAATTTTAGTTTTTTTTGAATTTTGGTTAAATCTGGTCAAACTATGGTCAAACTACTTATTCAAGAAGTTTTAGTGGTACTAAATAATTATTCAAGAATATTAGTGTTACTAAATAATTATTTCCGTATTTTGAATTTTGGTCAAATCTGGTCAAACTGTGGTCAAACTGTGGTCAAACTACTTATTCAAGAAATATTAGTGTTACTAAATAATAATTATTTTTTAGAATAATAGTTTCAAACTCAAATAGTGAAACATGTGACATCATGCTCAAGCTAAACTCCTGAGAGTTAATAGGATTGTCATCTTACTATTGTCAGAAAAACAACAAGTGCAGACTTGGAAATGAGGGGGAATAGAACCCGGAAGTTAAGCGTGCTCAGGCTGGAGTAGTGAGAGAATGGGTGACCGGTGGGAAAGTTAGATGATTTGGAATGATGAAGGGTGATCAGAGAATAGAAGTTAAATTGAGCAGTGATGAGTGGTGGTGATTAAAGATTAAACTATAAAATAAATCAGAAATTTGAAAATCGAGAAAAAATTTCAAAAAAAAATCAGCTTTGTTTTCGAAAACACCAACCGGGACTAAAGGTGGAGCTCTAGACAGCGGCCACGTGGAGGGCCTTTAGTCCCAATTCGTATAAGAACCGGGACTAAAGGGGGGGGGCTTTAGTGTCGACCCTTTAGTCCCGGTTCCAGAACCGAGACCAAAGGCCCTCTAGAACCGGGACAAATGGGCCTTTTTCTACTAGTAGCAAAGAATCCTCAGTTTTGGAAGGTGTACCGCAAATCCGGAATGGAGGGACCCCCCCCCCCCCCCCCCCCGGGGCATGCAAATCCGCAAACAATCATCAGTCAAAGATGGCCCCAAAGTTTTGTGGTGTGCGACCGAAGGGAAATAAGTACTATGCCATCATTATGAAGGACAATGTCGTCCACGAGCTTAGCCATTGGGGCACCCCGTAGTTAGCGGCGCACAATGAAGAAAAAAAAAGAGTGAACTGATTCTTATAACGCTGCAGATCTTGGGCTCCTCAACAATTTATACGACCTATATGGATCTCAGACCATGGCCACCACCAACAAATTATGAAAAGCAACACAAAAGAAGCCACATGCGAGAAACAACCAACAAAAACAAGTAAACCTACGAATGAAACGGCAAGGCAAAGTGAATGTCTACTTCTAGTACTCCTTCCGTCGATAAAAGGACGTTAGTGCTAGATAAATGTTGAGGAAGTCATTAATTGATAGCTACTCGGTTGGGTGGTGAGTAGAGGATTAATAGGCTAATCAGACAGTTAATCCATAGTTGGCTAATTAATCAATTTATCGGCTACTTGGCGACCCTACGAGTAAGGATTAATCAGCCAGTTAACAGGTTAATCATCTGATTTCTTGAACATGACTAGATACATCTGTATCTGTATCTAGAAAAAACTAAGGCAAGCTTTTCAGGATGTAGGTAATACAAATTATGCCAAATCGTTCTAGTTTTTCTCACCAGCTACATAAAGTTCTGCTGCATTCAAGCATGTGCAGTGCAGTGGATTGAAGACCGTATACAAATATATTGATTGCTTCGTCAAGATAAATCTGATATCCATTTATCAGATATGAATATGAATTTGTGGCAAAACTAATTGCCCACAACTGAAGATCATAAATCTAAATAAATTACCTTAAATCTAGCATAGCCGAATTTACTAGCTATGAAGGATGAGAACTCGCTGTGCCAAATTACTTGTTTTTAGATTTGTCTAAATACGGATGTTAATAGTTTAGGATGGAGATTGTAACAACTAACACCCTCGAGAAAAGGAACGGAAAATAAAAGACTAAAATAGTCAACGGTACGGACCGACGCACCAACGAGGCTCGGATGCTGGCTATTGCACGCACCTTTGTTGTCCTCGAGGCGGTGCATGCGACTGACGCCGGACCCTGGCGCGTCATCGTCGCAGCCGATGACCCGTACCCGCAGCTCCCTGTTGGAGAAGACCTTCACGCTGGAGACGGCCTTGTAGCCATCGTCCATGTCCGGCTCCGCTCCGGCTCCCATCGACATCAGTCATCTCGCATGATGCTCGCTGGCTCGAACCTTGCAGGAGTGACGTCGGAGGGGGAAGAAAATGGGACGGATGGACGCAGTTGGGAGCCTAGGATTGCTGTTGGGATAGAAACTCCTATTACTAGCGAAAGTGCTATTGTGAGCTCGAGCTCACATGCACCCTTTGCTACAGTACAAACAAAAAATATATTTAAAAAGTTCAAAAAAATCTGAATTTTTTTGGCAACAAACATTGACATATTTTTCACATGCGTACAAATTTTCATGACAAAATGACATTTATGCAGGTCTCAGCAAAAAAAAAAATCGATGCTCCAAAATGCTTCCAAAAACAGTTTTTTTGGAGCATGATTTTGTTTTTTTTTTGCTGACACCTCCACAAATGTCATTTCATCACGAAAATTGGCACGCATGTAGAAAAAACATCAAAGTTTCTTGACAAAAAAATTCAGATTTTTTTGAATTTTTTTACTATTTTTTCGGATTTTACTGTTTATCCGGGATCACTGGTGCCCGGGATCAATTCCTCCGCGTGGATTGCTGTGCGAATAGATACTCCTACTACTAGTAGCAGCCGAGGGGCGCCATTAATAATCATGTGGCGTTAGTGACTTTGCTCATTCATAGCGAGCCATCTACGTGCAACATCACTGCCTCCCTCGCTGTCCGTTGTCGTGACTCGGACGCATACACACCCTGTTTCTATAAGCACCTTCTACATACTGAGCTAAGATATCAATTTGAGTTTGACAAAATCATCAAAAGTATCTCATAATCGACGAGAACGTCCCCTCCAATTGAACGTGCATAGCCAAAAATCCCGAAATAAATTCAAAAAAATACAAGCACCAAGACTTGAACCTTGGTGGGCCGGAGATACCACTGTCCTCCTAACCATTCAATCACATGTTGATTCATCTGATTGACTCATACTCTACAAGGTGGCTGCTCATTCTTGCTAGATTTTCCTGGCAGATTTTTTTTGGCCACTTTAGCTTTTTCCAATTTTCTTTATATAAAATTTTAACATTTTAGTTTTCCCACTCTTAGCTTTTGACAATACATCATAATTGTTATTTTTGCAATACATTTCAATTGCCATTTTATAGGAAAAGCAAAATTTTCAGAGAGGCAACTGTGAAACATTGTCAAAAGCTAAGAATGTCAAAAGTGAAATGATTATTTTTTCATTTGCCGCAGAGTGACAATTGTGATACATTCTCAAAAACTAAGGGTGGCAAAAGTGAAATGTTAAATTGTAGAGTAAATTATAGAGTGCCATAAGGAAAATTTGCAAAACTTACAGTGGCTAAAACAAAATGTTATTTCCTTTTTGGATCACTCTTGGTAGCTAAGTCCATTCCAATGAATAAAATGTGCACACTTCCTAAAAACTGACTTTGACCATAAATTAGACAAATAATATATATTTTTTGACTTAAAAATTATAGACCAATAAATATTTTTTGACCATAAATTAGACCAAAATATATATATATATATATATTTGAATCAAAAGCTAAGGGTGGCAAAAGCGAAATGTTAAATTATAGAGTGGCATAAGGAAAATTCGCAAAACTTACAGTGGCAAAAACAAAATGTTATTTCCTTTTTGGACCACTCTTGCTAGCTAAGTCCATTCCAATGAATAAAATGTGCACACTTCCTAAAAACTGACTTTGACCATAAATTAGACCAATAATATATATTTTTTGACTTAAAAATTATACCACTGAAAACTTCTTTTCAATATGAATTTTATGGTCAAAGTTGAATTTGGAGGTGCATGCGCGCCTTATTCATTGAAATGGATGGAATAGTTCGAACCGATAACAATCAAAACACATTCAAAGCAAAGAACAACAATTTATTTTTTGCATTACAACATAACAATAGAAATATGGTATAAATACATATTTTATACATTGAACACAAAATACTATAAAATTTGTAAAATAAAAAATTGCAAGACAGATCAGTTGGATGAAATTATAAATTTATGTTGTTTACATACTATGAGTAGAGTAGCACCAAAATAACTTCATAGCTTTAGGTGTAGCTTCTACTTCTCGAAAACACTGTAAAAATGTCAAGTTAGTTTCACCAGTGTATGATACCATCAATCATAAGAAGCATGTGCGGTCACTCACATTTCAGAGTGTCCCCTTTCAACCGTTCCAACAACTCCCAACTTTCCCCGTTGTGATCTGTGAAAAGGTAGCAACACAAATAATATATGGATCATCTTAATATTATTTCTCGGTGTAGCGGCCTTCATAACACTACATGTATCAACAACATTTGATGCACTTTACCAACATCTAACAGGTGGCCTTGAAGTGCCTACATTACAATCTGAATCTGATGATTAATATGTCTTCAAGAAACATCGCTCCACATCCTAGATCAATCAAAGTTTTGGAAAAGCTAATTAGAAAAACAAGGAAAAATCCATTACCACGCTAGGATAAATATAAGATGAAACAAAGAATGTGACACAATGTGTGCATGAATACAAATTAGGCACATACATGTGTCATAGAACCCTAAAGCTGATTTCTTTAGCACGCGGGCATTGAAGCACTTTACTTTGTATAGATCAAAATTCACATTTTTTGTTTCAAAAAAAAATCCAAAAACTGAATTATGAATGTTCATATGGATGTATGTTACACATGTGTAAAATATGGTGATGAAATAACTAAAAATGTGAGCTACACAAAGATGACAAAATCGTGATTTCTAAATACCGAGCAGTACACACACTATTCATCTTTGCAAAATCTTATTTTGCCATTTTTGTGTAGCTCACCTAGTTACTTATCGCATCACATGAATTTCACACACATGTAGTGTACATTCATATGAACATATGTAAATTTTATTGGGAAGCTGAACGCAAAGCTTCTCGCAGGAAACGACCTCAATTTTTCAGCAGCCATCAATAAATCAACCAGAGGAGTGGGCTCAGTTGTTGTTGTCAACTTTCCACTATGCATAAAGTGTAAAAGATCCATGAAGGCTTTCTCATGTGTCGAAAATGAAAGCAAGGAGGCATAAGGATTGATGAAACAGTTCAATAAATCACAAGCAGTAATAACAATTAAATAGAGAAATAAAAAAGAAAAGGGATAACTATTGTTTTACACAAAGATGGTTACTGAAGTGTAATAATCAATTGTGAAACCTGTAATGCATGAGAAAATATCAATTTGGTAGGCAAAGTCTGTGAATGAAATAACAATAGCCAATTAATCATGAAAGTAACTCTAAACAGGCCCCTATATTATTTTAACATGTTTTATTCAAATGATGCATACATCAATAATAAAATCACAATGGCAAAGAATAGTACAGTACAGTGTTACCAGAATCAGCAGTTCTGACTGTTGCCTGCCCCTGGCTAGATTCTTTCATGCCATTTGAGAAAAGCTAACAAGCACGAAGCTCGTCAGAAAGATGAGCAACAGACTGTATGACAAATGCATTTCGGTACATCATCAGAATTACCTTGGAAAAGAAACTACTTTTTGAAGCAAGAATCGTCGAGATGACATAAATAGTCTCAACTCGTAAAACCGGTGTACTCGCCACAGTACAAGATGAGTCAATATCTTCTAAATCATCACCTGCAAAATACCAAGGTTGGATAAATATAATGCAACATGCAACACTATGAGAAGAAGGCACATAACAAAATTACTTGATAAGCTTTTTGCTGGTAAAAATATCTGGAACATCATGTTCTCAATGTGAGCAGAATTACTAGACAAGTTATTTGTAGGTAAAAGTATCCGCCAAGCCAGTATTTATTTCTCCCATGAGTTCTAGCCCAGGCACCCTGCTGTTGTGCTGCCTCAGTTGCTTTCTCTTCAACCTTTCTGGAAAAACTATGTCAAATAGAACTTTCTGGAGAAGAAAAAGCAGTGAACTGATTCTTCCGACGCTTCAGATCATGGGCTCTTCAACAATTTATATGTTCTAAGTGGATCACACACCATGACCACCCCCAATAAATTACGAAAAGCAACACAAAAGGAGCCACACGCGAAAAACAACCCAAAAAACAAGTAAACCTACGAAGGAAACGACAAGGCAAAGTGAATATCTACTTGTAGTCACATACTCCTTCGTTCCTAAAAAGGACATTAGTGATAGATCAATGTTGAGGAAATCATTAATTGGTAGCTACTTGGTTGGCTGGTAAGTAGAGGATTAATAGGCTAATTAGATCGTTAATCCATTAATCGGCTAATTAATCAATTTATCGGCTACTTGGTGACCCTACGAGTAGGGAATAATCAGCCACATAACTAGTTAATCGCCCGATTTCTTTAACATGACTAGATACATCTTTATCAGTATCTAGACAAAACGAAGGCAACCTTTTCAGGACGGAGGTAATACAAATTATGCCAAATCGTTCTAGTTTTTCTCACCAGCTACATAAAGTTCTGTTGCATTCAAGTATGTGCACTGCAGTGGATTGAAGAACATATATAAATTTGTTGATTGCTTCTTCTGGATAAATCTGATACCATTCATCAGATACGCATATGGATTTGTGGCAAACTAATTATCCACAAATATGAAGACATAAATCTAAATTAATTACATTAAAACTAGTACAGACGAATTTACTAGCTAATGAAGAATCAGAACTCTCTGTGCCAAATTACTTGTTTTACATTAGTCTAGGTACGGATGTTAATAATTTGGGATGAAGTTTGTACCAAACTAACACCCTGGAGAAAAGGAACGGAAAATAGAAGACTAAAATAGTCAACGGTACTGACCAACGCACCAACGAAGACCTAGATGCTGGCTATTGCACGCCCCTGTGTCCTCCTCGCGGTAGCGCTTGCGGCTGCCGCCGGACCTGGGCACGTTTTCATCATGGCCGACAACCTCTATCACCAACTCCCTGTCGGAGAAGACCTTCACGTTGAAGACGGCCTCGTAGCCATCGTCCGTCTCCGGCTCCGCTACAGCTCCCATCGACATCAGTCGTTTTGCGTGCATGCTCACTGGCTCGAACCTTGCAGGAGTGGCGTCAGAGGAGGAGGAGGAAGAAAAGGGGACGGATGGAGGCAGCTGGGAGCCTGGGAGTGCTCTGGGGATAGATACCCTTACTACTAGGAGCAGCCCAGGGGCGCCATTAATGATAATGTGACGCTGGTGACTTTGCTCATTCATAGCGAGCCGGACGGAACTGCATGCCGTCTACGTGCAGAAACATTCGTAAACACGTTTACACCCTATGTCTATAAGAATCTCCTAGAGGCTGAGTTGGCATATCATTTTGAGATTCACAAAGTCATAATAAGTGTCTCGTAGTCGACAAGAACGTTTTCTCTAACTAAATGCGCATCACGAAAATCCTGAAATAAACTTAGAAATATACAAGAACAAAGACTTGAACCCTGGTGGGCCGGAGATACCACTGTCCTTCTAACCATTCAATCACATGTTGATTCGTATGACGAACTCAGACTCTGCAAGGTGGTTGATCACTCTTGCTAGATTTTCCTGGCAGAATTTTGTTTTCGCCACTTAACCTTTGCCAATTTTCATTATTTAAAAATTTGACATTTTACTTTTGCCACTTTTAACTTTTGACAATACATCATAATTGTTATTTTTGCAAGAAAAAGGCAAAATCATGAATTTCTAAACTGTGAGCAGTACATACACTATTCATCTTTCCAAAAACTTATTTTGTCATTTTTGTGTAGCTCACACAGTTACTTATCGTGCCACATAAAATGTGAACAGCACAAAATGAAAATGAGAGATTAAACATAATTGAATCCGAGTTGAAATGTTGAACTTTATAAATGGAAGTCAGAGATGACACAAACCATGTACGAAAAGAAGTTATTTTGTATGTGAACACCACTATCTTTAATACGAACTAAAATGTGAACACCACAAATTATCCCATATGTTATTTTTCCCTCTGGGGTCTATGCGTACACATCATGATCAGTCAGCGATGCAGCCAGAAAATTGAGTTAATGGGTTTTACCATTAATTTATTGTGAAAATTTAGTGGGGCTTAATTAAGTATAATGTCCCATTTCACACTATCATGTAACAAGACTATAGGACCCAAAGACAACATAACAAATAGAAATACAGTAGCACTCATGTTTTATACATTGAACACAAAATATTACCACATTTGTGAAATAAAAAATCGCAAGGCACATCAGTTGGATGAAATTATAAATTTCCGTTGTTTACATATTGTGAGTAGAGTAGCACCAAAATAACTTCAGAGCTTCAGGTGTGGATTCTCCTCGAAATCACAGTAAAAAATGTGAAGTTAGTTTGACCAGTGTATAATTAATACCATCAATTATAAAAAGCATGTACAATCACTCACATTTCAGAGTGTCCCCTTTCAACCGTTCCGGCAACTCCCAACTTTCCCCGTTGTGATATGTGAAAAGGCAGCAACACAAATAATAGATGGATCATCTTAATATTATTTCTCGGTATAATGGGCATCAAAACATGTTTCCGTTTTGAAAAATGTTCACAAATTCAAATATGTCCATGTTTTTATAAAAAAAAAGCTGATGTTTTCAAAAACTGTTTGTGAATTTTAAAAGATGTTCCTGTTTGAAATTTTGTTCGCGTTTTTCTGGAAGTGTACAT
The DNA here is from genome assembly GCA_963921465.1 of Triticum timopheevii. NCBI lineage: Eukaryota > Viridiplantae > Streptophyta > Magnoliopsida > Poales > Poaceae > Triticum > Triticum timopheevii. The sequence goes on along the minus strand of OY997270.1, from coordinate 577,302,229 downwards.
AATTTACAAAAACAAGTTCAGAATTTAAAGAATTGTTCATGTTTCCTACAAAATTCAGAAACTTCATGCCTTAAAATCTCCTCGATTGAAAGCAAAAGTAGATTGGATAATTCATGGGCCTTCTCTGACATACGATGACGTAACACAACTCTTAATTGCCATCGATTGATGAATGGAAAAATAGCGGATTGATTACTTCACACCTGCGAAACCGAAAAGAAAAATGTTTCCTTTTCACGTGCACACAGGGTTTTGCTTGTAGATATAACTCTCACTAACTTTAAATGCATATCATTTTTTTCTCCCGTTGCAACGCACGGGCATATGTGCTAGTAAGATAAAAGTATAGTAAGCATGAACGATATTTGTTTATCGAGGGAAAAGCTAGTCTTATTAGCGATGACCTGTTGGCAGGCCCCCAAGTACATAATGGTAGCTCAAGCCAATGTCATGTCCAAGGTGCTCACTGTGTCATCAGCCCCCTCTTCGATGTCGTCCACCAGCTGCGTGGTCCTGCCAAACGCTCTGACACACTTCAGCTTAGATGGACGGAGCCGGGCGATGTCCTCCCCTGTGGTAGTCGCCACAAAACCCATGGTTAGGTGCAAGGTATGGCACCCCGCAAAAAAAAAGGTGCAAGGTATGGCATTATTCTACGGGCGCCGCCCTCCCCATCTGGAACCGCGACAAGTGCTAGCGCTGAAGGATCTAGGAGCGGCATTACGACTTGCAATACGTCTTGGTTCCACAATTGGGAGCATTACCACAATTTGTGGCGAGATAAGAGTTGGCATCACAGTTGGAGCAGGCAGAAGGAATGGGGCAATGAATCATGTTGTGCATTTTCTTTGAAAATTTCAGAAAAAAAAACTATGGCAACTTGACCATATATGGTAGTATGTCGGGGTCAGACGCAGTTAGTCCTCAGTGAAGGAGGTAGACGAGGCATGAGAGAACCCATCCGGACATGCATAAAGGGAGAATTGTTTGACCTTGTTGATATATGAAGAGTAACGCTCTCTAGTTGCCACGCGAGGCGCCTGCTGACCTTCCCTCCGCACGCCCCATGCAACTGCCAAACATAAGCTTTGTTCCTACCACGTCAGGAAAAACAGCACGAACAAAGCAACAAAAGAGCAAAGAAGCAACTCACCTGAAGCTGGAACTTAAGAGCCAAGCACTGAGAAGAAGAAACTCGTACGGGCTGAGCCAGAACCGCCGAGCTTTAGACAGTGGCAAGGCAAAGGCCACACCGGACCTTGAATGGCAAGGGAGGAAATCGAAGAGAGCCGCTAGGGGAGTGACGCGGGAGACGGGAGGCATCACGGGACGACAGCGAGGAAGCCAAAGAGAACTTCTAGTGGAGGCAAGCAAGGGATGGGCACCCCGATAAAAGGGTGAAAGGAAAGCAAATGAAAGGGACGGGCTAAAGATTACGGCAACACAGGGACAAACGAGCCGACATAATCACAACATAGGATGGACATGCAGACATGGGCACACAAACGGAACCCATGAAGGATACGACCACCTTACATTGCTTACTGGCCAGAGAAGGTCGGGACCAACACAACCCTACCAGGGTATATTCGTTCGCGCCAGCGAGGTGCATCCATGCACGCGGTCTTTCCGGTTTTGTGTCCATTAGCCGGATGACACATGTCATTGGGCTGGAACCAAGCAGGGTCACCTATGTGTACCCGAGTGGCGTAAACGAAACAACCTGAATCATCTGGACATGAGGTGAAAGATCTGATAGGCTGGCCCCACACACGCATCTACACTTAGCATGCAGCAGAGGACCTGCTTGGCGCGCGCGACCAAGCCTGCGCGCACCGCCCCTGCGCACATAGTTGGTGCCAATGAAACAGACCGAAACAACTTGGCACGGGGTGAACAATCTTGATGATCTGGCACCATGAGCGAGCCATCGTCGCGGCCGCGGCGCACGCCCCACCTGCCACGATCGAACGAGCCCGTCAGGGGCGAGGATGTTGACTGGCGGGTCAGCCATGCCCGTCACTCATGGGCGTGCAGGCACAACGAATGCCACTAGATGATGGTGAACCCATGCGCCCCCGCGGTACACCGATCATGAACCATCGAGGCAAGTCGCTCAGGTGCGCGCCGTCCGGGATGATCCTACGGCGTGGAGAGCCCTAGGGAAGCGCCCACGGCACGCCACTGTCAAATTGACAGAGCGGATCGAACTCTGGCCCCTGGAGTCTCCTAGGTGGCGGGTACTCCAGGATCACTTTGGAAGATGGAGCACACAATTTTTCCGGCGCACAAACGCCTCCGCCGCTGAGTATGGCTGCTTAAGAGGTCCCTTTTGCTGGTTTCCAGCATAAGAGCGGGAGCGACTACTGGGGCGACCACGGGCTCCCCGCCCTCATCGACCGGGGATCGCCGGCGAGTCGGTGGCCGGTTTTGGGCCCTGGCGGACTCCGATGAGGACGATCTGGATGAGGATGGGGACTCGCCGGCGGCCTCTCCGTCGTCTTCGACCATGTCCGATCTCATTTGTGAGTTCTTCCATTCCGGCTACGACGAAGATGAGGTGGCTACAACGGTCGACAAGTCTTGCCACCTGACGATCCGACCAGACATGGATTGCACGCGGGAGAGAGGAAAGAAATGGTCCATCGCGTCATGCATCGGAGAACGGCGGCGACGGCGATTAGGCCATGGAAGGGCCCCCTGCCTAAGGTAAGTCTCCCGAACTTAACGCTTTTCGATTTGATTCATCCGGAGGCATGGATTACAATCACGAGAAGGAAGAAATCGCGTCGGGCAGGGCCTAGATCGGCGCCGGTGGTGATCGCGGCGGCGACACCGGCGAGCACGGCGATCCAGATCATGGCGGTTCATCACGCGCGTTTGAATTCATTACTGGGCTGAAGTGGGCCGGTTTTGGCTGATAGTTTGCTAAGTGTCATTGGGCCGGGGACGGCTGGGTATGAGGCCCAGACTAGTCCGGTTTCAATCGACATCGAGCACGACGTCGCATGCATCTGTTCTCCATCGACGTCACGAACTCCATCCTCGCGCCCTAGGGTTTTCCAATGACGGCAACCTCGGCTACGATCATCTGGGCTTGGCCGTGCCAGGTGAATCCCTCCCCTAGGGTCCAGGACGGGCCGCGAGGCAAACATTTCGCTAGCAAAGAAGCCCGCCGTTCCGGCCGGGGCTGGCCGCGCCGGGGGTGCGCCACCGCCGGGCTCTGGCGGCGGCCGTGGTGCTGCGCTGCTGCCGGACGCTGACTCCGGTCGCGGAGGACTGCCGCCGTCGGCGACTGCTGCCGGACGCTGACTCCGGTCGCGGAGGACTGCCGCCGTTGGCGACTGCTGCCGGACGGGGTGCTGCGATGGCCAGTGGGACGACGTATGCGGCTGCGGGACGTGGTGGTGGTGCTCTTCCAGGGGCTCGCCCGCCGGTGCAAGGCTCGGTGCTGCCTGCTGTGGGTCGAGGCGGGCCGGTTCTCGGTCTCCGCACGCCGGCGCAAGGCCACGCTGTGGTTGCCGCTGCGGGCCGGGGTGGTGCGGTTGCACCCAGCACTACTAGGAAAAGGGCTATAGATAATATGGACATTAATGGCACACCACATAAGTGGTGCGCCACTGCTATATAGCAGTGGCACACCATGTGTTGTTACGCCATTAGTGTCCATCACACTAATGGCGCACCACACCCATGGTGTGCCACTACTAACAAATTCTTTTTTTTATTTTTTCAAAACTAGTAATGGCGCACCAGGGCATAGTGCGCCATTACTAGTTTTAACTAGTAATGACGCACCACACACCCCATGCGCCACTACTAACAATTTTTTTTACTTTTTTTTCAAAACTAGTACTGGCGCACCGTGGTTGTGGTGCGCCATTACTAATTTAAACTAGTAATGGCGCTCCACATCCACGGTGCGCCACTAGTAACATTTTTTTTTGCAAAACTAGTAATGGCGCACCACGTAACAGGTGCGCCATTAGTAACCAGGGTTACTAATGGCGCATTTCTAGGTGGTGCGCCATTAGTAACCTGAGACCAGCTAGATATTTTGGACAGCCACCTACCACATTCACATTCCCCACTTCATTCTCTCCACCTCCTCCTCCAAGCTTGTCTCGGCTGCCTCCTCCTCCTCACCTTATTTGCACCATAGATTCACCCAAATTAAGTGGTTAAATTACCCTTTTTTGATAGATAAGTAAGGCGAAAGCTTTCTTTATGTTGTAGATCTACTTTTTTTCTTCCTCCAACAACGTGCACATGCAATTTTTATGGCCTAGCTAGATCTACGTATGTTTGTGGTGTTGCATATGTTTGTGGTGTTGCATATATGTTTGTGTTTACAGGTACCGGTATTTGAAATGCGATAGTTGCCAATATTTTGCCAGAATGTTGATTCATTTCCGTTTCGGCGAGAATTTGGCACTATGTATTATTTTTGGTCCTATTTTTGGGAAAAGTCATGCCAAATTTTTTTGGTTCTAAAATATCGTTTTGCTCTACCCCACAGGCGACCATGGTCCGCACGATGACCGAAGGCATCGTGAATAGGTTTTTGAGCTCCGCGAAGACCGAGATGCTTCAAAAGAACGAGACGGAGATAAGATGTCCGTGTCGAAGATGCAAGCTGAGGAGCCTTATGGACCCAGATTCCTTACAGGTGTGGGACCACCTGCTCTTGCGTGGTTTCATGGATGGTTATCGGTGGCAAGGTTATGAAGAAGATTATGAAGTCGTCCATGTGGGTCGGGCAAGAAATGAGGAAGGGCAGCAAGTCAACCGCGGCGAGGGCGGGCGAGAAGACGAAGAATCTCCGGGACATGATCACGAAGTAGATGCAGTACACAGTCATCATGTAGAAGATGCCGGACATGATGATGAGGAAGATGCCAGAGCAGACGAAGGGCATGATCATGAAGATGAAGATCTCGGAGCAGACGACGATGGACCATCGATGGGCTGGGTGCAGGACCTTCATATTCAAGAGCTGCTTCTCAAGCAGACGGATAACGCAAGAGCTGCCGCCCGAGAGAAAACCAAGCTGGATCAACTGGAGATAGACACGGTTAATCCATTGTATGAAGGATGCAGGCCCGAGGATACCCGCCTAAAAGTAACGCTCATGGCTCTGGAGATGAAGGTAAACCACAAAATGACCGACGCATGCTTCGAGGAGAACATGCCATTCTGGCACGAACGTCTTCCCAAGGGGAACAAGTGCCCGACCAGTTTCGAGGAGGCGAAGAAAATCGTGTGTCCTCTGGATTTACCGCACGTGAAATACCATGTGTGCATGAACAATTGCATCATTTATCGGGACGAGCATGCGGAGTCTATCATATGTCCGGTGTGCGGCGTCACTTGATACAAGAAAAGGAAGAAAGCTCCTCAAAAAGTGGTGTGGTACTTTCTGATCACTCCTCGTCTGCAGCGGTATTTTTCGAACCCTAAGCTAGCAAAGCTCCTGCGTTGGCACGCGGATAGGGAGGAGACAAAGCGAGAAGATTACGGAAATGATCCGGAGATAAATAAAAAAACAAGATGCTGAGTCGCCCTAAGGATGCGAGCCAGTGGCAAGCGTTGAACTTCGAACACCCAGAATTTGGGGACGATCCAAGGAACATCGTGCTAGGCGCGAGCACCGATGGAGTCAATCCGTTTGGCAGCCAGAGAAGCACACATAGCACCTGGCCTGTGTTTGTGTGGATGCACAACCTTCCCCCCATGTTGTGCATGAAGAGGAAGTACATTCACATGAGTATGCTAATTGAAGGGCCAAAACAACCAGGGAACGACATCAATCTGTATCTGGGGCTGCTGAAAGAGGAGCTAGACACGTTGTTGAAAATGCCAGCCAATACGTGGGACGCCGCAGAGAAAGAATATTTCCCTATGAGAGCCGCACTCCTCATGACTATGCACGACTATCTTGGTTACGGATATATCACGGGGCACGTGGTCCATAGATTTTCTGGATGCGTCAGGTGCATGGATGACACAACGTATCGCCAGCTAGATAGAGATCCTGGGTCTTCGAAAACCGTGTTCATGGGACATCGAAGGTGGCTTCGCGACAATGACTCATGGAGAAAACGCAAGGATCCATTCGATGGTGAAACTGAACCCCGAAGACGCCCGCGTACGAAGAGCGGCGAGGAAATAGACGAGCTGTTGAAAAATTGGAAAGAGTGCCCGGAGCCGGGAAAGAAGCGAAAGGCGCTAGAGCCGCTGCTGAAGGTATGGAAAACGAGGTTTGCTTTCTGGGACTTGCCGTCCTGGAAGATCCTCCGTGTGCCTCACAGCCTTGATGTCATGCATATCACGAAGAACGTGTGCGAGAGTCTGCTTGGTACGCTCCTCAACATGCCAGAGAGGACCAAAGATGGGCCGAAAGCAAGGGCAGACTTGAAATCAATGGGCATCAGGGAGAAGCTTCACGCTAATAATGATGATGATGATGATGATGAGGCGAAGGACACGGAAAGTCGTCGCAAAGGCAAAAAGGCCAAGAAGATCGGAAATGACTTCCCTCCCGCGTGCTTCACTCTAAGTTAGGAGGAGATCGAGCAGTTTTTCACCTGCCTCGTAGGAGTAAAACTTCCTTACGGTTACGCAGGGAAAATAAGCAGATACCTAGACTCAGCGAAGCAGAAGTTCAGCAGGATGAAGTCTCACGACTGTCACGTGTTGATGACGCAGATACTTTCAGTTGCAATCCATGGGATCATCGACGCGCACGTCCGTGAGACGCTTTTTGGCCTATGCAACTTTTTCGACGTCATCTCTCGGAAGTCGGTTGGCGTGAGGCAACTCAGAAGGCTACAGGAAGAGATCGTGGTGATACTATGCGAGCTTGAGATATACTTCCCGCCTGCATTCTTTGATGTTATGGTGCATCTGCTGGTCCATATCGTGGAGGATATCATCCAACTCGGGCCGACGTTCCTGCACAGCATGATGCCGTTCGAAAGGATGCACGGTGTCATCAAAGGATACGTTCACAACGTGTCACGTCCAGAGGGAAGTATAGCTAGGGGCTTTCTGACCGAAGAGTGCATCTCATACTCCACGAATTATCTAGTCATCGAGAACCCCGTTGGTCTGCCTGTCAACAGGCACCTCGGCAGGCTCGCTGGATGGGGTCACCATGAGGGTCACCGCTAAATGCATGTCGACTTCGAGGGTCGACTCGCCGACTTTGAAAGAGCAAACCTAGTCGCGCTACAACACATAGACATGGTCGATCCTTGGGTGGTAGAGCACAAAACCTTTATTGAGAAGACATACAATGACTGAGGCCAACAGAGGACGGACGGAGATATAATCAAAGAGCACAACTCATGTTTCACGCGTTGGTTCAAGGAGAAGCTTCTGTCGTACCCTTTACATGAGGATTCTTCCGCGGAAGAAAAACTCATATTCGCCTTGTCACAGGGCACCGAGCACAACCTGATGACGTATGAGGCGTGCGATATCAACGGCTACACATTCTACACCGAGGGAAAGGACATGAAGAGCGATGGTTATCAGAACTCTGGGGTAATGATGGAATCCTACACCGGTAACGACAAGGACAGATACTACGGAAGGATCGAGGAGATCTGGGAGCTGAGCTACGCTGAAGAGAAGGTCCCGATGTTCCATGTCAGATGGGCCAAGAGCGTCCTAAAAGAAGACTGGTATTTCACCATCATGGTTATACCTGAAGCCAAATCCAAGACCGCGGGCGCAAACGTCACCGCGAAAAATGAGCCATGTGTACTGGCTTCCCAAGTGAACCAATGCTTCTTCATTACCGACCCGTCAAAGCCCAGTCGTGTTGTCGTCCGGAGAGGCAAAAGGAAGATCATCAGAATGGATGGAGTCGCCGATGAGCAAGACTTCGACAAGTACGGCGACCCGAAGATGGAACATGACGACGACGATGAAGTGCCATACACCACAAGAAGAAAGAGGACCACCCTACCTAAAGGACGTCCGTTCAAGTGATGAACTCCATTTGCGAAAAAAAGGGCAAGAAGATTGTGAAAAGATAGCTAGCTAAGATCGATTGTATTTAAATTGTAGTCTTCATTTCTCGATTGTATTTCGACATATTGAAATGATATTTCTTCGGTTCTAGTCCTCATGAATATTTATTTATGTTTATTATGGTATTTATGTTTATTCTGGTATACCAATTTTTATTTGATGATATTTTTTGAACTTATGAATATTTTTAAATTTCATGGGCATGTTTTGAATTCCTGAATAATTTTTCAAATTTTATGATATTTTTTCATATTCATTAATATTTTACCAATTCACAAATGAATGCAATTAAAAATAAAAAAATAAATTTGATGATATTTGATGATATTTTCAAATAACAAATTTCATGATATTTTCAAATAACAAATTTCATGATATTTTTTCATATTCATAAATGTTTTACCAATTCACAAATGAATGCAATTAAAAATCCAAAAAAAACAAATTGGATGATATTTGATGATATTTTCAAATAACAAATTTGATGATATTTTCAAATAATAAATTTGATGATATTTTTAGTATTCATAAATGTTTTACCAATTCACAAATGAGTGCAATTAAAAATCCAAAAAAAAAAACAAATTGGATGATATTTGATGATATTTTCAAATAACAAATTTGATGATATTTTCAAATAATAAATTTGATGATATTTTTTAGTATTCATAAATGTTTTACCAATTCACAAATGAATGCAACTAAAAATAAAAAACAAATTTCATGATATTTTCAAATAACAAATTTGATGATATTTTCAAATAACAAATTTGATGATATTTTTTCATATTCATAAATATTTTCAAATAACAAATTTGATGATATTTTTCCACATTCATAAATGTTTTCAAATTTGATCGTTATTTTCTAAAAAAATATTAGATGCAACTAAAAAAAAGAGTTAGTAATGGCGCACAAGGGGAGGGTGCGCCATTGCTATCCCAAAAAAAAGTTACTAATGGCGCACCGCTAGGAGGTGCGCCATTGCTAACCCTCCCACCCCACTAAAATCCCCAATCCCCGATCCCCAATCTCACATCTTTCTCAGCTTCCCACTACTATCTGCGCCTCACCTCACCCGCGCCACCCCCGTGCTCGCCGTCCCCGTGCTCGCTGCCCCCGCCGCCGACCCCCACCGCCCCAATGCCCCCGGCGCCTCGCCTCCCATCGCCCCGGCGCCTCGCTGACCGTCGCACCACCGCCCCCAACGCCGACCCCCACAGCCCCCGACGCACCCGACCCCCATCGCCCCCACTGCACCCCACCACCACCGCCCGTCGCTGCTCCGCCCCCCGCCGCACGGACATCACGAGAGTCTGCGTCGGATACATCGACGAACCGGACCGGAGCCGAGCCGAGGGGCACCGCGAACCCGCCACCGAGCCCTTCTTCCACCTCGGATTCCGCCGCCTCTCCTTCATGTCCGGCCGGCCTGCTGCTCCTAATCCACCGCCGGGCCTTCGTGTGCCTCCGCGGTGAGCTCCCCTCACTTCCCGTCTTCTGTTTCCCCTCGATTTGCTATGTCCTATGTATGTGTGGATTTGCTTCGTGGTGTGGCCGATTTGGGGGTGTCGGTGGCGCCTGGTGTGTGGAATGTCGGTCAGAATTAGCAAAACTAGCTTGCGTGGCCAACGTATTATGTGTTTTGCACCATGGATTATGCAGCACGAATTTCATATAGGATCATGCTAAATTCCTAACTAAAAGTCTTTGGTATTCCCCTTTCGGTTTTGACCCATCAACTTAGGGTGATCATTTTGGTTCTGATATGTTAAGGTGTAGTAAACTGGATGATCCTGACATCCTGTGATGGGTTTGATCTGTAGGTTATGTGCACGTCAGTTCGTTTGCTTAGCATTGTGTGCATGATTGATCAACTGCATGTTCTGTTTTTGCACCATGGATCATGCAGGAGGAATGTCATAGATACAGGATCAGGCTAACTGAAACTATTTGATATTCCTGCCTTTTCGGCTTTGACTCATGAACTCACCTTGGTTAAATTCCCGCTTATGACAGAAATGTTGGTAGCTGGGCTAAGTTAGTTTCTGGAGTTTATCAATAGTTCGTACTATTTTTTTTCAAGATACTAGGTGCTAGTTTGTTTCCTTGTATTGTGTCTCATCAAGCAGTTTTTCGAGAGTTGGTTGCTGGGCTAAGCTAGTTTCTGTTGGTTGATGGGCTAAGTTTTAGATTGCTACCTAGTTGTATCTGGTCAAGAAGTTTTCTAGAGTTGTGACCAATGCATCCTAGGGTCAGGTGCTGTAGAATTCTACACAGATAAACTTCCGATGCATAGTCTTTAGCCTGCGATCTTGCTCTCTTACGTGAATGTGTTTCTAGAGACAAGGAAAGGAGGTGCAGAGAAACAAATTTCAGATTACATGCATGTTACACAAGCCCTGCTTTGCATTTTTGCCAGCAATGTTGCTTCTGTACCCTGTTTTCAACGCCTTTAATTTCTGAATCACGTACGGATGTACCTTCTTTACATGCATGTTATACATTAACTTTTGAATCACATATATATTTTGTTGACAACTGCGAATTCTGCTGTATATGTCCTTCCTAGGTTCATTAACTTGTGAATCAGACATATCTTGTACAATACCAAATACGAGTAGTGTTGTATTCAAGCTCTGGATTTCAGACATGACACATGTACGAATAGAATAATTTGTACCGTGGCAGCAACTCAGAAATGGGTTCTTTGTGTACTTCAGCTTGTTCTGGTCATCATTGTGTAATGCATATATTGTTTCACCTCTTCACAGGCCAACGTATTTTCCATGATGTGATGGAGGCCTTTTTTTTAACACTGGGATTTGCCACCTGTTGTTTGTCTTGTAAATAGCATTGGACAGACATTTAAGCAAATAGCACATTGCCTTTTCCACCTGGGATAATGATTATGCAGGTACCCCGAGAGGCCCTTGAGTTTGCTGGAATGTCGATTAACTTTCGTTCCAGCAAATTCAGGTACTCCACATGTCCTATTTTTAGCAAAGGTCATGCTGAAATTTTTCATGAATTTTAGCATGACTTTGCTAAAAATAGGATATATGGGGTACTTGCAACTAATGCATGGGCCGGGGTATCTTACTGCTTAATTAACATTAGGCTCAATTGTGAAATTTTGGATGTGAGATTTTTGACATGTGGTGTCCCTTTATTCTTGCTGCATTATACCCACATATACTTGATAGGGTATATTATTAGAAGATACCCATATATATCAGTTAACCTAGGATGCCTGGGCATCAATAAACCCTAAATGATGAAAACTTAACTTAGCATTTAGGGTGCCTCAGCGTCGACAAACCCTAAATGATAAAACATTGGATTTTAGGTATCCTCGGTGTCGATAAAAACCTAAATGATGAAAGCTTATGCTTTTAGGGTGCCTCGGCGTCGACAAACCCTAAATGATAAAAGCTTAGCTTTTAGGATGCCTCAGTGTAGACAAACCCTAAATGATGAGACCATGATAATTCCTCACAAACCAACCCTTAAATAACACTGAGCCATTATGCCGTCACCCTTGAAGCCTTGCGGGCATTTGCAGCCCTTAGCTTGTTCATTCTGTAGATTTCCAAAATTTAGTTTTGTACCGCACACCGAAGCCCCAAGAAAGAAAACTGCAATGTGAAACAGATGATCAATTTTCAGCCCTTGGATTACTTTAGTATTTCTTCACACACTCAGACACCCTTGCTTGCCTTGACAATAACCAACTTTTTGACCAAACTTTTTTCCTATTTAGAGCGAAACATGGCCCACAACGATGAGGCCGGTGGTTCAGGCAAGCAATTCTGGGAGCTGTCCCAGGAGATGGAGGAAGAACCTCACCACTATGAGGACGCCGCGGAAGACACCGATCCCGACTACACAACCCCTAGTGGCGTCGGGGATGACACCACTGATGGTGCCGCCGAGGATGCCACCACTGATGATGGCAGCGCACGCACAGATGGCAGCCAAGCGAAGAGGCAACGGAAGGACCGGCGCCCGAACGTGCTCGGCACCGTCAAGCAGGAATTTACCGAAGTGTCCTCCAGTGGGCATCCAACGGCGCCCAAAGAATTAGTTAGTGGGTACTCAGGACAACTCGGCTGCATTCTCTGGAGCACCGTCTCGATCAACACCGAGAACCTAAGGCATAAGGACCGAGGGAATTTGCGCAACCTCCTCTTCACGAAGCTGCATGAACGATACAAGTTCCCTGATGACGTCGCAAACACACGCCTCTCAGGAAATAAAGTGAACAGTGCCGCCCTCACAAAGATGAGCACGGCCCTGGCTACTTGGAGAGCCGCGGTGAGGATAAGGATTCTAAGAGGTGATAGTTATGAGAAGATCAAGGAGACAAATCCTTCGATCAGCGAAGACGACTACCTCGAGTTCAAGGCCAAGTGCGAGTCCCCGGGGTCCGCGGAATCAAATCAGTGGGGGAAAGATATGCGGGACTTGAACTTAGGGGTCCACAAACTCGGTCCCGGCGGTTAGAGAGTGGCGGAACCTATATGGGACAAGGAGGACGCAGAGCATGCCGAGCAAGGCCTACCGTCGTCTTTGATAAATACCGTGACAAGCAGACCAGGAACTATGTCAGGGCCCGGTACAAGGTGGACCCGGTAACAAAGGAGCTTACCATGGATCCAAAGACCAAGGCGCTTGAGCTTGTTCTGGTAAGGAATACACCCCCACGTAATTAGCTCCAGATGGTTGCATTCTAATTAATGAAGCCAAATTTCTAAATGGTTCATGTTCCTTCCGCAGGACACTGAAAGCAGTAGCGCGGGGTCGCCTCAGAGCTCCCCTTGGGATAGCACTTTAAATAGGGCGTTGAACGTAATGAAAAACAAGGATAAGTTCAGTAAGCCGTCGTCAGCTGGTTGTGTGGCCTGCAAAGTCTTGTCCATGAAATGGTCGGAATACTATACCGCTGGGCGAAAGGAGAGAAAGGCCAGCTCGGAAAGCCAGCAACGCGAGGTTCAAGAACTCAAGGCACAAGTGGCGCAGATTCCGGAGATGGTCCAAGAGCAAGTGCGAGACCAACTGGGAGCGACAATGACCGCCATTGTGCCTACCTTGATTGGGGGGCTGCAGGCGTGGATTGCGGGCGGCCGATAGGGGCCGCCCCCGATTCCCAGCTTCACGGGCAGCAACTCGCACAACGCGCCGGCGGCGCCATTGGTGTCTTCGATGGAGGCGGCATTGGTGTCTCCGGCGCCGGCGCGGGCATTGGAGCTTAATGCACCGGGTGTACGCCAGCCGACACCTCGGCAGCAAGCGGCCCCTCCATCACTTGCACGCCAGCCGTTGGCAGTGCCTCAACATTAGCTGAGCTCGATGCCATCACGGTAACTAAGCCTCTTGGCCGATGATTTCATCTCTTTGCCTTTGACTGGGCATCCCTGACACCCTACATGTTTTCGCAGGGCGCCGTCGATGTTCCATGCACTCTCCTGCACTTCGTGGGCGGCGAGTTGATCGATGTCGCCAAGGGCAGAATCATTCAACCGGGCAACCCTGTGTTCCACGGTAATCCGATGCCACCCACTATGTATAGGGTTCAACTGGTTCAGGTATTGCCAGGCTACGACGACTTGTTACCTCCGGTTCGACCCACTCGGGCCGAAGAAGATGATGTGATGACCCTCAGCGCCTGCTTAAGCTGGCCCCTGCTTTGGCCGAAGAGCCCGATTCGTTTGGGGGCAGGGGACACCACCCCACAGACAACACCGCCAGTCGTGCCGGTGCCAAGCCATGGCAAGACCACCGCAATGCTACCGGACATGCCGGACATGCATATGGCACAGGATCCGGACATGCATATGGCACAGGATCCGGACGACGACGACGATGAACGTACATTTACCAACGTCGATAAGTACTTCAACGAACATGGGTATGGTGGCGAATTCTTGGGGCCTCCTTCTCAAGAACCCAACCCTGCAAAAGACGACCGCGATCTAGCTGGTACCATGGAGAAACCCAATTGCAACAGGCGTCGTCAGGTGTTCAGTTCTCAGGAGACGCCTCCAGCTGCCGCCTTCACCAAGCCTCAAATAGCCGAGATGCGAAATATTATCAGCCCCAACAGACTCAAGAAGGCGGTCTCTGAGCAGAACTCGATCCCATTATAACAGAAGAAGAAGGGACGGAAAAGAAAGAATAACAAGGGTGCGAGCCAGCCGGCACCGAGTACGACCCGTGCTCAGGATGGGCCACCTTCACCTAAGGATATCTCGAGGAGGGTGCATGTGGCGGGTAGGCCGATGCTACCGACTAATCTGCTCAATGCTGCAACCGATGCTATGCGGAGTCTACTGATACGTCTCCAACGTATCTATAATTTTTGATTGTTCCATGCTATTATATTACCCCTTTTGGATGTTTATGGGCTTGATTTTACACATTTATATCATTTTTGGGACTAACCTACTAATCGGAGGTCCAGCCCGTATTGCTGTTTTTTTGCCTATTTCAGTATTTCAAAGAAAAGGAATATCAAACGGAGTCCAAATGGAATGAAACCTTCGGGAGCGTGATTTTTGGAACGAACGTGATCCAGAGGACTTGGAGTGCAAGTCAAGAAGCAATCGAGGCAGCCAGGAGATAGGAGGGCGCACCCACCCTTCCTGGGTGTGCCCCTGTCTCCGAGGCCCCACGACCGGCCACCGACGTACTTCTTCCTCCTATATATACCTACGTACCTCGAAAACATCCAGGGAGCCACCGAAACACAATTTCCACCGCCGTAACCTTCTGTATCCTCGAGATCCCATCTTGGACCCTTCACCGACGCTCCGCCGGAGGGGGAATCGACAACGGAGGGTATCTACATAAACACCATAGCCCCTCCGATGAGTTGTGAGTAGTTTACCACAGACCTTCGGGTCCATAGTTATTAGCTAGATGGCTTCTTCTCTATTTTTGGATCTCAATACAATGTTCTCCCCCTCTCTTGTGGAGATCTATTCGATGTAAACTCTTTTTGCGGTGTGTTTGTCGAGATCCTATGAATTGTGGGTTTATGATCAAGTTTATCTATGAGAAATATTTGAATCTTCTCTGAATTCTTTTATGTATGATTGAGTTATCTTTGCAAGTCTCTTCGAATTATCAGTTTGGTTTGGCCTACTAGATTGATCTTTCTTGCCATGGGAGAAGTGCTTAGCTTTGGGTTCAATCTTGTGGTGTCCTTACTCAGTGACAGAAAGGGTTGCAAGGCACGTATTGTATTGTTGCCATCGAGGATAAAAAGATGGGGTTTATATCATATTGCTTGAGTTTATCCCTCTACATCATGTCATCTTTCTTAATGCGTTACTCTGTTCTTATGAACTTAATACTCTAGATGCATATTGGATAGCGGTTGATGTGTGGAGTAATAGTAGTAGATGCACGTAGGAGTCGGTCTACTTGTCACGGACATGATGCCTATATACATGATCATTCCTAGATAATCTCATAATTATTCGCTTTTATATCAATTGCTCGACAGTAATTTGTTCACCCACCGTAATACTTATGCTATCTCGAGAGAAGCCTCTAGTGAAACCTATGGCCCCCGGGTCTATCTTTTATTATATTATCTTTCGATCTACTTTTATTTGCATCTTTACTTTTTGCATCTATATCATAAAATACAAATAATAGATTTATCTTATCATACTATCTCTATCAGATCTCACTTTCGCAAGTGGTCGTGAAGGGATTGACAACCCCTTTATTGTGTTGGTTGCGAGTTCTTTGTTTGTTTGTGTAAGTGCGTGGGACTTTTGAGGAGCCTCCTACTGGATTGATACCTTAGTTCTCAAAAACTGAGGGAAATACTTACGCTACTATTGCTGCATCACCCTTTCCTCTTCAAGGAAAACCAATGCAAGCTCAAGACGTAGCAAGAACGATTTCTGGCGCCGTTGCCGGCGAGGTCTTCACTCACGTCAAGACATACCAAGTACCCATCACAAACTCATCTCCCTCGCATTTACATTATTTGCCATTTGCCTCTCGTTTTCCTCTCCCCCACTTCACCCTTGTTGTGTTATTTGCCCTCTCTTTCCCAATCTTCTCCTCTCTTTTTCGCTTGCCTTTTTCTGTTTGCTTGTATGCCTATTTGTCCTTATGGCTTTGCCTATGAGTACCGACCTCCTTCTTAGAAGGATGGAAGAGATTGAATCGAATATTAGAAGCTTTATGACTTTGCAATTTGAGCATAATAATTTCTTCAGAAAAGAACTTAAAGAACAAAAGGTTTTTTGGGGTTTATAAATAAGGAGCTTGATGATATGCATAAAAGAATTTTATGGTGTGAACTCTCAAATTACCCGGCTTGAGAAGGCTATAGCCCAAATTTCTGATAAGCAAGCCACCTTAGTCAATAAGATGGCTGCCAAACCAGAAAAGTTACATGAAAATAATGATGAAGATCTTAAAGTTATTGATGTGTCTCCTATTAGATCTTTGTTTTGCAATATGAATCTTGATAATAATGGGACTGGAGATGAGTCAACTTTAGTTAGAAGGCGTTCCAGGAATTCGGAGTTTTTAGATCTTGATGCTAAATTTTGTAAAGGTGGGATTAGAGAGGTCATGACTTTATATAGTATTGAACCCACTATCTCGGATTTCATGGAATTTGATTATGATAATTGCTCTTTAGAAAGTTGTATTTCCTTGTTGCAATCCCTTGTTAATTCTCCTCATGCTTATAGTCAAAATAAAGCTTTTACCAAACATATCGTTGATGCCTTGATGCAATCTTTTGATGAAAAACTTAATTTGGAAGTTTCTATACCTAGAAAACTTAATGATGAGTGGGAACCTACTATAAAGATTAAAATTAAAGATCATGAGTGTTTTGCTTTGTGTGATTTGGGTGCTAGTGTTTCCACGATTCCATGAGTGCTTTGCACCTTGCGGATTCCACCATTAAAAATCCAATGGAAAGGATCAATGATGTTCTCATTGTTGCAAATAGAAATTTGGTGCCCGTAGATTTTATCGTTCTTGATATAGATTGCAATCTTTCTTGCCCTATTACTCTTGGTAGACCTTTCCTTAGAACGACTGGTGCGATTATTGATATGAAGGAAGGTAATATTAGATTCCAATTTCCATTAAAGAAAGGCATGGAGCACTTTCCAAGAAAGAAAGTCAAATTACCTTATGAATCTATCATGCGAGCTACTTATGAATCGAGTGCCAAAGATGGCACTACTTAGATCTATCTTCGCTTTTATGCCTAGCTAGGGGCGTTAAACGAGACCGCTAGTTGGGAGGCAACCCAATTTTATTTGTATTTTTTTCATTCCTGTTTAGTAATAAATCTTGCATCTACCTTCTGTTTAGATGTGTTTTTATGTTTTAATTAGTGTTTGTGCCAAGTAGAACCTATAGGATAACCTATCTTTGATTCTGCTGAAAAACAGAAACTTTGCGCGCACGAAATTAGTTTTGTTAAATCATAAAAACGTGCTTTTGCATTGATTCTTTTTGCTGCTGATCATTAAACAAATTTGCCAGGACTTCCTATTTTGGTAGGATTTTTTGAGTTCTAGAAGTTTGCGTTAGTTACAAATTGCTATAGACTGTTCTGTTTTTGACAGATTCTGTTTTTCGTTTGTTGTTTGCTTATTTTGATGCATCTATGGCTAGTATTAAGTGGTATGAACCATATAGAGAACTTGTAATACAGTAGGCTTAACACCAAAATAAATAAAGAATGAGTTCATTACAGTGCCTTATGTGGTGGTTTTGTTTTCTTTCACTAACGGAGCTTATAAGATTTCCTGTTGAGTTTTGTGTTGTGAAGTTTTCAAGTTTTGGGAAAAGCTTTGATGGACTATGGAATAAGGAGTGGAAAAAGCCTAAGCTTGGGGATGCCCAAGGCACCCCAAGATATTCAAGAATAGCCAAAAGCCTAAGCTTGGGGATGCCCCGGGAAGGCATCCCCTCTTTCGTCTTTGTTCATTGGTAACTTTACTTGGAGCTATATTTTTATTTGCCACATGATATGTGTTTTGCTTGGAGCGTCGTGTATTATATTAGTCTTTGCTTTTTAGTTTTCCACAATCATCCTTGCTGTACATACCTTTTGGGATAAGCCCACTTGATTGAATTTTCTAGAATATGCTATCTGCTTCACTTATATCTTTCTTTGGAGAAGCAGCGTCTCTCCGAGAATGATGTGGCATACCCAATTTTCGTGGCCAAGGTGCCAGAGGGCAAGGGCTTTGTGGATAGCGCCATCGGGGTATGATCGTCCTGTGGTTTGATGACATCTTCTCTATGTTTAACCTTCATCCGCTACACTACACCTTCGTTCGGCTATTTTCACTGAGTATGGAGATGCGGATCATTAGAGACAAGACCCCGGATATCGTGATAGTCGACCCCTTCTACATGCGTGCCAAGATCTTGGGCAGCGCTGGGGACCGGCAAGTCGCGAGTTCATACCTCAAAGGCGTCATTCTGGCAAACCCAGATAAGGATAACTTCCTCGTGCCTTACTTTCCCGAGTAAGTCATCCCCTCACCACCCCGTAACATATGATTTCTTAGGTTTCGATCGTTCTTTTTTTTCTAACATTCCGTGTTATGTGTAGTGACACACATTGCACACTCATCCTCTTAAGCCCGAAATATTCCATGGCCACGTATTTCGACTCGGACCGTCAGTGGAAGAAAGACTACACAAATATCAAGAAAGTTCTTGATGATGTTCTCCCCGGCTACGCCAGATCTGGAGGCACCTTCAGCAGGCCAATTCGTAGGTACGGCAAGCACGTGCTCACCAATACGACGTTCCCCTGCGTCAAGCAGCCGCCTGGCGGTCAGAAGGATGCCTACTACGCCATCCATCACATGCGGGCGATCGTACGGGACCATAATCACCTTCTGCTACCAAATAATCTCAAAGATTGGGCCGCACGCTTATCGGCAATCTAGGACGCGGACATCAGACAAGAATTCTTTCGCCTCCAGTCGGAGTTTGCGGAAATCATCCATCAAGATGTCCTCCGTTCCTCGGGGAAGTTCTACCTCAGATATCAACCATCCAACAGTGAGATAGAAACAACGCTACAAATGCAGGCTGACAACACCCGCGATTTCATGACCATCACGAAAGATGGCGGCTTCATCCACGCTCCGGTCCCTGAGTCGAGTCGAAAGTAGTGATGCTATGTAGTTCTGAAATATTGATTAGCTCATGTTGTAACTTTAATGAACTTGTATGTCTCTTTGGTTTGGACAGTCGTTCAATTTATATGTAGTCGATGCTATTTATTAGTAGGACCATGAATTATGCTATTAATGTGTTGCTTTTCTCTTCTGATCCTTTTGTTGCATACTTATATATTGCTTATGTATTGTCTGTGAATTGCTACTAACATTTTGTTTGTCTAGTGCATAGAGATGCCGTCATATGTCGTGTACAACGGTAAGGTTCCCGGAGTCTACGACGACTGGGAGGAGTGTCAGAGAAAGGTTCACCGTTTCAGCGGTAACAGTTACAAAGGGTACACCACTAGGGCGGAGGCGGAAGTTAGATACGCGTGCTATCTAGTGGGAGAGAGGAGGGAGTGTTGGAGGAACCGGATGAAGACCAGTTTCATCGCGATGATGCTCATTGTGATGACCGCAGCTCTCTTCTATGTGATGGTAGTTTAGATGGTCGATATCGACATGTAATGTGAAGGCAAACTCGCTACTCGCGGCCTTGAGACTTGTAATGTTCTAACTTTGTCTAGTATTTTGAATTCGGAGACTAATATGATGAATTGTATTCGGAGACTAATCTTCTATTGTATTCGATAAATCTGCTGTTTATATGTTGTGCTATCTATATTCTGTGCAGTAATATATTTTATAACCTGTGCAAATATCAGAAAAGAAAAAAAATCCTAATATTCATACTAGTGGCGCATCATACTGCACTTTAGTGAGGCATTGCAGTAAACACACTAGTGGCGCATTAACTAGATGTGCGCCATTAGTAACCCAGAGCAGAAGGTAAATATGGCCCCCCTGGGAGGCATAGTAATGACGCACCGTTTGACATACTAATGGTGCACTCCCTGTTGTGCCACTATTGTCTGGTATACTAATGGCGCACCAGGGGTGTGCCATTAGTATTAGTTACTAGTGGCGTGATGATAGTGGCGCACCTGTAGTGCGACATTAATGGCCAAAGCAGGTACGCCACTAATTAGCCTTTTCCTAGTAGTGCAAGCGGCCCACGCCAGGGAACCAGGGTGTGACGCCCGGTCATCAGCCTCGGGCAGCCCCGCCGCCTCACTACATCGCGAGGCCGGCGCAGAATTGGTTTGGATCGGTGCAGACGGAGGCACCGCCGCCTCAAAACACGGGTGCTGGAGGTGCTTCTGGAACGCCCCGGAGTCAATGGGGAGATGATGGTTACAATGTCTATGGGGAGGGCCAACACCGTAGTTCATCATCGACGGGTGGTGGCCGCGGATATGCTTGGCAGAGTGATGGTACCGCGGAGAGACCTTTTCTCGGCTCTCCGGGTGGTTTTGTTGAGGGGGCGTGTAGCCCGGTCTTTCGAGAACGGGGTGGTTACCGTGGTCATCATGGTGGTCGAGGTGGTCGGTTCCGTCAACGACAGCCTCCTCTGCCTGCAGTCGTTGAGCGGACGGACGCCGCTGGGGCTGCCGAGGCACCGGTGATGTCTCGTGAGGCTATGGATGTGGTGACGGCGCTCGCTAATGCTGAGATACCCAGGAATGAGAACACGGTGTCAGCATAAGTGGAGGCGACCGAAAGGGCTGATTCAGATAGAGCATCCAAGTGGGCGCGCCAGGAGAAAATGTTGTGCTATCGTTGTGGAGAGAAGGGCCATTTTATTGCTAAATGTGTGGCTGAACTTTGTGATACTTGCGGCAAGCTGGCACATGATATGGGGGACTGTCTGATTTTGCGTGATCAGATACCGTCTCTTATGATGTATGGCGTGTATTGTGCTGAGCTCACGTCTCTTGAGTCTCCAAGTGCGAGGGAGATTCCCGAGGAGACCCAGAGTATGACCACTGGGGTGGTGAAAGTTACCAAAGGAATGTCTTGGAGGCACAAATTGTACAGCGACTTAAGGAGTTAGCTCCAGGTGACTTCCAGTGGGAGCTCGTTTATCTCGAGGCCAACCTGTTTAAGGTTGAGTTTCCTTCGGTTGAGGATTTGCAGAGACTTCTGCGTTTTGGGTTGTGCAAAGTACCTGGCACAGAATGTATACTCGAGTTTCACGAGTGGAAGAAGGTCGAACCTCAGGGTAAGCCTCTTACCCATGTTTGGCTACGTTTCTCCGGGGCTCCCTCGAAGCCGATGCAGGATGCTAGGGTTGTGGCTAGCTTGGGCATTATGGTGGGGAAAACTGAGAGAGTGGATATGGCTTTTACCAGAGCTCACGGGGTAGCCCGACTGCTAGTGAGTGTTCTGGATATTGAGTTCGTGCCTGACGTGGTCAAGTGGACATATAGAGGCCAGATTTATAACCTCGTGATTGAGTTTGAGGATGAGGATCTTTCGCTGAGGCTGCCAATGGGACTGATGTAGACATGCACGAGGGACATGACAGTTCGGGAGCTAAGGAGGCACCGGTCGATGATGCTGGACGAGAGTTGTCCAACGGACCGGGCCCGTTTCTCAGACGCCCGGGGATGGGATGGCACCACCCTCTTCGGTGCCTATGACCGCTCTGAGATTTGAGTCTTTTGAGAGGAGGAGGAGTCTAGGCAGGCGGACTCTCCCTGTCCTGCTCAGCGCGTTGCCTCTCCTCAGGACGCGGATTCGGTGGTGGAGGTCTTACCTTCGGGAGGGGGGTCCGGGGCAGGTGGCCTCAGCACCCTCTTCTCCTCTCATGTTGCCGGAGCTGCAGGTGGCAGCTCCTCCTTCTGGAGGGGGCTCGGGGCTGGTGGCCTCGGCGCCCTCTTCTCCTAGGGCGCCTAGGGAGGCTGCCCCTCTTGTGGCACCGGCGAGCCTCTCTTGCAAGAGGGCCGGGACGGGTGGGGATCACGGGCAAGCGGCCCATGCACTCCCCTCCCCTGGTACGTCTCTGATTCTTTGCCGCGGTGTGCGGCCGACGTCAGCGGCGCCAGGGAGTTCTCCGATGCCGCTTTCAGGCGTTCCTGCTGTTTCATTGATGGAGGCCAGCCGGCTGTGCGTTAGGGGTGAGGCAGGAGGCCCTACCCCGAGCAGGGCCTCTCGGGAGGAGGTTATTGTGTTTGGAGGGCGCCATGAGGGCGGCCAAGCTTCGTGACGTTGAGGTCACTACTGGTATGTCGGTTCATACCTCTAATTTCATTTTGCATTTTTCTAATGATGAGATTATTAATAATGCAAACCAATTAGGAGTTTCACTAGGTAGTAATGATAGTGAAATTTCAAATTCCGTTAATGATATCCTGGATTTAGGGGCAGAGCGGGCTTTAGAGATGATTCATAACTTAGCAGCGGTTAAACCCATGAATGATTCTGATATTGATGCTTTGGGGGTCAGGGTGCTCGATAATTTATGTGTGGATCTTGTACCACCCCTCCCTGAGTCTGAGGAGGAGGATGACACCTCTGAGGCTATCATGGTTACGTTCACTAAGCCTGGTTGTGAGGACCGGCTGGGGGGGGGGGTCAGAACAAACCTAAACGCAAGTGGAAGCGGAAGATTTACCCAGCTTCGACAGTGCGTAGGAGTGCTAGGATCCGTACTGCTAAAAAATTTCATGACGAAATATGAAAGGAATATTTTGTAATAGCACAGGTCTGAAAGACTTGGCTAAACGAAGGTTTCTTGCAGAGGCGTCTCTCGAGCATAGGCTAGATTTTATCGCATTATCGAAAACTGGTAGAGATAATTTTTCGCCACAGTTTCTCAATACTTTATTGGGAGGTATTGATTTTGATTGGCATTGTCTGCCGCCGAGAAGAAGATCGGGTGGGATCTTACTCAGAGTTAGATGCGATTCACTCGAAGTCCGGAGTGTGGTGATGGGAGGCTTTGCAGTTAAGTTTCGGGTGCGGTCGAAGGCCGACGGGTTTAATTGGGCTCTGGTGGCGGTATATGGTGCCGCACAGCCCGAACTTAAACCTGATTTCCTAGCTGATCTGGTTCGGATTTGCGGCTCTGAGCAGCTTCCAATCCTGGTGGGGGGTGATTTCAACATCATTAGAAGGCGTGAGGAGAAGAACAATGATAATTTCGACGGGAGATGGTCGTTTATGTTTAATACCATCATTGAAAGCTTGGATCTGAGAGAGATAGAGCTTTCGGGAAGAAAATTTACCTGGTCTAACGCGTTGCCAAATCCGACATTTGAAAAGCTGGATCGAGTTCTAGCTAGTGTCGAATGGGAACAGAAGTTTCCCTTCGTAACAGTTCAGGCACTTTCCCATGGTATTTCTGACCACATGCCTTTATTTGTGGACTTGGTGAGTTGACCCACTTGGGAAACAAAAACTCGTTTTCGTTCGAGCTAGGTTGGTTTGAACGAGATGGCTTCTTTGATCTCATAGCCAGGGAATGGGCTAAGGATACAGGAGGCAGGACTGCGCTTGAGCGTTGGCAGAATAAGATCAGGCACTTGAGAAGTTTTCTATGTGGGTGGGCTAAGCATCTTAGTGGGATTTACAAGGTCGAAAAGGAAAGGCTCCTTACCCATTCAGTCCCTAGATGTAAAAGCCGAAACCACGGTTCTGCCGGCCTTGGAGCTTCATGCCAAGCTTGACGCGGAGGTGAGATTGAAAGAGCTTCTTCGTGAAGAGGAATGAAAGTGGGCACTGCGGACCAAGGTCCGACGAGTTATCCAGCGGGACACGAACACTCAATTCTTTCACATGATCGCCAATGGCAAGCATAGAAAGAAGAGGCTCTTTCAGCTTGAACAAGATGAAGGAATGATTTTAGGACAGGAGAACCTAAAATTATACATAACCGAGTATTACAACCAGTTGTTTGGGCCTCCAGAGGATAACTGTGTTTCTCTAGATGAGTCTAGGATTGAGGATGTTCCTCAACTTTCTGCTGATGAGAACGATATTTTGGCTGCTCCTTTTTCCGAGAAAGAGGTGTTTGAGGCCATCTCGCAGATGAAAAATAATAAGGCTCCCGGCCCGAATGGATTTCCGGCGGAGTTCTATAAGAAGTGCTGGCATATTATTAAGGGGGACTTGTTGCCGTTGTTCCATGACTTATTCTCTGGACAACTTCAGCTTTTTCAACTGAATTTTGGAACGATAACCCCGCTTCCTAAGAAAACAGAGGCTGTGAGAATTGAGCAATTCAGGTCCATTTGTCTTCTTAATGTTAGTTTCAAAAAATTTACCAAGGTCGGGACTAATAGGCTCATGCAGATTGCGCATTCTATGGTGCAGCATTCTCAAACTGCTTTCATGCCGGACAGAAACATCCTAGAAGGGGTTGTGGTCCTTCATGAAATGCTCCATGAGATTCACACGAAAAAACTAGATGGAGTAGTTTTCAAGGTGAATTTCGAGAAAGCGTACGATAAAGTCAAATGGCCTTTCCTGCAACAGGCCTTACACATGAAGGGTTTTGATGAAGCCTGGCGACGCCAGCTAGAATCTTTCACGCAAAAAGGGAGTGTTGGAATTAAAGTGAATGATGACATATGTCATTATTTCTAGACACACAATGGCCTGAGACAAGGTGATCCAATGTCCCCTATTTTGTTCAACATTGTGGTTGATATGTTGGCAATTTTGATAGGTAGGGCAAAGGAGGCTGGTCAGGTAGGTCGCTTGGTGCCTCATCTAGTTTATGGAGGTGTGCCTATCCTACAGTATGCTGATGATACGATCATCTTTATGGAGCACGATTGGCAAAAGCGAGAAATATGAAGCTGGTGTTAGGCTTATCTGAACAATTGACCGGGTTGAAGATTAACTTTCATAAAAGCGAGTTGTTCTGCTTTGGTAGAGCAAATGAGGAACAAGAGGCTTATAGGCAGTTGTCTGGATGCGAATTGGGGACATTACCTTTCACGTACTTGGTATACCCATTCACCATCGTAAGCTGACAAACAAAGAATGGAAGTGTATCGATGATCGGTTTGAGAAGAAACTGAGTTGCTGGAAGGGCAAACTCATCTCATACAGAGGCCGGTTGATTCTTATTAATTCGATGCTCACGAGTATGCCTATGTTTCTCTTGTCTTTCTTCGAAGTCCCAGTTGGTGTTAGGAAAAGGCTGGACTTCTATCGATCCAGATTCTTCTGGCAGAGCGATGAGCTAAAAAGAAAATACGTACTCGCCAAATGGGATATCATCTGTCGACCAAATGACCAGGGGGGCCTTGGCATTGAAAATCTTGAAGTCTAGAACAGATGTCTTCTCAGTAAGTGGCTGTATAAGTCATCAATTGAGACTGATGCCACGTGGGCGCAGATTCTTCGTAGTAAGTATCTGCAGTTCAAAACTTTGTTCCAGGTGACAGTGAGACCGACGGGCTCGCCGTTTTGCAAGGGGCTCATGAGAGTCAAAGCAGCCTTCTTCAACAGGACAAAGTTTATACTCGGTAATGGCACTACAACGCGCTTCTGGGAGGATACCTGGCTTGGAGAGGCGCCGCTGGCGCTTCAGTATCCGTCCCCATATAGTATTGTTCAATGACGTGATGCTTATGTTGCAACAATACTGCAGTCCATCCCCCTTAATATCCATTTTAGGAGGACGCTTGTTGGCAACCGGTGGGAAGCGTGGCTTCATTTAGTGAGTAGATTGATGGAGGTTCATCTATCTTAGCAGCCCGATCAGTTGTGCTGGAAGCTTACTAGGTCTCGAGAGTTCACAGTTAAATCGATGTATATCGATGTCATCAACTCTAGCGCCGTTCCTACTTCCGAATATGTTTGGAAAGTCAAAGTTCCAAATTAAAGTGTTTATGTGGTTTGTACATAAACAAGTGATGTTAACAAAGGATAACTTGGTAAAGCGCAACTGGACAGGATCTACTAGGTGTAGTTTTTGTGATCGGGATGAAACTATCAAGCACCTTTTTTTGATTGCCCGTTGACCAAAGTTTTGTGGCAGACAGTGCACATTGCCTGTAACATTACTCCTCCGAATTCTATCAGTACGTTATTTGGAACGTGGCTTGTTGGGATAGAGTCCGAAACAGCTAGACACATTCGTGTAGGAGTATGTGCTTTTTTGTGGGAAATTTGGAACTGCAGAAATGATTTGGTTTTTAACAGAACAACAAATATTCATTTTTTGCAGGTTTTATTCCGAGCCATTGCGTTGATCCGTATGTGGTCGTTACTCACTGCGACGGAGGCCAGGGAGCGTTTGGTTACTGGATCTATCCGGTGGGAGATGGTAGCACGGGATATCTTCAACCGGTTTGGATGACGGTCATGTAATAGGATAGGAGATTAGTTGTCATATCTTTGTTATGCTAGCCGGTTGTGTCCTCTGGGCTTTTGTGTTTTTGGAGTTGTGGCTCTTTGTGAGCTTGCAGTTACTTTTGTTTCAAACTGTAAGACCTTGTTTGAACCTATTTGCTTATTTATTAAGGTGGCCGTATGCATCGTTCTGATGCAGAGACGGGGGAGTCCTCCTTTTTGAAAAAAAGAAAAAAAACGCCTCGGCCGCACGAACGGCCTCACTTTACCAGGCACATACCCGGGCGCGGTAACACACCACAGCCTACCGAGAGGAGCTCTCTCACGGCCGACCGGGCGCATACCACGGTCTGGGCGGAGACTACCTCTTCTCTGACTCCTAGGCTCGGCTCATACCGGCGTAACTATAAGTAGTACACACAGAGGGGGTCTTATATCCGGTGCACACGCACCCCAGCACACACGCACGCACACATCACCGGCCTGAACTCACGGCCACTAACCCATACACACACGCAAGTCACGCAAGCACTAACTACCACTAAGCTAGCTACATGCACGGCGTCCATATCCATGCGCGCATCAGTTCCTCAACAGCCGGCCATAGCATGCATCTAACTAACTCCACGTATGGCCCGGCCGGCCGCTCCACTCTCATGTTATAGATTATGCCTAGCACTTACTCAAATAGCACAAGTGATGAGTACATCCGTTGTGGCACGCGTTTCTTACTAAAATAGCACGAATGATAGGTTTCCGCATGGAGATATATGACGCGTTGTTACTCCATTTTGACCGTTGGGTGACTCAGCCGCATCCTATATAAGTGTAACCATCCCAGCCCATTTTCCCCAAGCAAGCCAGCTATTCCAACCCCTCAGCCCTCGACCCCCTCTTCACTCAAAGCCACCCGATGGCTTAGAACCCACACGGCTGTAGACCAAATGGAGGGCTGCCGCCACTGCCACCTCCGTGCCCGTTTTGCAACGTGCAGTGTGTATCGGACAGCATCCTTGCTGTCCACATACAGTGGCACATCACCCCTCGGAGGATGCTGCCTGTACGGCCGCAGACCCTAGCTGGGACGGCAAACCCTATTGCGCATCCGCGTGTGGTGCCGCTCCCAGCTGGAGCACCAACCAAGACCTCCCGCAGCAGTCCCGGCTGCAGTGCAGCCAGCCCCTGCAGCGCCGCTTGCCATGTTGGCGTCCCCAACGGTGGCGCAAGCACTTGTGGCAGCTCGAGCTGGGAATGGCGGCACCCGTAGCCTTCTGGCAGCCAACTCTGAGTTTTGGAAGGAGTGCCGCAGTGGAGGGGAGCCCCCGGCCGAGATAGACTTTCTGGGGCGGTGGGAGTCGTCCAGCAGCAGCGCGCAGCCTCCGGACGGCGCCAAGGAGGAGGCTGATGGCTCGGGAGAACCTTGGGCCTCGCCTTGGCTTGAGCCACCGATCTGTCTTTGGAAGCCACGCAAGAGCTCGTCTTGCCTCAGTAAAAACCAAGATCCATGCTTTCATGATGTTATCTTAACCGTTTGGATAGATCGATCAAGGGAACCAGAACTATGTTCTCATAAGATAAATATTTCATGTTTAAGATTTAGTAACAATTTGACTTGAGCGAGCACCTTGGACCTGACATTGGCTTCATCCCCCGTTCTATACATGGTCGCCTCGAGAAAGCTAGTCGTCTTCGCTGCATCAAAACTAGGATCGATGCTTTCTATACTGTTATTTGGCTGTTAGATAGGTCGATCAGGGGAAGTAAAACCATGTGCCGATAAAATGAATTTCATGTTTAAGATTTGGCACCAATTTCTAGTTTGTTTACTCTGGTTTTTTTTTTTTAAAAAAGAAGGATATACCACCAGCCTCTGCATCTGGACGATGCATGCAACCATTTTATTAATTAATTAGAAAGACCTTACAAAGTAATATATCAATATGCCTGAAGCCACTGTCAACCATTTTATTAATTATGCAGCCACCGTCAACCACTGATCCATCTCCAGAGCAGGCACTGACACACCAACCTTGCCAGGCCTGCCGTCGACGCCACCACGGCATCAGACAACGCCACCATCCTGCGCGTGTACATCCACACACGCCCGTCACAGAAACTCCGTGGCGCCATGCCGCCGTGATCTGTCGTCGGCAATCCGGTAGATATAACATTGCTCCTCCTCTTGTAACCTCCAGCCATCACTTGCTCCAAAATGATGCGCGGCAAACTGAATGGGTAGAACCAATGTCATCCCTATATGGGGTATGATTTGGAAACTATCCTGCCCGGCAAAAATTAAAATTTTCATATGGCGTACACTGGATGGTACCCTCCCATGCCGAGTTACACTTGCCAACAGACATATAAAAGTTTCACCCATTTGCCCTTCATGCTTGAATGGACCGGAGGATACAAAACATGTCTTGTTTCGGTGTCAGAAGGCGAAAGAAGTTTGGGAAAAATTAGGCCTACAAGAGGTAAGCCATAAAGCCTGTGTTGTTGATCACGCGGGAGAGGCGGTGCTAGAATTCTTACTCCTTATGAAAGATCAAGATTTAAATATTAAGGGCATCCGGAACGCACGTGAGTTAATAGCTATTACAGCTTGGTATCTATGGTGGGATAGACGTCAACTGGTCCATGAAGGAAAGTTACATGATGCAAATCAAACTTCGATGGGGGCTCGTGCTATAACCGTAAACTATGTCAATGCATACTCCCCTAAGGCAACTCGCAAAACAGGGGGGTGGAGTATCCCTCCTAGGGGATTTGTGAAGCTGAATGTTGATGCCGCGTTCGATCATGACCTTCTTCAAGGTGCAGCTGGGGCGGTCCTGAGAGATGATAAGGGAAGGTTCATTGTCGGAGGAAACTGGAGGATTGACTGGTGTGATGATGTATTAACAGCAGAAGTTCTGGCTCTTAAATTTGGTTATTCCTAGCACAGAAGGTGGGCTGCAATCGCCTTGTTGTAAACTCAGATAACATGGAAGTGATCGACGTAATGAAGAATGGAGGACACTCGGCGGGAGCCGCAGCTGCACTTTTTGATGATTGTTATTTTTTGGCTTGTGATTTCCCTGTAGTTAAATTTGAACACTATAATAGGGAAGCAAATAGAGTGGCCCATGAAATATCTAGGTTAGCAAAAATTTCAGCCACTAGGGATTGGTTTGAGGAGCCTATGAAGGATATTGTACCTCTTCTTATGGACGATGTAACAATTATTTCTAACTAATAAAGTTGAAGTTTTATTTCAAAAAAAATGATGCCCCGAGGAGGGAAAGCGAAACTAATGACTCCACCATCGTCCAATCCGGGAGACCCAAATCTTGGATTTCCCCTGGAGCATCCCGAGCCTGATGACGCAGACTGCAATGACGTTGCCTCGACAAGGGAAACGACATCAAAGACGCCGTCATCGTCCGCCATGGCCGCAGTCGGCGTGATTTTCATCGGCAGTTGCGCCACCTTCTCTGCCGCACACCCCCTGCCCGGTCCAGGCCTCCTCCTTGTCCCCTGCTCATCAACGGCCACCGGTCGATCCCGCCTCGCCGTTGCCTGAGCCGAGGCCAGCACGGGATCCTCCACCTCCTCCCCTACTCGTCAACCACCGCCGCTCGACCCCGCCTCGCCGTCGCCTGAGCCCGAGGCTGTTGCGGGAACCTCCTTCTCCCCGCCCGTGACCCAGCGCCACTTCCTCCTCCCTTGCTGGTCAACCGCCGATGGTCGATCCCGCCTCGCCGACGCGGGATCCTCCTCCTCCCCGCCCACGACCCAGCGGCTCCTCCCCTGCTCGTCAACCGCCACTGCCCTTCGACACGTTGGCGTTGTTGCTTTGTCAAGAGCTCGCCGGAGCTCCTCTGCAGCACAACCTCCCGCCTGGTCGACCCCGCCTCGCCGCTGCCTGAACCGGAGGCCGCAGAGGGATCCTCCTCCTCCCCGTCTAGGACCCCACACCTTCTCCAGATCCATGGGCTCCATGGCGCCATGGTCAAATCCACCCCAAGAACATATATTGTGTAAATAATGTGACGATGGATATAGTATGCAAACAGAGTACTTCTGTCTTATAAAAATCCGTTCGTTCGTCATCGTTGTGAAAGATTTTCCCTACGCCTTCGGCCATCTACGGCCTCTGCACCTGTACTGTTGTCTCATTTTTTTGAATAAAAAAATTTGCTTTGCCGTCTCGGTATACGTGGATGACGGCAAAGACATAGCCTAGCTAATGGCAAAGTACTTGACGCGGTCCGTCTGTTGGCATATTTTTGCCGTCTGGCTATTCCGCTGACGGCAAACCCTGTTTACTGATGGCAAACTCTTTGCCGTCATCCCAACAAAGAGCAGACGGGAAAGTATTCTTTGCTGACATATCTTTGCCGTCTGACTTCTCGACTGCTTCCTGACGGCAAAGTCTTTGCTGTCTGGAATTTGGTCTTTGCCGTCTGTGGATCACAGACGGCAAATTACCTCTTTCCTGTAGTGTAAAACTTGGTGATGAATTAAGTAAACATGTGAGCTCCACAAAAATGACAAAAATCATGATTTCTAAATAGTGAGCAGTACATAAAGTATTGATCTTCTGAAAATCTTATTTTGTCAGTTTTGTGCAGCTCACATGGTGACTGATTTCATCACATAAATTTTACATATGTGTAACGTACATTCATATGAACATATACATTTTTATCGGATTTTTTGGAAACTTGAAAATACCATTTTGAGACTATTTAAAATATAGTACTCACTGCAGCATGTGCACCGAAGTGTTATTTTCACAAGGAATAAAGCCTATGAAAATATGATTAAACACAATAGAATCCGAATTTAGCATCGAACCATTTTTAGGTAAGTAATAGATTACACGAACCATGTACTGAAAGAAGTTTTCATATATGTGAACACCACTATCTTTAGAAATAAAATAAACTGTGAACACCACAAATTATCTCATATGTTCCTTCTACCTCTGAGATTAATACCAACACATCAATATCAGAGTAATAAATAACAAATTTAACAAACTAGATATTGGTACTAAATCTTAAACATGATATTCACATAGTTCTGTTTTCCTTGAGATCTATCCAAAAATATATATTCGAGCTACACCATTAATGTGCAATGCATATATTGTTGGGGAACGTAGTAATTTTAAAAATTTCCTACGCACACGCAAGATCATGGTGACGTATAGCAACAAGAGGGGAGAGTGTTGTCTACATACCCTTGTAGACCGTAAGCGGAAGCGTTAGCACAATGCGGTTGATGTAGCCGTACGTCTTCACGGCCCGACCGATCAAGCACCGAAACTACGGCACCTCCGAGTTCTAGCACACGCTCGGCTCGATGACGTCCCTCGAACTCCGATCCAGCCGAGTGTCGAGGGAGAGTTCCGTCAGCACGACGGCGTGGTGACGATCTTGATGTTCTACCGTCGCAGGGCTTCGCCTAAGCACCGCTACGATATTATCGAGGTGGACTATGGTGGAGGGGGGCACCGCACACGGCTAAGAGATCTAAGGGATCAATTGTTGTGTCTTTGGTGCTAGCCCTACCCCTCTATTTATATTTTGAGCCCCGGGGTCGAAACTTGGAGCAAAAGCCTCCTCAAAGTCGGTTTTGCCCGAAAGGCAAGAGTCCCACTCGGACTCCAGGACCAAACGCCACAATCCTTGGCGTCTGGCCCAGACGCCATGGGCCTCGGCGTCTGGCCCAGGGCCAGACGCCAGGGTCTCTGGCGTTTGGCCCCCTGGCCTCCGCAAAACCCCTTTTGCACCAACCTAAAGCCTCATGGGCTTGACCCCTTGGCCTAACCATATCATCCAATATATGAATCTTTACGTCTCGACCATTTTGAGACTCCTCGTCATGTCCTCGATCTCATCTGGGACTCCGAACTCCTTCGGTACATCAAAACATGTAAACTCATAATATAACTGTCATCGAAACCTTAAGCGTGCGGACCCTATGGGTTCGAGAACAATGTAGACATGACCGAAACACGTTTCCGGTCAATAACCAATAGCAGAACCTGGATGCTCATATTGGCTCCCACATATTCTACGAAGATCTTTATCGGTCAGACCGCATAACAACATACGTTGTTCCCTTTGTCATCGGTATGTTATTTGCCCGAGATTCGATCGTCGGTATCTCAATACCTAGTTCAATCTCGTTACCGGCAAGTCTCTTTACTCGTTCCGTAATACATCATCTCACAACTAACTCATTAGTTGTAATGCTTGCAAGGCTTAAGTGATGTGTATTACCGAGAGGGCCCAGAGATACCTCTCCGACAATCGGAGTGACAAAACCTAATCTCGAAATACGCCAACCCAACATGTACCTTCGGAGACACCTGTAGTACTCCTTTATAATCACCCAGTTACGTTGTGACGTTTGGTAGCACCCAAAGTGTTCTTCCGGTAAACGGGAGTTGCATAATCTCATAGTTATAGGAACATGTATAAGTCATGAAGAAAGCAATAGCAATATACTAAACGATCAAGTGCTAGGCTAACGGAATGGGTCATGTCAATCACATCATTCTCCTAATGATGTGATCCCGTTAATCAAATGACAACTCATGTCTATGGTTAGGAAACATAACCATCTTCGATTAACGAGCTAGTCAAGTAGAGGCATACTAGTGACACTCTTGTTTGTCTATGTATTCACACATGTATTATGTTTCTGGTTAATACAATTCTAGCATGAATAATAAACATTTATCATGATATGAGGAAATAAATAATAAATTTATTATTGCCTCTAGGGCATATTTCCTTCAGTCTACCACTTGCACTAGAGTCAATAATCTAGTTCACATCGCCATGTGATTTAACACCAATATTCATATCTGTATATGATTAACACCCATAGTTCACATCGTCATGTGACCAACACCCAAAGGGTTTACTAGAGTCAATAATCTAGTTCACATCGCTATGTGATTAACACCACTAGTAGAAAACCACCCATTAGTCCCGGTTCGTAAGGGCCTTTAGTCCCGGTTCATGAACTGGGACTAATGGGTCGTTACTAATACCTCCACCCATTAGTCCCGGTTCAAACCAGAACCGGGACCAATGTGCCTCCACGTGGCCCTGTGCGCCCACCCCAGTCAGGGGGCCTTTGGTCCCGGTTGGTGGCTCCAACCGGGACCAAAAGTCTTTTTTTTTTCAAAAGTGGCTGCTTTAGGGGTTATTTTTAGGTTGTTATTATAGCTAGCTAATAGAGAGAAGTGTCCTATCTTATATCTTCGTCCTTGGTTTATCAACGTTGCTACTATGTTCATTGCACCCGCAGATATAAAATGCTCATGCATGCTTGCATCATACATCATCATATATATAATAACAAGTCCTACTAATCATGCATCATCATATACAACTTCTACTCGTTATTAATAATAAGTCATACGATCATCATCCTCATAGTCATCGAACCCAACCCTACATAATTGTTCTTAGCACATGATCATCAGTATCAGGTAGGACCTAAACACCCTTAAGGTAAAATAGCATAAAACAATATAGACCCTGACTCTCCATTATGAAGAATGGCGATCATCCTGTCTCCAATTTTTTCCCTTTGCTGAATGTTGCTTCCAAGAAGCTCCTTACGACTGTCCATACATTTTTTCCATTCTTTGATTATCATGTCTCCACTTCTTTTAGAAACCCGGTATGGACAGTTGAGATTCGTAGGACGACTTGGTTGTATGTTCAAAACATGAAGGCTACCCCGTGTATACATCAGATGAGGCACACAATCATTTGGTATTATCTGTTGAAAAACATAGTAATAACTTCATAGTTAGCAATGATATGATGTACTAGTTTTAGAAGTGTGCAAAAAGATGCACGAATGTTGTAATAGTAAAAAATCATACCAGGGTATCTCCATGGTAGTTACCGTAGTTCAACATGTGCACTAGTGGCACGTATTGACCATAATGTTGAGGAGTTCGATTGTAGACATTGTAATTCTCAAGATCAGTACAAAATCCGACCAGATGATTTTTCTCCTGATAAGTTAGTTTGGAGCCTTCGGTGTAGTAGGTTCTGTCTACCATCTTCCGCACATTCTTTGAAGAATGAAAATAAGCTGTCAATGGAGAATAAGTTGTCAACTATTTTCAAATAAACAATATAAATTACTTAATAACTATGTTAAGCTCACATGGGGGAAGAATTGGAGGTGTATCCACAAGGACGAAAATCGTAGGTCTCTCTTGCTCGATTGTAGGATCACCAAGATCCATGGTAACAAGCATACCCTCATCAAAACCATACATATTGCAAAGTGCTTCCCAATTTTTGCAACCAAAATGGGTTACACTCTGAGCATTGTACAGATTTACTTGAAAATCCACACCATGATGGGTACTTAGGATAATTTTTTTGGTTTCGAAACTTTCATGATCTTCAAAACCCATCCTCTCCAAGACATAGCGTCTTGCAAAGCATGGGATAAGCTAGTCGAATTGGAAAAGATGAAAAATATTGTCATGATTAAAATAGTTGAAGTCATGAGTAATTACGAAAAAAAACTATTATCGTCGGTTGCGTACCGTATGAACATCAAAGGTCTCCTCGAGCTTAATGCTGAAGCGCCGATCTTCGTCCAGCACAATGAACCTGTCGCAGATACCTCGGTCGTCATGGCACCAGTCGCACTCCCCCGGGCAGTTTTCGTCGTCCGATGAGTACGACATTTCCGGCCTATATGTTCATAATTCAAATATTAAACTAGATCATTATTATTAATCACGGGTTGACTATCGATGATCGATGTACGTAGCTCCTACTTTCATTCCCGAATGCATTATTAATTATATCAAATTGTCTAGCACATGGGAATGAAGGAGAAATTATCCAATATGAGCATTCAATAAGCAAAACCAAATCATAAAATAAGCAAAACCAAATCATAAAATAAAGTATAGTATTCAAATTAGCATGCATTCAATAATTATAAGCAAAAGTACATCATCTCTTGGTGTCCGTACATCGTCGAATATTATCACTAATACAACAAGAACCGTAGCTCCCGACGGGTATCGACGCGGGCGGTGGACACCCAAAGATAAGGAACCATCACAGGATCATAGCTCCAGTGAGATCCCTGAAGAACCTGCCAGGTATTGTTGAACCTCCCCTCCAATGCAACCATGTAGCGACCGACGTGCTCGTCCTCCTTGCTGACATGGTGACGTACCACCTCCGCGGTGTCCGGATGCCTCACCACCATCACTGGCCCACGCGACCGCCACCAAACAAGGATCGGGTCAACAACGGTTTGCCTCCTCACCAACCTACGTCCCCCGGAAGGTAGCACCTCCCAATACCAACCCGGTGGAGCCCAGTCCCGAACATGGCCCTGATCAAGCAGGCCTCCACCGCCGAGTCGACGACGACGAGGATGCGGGATAGGCATCGCCGACGTCGACGCGGGAACTACTTCTATATATAGTTAAAATCATTAAAATTCTATGAACAAAATTAATTACACAATCTAAATATCACCAAAAAAAACTATTAACAATAATATCATCAACCATGCATATTCAATAATAATATCACCAAAAAA
Source organism: Triticum timopheevii (assembly GCA_963921465.1). NCBI lineage: Eukaryota > Viridiplantae > Streptophyta > Magnoliopsida > Poales > Poaceae > Triticum > Triticum timopheevii. The sequence goes on along the minus strand of OY997270.1, from coordinate 577,266,206 downwards.
ATCTATTAACAGAAAAAAAATCTAACATAATATGAACAAAATAATTACTACACATATCTAATCTAACAAAAAAAATCTAACTAATCTAACAAAAAAATCTAACATAATATGAACAAATTAATTACTACACATGTAATCTAACAAAAAAAAAATCTAACCTAACAAAAAAATCTAATTAAATCAACTAGCTAGTTCAACAAAAAAATCTATGAACAAAATTAATTACACAATCTAAATATCACCCAAAAAAATCTATTAACAATAATATCACCAAACATGCATATTCAATAATAATATCACCAAAAAAATCTATTAACAGAAAAAAATCTAACATAATATGAACAAAATAGTTACTACACATATCTAATCTAACAAAAAAACTAATTAATCTAACAAAATATCCTAACATAATATGAATAAATTAATTACTACACTTGTAATCTAACAAAAACAATCTAACCTAACAAAAAAATCTAATTAAATCAACTAGGTAGTTCAACAAAAAAAATCTATGAACAAAATTAATTACACAATCTAAATATCACCCAAAAAAATCTATTAACAATAATATCACCAAACATGCATATTCAATAATAATATCACCAAAAAAATCTATTAACAGAAAAATCTAACAAAAATAAATCTAATCTAACAAAAAAATCTATGAACTACATATCTAAATTACTACACATCTAACCTAACAAAAAAAAATCTATGAACTACAAAAGGAATCTAAAAAAATCTAACAAAAAAATGCTCACGTCGGCGTCGAGGCGGCGCGGGGCAGGGGCGACGACGGGCTCGGGGCGGCGCGGGGCAGAGGGGCGATGAGGACGGCGGGCTCGGGGCGGCGACGGGGATGGCGGGCTCGGGGCGGCGCGGGGTAGCGGCGACGGCGCGGGGGTGGCGACGACGGGGCGGCGCGGAACGCGAGCGGCGATGGGGGCGGCGACGACGGCGGGCTCGGGGCGGCGACGGGGACGGCGGGCTCGGTGCGGCGACGGGGACGGCAGGCTCGGGGCGAGAAAGAGATGGGTTTTGGCGAAAACTGCTAAGTCCTGTATATATAGCAAGCGAATTGGTCCCGGTTCGTGGCACCAATCGGGACCAATGCACCCTTTAGTCCCGGTTGGTAGCACCAATCGGGACCAAAGGCCTCATTTCAGCAGCGCAAAGGGCGGGAAACGAAGACCTTTGGTCCCGGTTGGTGGCTCCAACCGGGACTAAAGGGGGTGCATTGGTCCCGGTTGGTCCAACGAACCGGGACCAAAGATTGGCATTTGTACCGGTTGGTTCCATGAACCGGTACCAATGGACCCGCGTAACTACTTTTTTAATTTCTGTAGCTATTTTTTTGTTGATTCTTCCTGCAGTAGTTTTTTTAGTCCCGCCTAGCCAAGCGATGGGCAGTCGCAGCTGTTTATAAGCCCTGAGTGCAGAGACGATGACGAAGAGGCTCAATGCTCCTGCATGTTGGTTAGCATCAAGCCTTGAGGAATACGGTAGACTGAACAGAGCTATGTGCAGTGCAGTTGACACTATTCCAAAAGGCTTGAAGCAAGTTAACGAGCATTGCGCCTCTTTTTTATTTTTAATGACTTATTACAACTCAGAAATAAAAAGAAAAAAATAAATGTAGCAGAAAAGAAAAAAATATATAAAAAACCACTCAGAAATAAATAGAAGAAAAAATAATTTTGATTAACTTTACTAAAAAATAATTCTGACCGTTGCAACCGGCGATGGTGGTCATCTCTTTAGTCAGAGGTGGTCGGCCTGAGGCTGGGTGTTCGGATCTTGGGATCCGTCATCTGGCACCAGCTGCGAGTCGGGGAGACATAGTTGCCGGTGAAAACCGAGCTGACGGCGGGCGATGGCGGCGTTCCATGTCGTTACCATGATGAAGGCATCATCGTGTGACTACCGTTGACCCACTCGTATTGCTCCGGGGGAAACCCTAGGATCTGGTGTTCCAGACCGGACGATGGCGGCACTGCGGTGTTGTTTCTCTCTTAGGAGCATTGTTTTGTGGAGCAGCGCTGGAAGTCAGAGAAAGGAGGTGGAGCAGCTTCGTCTTAACGGGCATTGCGCCTCTTTTTTATTTTTAATGACTTATTACAACTCAGAAATAAAAAGAAAAAAATAAATGTAGCAGAAAAGAAAAAAACTATAGAAAAAACCACTCAGAAATAAATAGAAGAAAAAATAATTTTGATTAACTTTACTAAAAAAATAGCATAGATGCTTATTTCTAATGACTTATTACAACTCAGAAATAAAAACAAAAGAATAAATATAACAGAAAAGAAAAAAAAAACTATATAGAAAACTACCCAGAAATGAATAGAAGCAAAAAATAGTTGTGATTAACTGTACTAAAAAAGGAGCATATATCCTTATTTTTAATGGCTTATTACAACTCAGAAATAAAAAGAAAAAAATAAATATAGCAGAAAAGCAAAAAAATATAAAAAACTACTCAGAAATGAGCATCGATGCGCTTATAGAGGAAAATCAACTTAAATTCATAACGAATTTCAATCGAAATCCGTATGAGTTTAGGCTAATTTTCCTATATAAGGGCATCTATTCTCATTTTTAGAGTAGCTCAATAAGGCAGAGAGGGAGGGGCTTATAAACCGGTCCGATTCCCCTTCGGTTGGCGAGGTGGGACTAAACTCTGGCCGCAACGAGGACCAACCCTTTGGTCCCGGTTCGTCCCACCAACCGGGACCAATGGTGTTGGGCCAAGAGCGAGGGCCATTGATCCCGGTTCGTCCCACCAACCGGGACCAATAGGTCCAGACGAACCGGGACCAATGGCCCACGTGGCCCGGCCGGCCCCTGGGGCTCACGAACCGGGTCCAATGCCCCCATTGGTCCCGGTTCTGGATTGAACCGGGACTAATGGGCTTAGCCGGCCTGGACCATTGCCCCCTTTTCTACTAGTGCACCCAAAGAGTACTAAGGTGTGATCATGTTTTGCTCGTGAGAGAAGCTTAGTCAACGGGTCTGTCACATTCAGAGCCGTATCTATTTTGCAAATATTCTATGTCTACAATGCTCTGCACGGAGCTACTCTAGCTAATTGCTCCCACTTTCAATATGTATCCAGATTAAGATTTAAAGTCATCTGGACCAGTGCTAAAACTTACATCGACGTAACCCTTTACGACGAACCTTTTTGTCACCTCCATAATCGAGAAATATATCTTTATTCCACTAAGGATAATTTTGACCAATGTCCAGTGATCTACTCTTAGATCAAAATTGTATTCCTTTGCCAAACTCAGAGCAAGGTATACAATAGGTCTGGTCCATAGCATGGCATACTTTTAGAGAACCTATGACTGATGCATAGGGAATGACTTTCATTCTCTTTCCATTTTCTGCTGTGGTCGGGATTTGAGTCTTACTCAATTTCATACCTTTGCAACACAGGCAAGAACTCTTTCTTTGACTGTTCCATTTTGAACTATTTCAAAATCTTGTCAAGGTATGTACTCATTGAAAATCTTATCAAGCGTCTTGATCTATCTCAATAGATCTTGATCCTCAATATGTAAGTAGCTATACCGAGGTCTTTCTTTGAAAAAACTCCTTTCAAACACTCCTTTATGCTTTGCAGAATAATTCTACATTATTTCCGATCAACAATATGTCATTCACATATACTTATCAGAAATGTTGTAGTGCTCCCACTCAGTTTCTTGTAAATACAGGCTTCACCGCAAGTCTGTATAAAACTATATGCTTTGATCAACTTATTAAGCGTATATTCCAACTCCGAGATGCTTGCACCAGTCCATAGATGGATTGCTGGAGCTTGCACATTTTGTTAGCACCTTTAGGATTGACAAAACCTTCTGGTTGCATCATATACAACTCTTCTTTAAGAAAACCATTAAGGAATGCGGTTTTGACATCCATTTGCCAGATTTCATAAAATGTGGCAATTGCTAAATGATTCGGACAGACTTAAGCATCGTTACAGTTGAGAAAATCTCATTGTAGTCAACACCTTGAACTTGTCAAAAAACCTTTTTGCGACAAGTCGAGCTTTTGTAGATAGTAACACTACTATCAGTGTCCGTCTTCCTCTTGAAAATCCATTTATTTAACATGGCTTGCTGATCATCGAGCAAGTCAATCAAAGTCCATACTTTGTTCTCATACATGGATCATATCTCAGATTTTATGGCCTCAAGCCATTTCGTGGAATCTGGGCTCATCATCGATTCCTCGTAGTTCGTAGGTTCATCGTGGTCTAATAACATGATTTCCAGAACATGATTACCGTACCACTCTGGTGCGGATCTTACTCTGAAGACCTACAAGGTTTGGTAGCAACTTGATCTGAAGTTTCATGATCATCATCATTAACTTCCTCACTAATTGGTGTAGGAATCACTGGAACTAGTTTCTGTGATCAACTACTTTCCAATAAGGGAGAAGGTACAATTACCTCATCAAGTTCTACTTTCCTCCCACTCACTTCTTTCAAGAGAAACTTCTTCTCTAGAAAGGATCCATCTTAGCAACGAATAACTTGCCTTCGGATATGTGATAGAAGGTGTACCCAATAGTTACCTTTGGGTATTCTATGAAGACGCACTTCTCCGATTTGGGTTCGAGCTTATCAGGTTGAAACTTTTTTTCACATAAGCATCGCAGCCCCAAAATTAAAGAAACGACAAATTGGGTTTCTTGCTAAACCACAGTTCATATGGTGTCGTCTCAACGCATTTAGATGGTGCCCTTTTAACATGAATGCAACTGTCTCTAATGCATAACCCCAAAACAATAGTGGTAAATCAGTAAGAGACATCATAGATCGCACCATATCTAGTAAAGTATGATTACGACATTCGGACACACCATTACATTGTGGTGTTCCAGGTGGCGTGAGTTGCGAAACTATTTCACATTGTTTCAAATGAAGACCAAACTCGTAACTCAAATATTCGTCTCCACGATCAGATCGTAGAAACTTTATTTTTCTTGTTACGATGATTTTCCACTTCACTCTGAAATTCTTTGAACTTTTCAAATGTTTCAGACTTGTGTTTCATCAAGTAGATATACCCATATCTCCTCAAATCATCTTGTGAAGGTCAGAAAATAATGATACCCGCCACGAGCCTTAATACTTATTGGTCTGCATACATCAGTATGTATTATTTCCAATAAGTCAGTAGCTCGTTCCATTGTTCCGGAGAACGGAGTTTTTGTCATCTTTCCCATGAGGCATGGTTCGCAAGCATCAAGTGATTCATAATCAAGTGATTCCAAAATCCCATTAGCATGGAGTTTCTTCATGCGCTTTACACCAATATGACCTAAACGGCAGTGCCACTAATAGGTTGCAATATCATTATTAACTTTGCATCTTCTGGCATCAATATTGTGAATATGTGTATCACTACGATCGAGATCCAACAAACTATTTTCATTGGGTGTATGACCATTGAAGGTTTTATTCATGTAAATAGAACAACAATTATTCTTTGACTTTAAATGAATAACCGTATTGCAATAAACATGATCAAATCATATTCATGCTCAACGCAAACGCCAAATAACATTTATTTAGGTTTAACACTAATCCCGAAAGTATAGGGAGTGTGCGATGATGATCATATCAATCTTGGAACTACTTCCAACACTCATCGTCACTTCCCCTTCAACTAGTCTCTGTTTATTCTGTAACTCCTGTTTTGAGTTACTAATCTTAGCAACTGAACTAGTATCAAATACGGAGGGGTTGCTATAAACACTAGTAAAGTACACATCAATAACATGTATATCAAATATACCTATGTCCACTTTGCCATCCTTCTTATCCGCCAAATACTTGGGGCAGTTCCACTTCCAGTGACCAGTCCCTTTGTAGTAGAATCACTTAGTCTTAGGCTCCAGACTTGGGCTTCTTCACTTGAGCAGCAACTTGCTTGCTGTTCTTCTTGAAGTTCCCCTTCTTCCCTTTGCCCTTTTTCTTGAAACTAGTGATCTTGTCCACCATCAACACTTTGATGTTTTTCTTTGATTTCTACCTTCGCCGATTTTTGCATCGCGAAGAGCTTGGGAATTTTTTTCATCATCCCTTGCATATTATAGTTCATCACGAAGTTCTACTAACTTGGTGGTGGTGACTAGAGAATTCTTTCAATCACTATCTTATCTGAAAGATTAACTCCCACTTGATTCAAGCGATTGTAGTACCCAGACAATCTGAGCACATGCTCACTAGTTGAGCGATTCTCCTCCATCTTTTAGCTATAGAACTTGTTGGAGACTTCATATCTCTCAACTCGGGTATTTTCTTGAAATATTAACTTCAACTCCTGGAACATCTCATATGGTCCATGACGTTCAAAACGTCTTTGAAGTCCCGATTCTAAGCTGTTAAGCATGGTGCACTACACTATCAAGTAGTCATCATATTGAGCTAGCCAAACGTTCATAACGTCTGCATCTGCTCCTGCAATAGGTTTGTCACCTAGCGGTGCATCAAGGACATAATTCTTCTGCGCAGCAATGAGGATAAACCTCAGATCACGGATCCAATCCGCATCATTGCTACTAACATTTTTCAACACCATTTTCTCTAGGAACATATCAAAATAAACATATGAAAGCAACAACGCAAGCTATTGATCTACAACATAATTTGCAAAATACTACCAGGACTAAGTTCATGATAAATTTAAGTTCAATTAATCATATTACTTAAGAACTCCCACTTAGATAGACATCCCTCTAATCCTCTAAGTGATTACGTGATCCATATCAACTACACCATGTCCGATCGTCACGTGAGATGGAGTAGTTTCAACCGTGAACATCAATATGTTGATCATATCTACTATATGATTCATGCTCGACCTTTCGGTCTCCGCGTTCCGAGGCCATATCTGTTATATGCTAGGCTCGTCAAGTTTAACCTGAGTATTCCGCATGTGCAACTGTTTTGCACCCGTTGTATTTGAACGTAGAGCCTATCACACCCGATCATCACGTGGTGTCTCAGCACGAAGAACTTTCCCAATGGTGCATACTCAGGGAGAACACTTCTTGATAATTTTAGTGAGATATCATCTTAAAATTCTACCGTCAATCAAAGCAAGATAAGATGCATAAAGGATAAACATCACATGCAATCAATATAAGTGATATGATATGGCCATCATCATCTTGTGCTTGTGATCTCCATCTCCGAAGCACCGTCGTGATCACCATCGTCACCGGCGCGACATCTTGATCTCCATCGTAGCATCGTTGTCGTTACGCCATCTATTCCTTCTACGACTATCGCTACCGCTTAGTGATAAAGTAAAGCAATTACAGGGCGTTTGCATTTCATACAATAAAGCGACAACCATATGGCTCCTGCCAGTTGCTGATAACTTCAGTTACAAAACATGATCATCTCATACAATAAAATATAGCATCACGTCTTGGCCATATCACATCACATCATGCCCTACAAAAACAAGTTAGACGTCCTCTACTTTGTTGTTGCAAATTTTACGTGGCTGCTACGGGCTGAGCAAGAACCGTTCTTACCTACGCATCAAAACCACAACGATAGTTCATCAAGTTAGTGCTGTTTTAACCTTCGGAAGGACCGGGCGTAGCCACACTCGGTTCAACTAAAGTTGGAGAAACAGACACCCGCTAGTCACCTATGTGCAAAGCATGGCGGTAAAACCAGTCTCGCATAAGCGTACGCGTAATGTCGGTTTGGGCCGCTTCATCCAAGAATACCGCCGAACCAAAGTATGACAAGCTGGTAAGCAGTATGCCTTGTATCGCCCACAACTCACTTGTGTTCTACTCGTGCATATAACATCAACACATAAAACCTAGGCTCGGATGCCACTATTGAGGAACGTAGTAATTTCAAAATTTTCCTACGCACACGCAAGATCATGGTGACGTATAGCAACGAGAGGGGAGAGTGTTGTCTACATACCCTTGTAGACCGTAAGCGGAAGCATTAGCACAACGCGGTTGATGTAGTCGTACGTCTTCACGGCCCGACTGATCAAGCACCGAAACTACCGCACCTCCGAGTTCTAGCACACGTTCAGCTGGATGACGTCCCTCGAACTCCGATCCAGCCGAGTGTCGAGGGAGAGTTCCGTCAGCACGATGGCGTGGTGACGATCTTGATGTTCTACCGTCGCAGGGCTTCGCCTAAGCACCGCTACGATATTATCGAGGTGGACTATGGTGGAGGGGGGCACCGCACACGGCTAAGAGATCCAAGGGATCAATTGTTGTGTCTTTGGTACTAGCCCTGCCCCTCTATTTATATGTTGAGCCCCGGGGTCGAAACATGGAGCAAAAGCCTCCTCAAAGTCGGTTTTGCCCGAAAGGCAAGAGTCCCACTCGGACTCCAGGACCAAACGCCACAATCCTTGGCATCTGGCCCAGACGCCATGGGCCTCAACGTCTGGCCCAGGGCCAGACGCCAGGGTCTCCGGCGTTTGGCCCCCTGGCCTCCGCAAAACCCCTTTTGCACCGACCTAAAGCCTCATGGGCTTGACCCCTTGGCCTAACCATATCATCCAATATATGAATCTTTACGTCTTGACCATTTCGAGACTCCTCGTCATGTCTCCGATCTCATCCGGGACTCCGAACTCCTTCGGTACATCAAAACATGTAAACTCATAATATAACTGTCATCGAAACCTTAAGCGTGCGGACCCTACGGGTTCGAGAACAATGTAGACATGACCGAAACACGTTTCCGGTCAATAACCAATAGCAGAACCTGGATGCTCATATTGGCTCCCACATATTCTACGAAGATGTTTATCGGTCAGACCGCATAACAACATACGTTGTTCCCTTTGTCATCGGTATGTTACTTGCCCGAGATTCGATCGTCGGTATCTCAATACCTAGTTCAATCTCGTTACCGGCAAGTCTCTTTACTCGTTCCGTAATACATCATCTCACAACTAACTCATTAGTTGTAATGCTTGCAAGGCTTAAGTGATGCGTATTACCGAGAGGGCCCAGAGATACCTCTCTGACAATCGGAGTGACAAAACCTAATCTCGAAATACGCCAACCCAACATGTACCTTCAGAGACACCTGTAGTACTCCTTTATAATCACCCAGTTAAGTTGTGACGTTTGGTAGCACCCAAAGTGTTCCTCCGGTAAACGGGAGTTGCATAATCTCATAGTTATAGGAACATGTATAAGTCATGAAGAAAGCAATAGCAATATACTAAACGATCAAGTGCTAGGCTAACGGAATGGGTCATGTCAATCACATCATTCTCCTAATGATGTGATCCCGTTAATCAAATGACAACTCATGTCTATGGTTAGGAAACATAACCATCTTCGATTAACGAGCTAGTCAAGTAGAGGCATACTAGTGACACTCTTGTTTGTCTATGTATTCACACATGTATTATGTTTCTGGTTAATACAATTCTAGCATGAATAATAAACATTTATCATGATATGAGGAAATAAATAATAACTTTATTATTGCCTCTAGGGCATATTTCCTTCATATATTGCCTAATATTAACGTGCGTTGATGCACGTACACGATTACTAGTCAATTTGAAGGGTTGCAAACTAAAAACAGATGGAATGAAGAATGTTTTGCAACAACCTATATATTTGTGTAGGCTATATGAACTTCAAATTATAGAGCTTGACTGTAAGAATCCCAGTTTAGATATTTACTGTGTATCAAGAAACTGGAATTTTCTCTAAAACATTGAAGTTATTTTGTTTTGTTGAATTATAAAGTTTCAAGTTTATGTTATCATTTTGGAGAAAAATAGCTAAATGGTCGCACGGAAAATAAACACTAAAACTGACATCCTGCACAAAAAAAGAAAAAGATAAAGAAAAGAAAAGATATTGCTTAGAAAGCACACAACATACAAACCTGGCGAGCGGTGCGTGATCCAACTTGACTCAAAGTCAAAACTCGAGTGCGTTTCGGCCGTTTCTTTCTCGCAGGGTGTCGGTGAGAACGACACCTATGGGATCACTGGAATCCCTACGGTCGGCGGGCACGGGGTTGTGGAAAGAGTGGGTCTATGAACCAGCACACAGATCGTTCACCCAGGTTCGGGCCGCGAGGATGCGTAATACCCTAGTCCTGCTTTGGTGTATATGGAAGTGTTCTTGAGCTAGCTACGGTGCTTGACTTGCTCAAAAGAGCCCCAATCCCCCTCCAGTACGTCTCGGGACTCCTTTTATAGGAAAAAGGGAGGCGCCACAATGGCATACAGGAGGTGGAAAGGGTACAGTAGCTACGCTTATTGCCTGTCATTACGCGACAAGGCGCATTAAATGTGCCCCTTAGGTGTCCCCTCGCTTTATCGGGGGGCGGTAGCAAAGCCCGTTCCGTCCATTGCCGCCACGCCCTACTTCAACACGCGTCTTGGCCAGCGAGGCATGCGACGCCATATAGGCTGGCAGGCTGCTAAGCTGGTGCGGTGGCTGCGTCTTCACGAAGATTTGCATGCCACCACGCAGGTGCTTGCTGAGTTGGTCTAGAGGCCGCACGTCACCACACAGGTGCTTGCCTTGCTGGCTGGGCTGACAGCTGCATGGGAACGGCGATGGAGTCTTGGCGGGTGCGGGCCTGGCCGTGGCCCTGCGAATGTCCTCGGCAAGGGTCTTGCCGGGGCCCCGACAAGGGTCTTGCCTTGGTACCGCGGTCGTCCCCGGCGAGGATGTTGCCGGTGGTTTCGTCTTCTGGTCTTCATCTAATCTTGCATGTTTACGATCTTTACAAAGATCTACATGCCGCCATGGAGGTGCCTCCCGAGCCATGGTTCCAAAGTGGTTGATAATGTTGGAAACCTCGGGCTAAACGGTGGCGCGCTCTGCTGGCGTCGGGCAAGTTGCCCCGTCAAGACTCTTGCCGAGGTTGCGGAGACCGCCCCGGCAAGGGTCTTGCCGGGGGAGTCCACCTTGCCCTCTTACTCTTTGTGCTCCTGGTCTTGGCGTTGCCTTGATTGTCTTGTGACTCTGGTTTCCGTCCTCTGCCCTGGTAAGTGTGGCCTGGGGCGCGGCTCTAACTGCCCGTGCACAGGTAAAGGGGTGCAAAGTAGAGCCCCTACTTCTATACACCGACAGGAGCCCCCGGGCCTGGGCCACACATAAGCGCGACACGTTATAGTGCTAGGCCCAGAACGGTGTGCGGGCAGGCGGGGCCGATTTTTACCGCAGTAACTTCTTCGTCCGCCGCGCTTCCCCATGACTCGCGTTGAATGTGCGACGTGCGGTGGGGGGGGGGGGGGTTGGGGGCGGGGAGGGTCATTCGTGACATGGGGGGCATGCATGGGGCGCCTGCTGCACGCAGTCGTCATGTCGCCGTAAATGGTAAAGAGGCGTCCCGCGCCTTTCCTATAAAAAGGAATAACCGCAGGCGCGCTGCTCATTTACCCTCTACGCCTTCTCTAATCTTGGAACCGTCGTCCCCATCTTCTTCCTCCTCAATCTCTTGCTCTAGCTCATCGCTGCTGCGCCTCCATTGCTTTCAATCCTTTGCCTCCTCCCAGCCGTCGTGGCGCCCAAGACTGGCAAGGGAAAGAGGGCGGCCAAGGATGTCGGGGAGAGGGAGGCACCGGAGAATGAAGCGGCAATGCGGCGGGCGCAGTTCGCCTACTTCTTCCCATCGACGGTCGACGTATTTCACCTTAAGGACTTCCTCAGGCCTCTGTGGGCGGCGGAGACGATGGGGCACCCTTCCACGCGCGTCATCCCCGCCGGTTGCGTCAAGGCCGGCCCAAATCGGTACCCCTTTTTTGTCGATTTCTTCTCCTATGGGCTCTGCCCCCCTTTCTCTGATTTCTTCAACAACGTCATGCACACCTTCGGCTTCCGTCTTTTGGATCTCACGCTGAACGCCGTGGCGTGCATGGTGCTTTTTGCCCAACTCTGTGAGGGCTTCGCCGGGGTGCTTCCCAGCACGGTGCTCTTCCGCCACTACTTCTACCCTCGTCTCCAACCAGGGGGCGCCCTCTCTGGGAGCATCTCCTAGATCGCGAGGGCCCAAGAGAAAGGCGCGTATCCGGAGGGTTCCCACAAGGAGAGGTGGGAGGAGTGGTGGGGCCGGTGGTGCTGGATCGAGGAAAAGAACCCGCGGGAGTTCTGCCGGGTGCGTCAGAGCCCGCCGACCCGTAGCGAGGACTGGAGCGACCTCGACGCCAACGTCGGGAAGCTCTCGATCGCCACCACCAAGATCCATCGCCTCACCATGGCTGGGCTCACCCTTGAGATGATTGGGGCGGACTTCATCTGCCGGCGAATTTCCCCGCTGCATAACAAGGGGAGGCCGGCCTGGGACTTCAGGAACGCGGCCAACATCATGAGGCTCCGCCCCGTCTTGAAGCATAATTTCACAGTGATGGGGCACGCCCATTTATGCCAGAGGCTTTTTCAGCTTGATGTGTTCAGCGATGATAGGGCGGAGAGGACCGGCAGGCCCGCGAAGGCCGGCAAGGTCATCAAGGGGCCCCTATTTGGGTTGCTCCTGGGTGTGTTCCCGCTGAGCAACAACTCATGCCAGTCCGCCATCCTCGACATGATGCCGGTCTTCAACGCGCACGGCCTCGATCCGTCGTGGTTCGAGCCCCCAGAACACAAGGTGCATGAGTTCTTCGACAGCTTGTCGGAGGCTACAACCACGATGAGCCGCTGCTCATCGAGGACACCACCCACGCGGAAATTGACTACATCGCCGCCAGGGTGGCGGAGGCGCAGCTCACCATGGAGGCCGGCAGCGCTGGCCGCATGGAGGATGAGGACGACGCGGCCGCGGAGGAGAGGGATCTCGCGCATTGGGCGGGGTCTGTCGGGGAGGCCAGCGGTGTCAACACCGAGGCTCCCCTTGTTGAGGAGGTGGTCGAGGAGTCGACCGAGGAAGAGGCCGACGCTGACATCCCTCCGGCCACGGGAAGAAGACGTGTCCTGCAGCGGGCCAGCTCTGGCGAGCCGGTCCACCCCGGGGTGACCGAGCGGCGCCTTGTGGGAGTCCGTGCGCCAGACGAGGGTTGCGACGGCAAAGACCGCGGTGGCAAAGGAGAAGGTGACCGCCCCTTCTTCGTCCAAGCATTACCGGACTCCATCCCCTTCCCCTCCTCCCGCGGATGTCGATGTAGAGGTCGCCTTTGATTTTGGGTCTCTCAGCCCAAGGAGGAAAAGGAAGGCAGCGGGAGAGGAGGCAGTGGAAGAGTAAGTGTCCGCCCTTCGTCACCTCCGTTTTGTTCAGACCGCGCCACGTTTCTTGATTTGTCTTCGCCTTCGCAGGGACAGGGAGACATTGGCCCAGAGGGTGGCGAAGAGAGCCATCATGTCGGCGGGCGACCGGCCCCCGGTAGGCGCTTCGCGCATGCTGGTGGTGGAGATCAGCCTAACAACAGCCCCCGGCGTAGCCCCCGGCTTAGCCCCCAGCGTGAGTTCACCATTCACTTCTCATCAGCGTGCATTGGGGTATGACCTCTTGGCACTGACCTTGCCTTGGCTGTAGGAGGAGGACAGCAGTAGGAGGAGCCACCAAGGGCCACCGCCAACACGCCGCCCCCATCAACCACGCCGCCCCGAGGGGCGTCCCCGGCGAGGGCGCCAAGCACTAAGCCCGTGTGCACAGAGGAGGAGGAGGAGGAGAACTTTGGGCGCTGGTGGCTCCGCCGCGGCAACAGATGTTGGCGGGGAGGGGGCCACATCTTCCTAGCCCAGCATGGGCAAGCCATTTGCTTTTTGTCCCTGCCTTTTTTTTTGTTTCTTGAACTTTGGCCTTGGCTTCGCCTCATTTTCCCTTCTCGGTGTCCAGATCCTCCCTCCGTGGACCAAGAGGACATCGACGCCATCATCATGGAGGTCGCCAAGGACGCCAAGGTCGAGGCCGACAAGATTGCCGCCGAGGAGGCCGCTGAGACAGCTACTGAGGACGTCGCCAAGGGGCCTGCCAGAGAGACCGGCGAGGCTGCCGTCGAGGAGGCCGGTAAAGGCGCCGCCGAGGAGGCTAGCAAGGGGCCTGCCGGGGAGGCCGGGAATGCTGCTGCCGAGAAGGAGGTGGTCGGTGACCAACCCTCCTCCTTTGTCGCCTCTGGCTTGGAAGTACTTGAAGGTGGGCGACGACCTGTTCGTCCACCTTCCCGGGGCGGCGGGCACCAGGGCGCCGTCCGAGGGGGAGGTGTTAGACGACAAGGTGCTTGCCGCTGCCGGGCTCGAGGTTGTCGATGAACCAAGCATCGGTGGCGGTGGTTCCCAAGAGGAGCAGCTTGTCTAGGCCATGGGCGCCAACTTCTAGAAGCTCCAGGCGCTCCACCGCGCCCGTCTGGACAAGGCAAAGTCCAGGGTGGCGGCGGCGAACAAGGAGGAGGCGGAACTCAAGGAGCGCGTCACCGAGGCGCAGACCTGGTTCCGCCTGGCCCACGAAGAGCTAAAGGCTACCCAAGACCAGCTGGTCGAGCGCAAGCAGGAGCTCCTCTTGAAGCAGACTGACGTCGAGAAGGCCCAGGAGGTGGCGAGGGAACAGGCCGCCAGGGCCGAGGCCACCCGACACCAGCGCAGGCCGAGCTGAACTCCCAGGAGGAGGACCTCACCACTCGTGAGGCGGCGCTCGCCGCCACAGTCCGCAGCAAGGATGAGGAGGTCGAGAAGCTTGTCGTGCAGCGAACCCGGGAGCCGGAGCAGAAGCACAAGGAAGCACTCGAAGCTCAAGCTCTGGTCCATGGCGACAAGGTGAAGGAGCTGGAGGTGGAGCGGGACGTCCTGAAGAACGAGGCCCAGGAGCTGGCGAAGGCGAAGGACACGGCCAGCTACGCATTGACGGAGGCGCAGGCCGCAGTCTTCGACAAGGCTGTGCCAACGACTCCATCAAGGACCTGAAGCTAAAGATGGAGGGTCTCGTGGGGACGCTTTCGGAGGTAAAGGCCCGGGAGGAGACCCTAACCAAGAGCCTGGAGAAGGAGAGGCAGTTGCGGAAGAACGACGCCACCAACCACGAGGATTTTGTGAAGAGTGAAAGGATCAGCCGCCCCGCCGACGTCGCCAATAGCATCACCGAGAAGCTGGCCGCCATGGGGATGGCGAACGTGAGGTACACGCCTGAGCCGAACGTGAGCCCCAATGCCAAGCTGACCCTGTTCTTCGAGGGCGTCCTTGGAGCCTCGGAGCAGTTTCACTCTAACAGAGCGAGCTCTCTGGCTAATGAGGCCCGGCAGGTTTGCCCGGGTGCCCTGACCAAGGTCCTCACCAAGGTGGCATACTGGTACCCCAACCTCGACTTCGACGCCGCGCTGGAGAGCTTGCCAGAGGACGTGGACCTCGCGCCGCTCAAGGAGCGCATCAAGAGCATCATCATCCACGTCGACGAAATCGAGAGGGTGGAGGGCCAGCACCCGGACTAGGCACCCCATTTCTCATCGCCGCTGCAGATTCACGACCAAGACAATTTTTATCTTTAGTTAGAACCGTAGCAACAATTGATGTAGTATAACTCTGCATTACTTTTGAAATGCTGCATATTATTTTCCAGTTTGATCTTTCTCTGTATGTCCACCCTACGTTAACTGGGTTAGATCGTCGGCACGTAAACCCAGGCCGCGACGCCTTGAGGACGGATCCCCAATAGCCTGCCGGGTGTGCTTGCTGCCGAGTGAACCACCTTACCATTCTCAGCGAGGCCACCCGAATTGTTGAACGGACTCGACATAGGACGAGAGTGTTGCTAATAGCGGGAGGCTACCTTGTCATTCCCGACGCAGCCACTCGAACCATTGAGTGCACTCGAAACAGAACAAGGGCGTTGCCAATAGTGGAAGGGCCCCGTTGCGTGCAGGTTCCTCATACAAAGGGAAGGATCTCTAAGGAGAATAATCTTATATAAAAAGAATTGCTTAGAGTTTTGCATGACTTAGCT
The DNA here is from genome assembly GCA_963921465.1 of Triticum timopheevii. Classification (NCBI taxonomy): domain Eukaryota; kingdom Viridiplantae; phylum Streptophyta; class Magnoliopsida; order Poales; family Poaceae; genus Triticum; species Triticum timopheevii. The sequence continues at coordinate 577,250,284 of OY997270.1, read as the reverse complement.
TTTTTGTCGCTGCGCGAGCGTTCGCTGCATCCACAGATGATGTCGCCCATTTGATCGCCTTCTTCCTTGGAAGCCATGGCGATGGAGAGCTGCTAGACCAGATTCTCACAACTGCGCCTTCCCCCTACCTGGCGCGCCAAAGATGTCGGTGAGAACGACACCTATGGGATCGTTGGAATCCCTACTACGGTCGGCGGGCGCGGGGTTGTGGAAAGGGCGGGTCTAAGAGCCAGCACACAGATCGTTTACCCAGGTTCGGGCCGCGAGGATGCGTAATACCCTAGTCCTGCTTTGGTATATATGGAAGTGTTCTTGAGCTAGCTACGGTGCTTGACTTGCTCAAAAGAGCCCTCCCCCTCTAGTACGCCTCGGGCCTCCTTTTATAGGAAAAAGAGGGGCACCACAGTGGCATACATGAGGTGGATAGGGTACAGTAGCTACGCTTATCTCCTGTTATTATGGGACAAGGTGCATTAAATGCGCCCCTTAGGTGTCCCCTCGCTTTAACCGGGGACGGTAGCAAAGCCCCCGTCCATTTCCGCCTCGCCCTTCTTCGACACGCATCCTGGCCAGCGAGGCATGCGGCGCCATGTAGGCTGATAGGCTGCTGAGCTGGTGCGGTGGCTGCATCTTCACAAAGATTTGCATGCCACCACGTAGGTGCATGCTGAGTTGGTCTGCCACGCTAGCTGGACTGGCAGTTGCATGGGAACGGTTGTGGAGTCTTGGCAGGTGCGGGCCTGGCCGCGGCCCTGCTGATGTCCTCGGCAAGGGTTTTGCCATGGCAGCACGGTCATGCCCAGCAAGGATGTTGTTGGATGTCTCGTCTTCTGGTCTTCATCTAATCTTGCATGTTTACGATCTTCACAAAGATCTGCATGCCACCATGGAGGTGCCTCCCGAGCCTTGGTTCCGAAGTGGTTGATGATGTTGAAAACCTCGGGCTCAAGGGTGGCATGCTTCACTGGCGTCGGGCAAGTTGCCCCGGCAAGGCTCTTGCCGGGGTTGCGAAGACTGCCCCGGCAAGGGTCTTGCAGGGGGATTCCACCTCGCCCTCTTGCTCTTTGTGCTCCTAGTCTTGGCGTTGCCTTGATTGTCTTGTGACTCTGGCTTCCCTACTCTGCCATACTAAGTGTGGCAGCGGGCACGGCTCTGACTGCCTGTGCACAGGTAAAGGGGTGCAAAGTAGAGCCCTACTTCTGTACACTGACACAGGGGGATCTCCATTCCCAGAACCCTGAAGAAAGAGCTCCATTTCCTCCCCTCCCCTCGTTAGCCTGAAGCCCTAGACCTACACAGCCAGCGGTCATGGAGAATGACTAGCCCCTCTGCGGCGACTAACCTCACCCGCCGCCACCGCCCCATTAGCTTCCCGACCACATCCTCCGAAATATCTTCCATCGCATTCAGTCAGATCCCTGCGCCCTCGCCATCGTCTCCTCCACCTACAATGCCTGTAGGTGCGTCATCGACGTCCAGGATAATTTCCTCTGCTCCTTCCACAAGGCAGACCATGACATCCCACCACTCATCCGCCTCTACTCCGAGCCCTTCTAAGGAGTGCTCCAATTCACCCCGATCACTCCTCCTACCTCTGCTGGTTCCCCCCGCCCCAGTTGGGTTCCAAGTCTATGGTTGCATGCACGACCTTCTGCTCCTCGGCGGCAGAGACGGCGAACGCGCCCTTCAACTTGTTCACAATCCTATGACTGGGGAGGAGCACCCCATCCCGCCACCGCCTGGCCTTCACCCCGCGAGAGCTGTGTCGCAGCGCTGATCTGCGACGCCTACCATGCTAAGGGTGAGGACTGCCACTCATCGCTGTTCCAAGTCGTCTTTGCATATAGCAGGACTATCCACCCGGTGGGTCCCGCCCATGGCTCTCATCAGCACCTTCGCCTGCGTGTACAACTCAGAGACAAGAAGCTGGCGTGGCCGACCGGCAGCGACCATGGGCGTCAAATGGTACTTCGATCCGAAGGCGAGCTTCGCGGTTGGCAAAGGTGACGTCGTGAACATGAGTTGGATGACGATGACGGCTGGGGAGGGCAATACAATGCAAGACTTACTCCTATAATTCCACCTAGACACACGAACTCAACAACTGACATAGATACCAGATGAATTACGCGGCGACCAATTTGTTCTCGCGTCGACCGTGGAAGACATGCAGGTCGGCATCGCCAGTGTGATTGAGAACTGTATGGTAGCTAGACTGGACAATTTCCTGTCCTGCTGAGAATGGTGGTGTTGGGGTCCTGTGTTTTGAGATGGGGTACCGTGATGAGGACGAAGGTGAACTAGTTGACTGGACTGAGGCGCAGGCGAAGGAAGGGGGCACCATTTTCTTGATGAAATCCACTTTCTATATGAGAAACTTTGTTTCTTTGCTGTCGTTCATGTAAAAGTACGTGCTAGTGTCTTGATGCAAAAATTTGTGTTAATCACACTTTCTGTCATAATAAGTTCCCTCAAAGTGATAATCGCACAATTTTGTCACGCAGCCGATGAGACATATTTCTTACTAAAAAGGTATGAGTGCTAAGTGTCCCCAAGAAAACCAGCTCTTGCAGGTGAGACATGTTCCTTACTAAAAAGGCACGAGTGATAAGTATCCCCAAGCAAGCCAGCTCTTGCAACCCCTCCGTTCGTTACTCAAATCCACCCGATGGCTTGGAACCAGAACGACGGTGGACCAAATGGAGGGCTTCCACCACTGCCATCTCCATGCCCCGTCGGACCACAGCCTTGTTGTCCCCATATCGTGGCACATCATTCCCCAACAGGTCCCTGCCTGTAGTGCCACGGACCCTTGCTGGGACGACAAACCCTCTAGCGCATCTGTCCATCGTGCCCCTCCCAGCTGCGGCACAAAGACCTGCCGCAGTAGTCCCAGCCGTTGTGCCACCAGCACTTGTAATGGTTCCAGCTGGGGATGGCGGCGCCCATACAGTGGACTGGCTTGCAAACAATCCTCAGTTTTGCAAGGAGTACCACAAATCCAGAATGGAGGGGACCCACCCCCCCCCCCTCCCCAGCGCACGCAAATCCGCAATCAATCATCAGCCACAGATTGCTCCAAAGTTTTGTGGTGTGCGACCGAAGGGAAATGGTACTATGCCATCATTACAAAGGACAATGTCGTCCACGAGCTTAGCCATTGGGACACCCCGTAGTTAGCGGTGCACACTGAAGAAGAAGAAAAAAGAGTGAACTGATTCTTATAACGCTACAGATCTTGGGCTCCTCACCAATTTATACGATCTAAATGGATCTCACATCATGGCCACCACAAACAAATTATGAAAAGCAACACAAAAGAAGCCACACGTGAGAAACAACAAACAGAAACAAGTAAACCTACGAAGGAAACGACAAGGCAAAGCGAATGTCTACTTCTAGTCACATACTCCTTCCGTCGTCAAAAGGACGTTAGTGCTAGATAAATGTTGACGAGATCATTAATTGGTAGCTACTCGGTTGGGTGGCGAGTAGAGGATTAATAGGCTAATCGGACAGTTAATCCGTAGTTGGCTGATTAATCAATTTATCGGTTACTTGACGATCCTACGAGTAGGGATTAATCAGCTAGTTAACAGGTTAATTGTCTGATTTCTTGAACATGACTAGATACATCTATATCTGTATCTAGAAAAAACTAAGGCAACCTTTTCAGGACGTAGGTAATACAAATTATGCCAAATCGTTCTAGTTTTTCTCACCAGCTACATAAAGTTCTGCTGCATTCAAGCATGTGCAGTGCAGTGGATTGAAGACCATCTACAAATATATTGATTGCTTCGTTGGGATAAATCTGATATCCATTTATCAGATATGAATATGAATTTGTGGCAAAACTAATTGCCCACAACTCAAGAACATAAATCTAAATAAATTACCTTAAATCTAGCACAGCCGAATTTACTAGCTATGAAGGATGAGAACTCGCCGTGCCAAATTACTTGTTTTTAGATTTGTCTAAATACGGATGTTAATAGTTTAGGATGGAGATTGTAACAACTAACACCCTCGAGAAAAGGAACGGAAAATAAAAGATTAAAATAGTCAACGGTACGGACCGACGCACCAACGAGGCTCGGATTAGGGCTGGAAAAAAAGCTCAAAGCTCGCGAGCTAAACAAGTAGCTCGTGACTCGGCTCGAATCGACTCGAACTCGAAGAATAACGAGTCAAGCCGAGCTTTAGTTTAAGATCGTTTATAGACCTAGTTAAACGAGCCAATCTCACGAGTACTCGTGTAACTCGTTAGGCTCGATATAATAGATCAGACAGTCCCAATACAAAGAAAGATCAGCCACTAAACAACCTAAGAGGCGCACAACCCAAGGCCCAGCCGTTGAAAAGACTCATGCGTTACAAAGAAATTACAATTGTTTAGTGATATGTATGTTTAATATATACATGATCATTTTTATCATATTTGAGGGCTTTATGTTTATATCTTTAACGAGCTTAACAAGCTAAACGAGCCAGCTCGCGAGTTATACGAGTCGAGCCAATCTTGAGTATGAGCTCGTTATAGTAACGAGTCGAGTCGAGCTAGCTCGTTAATGAAACGAGCTCTAGCGAGTCGAGCCGAGCTGGCTCGACTCGGCTCGAATTTCAGCCCTAGCTCGGATGCTGGCTATTGCACGCACCTTTGTTGTCCTCGAGGCGGTGCATGCGACTGACGCCGGACCCTGGCGTGTGACCCGTACCCGCAGCTCCCTGTTGGAGAAGACCTTCACGCTGGAGACGGCCTTGTAGCCATCGTCCATCTCCGGCTCCGCTCCGGCTCCCATCGACATCAGTCATCTCGCATGATGCTCGCTGGCTCGAACCTTGCAGGAGTGACGTCGGAGGGGGAAGAAAATGGGACGGATGGACGCAGTTGGGAGCATAGGATTGCTGTTGGGATAGAAACTCCTATTACTAGGGGATCGCTGTGCGAATAGATACTCCTACTACTAGTAGCAGCCGAGGGGCGCCATTAATAATCATGTGACGTTAGTGACTTTGCTCATTCATAGCGAGCCATCTACGTGCAACATCACTGCCTGCCTGGCTGTCCGTTGTCGTGACTCGGACGTTTTCTAACACCAGGCAGAGACATTCGTAAACACGTGCATACACTCTGAACGCATACACACCCTGTTTCATTAAGCACCTTCCGAGACTAAGCTAACATATCAATTTGAGTTTGACAAAATCACCAAAAGTTTCTCGTAGTCGTCGAGAATGTTCCCTCCAACTGAACCGTGCATCATCGAAAATCCCAAAATAAATTAAAAAAAATACAAGCATCAAGACTTGAACCTTTGTGGGCCGGAGATACCACTGTCTTCCTAACCATTCAATCACATGTTGCTTCATATGACTGACTCATACTCTACAAGGTGGCTGCTCATTCTTGCTAGATTTTCCTGGCAGAAGTTTTTTTTGGCCACTTTAGCATTTGCCAATTATCTTTATTTAAAAATTTAACATTTTACTTTTGCCACTCTTAGCTTTTGACAATACATCATAATTGTTATTTTTGCAATACATCACAATTGCCATTTTGTAGAAAAGCAAAATTTTCAGAGAGGCAACTGTGAAACATTGTCAAAAGCTACGAATGTCAAAAGTGAAATGGATTTTTTTTCGTTTGCCGCAGAGTGACAATTGTGATACATTCTCAAAAGCTAAGGGTGGCAAAAGTGAAATGTTAAATTATAGAGTGCCATAAGGAAAATGCGCAAAACATACAGTGGCAAAAACAAAATGTTATATCCTTTTTGGATCACTCTTGATAGCTAAGTCCATTCCAATGAATAAAATGTGCACACTTCCTAAAAACCGACTTTGACCATAAATTAGAACAATAATATATATTTTTTGACTTAAAAATTATAGACCAATAAATATTTTTTGACCATAAATTAGACCAATAATATATTTTTTTGACTCAAAAGCTAAGGGTGGCAAAAGTGAAATGTTAAATTATAGAGTGCCACAAAGAAAATTCGCAAAACTTACAGTGGCAACAACAAAATGTTATTTCCTTTTTGGATCACTCTTGCTAGCTAAGTCCATTCCAATGAATAAAATGTGCACACTTCCTAAAAACTGACTTTTACCATAAATTAGACCAATAATATATATTTTTTGGCTTCAAAATTATACCAGTGAAAACTTCTTTTCAATATGAATTTTACGGTCAAAGTTGAATTTGGAGGTGCATGCGCGCCTTATTCATTGAAATGGATGGAATAGTTCGAACCGATAACAATCAAAACACATTTAAAGCAAAGAACAACAATTTATTTTTTGCATTACAAAATAACAATTAGAAATATGGTATAAATACATATTTTATACATTGAACACAAATTACTACAACATTTGTAAAATAAAAAATTGCATGACATATCAGTTGGATGAAATTATAAATTTATGTTGTTTACATACTGTGAGTAGAGTAGCACCAAAATAACTTCATAGCTTCAGGTGTGGCTTCTACTTCTCAAAAACACCGTAAAAAATGTCAAGTTAGTTTCACCAGTGTATGATACCATCAATCATAAGAAGCATGTACAGTCACTCACATTTCAGAGTGTCCCCTTTCAACCGTTCCAACAACTCCCAACTTTCCCCGTTGAGATATGTGAAACGGTAGCAACAACACAAATAATATATGGATCATCTTAATATTATTTCTCGGTGTAGCAGCCTTCATAACACTGCACGTATCAACAACATTTGATTTAGCTTATCAACATCTAACAGGTGGCCTTGAAGTGCCTACATTACAGTCTGAATCTGGTGATTAATATGTCTTCAAGAAACATCGCTCCACATCCTAGATCAATCAAAGTTTTGGAAAAGTTAATTAGAAACATAAGGCAAAGTCCATTACCACGCTAGGATAAATATAAGATGAAACAAAGAATGTGACACAATGTCTGCATGAATACAAATTAGGCATATACATGTGTCATAGAACCCTAAAGCTGATTTCTTTAGCACGCGGGTATTGAAGCACTTTATTTTGTATAGTTCAAAATTCACATTTTTTGTTTCAAAAAAATCCAAAAAATGAATTATGAATGTTCATATGGATGTATGTTACACATGTGTACAATATGGTGATGAAATAAGTAAAAATGTGAGCTACACAAAAATGACAAAATCGTGATTTCTAAATACCGAGCAGTACATACACTATTCATCTTCGCAAAATCTTATTTTGTCATTTTTGTGTAGCTCACCTAGTTACTTATCGCATCACATGAATTTCACACACATGTAGTGTACATTCATATGAACATATATAAATTTTATGGGGAAGCCGAACGCAAAGCTTCTTGCAGGAAACGACCTCAATTTTTCAGCAGCCATCAATAAATCAACCAGAGGAGTGGGCTCAGTTGTTGTTGTCAACTTTCCACTATGCATAAAGCGCAAAAGCTCCATGAAGTCTTTCTCATGTGTCGAAAATGAAAGCAAGGAGGCATAAGGATTGATGAAACAGTTCAATAAATCTCAAGCAGTAATAACAATTAAATAGAGAAGTAGAAAAGAAGAGGGATAACTATTGTTTTACGCAAAGATGATTACTGAAGTGTAATGATCAATTGTGAAACCTGTAATGCATCAGAAAATATCCATTTGGTAGGAAAAGTCTGTAAATTAAATCACAATGGCAAAGAATAGTACAGTACAGTGTTACCAGAATCAGCAGTTCTGACTGTTGCCTGCCCCTGGCCAGATTCTTTCATGCCATTTGAGAAAAGCTAACAAGCATGAAGCTCATCAAAAAGATGAGCAACAGATTGTATGACAAATGCATTTCGGTACATCATCAGAATTACCTTGGAAAAGAAACTACTTTTTGCAGCAAGAATCGTCGAGATGACATAAATAGTCTCAACTCGTAAAACCGGTGTACTCGCCACAGTACAAGATGAGTCAATATCTTCTAAATCATCACCTGCAAAATACCAAGGTTGGATAAATATAATGCAACATGCACACTAGGAGAAGAAAGCACATAACAAAATTACTTGATAAGCTTTTTGCTGGCAGAAATATCTGGAACATCATGTTCTCAATGTGAGCAGAATCACTAGACAAGTTATTTGCAGGTAAAAGTATCCGCCAAGCCAGTATTTATTACTCCCATGAGTTGTAGCCCAGGCACCCTGCTGTTGTGCTGCTCCAGTTGCTTTCTCTTCAACCTTTCTGGAAAAACTATGTTAAATAGAACTTTCCGGAGAAGAAAAAGCAGTGAACTGATTCTTCCGACGCTTCAGATCATGGGTTCTTCAATAATTTATATGTTCTAAATGGATCACACACCATGACCACCCCCAGCAAATTAGGAAAAGCAACACAAAAGAAGCCACACGCGACCCCCCCCCCCCCCCCCCCCCCAAAAAAAACAAGTAAATCTATGAAGGAAACGACAAGGCAAAGTAAATGTCTACTTGTAGTCACATACTCCTTCAGTCCTAAAAAGGACGTTAGTGATAGATCAATGTTGAGGAAATCATTAATTGGTAGCTACTTGGTTGGCTGGCAATTAGAGGATTAATAGGCTAATTAGATCGTTAATCCATTAATTGGCTAATTAATCAATTTATCGGCTACTTGGTGACCCTACGAGTAGGGAATAATCAGCCACATAACTAGTTAATCGGCCGATTTCTTTAACATGACTAGATACATCTTTATCAGTATCTAGATAAAACGAAGGCAACCTTTTCAGGATGGAGGTAATACAAATTATGCCAAATCATTCTAGTTTTTCTCACCGGCTACATAAAGTTCTGTTGCATTCAAGTATGTGCACTGCAATGGATTGAAGAACATATACAAATCTGTCGATTGCTTCTTCTGGATAAATCTGATAGCTATTCATCAGATATGCATATGGATTTGTGGCAAACTAACTACCCACAAATATGAGGAACATAAATCTAAATTAATTACATCAAAACTAGTACAGACGAATTTACTAGCTAATGAAGAATCAAAACTCTCCGTGCCAAATTACTTGTTTTACATTAGTCTAGGTACGGATGTTTTGGATGAAGGTTGTACCAAACTAATACCCTGGAGAAAAGGAACGGAAAATAGAACTATTTAACGCACCAACGAAGCCCCTGGATGCTGGCTATTGCACGCACCTTTGTCCTCCTGGTGGTAGCACTTGGCGCTGCCACCGGACCTGGGCGCGTTTTCATCATGGCCGACAACCTCTATCACCAGCTCCCTGTCGGAGAAGACCTTCACGTTGAAGACGGCCTCATAGCCGTCGTCCGTCTCCGGCTCTGCTACGGCTCCCGTCGACATCAGTCGTCTTGCGTGCATGCTCGCTGGCTCGAACCTTGCAGGAGTGGCGTCAGAGGAGGAGGAGGAAGAAAAGGGGACGGATGGAGGCAGCTGGGAGCCTGGGAGTGCTCTGGGGATAGATACCCTTACTACTAGTAGCAGCCCAGGGACGCCATTAATGATAATGTGACGTTGGTGACTTACTTTGCTAATTCATAGCAAGCCGGACGGAACTGCATGCCGTCTACATGCAACATCACCACCTCGATCCCTTGCTGTCAGTTATCATGTCTCGGATGCTTTTTTAACACCAGGCAAAAACATTCGTAAACACGTTCATACACTCTGAATGCATACACGTACACCCTACGTCTATAAGAATCTCCTAGAGGCTGAGCTGGCATATTATTTTGAGATTCACAAAGTCACCATAAGTGTCTTATAGTCGACGAGAACGTTTTCTCCAACTGAACGCGCATCACGAAAATCCTGAAATAACTTTAAAAAATAGAAGAACAAAGACTTGAAGCCTGGTGGGCCGGAGATACCACTGTTCTTCTAACCATTTAATCACATGTTGATTCGTATGACTAACTCAGACTCTACAAGGTGGTTGATCACTCTTGCTAGATTTTCTTGGCAGAATTTTGTTTTCGCCACTTTACCTTTGCCAATTTTCATTATTTAAAAATTTGACATTTTACTTTTGCCACTCTTAAATTTTTGACAATACATCATAATTGTTATTTTTGCAAAAAATTCTTTGGCAAAATCATGAATTTCTAAATAGTGAGCAGTACATACACTATTCATCTTTCCAAAATCTTATTTTGTCATTTTTGTGTAGCTCACATAGTTACTTATCGTGTCACATAAAATGTGAACACCACAAAATGAAAATGAGAGATTAAACATAATTGAATCGGAGTTGAAACTTTGAACCCATAAATGGAAGTCAGAGATGACACAGACCATGTACTAAAAGAAGTTATTATGTATGTGAACACCACTATCTTTAATACGAACTAAAATGTGAACACCACAAATTATCCCATATGTTAGTTTTCCCTCTGGGGTCTATGCGTACACATCATGATCAGTCAGCGATGCAGCCAGAAAATTGAGTTAATGGGTTTTGCCATTAATTTATTGTGAAAATTTAGTAGGGCTTAATTAAGTATGATGCCCCATTTCACACTATCATGTAACAAGACTATAGGACCCAAAGACAACATCACAAATAGAAATACAGTAGCACTCATGTTTTATACATTGAACACAAAATATTACAACATTTATAAAATAAAAAATCGCAAAGGCACATCAGTTGGATGAAATTATAAATTTCCGTTGTTTACATATTGTGAGTAGAGTAGCACCAAAATAACTTCAGAGCTTCAGGTATGGCTTGTCCTCGAAAACACCGTCAAAAATGTGAAGTTAGTTTGACCAGTGTATAATTAATACCATTAATTATAAAAAGCATGTACAATCACTCACATTTCAGAGTGTCCCCTTTCAACCGTTCCCGCAACTCCCAACTTTCCCCGTTGTGATATCTGAAAAGGCAACAACACAAATAATAGATGGATCATCTTAATATTATTTCCCATTATAGTGGGCTTCAACACATGTTCCCGTTTTGAAAAACGTTCACAAATTCAAATATGTCCATGTTTTTATAAAAAAATTGGAGTTTTCAAAAAATGTTTGTGAATTTTAAAAGATGTTCCTCTTTAAAATTTTGTTCGCGTTTTTCTGAAAGTGTACATAATTTACAAAAACAAGTTCAGAATTTAAAAAATTGTCCATGTTTCCTACAATGTTCAGAAACTTCATGCCTTAAATTCTCCTCGATTGAAAGCAAAAGTAGATTCTGACATACGATGACGTAACGCAACTCTTAGACACCCTTGATCGATGAATGGAAAAATAACGGACTGATTACTTCACACCTGCAAAACCAAAAAGCAAAATGTTTCCTTTTCACGTGCACACAGGGTTTTGCTTGTAGATATAACTCTCACTTACTTTAAATGCATATCATTTTTTTCTCCCGTTGCAACGCACGGGCATATGTGCTAGTAAGATAACAGTATAAAAAGCATGAATGATATTTGTTTATCGAGGAAAAAGCTAGTCTTATTAGCGATGACCTGTTTGCAGGCCCCCCAAGTACATGATGGTAGCTCAAGCCAATGTCAAGTCCAAGGTGCTCACTGTGTCATCAGCATCCTCTTCGATGTCATCCACCAGCTGCATGGTCCTGCCAAACGCTCTAACAAACTTCAGTTTAGATGGACGGAGCCGGGCGATGTCCTTCCCTGCGGTAGTCCCCCCAAAACCACTGGTTAGGTGCAAGGTATGGCATCATTCTACGGGGGCCGCCCTCCCCATCTGGGATCGCGTCAAGTGCTGGCGCTGAAGGATCTAGGAGCGACATTACGACTTGCAATAGGTCTTGGTTCCAAAATTGGGATCATTACCACAAATCGTGGCGAGATAAGAGTTGGCACCACAGTTTGAGCAGGCAGAAGTAATGGGGCGATGAATCATGTTGTGCATTTTCTTTGAAAAAATCAGAAAAAAAAACTATGGCAACTTGACCACATATGATAGTATGTCGGGGTCAGACGCAGTTAGTCCTCAGTGAAGGAGGTAGGAACCCATCCGGACATGCAAAAAGGGAGAATTGTTTGACCTTGTTGATATATAAGAGTAACACTCTCTAATTGCCACGCGGGGCGCCTGCTGCCCTTCCCTCCGCACGCCCCATGCAACTGCCAAACATAAGCTTTGTTCCTACCATGTAAGGAAAAGCAGCACGAACAAAGTAACAAAAAAGCAAAGAAGCAACTCACCTGAAGCAGGAACTTACGAGCCAAGCACTGAGAAGAAGAAACTTGTACGGGCTGAGCCAGAACCGCCGAGCTTGAGACAGTAGCAAGGCAAAGGTCACACCGGACCTTGAATGGCAAGGGAGGAACTTGAAGAGAGCCGCTAGTGGAGTGACGCGAGAGACGGGAGGCATCACAGGACGACAGCGAGGAAGCCAAAGATAACTTCTAGTGGAGGCAAGCAAGGGATGGGCACCCCGAAAAAATGGTGAAAGGAAAGCAAATGAAGGGGATGGGCTAAAGATTACGGCAACACAGGGACAAACGAGCAGACATAATCCTAACATAGGATGGGCATGCGAACATGGGCACACAAACGGGACCCATGAAGGATACGACCACCTTACATTGCTTAATGGCAAGAGAAGCTCAGGACCAACACAACCCTACCAGGGTATATTCGTTCGCCCCAGTGGGGTGCATCCATGCACGTGGTCTTTCCGGTTTTGTGTCCATTAGCCGGATGACACATGTCATTGGGCTCGAACCAAGCAGGGTCACCTATGTGTACCCGAGTGGCGTAAACGAAACAACCTGAATCATCTGGACATGAGGTGAAAGATCTTGATAGGCTGGCCCCACACACGCACCTACACTTAGCGTGCAACAGAGGACTTGCTTGGCGCGCGCGACCAAGCCAGTGCGCGCCGCCCCTGCGCACCTAGTTGGTGCCAATGAAACAGACCGAAACAACTTGGCACGGGGTAATCGGTCTTGATGACCTGGCCCACGAGCGAGCCATCGTCGCGACCGCGGCGCATGCCCCGCCTGGCGCGATCAAACCAGCCCGTCAAGGGCGAGGATGTTGACTGGCAGGTCAGCCATGCCCGTCACTCGTTGGGCGTACAGGCACAACGAATGCCACTAGATGATGGTGAACCCATGTGCCCCTGCGGTCCACCTGTCATGAACCATTGAGGCAAGTCGCTCAAGTGCGTGCCGTCAGGGATGATCCTACGGCATGGAGAGCCCTAGGGAAGCGCCCATGGCACGCCACTGTGAAACTGACAGAGCGGATCGAACTCTGGCTCCTGGAGTCCTAAGTGGCGGGTACTCCAACATCTTGTTTAGAAGTATTGTGCTTTTAATGACTATACCTCATTTTCCCTTAGGAATTGTTGAGTATATATTTTGTATTGCACATGTATTGGAGTTGTGGCCCACCTCCTAATCTTGTATAGTTGAGGTAGAGGTCTTCCCTGTATTATATATACGTGCATCAGCACCCCATCAATACATTATTATTGTATTGCAAACTATCTCATCTACATGGTATCAGTTTTTTAGGTTATTTTCTCGCTTCCACCACCGCCGCCGCCGCGCCTCTCCTCGCGCCGCCGCCGCCCGCGCCTCCTGTCGCGCGCGCCGCCGCCGTTCCTCATCTCCGGCCGCCGCCGCGCCTCTCCTCGCGCCACCGCCGCCGCGCGTCAACCGCGCCGGCCGCCGCTGCTCTCTCTCCTTCCCTCGCTTCGCTGCTGCCCGCCCGCTTCGCTGCCGCCCGCCCGCATCGCTCCATCGCCTGCCCGCCGCATGCATCGCTCCAAGCCGCCCGCTTCGCTCCAGCCGCTCGCTTCGCTGCGTTTCGCTCCAGACGCGGATATGCAGGCTGGCGCCCCGGCCTACAACATGCATACGGCCATGCATACAGGTGCCCATGCATGCAGCATGTATACGGGTATAGATGGCTCCCCGGATTGCAGCATGTATACGCACATGGATGCTAGCTCCTTGGACTACAACGTGCACGCGGCGCTGCCTCCTCCGATTGACGGGTACCCCGCGCTGCCTCCTCTGCCTGCCGGTGGTGCCGGCTATCAGCAGCAGCAGTCGGCGTCCTCCCCATGGCGCGGCCAGTTCGTCGTCGCCCCGCCGCCGGGCCTCCTTGGTCCTCGTCCCGCGGGCCACCAGGCATTCCTCGGCACCACCTACCAGCCCTACAGTGCTTCGCTCGCTCCGCCACCTCTTGGTGGCTACTGCGCGCCCGCTCAGGCGCCACCCTATGGAGGCCCGTCGTCGCCGCCGGTTCCTGCACCATGGGTCCCCGTCCTCCCGGCCGCCCTACACTCGGCGCCGTCGCCGAGTTACTACGGAGGTGGAGGCGACTGGTACATGGACTCGGGTGCTACTGCGCACATGACAGCTCATCCCGGTAACCTATCCTCTTCCACTCCAGTTAACACTCCCACTCGTATCACCGTTGGCAACGGTTCCTCTTTACCTATCACACATGTCGGCAGCACTAGTTTTCCTTCTAATTCCACACCTATCACTATGTCTAATGTTCTTGTTTCACCTGACTTAGTCACTAGCTTAGTCTCCGTTCGTCGTCTTACTCGTGAGAATCCTCTTACTGTTGAATTCGATGGTGTCGGGTTTTCTGTGAAGGACGCCCGTACCCGGATGGTGCTTCACCGATGTGATAGCCCTGATGAGCTTTATCCCGTCCACGCCAGCGCCTCCACTTCCACACCCGTTGCTCTCGCCGCCGGTGTTGACCTCTGGCATGCTCGCTTGGGCCACCCCAACCCCGCCACTTTGCGTCAGATTCTTAGGAGTTTTTCTTTCTCATGTAATAAGCTCGACGAGCACACCTGTGAGGCCTGTCGTTTGGGCAAGCACGTGCGTCTTCCCTTTAGTGCGTCTACTTTAGTTTCCACTTTTCCGTTTCAGTTGCTTCATAGTGATGTTTGGACGTCTCCCGTTGCCAGTAACACGGGCTATCTATACTACTTGGTGATTTTAGATGATTATTCTCACTATGTGTGGACTTTTCCTCTTCGTCGTAAATCCGACGCTTTAGCCACACTCACCACCTTTTATTCCTATGTCACCACCCAGATCGGTCGCCCCATACTTACACTCCAAACTGATAACGAAAAAGAGTTTGACAACGTCGCTCTTCGCACCCTTCTCGCCTCTCACGGCACCATCTTTCGTCTAAATTGCCCTTACACTTCACAGCAGAACGGTCGTGCCGAGCGTATTCTCCGCACTCTTAATGACTGCGTTCGCACGTTACTCTTTCACTCCAACGTGCCCGCTTGGTTTTGGCCTGACGCTCTCGCCACCGCCACTCTTTTAGTTAACATTCATCCGTGTCGTCCTCGGTGGAACTACGCTCCTCACCACCTTCTCTTTGGTACACCGCCATCCTATGACGGTCTCCGCATCTTTGGGTGTCTCTGTTATCCTAGCACCGCGTCCACCACGCCACACAAACTCGCACCACGTTCCGTCCCATGCATCTTCCTTGGCTACCCTCCTAACACCAAAGGTTACCGGTGCTATGATCCTGTCACTCATCGTGTGTACACCTCGAGACACGTGTACTTTGTCGAGACGGTGTTTCCTTTTTTTCAGGTTCCTCCGGCTTCGGCTCCTTCGGCGCCGGCCCCCGCGTCCCCTTCCTGGAGCGATGCGCGGCGGCCAACCCCAGCGGCCCCCCCGACACGGCGCCTTCCGCCGCCACCACCCGGTTTCTCGACTCCCTCCCCCGAGGTCGAGTCTGACCAGGCCCCCGGGTCCCCGTATCCCTCATACGAGGTTGAGCCGGTGGGTACCCTGCCCGCCACCCCTGCTGGCGGTGCCTCCCCTGCGACGGGCTCGACGTCCACCTCGCCCGTCGCCTCTTCCATTGTCGGCTCGGCCCATGTTGTGACAGCCGCGGCCGGCCCCGCCGCCGCCGAGGCTCCCTCCGCCACGGGCACCGCCCCCGCCGCCGCGACTCCTGCCGCCCCGGGCGCACCTGTTGCTGCCGGCACCCCTGTCGTGGCCGCGGCCCCTGCCGCCACCACGGCCCCCGTCGCCGACCCTGCTGCCCCGCCGCTTGGCGTGACCACCCGTGCCCGTGCAGGCGTGCTTCGGCCGAGCACCCGCTACTCCGCCGATGAGTATGTGTGCGCCGCCTCGACGTCAACGCCATCACCCGTTCCCACCTCCGCTCGCGCTGCCCTTCGGGATCCCCATTGGCTAGCTGCGATGCAGGAGGAGTTCGACGCCCTACAGCGCAACCACACGTGGCAGCTTGTTCCGCGACCCCCTCGTGCCAACATCATATCTAGCAAGTGGGTGTTTCGCCACAAGACTCGCCCGGACGGTTCTCTCGAGCGCTACAAGGCTCGGTGGGTGGTTCGTGGTTTTCGGCAGCGCGCGGGCGTGGACTTCACCGACACCTTCGCCCCGGTTGTGAAACCGGGCACGATCCGCGCTGTGCTTCAGCTGGCGGTCTCGCGTGCCTGGCCTGTGCACCAGTTGGATGTCTCCAACGCCTTCTTGCACGGCCATCTCGCCGAGCAGGTGTTCTGTGAGCAGCCCACTGGTTTCGTCGACGCCGAGCACCCCGACTTTGTGTGCTTACTCTCCCGTTCTCTTTACGGGTTGAAGCAGGCGCCTTGGGCTTGGTACCAGCGTATCGCAGCCTTTCTGCAGTCTCTGGGATTTCGGTCCACTCGCTCCGATGCCTCACTCTTCGTGTATCATCAGGGAGCTGACACTGCATATCTGCTGCTCTACGTCGACGACATCATCCTCACGGCGTCCGCCCCCGACCTCCTTCAGCGGTTGACTGCTCGTCTTCGTGATGAGTTCGCCCTCAAGGACTTGGGGCCCCTGCACTACTTCCTCGGCATCGAGGTGGTCCGACGACCTGACGGCTTCTTTCTGCATCAGCAGAAGTACGCCCACGAGCTCCTGGAGCATGCCGGTATGCTTAACTGCAAGTCGGCGCCCACCCCCGTCGACACGAAGGCGAAGGTCTCTGCTCTGGAGGGGTCTCTTGCGTCCGATGCAGCGTTCTATCGCTCCATTGTTGGTGCTTTACAGTACTTGACGCTGACCCGACCCGACCTGCAGTACGCTGTCCAGCAGGTGTGCCTCCATATGCACGCTCCCTGTGACTCTCACTGGACCTTGGTGAAGTGTATTCTCCGTTATATACGCGGCACCATGTCTTTGGGACTCACCCTGACGGCCTCCGCCTCCACCGACCTTGTCGCCTACTCGGATGCCGACTGGGCTGGCTGCCCCAACACTCGACGCTCTACGTCAGGCTACTGCGTCTACCTTGGGCCCTCGTTGATCTCTTGGTCATCGAAGCGGCAGCCCACGGTCTCCCGCTCCAGCGCCGATGCAGAGTATCGCGCTGTGACTAATGCCGTGGCCGAATGCTCTTTGATACGTCAGCTGCTCCAGGAGTTGCTTTGTGATGTTCACAAGGCCACTCTTGTCTACTGCGATAACGTCAGCGCGGTCTACCTCTCCGCCAACCCGGTGCACCATCGACGGACGAAGCATATTGAGCTCGATATTCACTTCGTGCGCGAGTAGGTTGCACTTGGCCGTGTTCGGGTCCTTCACGTGCCGACGACGCAACAGTTTGCTGATGTCATGACTAAGGGATTGCCTACTCCTGTCTTCGAGGAGTTTCGGTCCAGTCTCCGTGTCTCCGGCGACGCTTCGACTGCGGGGGGGTGTTGAGTATATATTTTGTATTGCACATGTATTGGAGTTGTGGTCCACCTCCTAATCTTGTATAGTTGAGGTAGAGGCCTTCCCTGTATTATATATACGTGCATCAGCACCCCATCAATACATTATTATTGTATTGCAAACTATCTCATCTACAGGAATTGCTCTCCGCTGCCATACTAATTATTTCTGTCAGCGGTGTTCAGAATATTGTTCTACGCATCCTCACTTCTTACTTCATCCTTGATCGATCTAGGAGATCCTGGGTTGTTCCGAATATTGCCCAGACTGATTCACCCATCACGACGACGTGACATGTACTAAACTTTGTGACACACTTGCCACGCAACTCAAATAGGCCTTTGACATTCAGAATTTTAACTGGGCTGTTGTACAAGATTTAGTGGGCCGGTGCTCATAAAATCTGACATAATACCTCGATGAGCCATACATGTATTTGTGCGATAAATCAATAATTTATAAAAAAAATCTTGTGCTTGATTTACGAATAATTTACGGAGAATCATTTGATCACTTGGCCGAACACAAGTGCAAACAAAGATTATGGGCGCCTGAAATATTTTAGAAATTATTAAAAATTTAAAAGTGGTGTCTCTGGCTCATATAATTATTCCTTTGATGGTGTTCGTGATGTAAAACGGGAAGCTAATGTGTACATCCGTTGCTTCTTACTAAAATAGCACAAGTGATGAGTACATCCGTTGTGGCACGCGTTTCTTACTAAAAAAAAAAAAAGCACGAATGATAGGTTTCCGCATGGAGATGACGCGTTGTTACTCCATTTTGACCGTTGGGTGATTCAGCCGCATCCTATATAAGTGTAACCATCCCAGCCCATTTTCCCCAAGCAAGCCAGCTCTTCCAACCCCTCAGCCCTCAACCCCCTCTTCACTCAGATCCATCCGATGGCTTGGAACCCAAACGGCTGTAGACCAAATCGAGGGCTGCCGCCACTGCCACCTCCGTGCCCGTTTTGCAACGTGCAGTGTATATCGGACAGCGTCCTTGCTGTCCACATACAGTGGCACATCACCCCTCGGAGGATGCTGCCTATAGGGCCGCAGACCATGGCTGGGGCGGCAAAGCCTATTGCGCATCCCCCCGTGGTCCCACTCCCAGCTTTGGCACCAAGACCCCTTGCCATGGTGGTGCCCCCAACAGTGGCGCCAGCACTTGTGCCAGTTCCACCTGGGAATGGCGGCACCCGTAGCATGGTTGTAGCCAACTCTGAGTTTTGGAAGGAGTACCGCAGTGGAGGGGACCCCCCGGCCGAGATAGACTTTCTGGGGCAGTGGGAGTCGTCCAGCAGCGGCGTGCTGCCGGCGGACGGTGCCGAGGAGGAGGTCGATGGTTCGGGGAGTACCTTGGACCTCGCCTTGGCTTGAGCCACCGATCTGTCTTTGGAAGCCTCGCAAGAGCTCGTCTTGCCTCAATAAAAACCAAGATCCATGCTTTCATGCTGTTATCTTAGCTGTTTGGATAGTCGATCAAGGGAGCCACAACTATGTGCTCATAAGATGAATATCATGTTTAAGATTTAGTAGCAATCTTTTGTTTCTTTATTCTGTTATTTCTTACAGTGAACTTGCTGTATTCGCGTAGTTCTCAGAGGAAAGAAAACAGAAACGATGTTTGCTGTTCAGTCATAAATGCTCCTTTTAGTAGATGGTTTGTCTTGTCTATTACTTACTTAAAATGGTTCAACGATGGATTTTTTTTCCATGCATGCAAATGGAAAAGGCAATTCGTTCTTGGGAGGAAATGCACGCGTTGGAAATGGGTGGAACCTGCCTTCATTGAGCTGGCTTGCGCTGGTAACATCTAGAGGATTAGTTGGTCGACATATAAACTTTACTTCCTTCTATAAATCAATATATATAGTGAAAAACCAACCCCGCCCACTCCGCTCCTAGCGGTGCGGCACAGGCGAAACCCTAGCCGCCGCGCCTGTCTCCCCTCTCCTCCATCCACCCTGCCGCCGCTGGTCTAAGCCGACGGGTAAAGCCTGCTCGGTGGATGGCGGTGGCGGGCTCTCGTGCTCTCCCTCCAAGGGAACCTCCAGCCTTGCGCGGGGTACAGCCCTAGACAGCGTTGTGCTCAACGGAGCTTGGATACGGGGTGTAGCCCTGGAACCTTTTAGTTGTGGGTGGTGGCATGGCTGCGGCGGTTGCGAGGGTGGTGCGGAGGCCGCCTTTGCATCTGGGCACCGGTTGCCACGGCAACATGTGTGGTGTTGGATAAAGATGTGAAAACGAAAACGCCATTCACGGTGGCTGTGGTACTCGCGGTACGACTGTGCTCCGATTTGAGTCGAAATAATACGGCTTCATGCCATTCCTGTCTGCAGATTAGGGACGTGGGTGGCCACGGTTGTTGCTTTTTTTCTTAAAAAAGGAGGATGATCCCTGGCCTCTGCATCTGGGCGATGCATAAGGCTACTTTATTAATTATTCTCACAAGACCTTACAAAGTCATACAACAGCAAGACTAAAGCCACTTTCTAAGAGACAACTGTCGCTACACATATCCAATCGGTGAAGGGGCGCTGATAGTCTGGGCCTAATACCAAACAGACATCACAGGCAAACCTAAATATCTAAGACCTGAGGTCCCAACCAGGACGCCTGCCGGGTATGGGGCACCTACCAGTCCGGCGCACTCCTCAACCAGGACGCCTAGCGGGTATGAGGCCGCTGCAGCCACCTGCCACCAAACCATCTTCAGAGCTGTACCGTTGCTCTACCTTGCACGGTCTAGCTACCGCCTACGCCAGCACGACGCCAGGTATCTCCACCGCTCTGCGCTCGTCCATCCCAACGCGGACACTCCGAAAGATCTATCGTGCGTAGCACCTGTCGAATAGACATGACTCAACGTAGCACCTGTCGGCCAGGCATGACTTGACATCTCTTACCAGACGCATCTAACGCGGTTAGAACGCCGCTCCTCCTGCCAACCACCACACCGTTGCCGCTGCTGGAGCTGACACGCGAAGCCCTTCACCCATAGCAACTCTCCCCCGAACGCCCAAGCCTCCCAAGACGATGCCTCCATGGAGGTTACGACGCAAAGGGCGCCACCGCCGTCCAATCCAAGACAGACTTTGGACTTTCTCCAGGAAGGGGATGGAGGTGGACAGGAGGGACCTCGACTTCGCCATCAAGATGGGTAACGACGTCAAATCCGTCGCCAATGCCGGGCCGAGCTAGCCGACCTAAGTTTCCTCCGGTCCTCTTCCTGTACCACCAATCTCCATCTGCTTCGGATCTGGCAGCAGCCAAGACACGAAAACTCCAGAGAGGGAAGCACCATAGGCTCAACACCTCCGGCGTAGATCCATCCAAGCGCCGGATCAATGAAGACCCGACCTGGTCAGCGACGAAAGCCACCATCCTGCGCTGGCCGACGGCGATCAGGCGTCGAATCCAGAAGGATTTGACCTGAGACCGACCACTAGTAGAAAAGGGGGCAATGGTCCAGGCCGGTCCAGCCCATTAGTCCCGGTTCAATCCAGAACCGGGACCAATGGGGGCATTGGACCCAGTTCTTGAGCCCCGGGGGCCGACCGGGCCACGTGGGCCATTGGTCCCGGTTCGTCTGGACCTTTTGGTCCCGGTTGGTGGGACGAACCGGGACCAATGTGCCTTGCTCCTGGCCCACCACCAGTGGTCCCGGTTGGGGGAATGAACCGGGACCAAAGGCTTCCCTTTAATCCCGGTTCATGCCACGAACCGGGACCAATTATTTGCCTATATATACCCCGCGAGCAGAGCACTCACACTGCTCTGTTTTTCGTGGCTGGCGAGGAGAGAGCTTTGTGGTGCTCAAGCTCACCTCCTATGCACACGAGGTGTTCGATGGAATGCCCGAGCCACACTACTTAAGCTTTCTCCTCTCCAAGCTCCACCTCCAAGCTCCATTTTTCTCAATATTTGTCTAGGTTTAGCGGTCCGTCACGTCCCGTCCCCGTCTTCACCGCCGTCGATCGCCCGCGCCGATCTCGTCGCCGGCACCACCGTGGTGAGCCTCTTGTTCTTATCTTCTTTCTGAAAGGAAAAAAACTCTTACTTGTATGTTTATATAGATACTTGTATAATTTTCTTACTTTTATTATTGCATCTTATATAGTGCGATGGTTTTGGTATCCGCCCCCGTCGGCCCTCATCCTGTCTATGATTCAGATGTGGTATATATTATCTTTTCATAACTATTGGTTCATTTATTGTTTATGACAATTATGCCGACCAACGTGACATAGATTTTATTTATCTAGGAGGTTGTTGAACCGGAAATTCCAACCGACCCTACTGTCGAGAGGTTAAATTTAGTTGAAGAAGAAAATAATTTGTTGAAGGAAAAAATTAGAAAAATTGAGGAGGAGAAGATGATATTGGAGTTGCATGTTGCGGATGTCGTCGATGATCACAAGATCAAGATGGATGCCATTCATACCGAGGCTTGGTATCATTATGCCGTTGGATCAGTTGTTACATTGGTTGCGATTATGATCGCATTTGTTTTCGCATTGAAATGTTTTATATAGTTTCAGTGTATGGTTTAATTAATTTAGATGCTCTGCAGAGCTTTATGTTGTTAGATGAGAACTATGTATGTACTTTGGTTTTAATGTGATGATGAACTTCTATTAATTTGGTCACTTAATTATATAATGCACGCAGATGACCCAGCAATGGATGTACGGTTCAAGACACACCTCCGAGTACATTAAGGGCGTGCATGCTTTTCTCTAAGTGGTTGAGGCAAACAAGCAGAATGGTTTTATGTGTTGTCCATGCCCTGTATGTGGGAATACAAAGTCTTACTCTGACCGGAAAATCCTCCACACCCACCTGCTTTACAAGGGTTTCATGCCACACTATAATGTTTGGACGAGGCACGGAGAAATAGGGGTTATGATGGAAGATGGCGAAGAAGAAGAGTACGATGACAACTATGTGCCCCCTAAATACGGTGATGCTCCTGAAGATCAAGAGGAACCAGACGATGTGCACGATGATGCTGCAACGGGCGAAGCTGCTGAAGATCAAGAGGAACCAGACGATGTGCCCGATGATGATGATCTCCGCCGGGTCATTGTCGATGCAAGGACGCAATGCGAAAGTCAAAAGGAGAAGCTGAAGTTCGATCGCATGCTAGAGGACCACAAAAAAGGGTTGTACCCCAATTGCGAAGATGGCAACACAAAGCTGGGTACCGTACTGGAATTGCTGCAGTGGAAGGCAGAGAATGTTGTGCCTGACAAAGGATTTGAGAAGCTACTTAAATATTGAAAAAGAAGCTTCCAAAGGATAACGAATTGCCCGACAGTACATACGCAGCAAAGAAGGTCGTATGCCCTCTAGGATTGGAGGTGCAGAAGATACATGCATGCCCTAATGACTACATCCTCTACCACGGTGCGTACAAGGATCTGAACGCATGCCCGGTATGCGGTGCATTACGGTATAAGATCAGACGAGATGACCCTGGTGATGTTGACGGCGAGCCCCCCAGGAAGAGGGTTCCTGCGAAGGTGATGTGGTATGCCCCTATAATACCACGGTTGAAACGTCTGTTCAGAAATGGAGAGCATGCCAAGTTGATGCGATGGCACAGTGAGGACCGTAAGAAAGACGGGAAGTTGAGAGCACCCGCTGACGGGTCGCAGTGGAGAAAAATCGCGAGAAAGTACTGGGATGAGTTTGCAAGTGAGCCAAGGAACGTATGGTTTGCTTTAAGCGCGGATGTCATTAATCCTTTCGGGGAGAGCAGCAATCACAGCACCTGGCCCGTCACTCTATGTATGTATAACCTTCCTCCTTGGATGTGCATGAAGCGGAAGTTCATTATGATGCCAGTTCTCATCCAAGGCCCTAAGCAACCCGGCAATGACATTGATGTGTACCTAAGGCCATTAGTTGAAGAACTTTTAGAGCTGTGGAATGGAAACGGTGTACGTACGTGGGATGAGCACAAACAGGAGGAATTTAACCTAAAGGCGTTGCTGTTCGTGACCATCAACGATTGGCCCGCTCTCAGTAACCTTTCAGGACAGACAAACAAGGGATACCACGCATGCACGCACTGTTTACTTGACACCGATAGTATATACCTGGCAAGCTGCAGGAAGAATGTGTACCTGGGCCATCGTCGATTTCTTCCGACCAACCATCAATGTCGAAAGAAAGGCAAGAATTTCAAAGGCGAGGCAGATCACCGGAAGAAGCCCGCCATGCATACCGGTGATCACGTACTTGCTATGGTCAATGATTTACACGTAACCTTTGGAAAGGGTCCCGGCGGACTAGCTGTTCCGAGTGACGCTGGGGGACACACACCTATGTGGAAGAAGAAATCTATATTTTGGGACCTACCCTACTGGAAAGACCTAGAGGTCCGCTCTTCGATCGACGTGATGCACGTGACGAAGAACCTTTGCGTGAACCTGCTAGGCTTCTTGGGCGTGTATGGGAAGACAAAAGATACAGCTGAGGCACGGGAGGACCTGCAACGTTTGCACGAAAAAGACGGCATGCCTCCAAAGCAGTATGAAGGTCCTGCCAGCTATGCTCTTACCAAAGAAGAGAAGGAAATCTTCTTTGAATGCCTGCTTAGTATGAAGGTCCCGACTGGCTTCTCGTCGAATATAAAAGGAATAATAAATATGGCAGAGAAAAAGTTTCAGAACCTAAAGTCTCATGACTGCCACGTGATTATGACGCAACTGCTTCCGGTTGCATTGAGGGGGCTTCTACCGGAAAACGTCTGATTAGCCATTGTGAAGCTATGTGCATTCCTCAATGCAATATCTCAGAAGGTGATCGATCCAGAAATCATACCCAGGCTAAGGAGTGATGTGGTGCAATGTCTTGTCAGTTTCGAGCTGGTGTTCCCATGATCATTTTCAATATCATGACGCACGTCCTAGTTCATCTAGTTGACGAGATTGTCATTCTGGGCCCCGTATTTCTACACAATATGTACCCCTTTGAGAGGTTCATGGGAGTCCTAAAGAAATATGTCCGTAACTGCGCTAGGCCAGAAGGAAGCATCTCCATGGGCCATCAAACAGAGGATGTCATCGGGTTTTGTGTTGACTTCATCCCTGGCCTTAAGAAGATAGGTCTCCCTAAATCGCGGTATGAGGGGAGACTGACTGGAAAAGGCACGCTTGGAAGGGACTCAATAATATGCAGGGACGGATATTCTTGGTCTCAAGCACACTACACAGTTCTACAGAACTCTACCTTGGTGACCCCGTATGTCGATGAACACAAGAACAGTCTGCGCTCCAAACACCCGGAGCAGTGCGACGACTGGATTACATGTGAACACATCAGGACTTTCAGCAGTTGGTTGGAAGCACGTATCAGAGGTGACAACACTATTTGTGATGAGCTGTACTTGTTATCCAGGGGACCATCTTTGACTGTATTGATTTGGAAAGGATACAAGATAAATGGGAATACATTTTACACGATTGACCAAGATCAAAAGAGCACCAAAACAGCGGTGTCCGCTTTGATGCAACAACCGAGAGGGGAAATGACACATATTATGGTTACATAGTGGACATATGGGAACTTGACTACGGACATGATTTTAAGGTCCCTTTGTTTAAGTGCAAATGGGTCAATGTGTCAGGAGGCGGGGTACAGGTAGACCCACAGTACGGAATGACAACAGTGGATCTGAAAAATCTTGGGTACACTGACGAACTGTTCGTCCTAGCCAATGATGTGGCACAGGTTATCTATGTGAAGGACATGTCTACCAGACCGAGAAAGAGAAAAGATAAGGAAGCGAATACATCATACGATGAGCCAAAGCGCCACATAGTTCTTTCAGGAAAAAGGGACATCGTGGGAGTGGAGGACAAGACAGACATGCCTGAAGATTATGAAAAGTTTCATGAAATTCCTCCCTTTAAAGTCAAAGCTGACCCCAGCATCCTGATAAACGATGAAGATTATCCATGGTTACAGCGCAATAAGCAAATGACACAAGCGAAGAAAAAGTGAAGACTTTCTCCCGTAACCATTATGATGATACCATGCCAACTTTGTAACTGACGAGTATGATACCATTATCCGTTTTGTACATGCACATGCTATGTGTGGGTCAATTTATGATACCATGCCAACTTTCAACTTTTTCAGAGTTCATTTGAAATGCTTTAATGTCTTATGATTCGGCCCTCGTAATAATTAAAAATAGCAACAATAAGTATTTTGTTGTAAGTAGAAACAAAATAAAATAAATAAAGCAAGAAAGAAAACAAAAAAGCAAAAAAGTGGAAGGTTTATAATTTTCCTGAAACTAAAAGAAAAAAGAATTAAAAAATAAAGCAAAAAACAAAAGAAAATAAATAATGCAGAAAACAAAACAAAAAAACAACAATAAGTATTTTGTTGTAAGTAGAAACAAAATAAAATAAATAAAGCAAGAAAGAAAACAAAAAAACAAAAAAAGTGGAAAGCTTATAATTTTCCTAAAACTAAAAGCAAAAATAATTAAAAAATAATGCAGAAAACAAAAGAAAATAAATAATGCAGAAAACAAAACAAAAAAAATGGAAAAAAATAAAAATAGCAACAATAAGTAAAGAAAAAAAAATATGCCCCCTACTGGGCCCCCACGGCCTGAATACGACTTGAATCCCTATTTTGGGCCAGGATTCAGGCCCGCAGTAGGCCCAGAAGGCCCATCAGGCAAAGCAGTAGCAAGTAGGCCCATAAGCCTGCCCTAGAGAGGACTTCGAGAGGGGTGCAGCAGTGGGGCTTATAAACCACTGCGCGCCCCTCACAACTAGCGAGGTGGGACTAAACTTTGGCCCCGATGCAGGCAGCACAGGGGCCTTTGGTCCCGGTTGGTGGCTCCAACCGGGACTAAAGGGGGGGCATTGGTCCCGGTTGGTGCCACCAACCGGGACTAAAGGCCGCAGCTTCCCGCCCTTTGGGCTGCCGAAAAAGAGGCCTTTGGTCCCGGTTGGTGGCACCAACCGGGACTAAAGGGGGCATTAGTCCCGGTTTGAGCCACCAACCAGGACCAATGCTCCTTGTATATAAGTAGCACTTCGCAGTTTTGCAGAGTTCATCGCCATCAGTTGCCCCCCGACGACGCCGAGCACATCGACGCCGCCAGGCTGCCCCGACGCCGCCCGCCGCCCCCACCGTCGCCGTCGTCGTCGCCCGCGCCCGTCGTCGTCGCCGGCCTCCCCGAGCCCGCGCCCGCCGTCGTCGCCGCCAGGCTGCCCCGTCGCCGTCGCCCGCCCTCGCGCGCCGCGCCCAGAGCCCCTGCCCCGTCGCCATCGCCCGCCCCCGCGCGCCGCCACCGCTGTGAGCCGCCGCGCCGCACCGGCTCTGTTTTTTTCATTTTTATTAGTTTAATTTTTTTGTTCAATGTATATATATGTGTATGTATGTGGCTATATATATGCGGCTCTGTTTTTTTTCATTTTTATTAGTTTAATTTTTTTGTTCATATATATATATATATATATATATAATGTATATGTGTATGTATGTGGCTATGTGTATGTAATGTTCAAAAATTGTTCAGAGCATGTTTTTGTTCATATATGTATTTATTGTTCATATGTGTATTTATTGTTCAAGTTTTTTTTCTGTTCATAGATTTTTTGTATCTACTGGCTCTTCATCGCTCTGTATTTATTGTATCTATTGGTGATATTAATTATTGTATAATATGCAAATGTTTGTATATTCATATGAACAATGCATTAGGCAAAATCTTTGTTTTTTTTCGAAATTTTCTATTTGAACATTTTTTTAAAACAAGCAATACTAAAAGAATGAGAGTAAAAAGGAAAACAAGAAGAGGAAGAAAGGATAAAAAGAGGAGAGGAAGAAGAGGAGAAATAAATAAGAAGAGAAAAAAAGAAGAAAAAGAAGAGGAGAAGAAGAAAGGAATAGAGGAGAAAGAAGAAATTCTATTTCTTCTTCTTTCTCCTCTGTTCCTTTCTTCTTCTCCTCTTTTTTTTCTTCTTCTTCTTCCTTCTTCCTTTTTCTCTTTTCTTCCTTTTCCTTAATTATTTTCCTTTCTCGAGGGAGAAGAAGAAAAAGAAGAGGTGAAGAAGAAAGAAAGGAATAGAGGAGAAAGAAGAAACTTCAACATGAGCTAGGGGGTGGTACCGATACCCCCTCCCGGATAACATTATTTTCCCATGTATATGTATGTCGCGTCGTTGTCGATATAACCCCCTCTAGATAACTTCGACATGAGGGGCGGTCGATATATATATATATATATATATATATATATATATATATATATATATATATATATATATATATATATATATATATATATATATATATATATATACCCCCTCTCGACCGTGATAACTTATACAACTGCAGCACCCTCCTCGGCCCTCTCGCTCGACCAAAACTCTCGAGGACACCCAAACCCTAGAGAGAAAACGATGTTGGTCTCCTACCCCCTCCCGCCGCGCCCCTACCCGACAAATTAACTCTCTCGAGGCCACCCAAATTTATCAAGTTAAAAGAGCGTTATCGTCGAGGCCACCCCAAACCCTTGAAGCATTGTGTCGAGGCCACTAACATGATTCCTTATTGTGATTAGCTAGCTAGTTCTACGTTTGCCACTAATATATATATATATATATATATATATATATATATATATATATATATATATATATATATATATATCCATCTGTACCATGTTTGAATAATAATTGACATGTTGTAAATATTTGCAGAAACTATGGAGCACTCCCGAGACAAAGAAACAGAAGCGATGTTGGGGGACATAATCGCAAATGGATCAAGTGATGATGTTGCGTCATTTCTCCTCAACACCGTTGGTCAGCTAGATGAAGAAGAGGGCTATGTTTATGATGGTGGCTTCGACCCATTAATGCCGGTACAAGAGGAGGACTATGTTCATGATGGCTCTGGTGACACAATGGAGGTACAAGACGAAGGAGACCATGCTGACTGCTCCGGTCACCGAACCGAGTCCGTCCAGGTATATATATATTAGTTAAGCCCGTGCTGACTAGTTAATTGATGCATCCATTGTTTTGGTATATGTACACATATTAATTATTGTCATCTTTCTTCCTTATAATTTCTAGCCCTCCGGATCGAGCACAACTTCGGTAAGGAGATGAGGCCCGAAGAAAAAGTTGAGCTCGGATGAAAAGTTAGAGATCATAGAAATCGCGCCCGATGGCGAACCAATTGAACCCATCCGGACAAGGAAGGCATTTTCTGCTCAGTGCGGGGTTCTTGTTAGGGACAGGATCCCGATCAGCATCCAGCAATGGTATAAGCCTGCTAAGGATGAAGACGCTGAGGTGTCTTATGTCAATGATATGCAGAAAGAAGATCTTTGGACTGAGCTGAAGGAAAATTTCACCCTACCGCCAGAGGAGGATCCGGAGAAGCCAGTTAAAGAGCAATTAATCAAGTCTTGTGCTCTTAAGAAGATGGCAGGCCTAATGAGGAGGTGGAGGAAAGAGCTGAACTAGTTTGTCAAGGAAAAAAAGACACCAGAATTCATCGGCAAATATGAGAAGATCAAAGATCACTGGCCCTCATTTGTGGCCCACAAGACATCGAAAAAGAGTAAGAAGATGTCGGAGACAAACAAGAAAAATGCTGCGAAGAAGAAGCTTCACCATCGCACGGGGTCAGGTGGCTACCTCAAAGCCCGGCCTAAGTGGTCCAAGGCTGAGCATGATCTGCTTGAAAAAGGGATGAAACCAGAGACAATGCGCTGGCCAGACCGTTGCCGGACTTGGTTCTTCGGGGCTGGCGGAACCTTGGACCCTGTAACAGGGAAGTGTCAGTGGACAGACGAGCAACTGCAAACACCAGTAAAGAACCTTCGACACTATATCGATGCAGTGTAGCGAGGGACGTTCCTTCCAAACAGGGAGAAGGACGAGCTCACAATGGCCCTTGGGAATCCCGAGCACCCTGGACGGACACGAGGCACGCCAGGCTCCATTCCGTGGAAGGTTGGTTTTCCGGACGCAAGGGGTTACAAAACCCACGAGAGGAGGAAGAAACTGGAGCAGGACCAAATGCAGGCACTGCTTGGAAGGGTAACGGGGCTAGAGGATCGAGAAGAGGAACGAGAAGCAGCAGATCACAACAAACGACATGCCGAAGCTTCCCCCGAAGCTACCCCGCCATCTCAGCGGAGAAGCAGCATGGCTTCCACCGAGCTGCTTCAGCCGGAGCATGTCTTGACGGCTCCTGCCAGCTATCCCATGGATGGTATCACGGAGTCTCAAAATTGCCACATGATGGCGCGATGGATGAATTTGAAGGTCAAGGCGGCTGTTGGCCAAGTTTATCCTAGTGGACCCGGCACAACTTATCACTGCCAGCCGATTCCAAAAGGATATGCTAAGGTGATGGTGGATGAAATAACGGAGGGATTTGAGGACCTCGTGCTTGACCACCCTACCGGTGAAGGGGAGACTAGGCTGGGTTCTGCTCTGAAGACTCCATGCCTATGGAAGAAGGAGCTCATCAACCTTCTGAATTGGACGCCTCCGCCTCCTCCTCCTGCTCCGGCGACTCAGGGCACTCCGCCTCCTCCACCGCCTCCTCCTCCGGCGAGTGACGATCAGGGCACGCATGGCAGAACTCCACCTCCTTCTCCGGTGCATGGCGGCACTCCGCCTCCTTCTCCGCCTGCGCCGGCGCTCCCGAGCAGCCAGCAGCATCCTCCTTCTCCGCCTCGCCAGCAAGGGCGGAAGAGACCCGCTGCCGCCCCGGCTGCTCCGGCGCGTCGTACTCCTTCTCCTCCGCCTCGTAAGCAAGCACGAAAGAAGACAGACGCCGCAGCCGCTCCGTCTGCTCCGGCGTCTAGCAGCACAACCAGAGGCGGGAGGCAATACAAATACGGTCCATCATCTCTCAAGCCTCTAGAGAAGTTACTGTACGAGAGGTCCGAGGAGGAAAACGATACGATTGTGCAGGCCCACGTGAAGGAGTTCTTTGAAGGGGTGAAAGCAAAGAGACATCCACCTCCGGAGGAGAAGGTAGATCCGGTGAAAGCAAAGCGCACTATCGATGCCCTGAGGAAACCACCAAAGTCTCCGCCGAGAACCAACTATGAGCGCATTACTGAACAGACATATCTCCAAGCCCAGCGGTCGAGAACTACTGTCACTGCTAAAAGGTCAAAACAACGAGCAAAGGGGAAAAAATTGCCCAGCTCGGCGAACAAGCACAGCAATCGTGCCCCCCGCTCAATGTGTCTAATGCTTCGGGGATGGTGGCCGGTTATGGCAATCTTGACGATTACCTGCCTGACGATGCACTTCCTGATTTCTTGAAGGTGGACAGACACAGATACGAGTACGGGAAGCCTCTCGTCAAAGATGAAAAATCTCTGACAACAATGATGCGAAGATTCCATAATTGGTACATGGAAACCTGCAGAGAGTCTGATGGTAAGAATGCTTTGTATCTGCATATTAAAGAGGAGCACGATCTCGTTGCAAATGATCTGTTGACTGTTCCATTTGAGGAGTTCTTCGAGTTCTTCAATCAAAAGGCCCTCGATAAATTAATGGTCTTTTTCTACTGCCTGTAAGTACTATTTCTGTCATTAAGTCTCTATATATAGCTCGGCTCTTTCATTGCATGCATGTATTTATAATTAATTATCCTCAATATATTATGCAGATTGAAGATCGTCGAGTGCAAAAAACAAGAAATTTATGATATTGGGTTCATTAACACAAATATCATAGATGTATTTCTGGTTGAAAGGAACGTCGAAGAGGCTGAGGACAACTTGCTACGATCGTTGATAAAAAATTAAAACAAAGATACCATACTCTTTCCTTACAACGACCCGTGAGTGTTACTGTCGTGTGCATATTCGGCTTCCCTTATTACTCAAGCGAGGTTATAGTAATGTAATTGATGAGTTATGCATGCGTGCGCAGGTACCACTATATTCTTCTGGAGATTAAGCTTGAGCGTGGACTAGTAACCGTCTTAGACTCGAGACGGAAAGATCCCAAAACCTATGCGGACATGACTGAAATGCTCAGCAAGTAAGTTCAATCGATCATAATTATCGCACCATATCGGTAACTTTTTGTTCATTTCCTGATATCTCAAGTAATAATAATTATTTTCTTTGTCTTGCAGGGTTTGGAAACAGTTCACCGCAGAAGCTCCGGGACTGCCGAAGGAGCTGCGATATACATACCCGAAAGTAAGTACTACTGGCTAGCTAGTTGCCCGCATCTCCCGTTGATTCTATATATAGCTATACTTTGATCAATGCCATTTGTATATAATGCTTCATTATCAGTTTGATTGACCTCTATTTCTCGTAAAGTGCTTGTGGCAGGAGGAAGGGAATGATTTCTGTGGATACTACGTGTGCAAGTTCATCCACACCGCGACTTTGAAAAACAAGCGGGGCTACTCTCAAAGACAATATGAAGTGCGTAAGCAATAATATTCACAATTTCATTTTATTACACCATCATTTCTGTTGAGTTTCATTCATATATATGTATTAATTAACCCCCTTCTTCAAATTAGACATGGCAGATGCAGAATGAACTCCTAGAACCAGATCGCATGAAAGCAATTCAAGAGGAATTGGCGGGATTCTTTCTTGACCACGTCATCAGTAAAACCGGAGAATACCATGTGGAAATTGATTTCAAATGCTAGCTAGGGGTTTGTAATTAAGAGATCTTATACATATTGTACATGTATGTAGCCAGTAGCGTCGGATACATGATACGAAAACTTGTTGTTCGACCAACCTCTCGGAGAAGGAGAGGTCGATCGATCACTTCTCTCGGTATGCATGACGAACTTCTGTACTGAATGGTTCTCTCGATCACTTATGTATATATAGTACGTAGCGTCCAAGCACGGACATAAGAGAGGACACTTCTCTCTATAAATTAGCTAGCTAACACAATATATGAAACACCTAATTAAATTAACCCCCCAAAACCCCCAACCTCCCCTCCTTTCAAAAAAAACACAAAAATCCCAGCAACTGGAATGCTGACGCGTGGATGCATTTCGGTCCCGGTTGGTGCCACCAACCGGGACCAAAGGCCCCCTGACTGGGGTGGGCGCATAGAGCCACATGGAGGCACATTGGTCCTGGTTCTGGATTGAACCGGGACTAATGGGTGGAGGTATTAGTAATGACCCATTAGTCCCGGTTCATGAACCGGGACTAAAGGCCCTTACGAACCGGGACTAATGGGTGGTTTTCTACTAGTGGACGGCGCAATCACCAGATCCAGTGGCCGCACCATGCCATGAGCACAAACCCCAACCGCCGAAGCGCTGCGCACGTTGTGGCTAGGATCCATCTGCAGCGCCACCGCACCCCACAAAAGTCCGGCGCCTCCTCTCGAACGGCCGTCCCGTGCCAGCCTATTCGCGTGAAGGGGAAGGGAGCCCCCGCCGCCCCTGCCGGCCAGGCTTCGCCCGGCGGCGCTACTGGCGGTGGCGAGGATGAAGAAGATGCGGGGGAGTACGGGCGCCAGCGGCTAGGGTTTCCCCCTGGTCGCCCACGGGGGCGACCCGAGGGGGTACGAGCGGGTACGATACGGGTCTGGCAAAAGTGCCCTAAACGTGGGTTTCGGTGGTGCCTGGTAGTCACGTCGCCCGTTAGCAAGCTTATACAAGCATAATTTTTCACATCATAATTGTGAGTGTGAGCTCTGGATAGTGGTTGGAAAGTCAAACATTCAGGCTGAAGACATTCTGAGATGTGATGTTCCATGGTCCTCATGCATGAGGATTATGCTTATTGTTGCTGAGTGGTATGGGACACGACGCATGTGGGCGTTTGTCCGTGTTCGGCTTTGTCAAGGATTGAAGGAATAAAGATGGTGGTCAAGCGGTTGAACAACACAATGTGGATACATTTCGGTGGTGCTACTTCAGTACCAGGACTAGAGTTTCAGGTTGAAAACCCATGGTGTATCATTTGTCGGTCATATCTAGCAACGACGGTGTTTCGATACTGTTACCTTGTTGAAGACATTGCATGATTTTTTCAGTTATTCTCCCAGGGTGAAAACTCAGGATTTAGTCTTTGACTGAATCTGCCGACGGTGACACTTGTATGTCCTTATATTCCCGAAGGCTTTGCTTTTGGAGAACCTTTCTCGCAGCCCGTGTGTTGTCATGGTAGTGCTTGATGCCGTTGTTGGTTACTGCACAACTTAGATCTTGGTTTTTTCTTTTGCGATTTCTTTTCATTGGTTGTGTGCATCCTCGATGCCTCGAGTTGCTCGTCGCATTGAGTTGTAGCAGAGGCCGGGTGTACTTGATATTAATATATTATCCTTTCTCGGAAAAAATAATTCAATATAAAAGACATAGTATGAATGCAAATCTGGCTACAAATTTTATGAATACATAGTTGGATGGATAAAATTTTCAGATGTATCTATACTATTCGTTATTACACCCGGGTTGAAACACTATTAAATTTGGTGCATTCTCAATCGAAGCGTATCAACTAATTATTTTTGTAATTTACATGATCAATTATTCAACTTTAGATCATTTATTAATTAGTGATCACTTTTTGTTAAAAACATTGCAAAATAGATGAATTATCTTTTGAAACATTACTTGAACTCACTACATCTATCTATCTATCTATCTAAATATCTATTGTACAATTGTATTATTAGAAAAGGAAAAAAGGGCCACCAAATTTTCCAATGTGCTCCCTTCGTCCAGATTTATTGGGCATCCTCGTATTATCGGCCAAATTTCAATCATCTATATAACTAACAATATATGATCTACCTGCTACACAAATTATACCGTTTGACTTGTATTCGAAAGATAACTCCCACCAAATAGTTTTCGGGACCTGCAATTTATATTTTGTTTGTTAACTTCTATAGTCAAAGTTGAATCCTAGGGAGGCTGATTAGTCAGTGCTAGACCAATACACTTGGCCGAAACTATTTGGTGGACCAATACACTAGACCAATTACGGTGCACCACTGTAACCCTCTAGCGCATGGATGGCCTTGACATGATTGCAATAATGATTACCGGTCTATTTATCGATTGCCTAGGACAAATAACTTTCTCATGATAAATAGCTCTCTACTAAAACTAACTTAGTTGTGTATTTAACTAAACAGCCCCTACATTTTATTACGCGCTCTTTATTATCTTGCAAACCTATCCAACAATACCTACAAAGCACTTCTAATTTCATACTTGTTCTAGGTAAAGCAAACGTTAAGCGTGCGTAGAGTTGTATCGGTGGTCGATAGAACTTGAGGGAAAATTTGTTCTTCCTTTAGCTCCTCATTGGGTTGGAAAATCTTATTTATCGAGAAAGGCTATAGCTGATCCCCTATACTTGTGGGTTATCAAGACCTTATTCTGGCACCGTTGCCAGGGAGCAATAACGTGGGGTGAATATTCGCGTGTGTGCTTGTTTGCTTTATTGCTCAATAGATTTTATTTGTTGTTCTAAGTTTTTCTCTGTCTTTAGTTATGGATATGGAACACGAAATACCAAAAAATTAGGTGTACTTGCTACTCATGAAGATGGGGAACCTCCTAAAACCCTCGATGCTCATTATGTGAAAGATATTATGCGCGACTTTAATAATCCTGAGAAAACCCATTCAACTATATAATGGGAGACACGTTGGATCAACGTGAATACTTTAGGGATCATCGCTTGACACAAAAAGGGAAACTCAAGGGAAAAAAACAAAAAGGGAAACATTCTAGGATCAAATTTATATGTTGCATTGGTATGCTGAGGAACTATGCTTGAGATATGATTATACATGTTGCTCTAGGATGAAGGCTCCACACCTTCCCTTTTCATGCATTTTAATGATAATGAAACCTTAGCTTCCTATGCTAATGATAGATATGATTACTATGATGTGGAACGTATAGAAGAATTTGTCGCTTTTAAGGGTGCTTATGAAACTGAATTTTTGTTTGAAAAGTATGAAGCTTTTGATGATGATATTTATAGGCCCGAAAACTTTTCTATACTTAAATATTGCTATGAGAATTATGAATATAATTATGATATTGATGCGTTTATTGAGAAAGTCTCCGCTGTCCAAGAAGAGACTAATATTTTGCAGAAATCTATGGAAGAAGAAATTGAGGATACTGTGAGCTCATTAGATGAAAAAGATGATGAGGAGAGCTAAGAACAAAAGGAGGAAGAGCAGATTGATCACTCGTGCCCACCTTCTAATGAGAGTAACTCTTGAACTCATACATTGTTTAATTTCCCTTCGTGCTTACCGAAGGATGATGGCTATGTTAATTGGTATGATCCCTTTGATTCGTTTGAAATATCCCTTTTTGATGAACTTGATTGTTGCTATGCTTGTGGCCATGATGCCAATATGAATTGTGCCTATGGATATGAGCGTGCTATAGTTCCTTATGTTAAGAATGAAATTGTTTCTATTGCACCCACGCATGATAGTCCTATTATCTTTTTGAATTCTCCCAACTACACTATATCGGAGAAGTTTGCGCTTATTAAGGACTATATTGATGGGTTGTGTTCTACTACTACACATGATGATTTTGATGAATATAATATGCATGTGCTTGCTCCTCCTACATGCAATTATTATGAGAGAGGAACTCCTCCCCACCTCTATATGTTTCCAATACAATAAAATTTTCAAGAAACTGTTTATACTATGCATTGGCCTTTACTTTGTGTGCATGAATTGTTCTTTTATGACATGCAAATGTATAGAAAGAGAGTTAGACTTCGTCATTACATGATATATGTTACCCAGTGCTCACTACTAAATTACAAATCATTGTTAATTAAATTTGACTTTGATACACCTTGGGATCCGGGTGGATCCATTACTTGAGCACTATATGCCTTGCTTAATGGATTTAAAGAAAGCGCTGCCAGGGAGACAACCCTGAAGTTTTAGAGACTTTTAAAACAAAAAAATAAAGAGGGGAGCCAAAAACTTTTTTGAAAAGAAAAGTGAAAGTGAGAGATACGAGCATTCACTACTGCAGGATGCTGCTAATGCGACACTACCATCAGAGACCCTTTGACGAAACTATGTGCGATGCATTAATCGCAAACGGTGGTGTAGAAAACACGTCAAAAAAGGTGCAAAATATTTGCGATGACCGATGCATCAAAAACGGTTCAGATTTTAGTTCCTTGTGTGATGTAGGGCATACGGTTCAGTGCAATTAACCATTTGCGATGAGGAGTAACAAAAGAAAGCGGCAGCCATATGAAGGTGTGTGCGATAAATAGCATACCAGATCAAGGTGTGTGCGATATACGGCATGCGGTTCATGTGGATGAACTGTTTGTGTTGAGACAAGAGAACATAAACGATTCAATATAACATGATGTGTGTGATACGCGGCAAACAGGTCTGTAATCCGAAATGTATGCGAAGGCCGATAATAACACAAACAATTACTGCTAATAAGACATGTTTGTTGTGCGATGGGATTGCATACACACACACACACATATACATATATATATATATATATATATATATATATATATATATATATATATATATATATGTGTGTGTGTGTGTGTGTGTGTGTGTGTGTGTGTGTGTGTATACATCTGGGCTATTCTATTACGCGTAACAGAATATTATTCTGTTACCCTTTTTGAACTGATGGTTGCAGGTGGTTATACTGATGTTTCCGAAGCGGCTGAACTGATGCTTTCAGTTGTGTTTAACAGATCGTCTTCTTTGGTTCAAATTTTTTTGTCGGAACGGGGCGTGTAATATATCGTTGGAAAGCTCTTGACAACCATATTTCATGTATATTAAACGTTTTTGCAAAATCATTATCGTTTAAGAGCAGTTTTGAAAAAAACCATTTTTTTAAAAACTGAAAACGTGAATCATATTTTGAACTCAATTTTCAAACGGTTTGTCGGAATTAAGCAAATAAGATGGCGTTGGAAAGCTGGTGAAAATCCGCATCTTCCATATATGTATTGTTTTTTCTAATTTTATATGATTTAAAAGTAATTTGAAAAACGGTGCAATTCTGGGCGAAACGTATTTTCGCGATTTTTTTCAAACGGTTTATCAGATTGACGCGAATGATAAGGCGTTGGAAAGCTATGGCAAATGCGCAACTTTTTCGTATAGAAATGTTTTCCTAATTCCTTACGGTTTAAAAACGACTTTGAATACGGTAAAATTTGATTTTGAACGTGATTTTTTTAAAAAGTTTGTCGAAATATGGCAAATAATATACCATGGGATTGCTATCGAAAATGCAAAACTTAGTCATGTTGAATGTTTTCTCTACTTAGCAACCGTTTAAGAGTAATTTTGAATACGACATGACGGATCCTGCTGTTTCTCGTCTGAAAAACAGAGTACTCGTACTGATATATGTGTATGTTTATACTGAGCTATATTTTGTAGAGTAATTTTAAATGGTTCCGAAAAGGGGTACTTGTACTGATGCTTGCATGAGTTTGTACTAAACGTATTTTCACTAACGAGACTTTGCTCTATTTTTTGGGTAATATTTTTATCGTAAGTTTTCAACGGTTTTACTGTAGCGTCGCCCCTGTACTTGTATGGTTTGTATCATCGAACTGAATGATATTTTATTCAAAAATAAAATGTGTTTGTTTTGTTTCTTTTTTTTAACTCAAGATTTTTTTGACAACGTTGTTCTGAACTTCTCTCATTTTACGACTTGTACTGAGGTACTTACTAAGCAGGATTTTCATGGGGTTTCTTTTTTTGTTTGAACTTTACAATTTGAATTTCTGCCATTTCTTTTATTCAAATGGACCACCGTTTTTAGAGTAATTTTGAATGGTTCCAAAAAAGGGTACTTGTACTGATGTTTGCACGGGTTTGTGCTAAGCGTGTTTTCACTAACTGGACTTTGCTCTGTTTTGCTCGAAAGTTTTCAATGGTTTATTGTATCGTCGCTCCTGTACTTGCATGGTTTATATCATCGAACTGAATGATATTTTTCAAAAAGAAAATGTTTTTTTTATTGTTTTTTGAATTAAACTTTTTTTTAAAAATGATGCTCTGAACTTTTCTTATTTTATGACTTGTACTTTTCTCATTTGAATTGCATGGGGTTTCTTTTTGCTTGAGCTTTACAAGTTGAATTTCTGTCATTTCTTTTATTTCGAACGGACCACCATTTTTAACTCGTACTGATCAATATTTTAGTTCTACCATTTTTCGTTTCTAGAACGGACGAATATATGTTCGAGAAAAAGAGTACTTGAACAGATGTATGTATGGTTTTGTACTGAGCTTGTTTTCACATACTGAGCGTGTTCTGGACTTGTCTCTTTTTGCAACTTGAACTTTTTCTTACTGATATTTTTTTAATGTTTCATAATGTTCTCTTTAATTCGGGACCTCTCTTTTTCATGGGTCCGACCTTTTCGCTTTCTTAACTTTGAACTTTCTGGATTCCTTGTATCCAAACCTCCTCAATTCTTCTGTAATGTATCGCATTTCTTTATTTTCTAATTTTTCTAAAAGGGTTTCATAACCATGAAATTATTTATCCAACTTATGGATTTTTTTGCCATGAACTTACCAACATTTATTCTGCCAAATACACACACTTTCCTGCCAACATTTTTAAAACGCTTCAGCTCACGTAGGCATAATATTAAATAGGCAAGGGCGAAAAATAAAAACTGGAAGAAATCAGTTTTTAGCTATTTACTGTATAAGTGTATCATCCAACGTGTACTCGGTGTCAACTTGCATAACATGACACAGAGCAATAGCAACATCGTACCATTAGCAATAGATAGCAACTCAATACAACAGCAGAACACACAATATATCTTTTTCTACATACAATGCCATGATTTATTATACATAATTGTTGGCAGGTACATGTCAAGCGAAACAATTTTTCATCCCATTATACTTCTCCACCCGCATGGAAAGTGAGAGAACCTCCCTACATGCATACATGCATCAGACTCCCTCTGTACCTGAACTATGTTTTTGTTTGATATATATTGTGAACTCCTCTCGTCGATGTACATGAACCTGCTGTGCAGAGAGATGAAGTGTAGTACATCAGTCTAGCTTCATTCAGCTAGAGAGAAACATGAAAAAATGTTCAGTTTTTTGGACGGCTTTCCTATTTTTCTTTCTCCAATTCTGCACTACCATTGCCACCATCCTGCATGCAAGCGTAAAATTGATTGAAGGCACCAACATATCTTGTAGTATTAAACCAAAGGCACAATTATTACCCAGCACTGTTTGTCAGCTCAGAGCATCATCAGTAAGATAAAGATACGAAAACTTTAAACCAACATAGAACAACTAGATTGGTTTGATTTAAATTTTTATTTTTCAATGCATTGTAGGCAACAGATGATCCGAGTCAGATCTGACGTGATTTATTCCATCAAACTGAAATAAACATTTACCTGAATAAATGTGCTGTGTTCTGTTCTTTGAGCATATATTCCTCGGGTCAATAGACGAACTTTCTCAAATTTCATTGATGAACTGACAGCTTTTTATTTTTTGAACTTATAAGCTAGTAATAATTAAAGATTCCCATACATTTGTTTCTTCATTCATGGACATCAACCAAAATAGGCAGGAGAGAGCAATATCAAATTGATCATTGTTTTTTATTTGTACTGATCAATATTTTTAATTCAAACAAGGTTGCACTAAGTTGGAGCTGGCGATGGATAGGAGATGGCATTACAAGCAGAGCTTCCCAGAGGTTTTCCTTGGTGGCGACATCGCGTATGGGAGATGAGCATTTGAAACGAGTGTCCCCCATGTGGAACTTCCTGCAGGAGATGGCATTACAAGCAGAATTGTTGTAGTAAATTGAACTAAAGTACTAGAGAAAAGCAACAAACTTGTTGCACCAAAATATGTAAATTCTTGCAGCCACACACCGATTTATTCATTATTTCACCACTGTTGTTCTTTCCCTTCTCATTATTCTTTTGCTAATAAGAACACTACAGGAGCACGAGCTCATATCCGATAGTGCATAGGATGCGAAGGTGCAGCTGGCTTTAGACTCAACAATCATCTGTCAATACAAGGAACAACAATAGCAGAAAATCCCTCTCAGTAATCTCTTTCTCACTCACCTTACCCTACAGTAACAACAAATAGTAACAACAAACAGCGTGCACGCACCACCGGCAGCTAGGAAGCAGCAGCGATGTTGGGGGCGGGGCGGTGCACTGTAATTATTTTCATGAATTGAAATAAATATTGAACTGCGAGTGCCATCTTTTGTAATGGCCTAATGCAATTACAGAATCATCAAAGTAAACTATTTGTAAAAAATCATCTCTGAACTTGTGACTTGAACTTCTAAATTACAAGATTGAAGTGTATATGAGCTATCCAGCCAAGTAGGATTTGTGACTTGAACCTCTACCATTCGACTTCCTATTGGGGTTTCTTTTTGTTTGATCTTTTTCACGAACTTATCTAGAACATCGTGTTGAACTTACAAATTTTTCAATCGTGAATCTTTTACTGCTGCCCATTTTTCTTCTGCACTTACACCCTCTCAAGTCTGAACTGATGCAAATATATTTTTCCCTGACCTTGCACCAATTGTGTTGTGTGCTGAGAAGAGAACTGCTGGTTTTTTTGGATTGATAGAGGAAAATTACAGCACACAGGAAAACTGCAAGAGAAGCATTTCTCAAACAGAGCAAGTACATGCCCGCTGTAGCAAATTTGTATGGTCAAAATTCATCTAGAATATTGGAACAACACCATAAAATTTTATCAAAATAGTTTGGTTCCCGTAGGCATTTCGACTAGCAACTATAGAGCATCAAATTTAGCACAAAAGTAGCATGAGATTTGCATGAGCATCAGCAAAAAGAAATAGCAACTCCCTTTGTGGTCCATATATTTTTACTGAAGGATAAATTAACATGAACGACCATAAGCTGATGTACAGGATGTACCTCTCTTTTGGGTCATATATTGAAGATCCTTTTGTTCAGTTAACTTAACAACACCACGAAAGGCACGATTTCCACATCAAGCAATGCACGTACCACCGAACACATGAGTTGGACATGGAGCTTATCAACGGTAGGATACCGGCGGTGGAGCTTGTCGGGTAAATGACGGGATCCCAGAGTGGAGCTCGGGGGCGGAGGGTGGCGGCCGGGGACAACAAGGGAGCTGCGGTGGTCCGGCGGATCGCGGCTATAGGGCCGGTGAGATTCGGCGCTCGACGGATGGGATCCAGCGGTGTGGGGTCATGGCGGGGGGTTGGAGCAGGTGGTCGAGGCAAAGTCCGCACCTCCGTTGGCCACTGGGCGGTGGAGGGAGGCGGGCGGCGTTGGGATGGAGGGAGGACGACGGAGCTCGGGTGGAGGGAGGCGGCCGACGCTGGGGTGGAGGGAGGATAGGGAAACCAGAGTGGAGGGAGATGACCGGTGCCGGGGTGGAGAGAGGCGGCGGGGAGGGTGGCGGCCGGCGCGGTGTGGAGGGAGGCGGCCGGCGTGTTGGGGGGGGGGGGGAGGCGACCGGCGCGGCGGGGAGACGGCCGACGCAGAGTGGAGGGAGGCGGCCGGCGCGCTGGGAGGGAGGCCCGGGAAAACGCATCGCGTCCTATATAGGGGGCGAGGGTAACAGAATAGTCCAGCCCTATATATATATATATATATATATATATATATATATATAGAGAGAGAGAGAGAGAGAGAGAGAGAGAGACACACACACACACACACACTTATAAGGACATGGTTGCCTAACCAAATTAAACATCCACTTACATAGGTGGCTACTATAACCATGGCATTTACACACACCAAAGTAAATTATTGCATGCATAATTACCTAGGTGGCTACTACACACATGCCGTTTCCACACACCAAAGTAAACTATACGTTACATGCATGATTAACTAGCATAAACGATCATCTGATCATCATCTACTGCTTGTGGCTCGTTCCGAGCTCGTCGATTTGTGTAACAAGGCACTTCCTCATGACAACGATCCGCCTGTGCATCTCATAGCATGTGTACACACTCTTGGACGCGAAGCTGAGGTGAGGTTCATCCAGTCGCCGCATCCAAGCTCTGTGCCAGGATACGGGACTTGTTCTCTGGGCATCATGCTTCATCTTTTCGTAGTAGGGGTCGATGATGGCCGAGGAGAGTTCAACCAGGGAGTCCTTTTTCGTGCTGCCACAGACCCTGTAGTGCTCACGGATTTCGACAAGGTTCTTGCAGACCAAGCCTGTAACCCTGAGCACTTTTACATCGTCGGTTGGTTTCCACCGTAGCGAACTTGTAGTTGGTGCTGTTGACAAACCTGGCGAAACTAATGCAAGGCTCTGTGGCCATGCAGTATTGGTAGATAAGGACATGATGGCGCACACACAACTGGGCGATGACAACCTTCTGATCTTTGCCGAGAACACCGACGGTGTACTGGAGGTCGATGCCGACCACCATGTACTTATCTCCAGCAAGCAACTGCTCAACGTTGTTGATGTAGTCATCCACCACGGCCGGGTCAAGGGTGTACACCACCGAGAGATCTGTCTCCCTCGTGTGGGTCTCCACTTTATGCGCGCCGAACTCCATTGGAGCGCCGCTAGACATCCCCTCTATATGTGTTGTCGTGGGTGTGCTTGTTGTGTTGTGGGGCACGATTGAAAGGTTGAAGATACTAATGTTATAATGGCCGCGGGAATTAAAGGGGAGATCGGACGGCCTGGAATATCGATCGGCACGCCCTTATGGCAGTTCTAATTCGCAGCGTGTAACTCGATCGCCCCGCACATAACTACATCGCGTGGCAACCCACGCGGCGCAACCGCATGCATATGGGGCCCCCGACATGATCGTGCGCAGGCCCAACCGCTGGCAGAGCGCGCGCGAAGGGACGCGAGCAGAGCGCTCCGTGGTCGCCTGAATGGCAAAAACCATATATGTGCATATAGAAGTTGAACACGCAAGGAAAAGCTGTCCACAAACCCGAGCGCGCCAGCGGACGCGAGCAGAGCGCGCCGCGGCGCCTAACGGTGAGCAACCATATATATGCATATAGCAGTTGAACTGTTTGTGTAAATTAAGCACGACTGCTTAATCTATGAATGAAATCTATGCTTAATTACTGAATTTTAGTTGCAAAAGTTAGATAATGCTAGTGATTTTTAGCTGCATATTTTGACAAATCGCCATTTGAACCGCTGGATGTCCTCTCTGTATGTGTCATCGTGGGTGTGCTTATTGTGTCGTGCGCCGGCCCTAAACACTGGCAACACAACTTATAAATTGACGGATGGAGTACTAGTTACAGTGATGCCTATAATTAAGCAAAGGGATCACACATGTCTGTGTTGACTGGAACGAGAATGCAATAGCACAATAAGAATTAAGGCCACGATCATGCGATCACAGTGGTGGTTATAGGAGGCAAGAAGAAAGATGCATCCATCAACGTACGACCTCCTCCTCCTCAACTCAGTGCACCGGGCCACCAACCGGCGGCTAAGGAGTGGCGGCTTTTGTGGCGAGGTGAAGGTGCTTCACAACAAAGGCATCCGAGGCTTCCAGACGTTTGAAGAAGGCCAACGTCGTAGTGTCCTCACTGGCCTTGTAGATACCTATGTACACAATTTGCTCAAACACGTGGATGTGTAGGTCGATGACTTCTTGCAGGGTGAGGCGCCTCGCGGCGAGCGCGACCTCCAGGTGGACATTCTTCGTGGCGTCGACGGGCAGTTGCAGGGCCACCGATGCTTGAAAGAGGTTCTGACCATGGAGTCCCATTAGGGTGGCAGGCAATGAGGAGCCCGGGCACGCGGGCTGGAGGAGTA
The DNA here is from genome assembly GCA_963921465.1 of Triticum timopheevii. Lineage (NCBI taxonomy): Eukaryota > Viridiplantae > Streptophyta > Magnoliopsida > Poales > Poaceae > Triticum > Triticum timopheevii. The sequence continues at coordinate 577,205,701 of OY997270.1, read as the reverse complement.
CGGCAATGTCATCCGTGAGCTTTTCTTGACGACAGTGAACTTGTTGGTGGTGGCAATGATCAGCTGGTCCAACTGAGAGTCATAGCTGGCATCGACGGCGGCCATCCACCAGCCGGTCACCAACACCGTCTGGAGACGATCCTCGGTGCCATGCCGCAGGCCGGCGTCGTGGACCGTCTGGCACAGTCGTTGGCCGCTCGCGCGCATCGCCGCCATGGGTTTGGAGTGAGCACTTTTGCGCTTAGTGTAGGTGCTTAGGTGCGTACGATGCGGTAGATGCATTGGAATGGACAGGCGCCTTTATATGAGTACAAACTGCGTTGCATTCACATCGTGCTGCCTCTTTTCCGGGTCCTCCTCCCATTACTTCCCTCATGCATTCATGATGGTAATTGAAGGAGGATGCATCATTGGCCGTTCAACATTTTCGGAACCGCTACCCTCCCCCTCGTCTCCATTAAAGCCGTATAGGGAACTGCGCCACCCGCTATCAAGTTGAATAGTACTGCACTGCCCGCTGTCAAATCGAATAGTACTGCACCGCCCGCTGAACGCCCAGCTGAACACGCCTTCGCCTGCTTGGCAATGTTACTAGATCAACAAATGTCAATCTTTCTAGTTTGACAAATGGCAACATACCCAATATGACAGATGCAAATCTTAGCAAATTGTTTGTAAGTGGTTGCATACGGGTCATCCAAATGAACCGTTTGCGTTGAAGAGATGCAAAAATCCTGCTCTCACTTTGCATACGGGTGTTCTTTTTAAAAAGTTTGCGATCAAGAGCCAATAAACCTACAGCCATTAAAACCAAGACATGTGGCATCACGTGAATGGTTTAAATTTGAATAATGCACATAAATGCATTGAAAACTCAATTAGTGCATAAAATGTCCAAACGAACCGCGAAATATCGCAAAAATTGACACAACACTCCTGTTGTTCTATGTTGACACGAGAAAAAATTTGAAAGCAATAAGAGGCAGTGGATATCATTTCATCCCCAAAGGTGGGACGTGCCCTACCGAAACCATCATGCTTGTTGTGAGAAGCTCTGGTTTGTGAGAAGCATATACCCAAACCTGCCCCAAATAGGACAAAAGATTTACCACTGCATGTTGATGCCGCTCCATGATAGAATGCCAAGTTTCATGAATTTTAGATGAGTTTTGGATTTACTAGAATTTAAAAACCAGGTATCTAAATGTTTGCGGCCGAGTGACGGTGGCGGGGTGTTTGACATTCATTCCCATTTCTTGCATGGGACCTAATCATGCAAGCAAGGACACATATTTGAATTTTCCACAATTTATATGCATTAGGCATGTGCATGTAGTTCAAATTTGAATTATTCACATAAATGCGTATTAAACTCAATTAATGCATAAAAATGTCTAAACGAACCCGAAAAATTCCAAAAATTGACACAACACTCCTTTTGTTCTAAGTTGACACGAGAAATTTTTTGAAAGCAATAAGAGGCAATGAATATCGTTTTGTCTCAAAAGGTGGGACATTCCTTACCGAAACCATCAGGCTTGTTGTGAGAAGCTCTCATTTGTGAGAAGCATATCCCCAAACTTGCCCCAAATGGGACATAAAATTTACCACGGCATGTTGATGTCGTTCCATGATAGCATGCCATGTTTCATGAATTTCAGACGAGTTTTGGATTTACTAGAATTTAAAAACCAGGTATCTCAATGTTTGCAGCCGAGTGACGGTGGCAGGGTGTTTGACATTCATTCCCTTTTCTTGCATGGGACCTAAGCATTCAACTAAGGACACATATTTGAATTTTCAACCAATTTATATGCATTAGAGCATGTGCATGTAGTTCAAATTTGAATTATGCACATAAATGCATTGAAAAACTCAACTAATGCATAAAAATGTCCGAACGAACCCCGAAAAATCCCAAAAATTGACACAACACTCATGTTGTTCTATGTTGACACGAGAATTTTTTTGAGAGCAATCAGAGGCAATGGATATCATTTCGTACCCAAAGACGGGACATTCCGTACCGAAACCATCAGCCTTGTTGTGAGAAGCTCTGGTTTGTGTGAAGCATATCCCCAAACCTGCCCCAAATGGGACAAAATTTTTACCACAACATGTTGATGCCGCTCCATGATAGCATGCCAAGTTTCATGAATTTTAGACGAGTTATGCATTTACTAGAATTTAAAAACCAGGTATCTCAATGTTTGAGGCCGATTGATGGTGGCAGGGTGTTTGACATTCATTCTGATTTCTTGCATGGGACCTAAGCATGCAACCAAGGACACATATTTGAATTTTCAACCAATTTATATGCATTAGAGCATGTGCCTGTAGTTCACATTTGAATTATGCACATGAATGCATAGAAAACTCAGTTAATGTATAAAAATGTCCAAACAAACCCCCAAAAATCCCAAAAATTGACACAACACTCCTGTTGTTCTAGGTTGACACTAGGAAAAAAATTGAAATCGAGAAGAGGCAATGCATATCGTTTCATCCAGGAAGGTGAAACGTTCCCTACTGAAACCATCGGGCTTGTTGTGAGAAGCACTGGTTTGTGAGAAGCATATCCCCAAACCTGCCCTAAATGGGACAAAAATATTTCCACGACATATTGATGCCGCTCCATGACAGCATGCCAAGTTTCATGAATTTCAGACGAGCTTTGGATTTACTATAATTTAAAAACCAGGTATCTCAATGTTTGCGGTCGAGTGACGGTGGCAGGGTGTTTGACATTCATTCTCATTTCTTGCATGGGACCTAAGCATGAAACCAAGGACATAGATTTGAATTTTCAACTAATTTATATGCATTAGAGCATGTGCATAGAAATCCTAGAAATTGACACAACACTCCTGTTGTTCTATGTTGACACTAGGAAAAAATTGAAATCAAGAAGATGCAACAGATATTGTTTCTTCCAAAAAGGTGAAACGTTCCCTACTGAAACCATCACACTTGATATGAGAAGCTCTGGTTGATGAGAAGCTTATACCCAAACCTGCCCCAAATGGGACAAAAAAATTTAACATGGCATGTTGAGATGAATCATTAAGTTACGAAGAATGAAAATCATCATATCATTGAATGATTTGATTGCTCAAATATCGCAAATTCATTTTGGAATAAAAAACTTGTCAAAATCCAGTTCTCTAAATACCAGTCAGACATCCATACCCCTATATATTGTGCGAATAACTTTGAAAGATGGTCGTTCGATGAAGCCAATCCAACGGTGTAAAGATGGAAAATCCGAGCATTACCGGCCGTTGGATATCATCTACATTCCACCAGATTCTGCCACATATACAATCTAGAATACTTCATGGTTGAACTTAAGCATAATGCACAAACCTCAAAACACAAGTACTTCTCCTTTTTCTAGAATCTTCTGTATCATAATTGCCCTTTTTTCTAGATGAATTGCCATTATTTGTTTTTTACTTTATGCTTTACAACGCACAATTCCATAAATCTTAAAATAGATTAACTTTGTTTTATAAAAACTAATTGTTTTTGAATGGGATGACCTATAAGAATTAAACGAACATCAACATCATGCATATATGACTCAAAGCTTACATGCTATAGTGTGGTGTTTATTCATAATTTGGTTGCCAAATCTCATCCAGGCAATGCACATGTACCTTACTAGTACTTCATCAGTTTCAAAATGTAAGTGTGCACACATCTGAAAAAATAATTAGTTATTCGATAATAAAGAAACATCATTTAAATAATTCTGAATACATGCTATATTTTTTTCAAAGTAATAAGAAAAATATTTTGTATGCATGTAATTTAAATAAAAAATATCACATTTTAAAGATTGGAAACTAACGACAAAGCCAAAAGAGAAACATAATCATAATCATTATTTGGCATCGGTGTGCAATTCCTTATGCATCACTATCATCATACTTTAACGATGTCTATATCTAATTTCTCATTTGCGTAAAGTACAAAGTCGGATGCTAACACATTATATCATTAAGTACTAGTTTAAAGACATCATGACACATTCTCAAACCTTTAGGATTCTACACCTTCTAGATGTTTCCTGGACTTTTGATGGAGTTTAGAACACATCACTTCCATGACTAGGCTTGGATATCGAACTTGTTGCACTAATAGAATCAGGACCTTTGCCGTCAGCCAGCTCTTTGCCGTCAGCCAGCCGACGACAAAGAATGTCTTTGCAATCATCTTAAAGAAAACTGACGGCAAAGAATGAGCTGACAGCAAAGGTCATGTTTCCCGTCGGCCAGCACTTTGCCGTCCGCTAGCAGACGGCATAGAAGCTTTGCCATCAGCTAGCAGACAACAAAAAGTGAGGGTGGCCCACTAGCGAGAACCACCTAACGACACTTTCTTTGCCGTCTGCTAGCGGGCGGCAAAGCTTCATTGCTGTCTGCTAGCAGACGACAAAGAAAGTGGCCAAACTAACGTTCGTTAGCTAGGCTCTTTGCCGTCTGCTAGCAGATGTCAAAGAACCGTGCCCTAACTAAAATGCCAACGACACTCACGTCCGATCTCACTGTCCCCTCTCTCTGTCTCTGCGCCCTATGCACAAGCCACCCCGCCCCGCGCCACCCCCGTCACTGCGTCGCCCCTCCCCTGTGCCCGAGCCGCCGCCCCACGCCACCCTCGTCGCCGCGGTGCCCCCTCCTCCGCCCTGGTGCCTCTCTCCTCCACCATCGTGGACACCCTGCCGCTCCGGCGCCCCTCTCCTCCACCCCCGTGGCCGCCCCGCCAGTCCGACACCCCCCGCTTGGTGAGACCTCTAGTATTTTTTTCTGTTTTTGTTTCTGCTTTTGAACTTTAGTTTAAGTTTGGTTTAGTTTAGGTTTACTCTAGTTTACTTTAGGTTTAGTTGAAGTGATTGTTAGGCCTAGTGATTGTGCCATTCTGTGATCCTATCCAGTAAAATTCATATGCACACCTCATATGAATATGTGATCATATCCAGTAAAATTTATATGCACATGATCCACTTCACTGCCTACAGATTTACTTAATTTGTAATACTACCAAATACTGAAGTTTTGCTATCTATAACATTGCTACATGTGTTTTTGTCAATATAGATTTGCATTCATTTCCTCTTATAGACATGAACCAGCTCTTGCATGGAACTGAATTTGATGCATTTGTGTAGTAAATGAGTATGTTACCATTTCACCTGGCATGTAATCAAATTTTATTACTGCTAATGTACCTCAAGTTTGTTTGTCGATGAGATGCCTGAGTGTTGGTAGTTTTGAAATCCCTATTAGCCGAAACATGAGCATTACAAAATTTCATATCTATGATCAATTTGTTGACAGACGCTCATCTTGGTAGAATTTCTCTTGCTGGCAGATGCTTATTTCTTTAGGTTTTGTTTTTCTCATGCTCATGATGTCGCTATTGTTGTTTTTTGTCTCAGGGTCTGGTCGTTCTGATCTCCTACTTCAACAATGGCTAAGTTCTGTATGTGCCTCAAATTCGCAACTTGGACTCTATACTTTTCCTGTAATAGGATCCTATGGTAATGTGATGTGGTACTTGTTCTGATTTGCATACAAAGTAAATTGATTTTAGGACACTGTCCTTAGATTCTAATTTGAGGTATGTTTGTTTGCTTGGCGTGTGTCAATCTCAAAATGGCAGATAAAACATGATAAGGGGAAAATCCACATACCAAGGGAAGGTCACCTGTATGTCAACCTAGAGCCACCTAGATCCACCTAAATCCACATACCAAGGATAAATCTTGTGCTCAGCTCTAGTATGTCAATGTAGAGCCACCAAAAATATGGTGCAACTATGATTGTTACCACAAGTATTCCAATGTGATCACACCACAAGGAACTTTATGTTTAGTTTTGGTTAAGAAAAAAGAAGAAAGATGAAAAAAATAAGAAGAAGCCAACTAACCTACCAAATTAATTAAGTGTTATTGATGTTATTGAGCACAAGTGCATTCCTTTATTTCCTCAGTTTTCTTTCATGTCTAAAAACTTGGCTCTGTTCCAAGTATGACTATTTATCAAATACTATGATATAGTTGAATTAGAGCCAGGTTGGATTAGAGCCAAGTTGGAGTAGATATGCATATGGTCCATTTATCAAATATGGTTCTAGTTAGCTGTGTTTATAGATATGGTTCTAGATACTAATTGGTCTCTTCTGCTGCTTATCAGAGATTGGGGGAGGCCGCCCCCGCAGGCTCACACCGGAGTACGACTTGGAAGGTTTCGAGTTCTTTACGATCATACTTGAGAATTCCTCTAGGAGGCAGTATATAAAAGGAGAGATCTCCCCTTCACCCATCTCTTTATCATAACTTTGTTGTTTGCTACATCACTCATTGACCCATGATACAGAGGCTGCCTGACACTTTTATGAAGAAGTTGGACGGCCATCGGCCAAAGAATGTGAAGTTGCGACAGGCCGGCAGCGGGCTCCGCAGGCTGTGGGACGTGGAGGTGGTGATCAGGTACGACCACATGTACATGTGTCGTGGCTGGGAGCAGCTCATCCATGCCTACGACTTGTGACACGGGTACTTCCTTATCTTCAGGTACGGTGGCGATGCCATGCTCACTATGAAGGTGTTAAACACGACTATGTGTCGCATGCGCTACCAGGACGACGATGATGCTATTACACTCTGCCTCTTCTTCCTCTCCATTTGGCTTTGTCTCACACTGATTGTGAAAAAAACTTTGTTGCATTTGGTCAGGCAATGGGAGCAGCAGCAACGACTCTGGCTACAGCCAATGCAGCAGCGACTCTGGCTATAGCAAAAGAAGCAGCGAGGATGAGGAGGAAAGGAGTGGGGAAGAAGAGGAGCAGACCTGGATAAACTCGCGATGGTGGTGGCTGATGATGGCCACGCGATGGTGGTGGCTAACGATGGCCTCGCGATGGTGGCGACTAACGACAACCTAGCGACAGTGGTGCCTGAGGATGGCCTCACGATGGTGGTGGTGCCTGACGATGACCACGCGATGGTGGTGGCGCCGGTGATCCCACAGCTGGGGGACTACAGGACCATGCCAATTGTGATAGAGGAGTATGATGACCCACAAGTGTAGGGGATCTATCGTAGTCCTTTCGATAAGTAAGAGTGTCGAACCCAACGAGGAGCAGAAGGAAATGATAAGCGGTTTTCAGTAAGGTTTTCTCTGCAAGCACTGAAATTGTAGGTAATAGATAGTTTTGTGATAAGATAAATTGTAACAAGTAAGAAGCAATGAAAGTAAATAAAGTGCAGCAAGGTGGCCCAATCCTTTATGTAGCAAAGTATAAGCCTGGACAATTTCTTATAATGAGGGAGGAGCTCCCGAGGACACATGGGAATTTTCGTCAAGCTAGTTTTCATCACGTTCATATGATTCGCGTTCGGTACTTTGATAATTTGATATGTGGGTGGACCGGTGCTTGTATACTGCCCTTACTTGGACAAGCATCCCACTTATGATTAACCCCTATTGCAAGCGTCCGCAATTACAAAAGAAGTATTAAGGTAAACCTAACCACATCATTAAACATATGGAACTAAATCAGCCCCTAACGAAGGAACACATAAACTAGGGTTTAAGCTTCTGTTACTCTAGCAACCCATCATCTACTTATTACTTCCCAATGCCTTCTTCTAGGCCCAAATAATGGTGAAGTTTCATGTAGTCGACGTTCACATAACACCACTAGAGGAAAAGACAACATACATCTTATCAAAATATTGAACGAATACCAAATTCACCTGACTACTAATAGCAAGACTTCACCCATGTCCTCGGGAACAAACGTAACTACTCACAATGCATATTAATGTTCATAATCAGAGGAGTAATATTATGCATAAAGGATCTGAACAGATGATCTTCCACCAAGTAAACCAATTAGCATCAACTACAAGGAGTAATCAACACTACTAGCAACCCACAGGTACCAATTTGTGGTTTGGATACAAGATTGGATACAAGAGATGAACTAGGGTTTTGAGAGGAGATGGTGCTGGTGAAGATGTTGATGGAGATTGACCCCCTCCCGATGAGAGGATCATTAGTGATGACGATGGTGATGATTTCCCCCTCCCGGAGGGAAGTGTTCCCGGCAGAACAGCCCCACCGGAGCTCTAGATTGGTTCCGCCAAGGTTCCGCCTCGTGGCGGCGGAGTTTCGTCCCGTAAGCTTGCCCACGATTTTTTCCACGGTAAAAGCCCTCATATAGCAGAAGATGGACATCGGGGGGGCCACCAGGGGGCCTAGGAGACAGGGGCGCGCGCCCAGTAGGGGTGGGCGCGCCCCCACCCTCCTGGCCAGGGTGTGGGCCCCCTGATGTATTTCTTTCGCTCAATAATTTTTATTAAATCCAAAAACATGTTTCATGGAGTTTCAGGACTTTTGGAGCAGTGCAGAATATGTTTCCAATGTTTGCTCCTTTTCCAGCCAGAATTCCAGCTGTCGGCATTCCCCCTCTTGATGGTAAACCTTGTAAAATAAGGGAGAATAGCCATAAGTATTGAGATATAATGTGTAATAACAGCCCATAATGCAATAAATATTGATCTAAAAGCATGATGCAAAATGGACATATCAACTCCCCCAAGCTTAGACCTCGCTTGTCCTCAAGCGGAAGCCGAAATCGAAAAATATGTCCATATGTTTAGAGATAGAGGTGTCGATAAAAATAAAATACGGACATGGGGGCATCATGATCATTCTTGTAATAGCAACATATATAGATTTTATCAAATGATTTCTTATACTCAAGTAACAATCAATTCACAATGTCAAGTATGGTTCAAAAACTTCATTGAGAACTAACAAACTATAATCTCAGTCATTGAAGCAATTGCAATTTATCATAACATCACAAAGAGTCAACAATAGAACCTTTCAGCAAATCCACATACTCAACTATCTTGTAGTCTTCTACAATTGCTAACACTCACGCATTACTTGTGGTTATGGAGTTTCAGCCGGACACTGAGAAAGATAGGGGCTTATTATGATGCCTCCCAACTTATTCACCTTTAGGTGATGTCAACAATAATATCCCATACTAACTTACATCCAATTGGATATATATATATATATATATATATATATATATCATGATCTTTTAAACATGAGGAGCTTGCCAAAGGATAAAATGAAAAGGGAAAGGTGAAATTCACCTTGACTCAAGCATAAAGTAAAAACATAAAGTAAAAGCTAGGCCCTTCGCAGAGGGAAGCAGAGGTTGTCATGTGCGTTTGGGGTTGGGTGCACAAAATCTTAATGCAAAAGAACGTCACTTTATATTGCCCCGTGTATATAGACCTTTATTATGCAGTCCATCACTTTTATTGCTTCCACAACAAGATCGTACAAAGCTTATTTTCTCTGCACTAACAAGTCATACATATTTAGATAGCAATTTTTATTGCATGCAACATGACAACTTACTTGAAGGATCTTACTCAATCCATAGGTAGGTATAGTGGACTCTCATGGCAAAACTGGGTTTGAGGATATTTGCAAGCACAAATAGTATCTCTACTTGGTGCAAGGAATTTGGCTAGCATGAGGGGGAAAGGCAAGCTCAACATGTTTGGAAGGTCAATGATGATATACTTTAACTGAGATGTGAGAAAATAGAAACCATTACGTTGTGTTCCTTGTCCAACGTCAACTCTTTTAGCATGTCATGCTTAATGAGTGCTCCCAGTCATAAAAGATGTTCAAGATAATATATTTATATGTGAACCTCTCTTTCCTTATCACTTCCTATTAATTGCAACGATGACCAAAACTATGTTTATCAACTCTCAACAACTTTTATGCCTCATACTTTCTATGTGTGAAGTCATTACTAACCATAAGATCAATATGAACTCTTTTATTCTTTTTACTTTCTCAAGATCATAGCAAGATAGCAAAGCCCTTGACTCAACACTAATCTTTATTATAGATAGCTCACGGACTCGAATACATAAAGAGATCACAAAGCAAAACTCAAACTACTTGATATCAAAACTTAAATCTACTAAATCAAGATACTACTAAAAGGATCGAACTAAATAGAACGGTAAAGGTAGGAGTGTGATAGCAAGATAGCAGTTGCCAAGGAGAGTGCCCATACCCATGTGATTATGTCCTCGGAGGTGATGGAGGTGGTGATGATGAAGGTGGATAATCGCACATCAAGCGTAAAAGCTCCTCCAACTTGCGGATAATGCCCTTGAGTACGGCGATATGATCCTTCGACAGAATATTCTCCTACGTGATATACTTGTTCTGTATGCGAGCTAATTCAATCATCTTGAAAGCTTCAATCTCTATTGGAGTAAAGAGGTTAGGTAAAGGTTGAGGGACGTCTTCTTCTTTCACTGCCGGAACTTGAACCTCCATGGCCTTCTTGTTCCCTTCGTCCTTGTTGATCTCTTCCGGTTCTTCTCTTTTCATCTCTATTTTCATTAGCCAAGCATCCTTATCTTCATTGTTGGAGAAGGATGACGTCATGGTGCTCTAGATCCGAAACAGAAATAGCTCGAAACGAAAACAGAGGATATTTGCGTGATACGGTGGTCAAAACCTTCGGGAGTATATATAATGAATTTTTACCGACCAAAATACGTAACGTGCAAGAAAACGGAGTCCGGAAGGCACACGAGCTGTCCACGAGACAGGGGGCGCGCCCAGTCGGGGTGGGCATTCCCTCCACTCTCGTGGGCGCCTCGTGTCCCTCTTGGACTATTTCTTTCTTCCTAAAATTCTAAAATATTCCAAAATTGATAAAAAATGCCATTGGAGTTGTTTTGGAGTCGGTTTACTTACTGTACCACATACCTATTCCTTTTCAGAGTCTGGAACATTCTGGAAAGTGTCCCTTATGTATTCCTCTGGGGTTACGGTTTCAATAATATTAGCTTCAATATTAATAGGATTACCTGAAATATAATGTTTAATTCTTTGACCGTTTACCACCCTCGGACTTGTGCCCTCGAAGTTGTTGATTTTTATGGCACCAGAACGATAGACCTCCTCGATAACGTAAGGACCTTCCTATTTAGAGACAAGTTTTCCTGCAAAAAATCTTAAATGAGAGTTGAATAATAACACATAATCTCCTACGTTAAACTCACGCTTTTGTATCCTTTTGTCATGCCAACATTTGACTTTTTTTGAATAGCTTGGCATTCTCATAGGCTTGGGTTCTCCATTCATCAAGTGAGCTAATATTAAAGAACCTCTTCTCACCATCAAGTTTGAAGTCATAGTTGAGCTCTTTAATAGCCCAATATGCTTTATGTTCAAGTTCTAGAGGTAAATGACAAGCTTTTCCATAAACCATCTTATAAGGAGACATACCCATAGGATTTTTGTATGCAGTTCTATAGGCCCATAACGCATCATCAAGTTTTTTGGACCAATTCTTTCTAGATCTATTGACAGTCTTTTGCAAAATTAATTTGTGCTCTCTATTGCTCAACTCTACTTGACCACTAGACTGCGGATGATAAGGGGATGCGATTCTATGATTAACATCATACTTAGCAAGCATCTTACGGAAAGCACCATGAATAAAATGTGAACCACCATCAGTCATAAGATATCTAGGGACTCCAAACCTCGGAAAATAACTTGTTTAAGCATTTTAATAGAGGTGTTATGATCAACACTACTAGTTAGAATAGCTTCTACCCACTTAGTAACGTAATCAACAGCAACTAAAATATGTGTATAACCATTAGAGGCAGGAAAAGGTCCCATATAATCAAAGCCCCAAACATCAAATGGTTCAATAACAAGAGAGTAATTCATAGGCATTTCTTGACGTCTACTAATATTACCAATTCTTTGACTTTCATCACAAGATAAGACAAACTTACGAGCATCTTTGAAGAGAGTAGGCCAATAAAAACTAGATTGCAGTACCTTATGTGCAATTCTATCTCCAGCGTGGTGTCCTCCATATGATTTAGAGTGCCACTTGCGTAGGATCTGTTCCTGTTCATGCTCAGGCACACAACGTCGAATAACACCATCTACTCATTCTTTATAAAGGTGTGGGTCATCCCAGAAGTAATGTCTTAAATCATAAAAGAACTTTTTCTTTTGTTGGTATGTAAAACTAGGAGGTATAAATTTAGCAACAATGTAATTAGCATAATCAGCATACCAGGGAGAAGTACGAGAAGCATTAATGACCGCTAATTGTTCATCAGGAAAGCTATCATCAATAGGCAGTGCGTCATCAAGAACATTCTCTAACCTTGATAAGTTGTCTGCAACGGGGTTCTCAGCTCCCTTTCTATCAATAATATGTAAATCAAATTCTTGGAGCAGGAGAACCCATCTAATGAATCTAGGCTTAGCGTCTTTCTTTTCCATAAGATATTTAATAGCAGCATGATCAGTGTGAATAGTAACTTTGGAATCAACAATATAAGGTCTAAACTTATCACATGCAAACACAACTGCTAAGAATTCTTATTCAGTAGTAGCATAATTTCTTTGGGCAGTATCAAGAGTCTTACTATCATTCTGGATAACGTTCAATTTCTTATCAACTCTTTGCCCTAGAACAGCACCTACAGCATAATCACTAGCATGACACATAATTTCAAAAGGTAAATTCCAATCAGATGGCTGAACAATAGGTGCAGTGATCAAAGCTTTCTTAAGTATTTCAAATGCTTCTACACAATCATCATCAAAGACAAAAGGAATATCTTTTTGCAATAAATTAGTGAGAGGCCTAGAGATCCTATAAAAGTCCTTAATGAACCTCCTATAAAAACCGGCATGACCAAGGAAACTTCTGATACCTTTTATGTCCTTGGGACATGGCATCTTTTCAATATCATCAACTTTGGCTTTGTCAACTTCAATACCTCTCTCGGAAATCTTATGTCCTAAGACAATGCCTTCATTAACCATAAAGTGACACTTTTCCTAATTCAGGACGAGACTAGTGTCTTCGCATCTCTGCAAAACTCGATCAAGGTTGCCGAAACAATCATCAAAAGAGGATCCATAAATGGAGAAGTCATCCATGAATACCTCAAAAATCTTTTCACAAAATCATAGAATATAGCCATCATGCATCTTTGAAAGGTAGCAGGTGCATTACATAAACCAAAAGGCATACGTCTATAAGCAAAAGTACCGAAAGGGCAAGTAAAAGTAGTTTTTGATTGATCCTCTGCTGACATAGGTATTTGGGAGAAACCAGAATAACCATCTAGAAAGAAGAAATGTGTGTGTTTGGATAGTCTTTCTAGCATTTGATCAATAAAAAGGTAAAGGGTAATGATCTTTCTTAGTAGCTTTATTTAATTTACGGAAATCAATTACCATCCTATAACCTGTAATAGTTCTTTGCGGGATCAATAAATCTTTATCATTAGGAACAACAATAATACCTCCCTTTTTAGGAACACAATGGACAGGACTTACCCATTCACTATCAGCAACGGGATAAATTATACCTGCCTCAAGGAGCTTTAGTGTCTCCTTTCTTACAACTTCTTTCTTCTTGGGATTCAATCGTCGTTGAGGATCTCTGACCGGTTTGGCATCTTCCTCCAATTTAATTTTGTGTTGGCATAAGGTGGGACTGATGCCCTTAAGATCATCCAGAGTGTATCCAATAGCAGAGCGGTGCTTCTTCAGAGTTTTCAGTAATTTTTCTTCTTCTTGCTCTGAAAGGTTAGCGCTAATAATAACAGGATATATTTTCTTTTCATCAAGATAAGCATACTTAAGATTATCTGGAAATGGTTTGAGTTCAAACACGGGATCGCCCTTGGGTGGAGGGGGATCCCCAAGAATTTCAACGGGAAGGTTATGTTTCAGCAAAGGTTCCTGTTTAAGGAGCACTTCATCTATTTCCCTTCTTTCCTTCATATACATATCATTTTCATGTTCTAGCAAATACTATTCTAACGGATCAGTAGGGGGCACGACAATAGAAGCAAGACCAATAATCTCATCCTCAGTAGGTGATTCTCTATCACGGGGTTGTCTATGAAACTTAGCAAAATTAAACTCATGAGACATACCATCTAAACCAATAGTGGTAGTATCTATTTCACAATCAATCCTAGCATTAACTGTATTTAAGAAGGGTCTACCAAAAATAATGGGACAAAAGTCATCTTGTGGGGAGCTAAGAACAAGAAAATCAGCAGGGTATTTAACCTTCCCAAACAAAACTTCAACATCTCTAACAATCCTAACTGGTGAAATAGTATCTCTATTGGCAATTTTGATAGTAACATCAATTCCTTCCAATTCAACGGGTTCAATGGCGTGCATAATTTCTTTATATAAATCATAAGGTATTGCACTAGCACTAGCACCCATATCACATAAGCCATGATAAAAATGATCTCCTATTTTAACAGAAATAACAGGCATGCCTACGACAGGTCTATGTATGTTAGTATCTGGTCTAACAATATTAGCAGTCTCACCATAGAAATAAATAACATGCCCATCTAAATCATCATCCAAGAGATCTTTAACCATAGTAGTACTAGGTTCAACTTTGATTTTCTCAAGAGGTGTATAAGTCCTAGTATTACTCTGACGAACAACAGTTGAAGTTTTAGCATGATCCTTTATCCTAACTGGGAAAGGATGTTTCTCAACATAAGTAGTAGGAACAATAGGATCACTATAGGTGATAGTCTTTTCTTCAACTGTAATCGGTGCAACTACTTTCACTTCAAAAAGAGGATTATATTTAAACCACTTCTATTTAGGGAGATCAACATGAGTAGCAAAAGATACACAGATAGAAGCTACTATCTCAGAGTCAAGTCCATATTTAGCGCTAAATCCACGAAAAGCATCGGTATCCATAAAAGATTTAATACAATCGAACTTAGGTGTCATACATGACTCCTTACCATCATCGCAACCCCAATGTTCAGAGTTGCATTTAATTCTTTCCAATAAGTCTCACTTGAAATCAATAGTCTTTAGCATATAAGAACGAGCATAGGAAGTATCAAGCAGGTTGCGATCATTGAGAGAAAGCCGAGCATAAAATTTTTGAATAATCATTTCTCGGGAGAGCTCATGATTGGGGCATGAATATAACATTGACTTAAGCCTCCCCCAAGATTAAGAGATTCTTTCTCCTTCGCGAGGCCAGAAATTATATATGTAATTGCGATCATGATGAACAAGATGCATAGGATAGAACTTCTGGTGAAATTCCAACTTCAATCGCTTATAATCATGTCAATGCATCTCCCTTCAAAGATAAAGGAAAGACCTTCCTTTTGACAACATCATCGGGAATACCTGCAAGATTAAATAATCCACAAACTTCATCCACAAAGATAAGGTGTAAATCGGGATGCAATGTTCCATCTCTTGTAAATGGATTAGCTAGCAGTTTCTCTATCATACCGAAAGGAATCTCAAAGTAAATATTTTCATAAAGTTCATTAGGTTTAGGAGCAACTCTTTGCTCTTCTGGTTGGGGTGAAGATACACCGAACAAGCCCCTCAAAGGATTAGTTTCCATAGTGACAAGTAACAGAAAATTTCAGCACACTATATAAATGTTTCCTTACCAAATTCCACTCACCAAAAGTGCTAGACTCCCCGGCAACAGCGCCAGAAAAGAGTCTTGATGACCCACAAGTGTAGGGGACTATCCTAGTCCTTTCTATAAGTAAGAGTGTCGAACCCAACGAGGAGCAGAAGGAAATGATAAGCGGTTTTCAGTAAGGTTTTCTCTGCAAGTACTGAAATTGTAGGTAATAGATAGTTTTGTGATAAGATAAATTGTAACAAGTAACAAGAAATGAATGTAAATAAAGTGCAGCAAGATGGCCCAATCCTTTATGTAGCAAAGGATAAGCCTGGACAATTTCTTATAATGAGAAAGGAGCTCCCGAGGACACATGAGAATTATCGTCAAGCTAGTTTTCATCACGTTCATATGATTCGCGTTCGGTACTTTGATCATTTGATATGTGGGTGGACCGGTGCTTGGGTACTGCCCTTACTTGGACAAGCATCCCAATTATGATTAACCCCTATTGCAAGCGTCCCAACTAGAAAAGAAGTATTAAGGTAAACCTAACCACAACATTAAACATATGGATCCAAATCAGCCCCTAACGAAGCAACGCATAAACTAGGGTTTAAGCTTCTGTCACTCTAGCAACCCATCATCTACTTATTACTTCCCAATGCCTTCCTCTGGGCCCAAATAATGGTGAAGTTTCATGTAGTCGACGTTCACATAACACCACTAGAGGAAAAGACAACATACATCTTATCAAAATATCGAACAAATACCAAATTCACATGACTACTAATAGCAAGACTTCACCCATGTCCTCAGGAACAAACGTAACTACTCACAAAGCATATTCATGTTCATAATCAGACGAGTAATAATATGCATAAAGGATCTGAACATATGATCTTCCACCAAGTTGACCAATTAGCATCAACTACAAGGAGTAATCAACACTACTAGCAACCCACAGGTACCAATTTGTGGTTTGGATACAAGATTGGATACAAGAGATGAACTAGGGTTTTGAGAGGAGATGGTGCAGGTGAAGATGTTGATGGAGATTGACCCCCTGCCAATGAGAGGATCTTTGGTGATGACAATGGTGATGATTTCCCCCTCCCGGAGGGAAGTGTTCCCGGCAGAACAGCCCCGCCGGAGCTCTAGATTGGTTTCGCCAATGTTCCACCTCGTGGCGGCGGAGTTTCCTCCCGTAAGCTTGCCCACGATTTTTTCCAGGGTAAAAGCCCTCATATAGCAGAAGATGGACATCGGGGGGCCACCAGGGGGCCCAGGAGACAGGGTGGCGCGCCCAGTAGGGGTGAGCGCGTGATACGTCTCCAACGTATCTATAATTTTTGATTGCTCCATGCTACTTTATCTACTGTTTTGGACTATATTGGGCTTTATTTTCCACTTTTATATTATATTTGGGACTAACCTATTAACCGGAGGCCCAGCCCAGAATGGTTGTTTTTTGCCTATTTCAGTGTTTCGAACAAACAGAATATCAAACGGAGTCCAAACGGAATGAAACCTTCGGGAACGTGTTTTTCTCACCGAACGTGATCCAGGAGACTTGGACCCTGCTTCAAGGAACAACCGAGGAGGTCACGAGGGTGGGGGCGCGCCCCCCTACCTTGTGGGCCCCCTGTTGCTCGACTGACGTACTCCTTCCTCCAATATATACCTATGTACCCCCGACAGATCAAATACGGAGCCAAAAACCTAATTCCACCGCCGCAACTTTCTGTATCCACGAGATCCCATCTTGGGGCCCGTTCTGGAGCTCCGCCGGAGGGGGCATCTACCACGGAGGGCTTCTACATCAACACCATAGCCCCTCCGATGAAGTGTGAGTAGTTTACTTCAGACCTTCGGGTCCATAGCTAGTAGCTAGATGAATTCTTCTTGCTTTTTGGATGTAATCTTCGGGTCAATACAATGTTCTCCCCCTCTCTTGTGGAGATCTATTCGATGTAATCTTCTTTTTGCGGCGTGTTTGTTGAGACCGATGAATTGTGGGTTTATGGTCCAGCTTATCTATGAATAATATTTGAATCTTCTCTGAATTCTTTTATGTATGATTGAGTTATCTTTGCAAGTCTCTTCGAATTATCCTTTTGGTTTGGACAACTAGATTGGTAGTTCTTGCAATGGGAGAAGTGCTTAGCTTTGGGTTCAATCTTGCGGTGTCCTTTCCCGGTGACAGAAGGGGCAGCAAGGAACGTATTGTATTGTTGCCATCGAGGATAACAAGATGGTTTTTTTATCATATTGCATGAATTTATCCCTCTACATCATGTCATCTTGCTTAAGGCGTTACTCTGTTTTTAACTTAATACTCTAGATGCATGCTGGATAGGGGTCGATGAGTGGAGTAATTAATAGTAGTAGATGCAGAATCGTTTTGATCTACTTGTGTCGGACGTGATGCCTATATACATGATCATACCTAGATATACTCATAACTATGCTCAATTCTGTCAATTGCTCAACATTAATTTGTTCACCCGCCGCAGAATACTTATGCTCTTGAGAGAAGCCACTAGTGAAACCTACGGCTCCCAGGTCTATTCTCATCATATCAATCTCCATTACTTTATTATTTGCTTTGTTTTTACTTTGCCTTTTACTTTTCACTTTGCATCTCTATATCAAAAATACCAAAAATATTATTTATCATCTCTATCAGATCTCACCCTCGTAAGTGACAGTGAAGGGATTGACAACCCCTAATCGCGTTGGTTGTGAGTAGCTATCGTTTTGTGTAGGTACGAGGGACTTGTGCGTGGTCTCCTACTGAATTGATACCTTAGTTCTCAAAACTGAGGGAAATACTTACGCTACTTTACTGCATCATCCTCTCCTCTTCGGGGAAATCCAACGCAGTGCTCAAGAGGTAGCAAGAAGAATTTCTGGCGCCGTTGCCAGGGAGGCTCACGCAAGCAAGTCAACCATACCAAGTACCCATTACAATCCCTTTCTCTCGAATTACATTATTTGCCTCTCGTTTTCCTCTCCCCCACTTCACCCTTGCCGTTTTATTTGCCCTCTCTTTCCCAATCTCCTCCTCTTCTTCCCATTTGCCTCTTTCCCGTTTGCCATTTTGTTTACTCGTGTGTTAGTTTGCTTGCTTGTCGTTATGTCTAATCCCTTATCCACTCCTGTGTCTCCCAAGTTTGAAGTTCATCACTTCAAGCAAAGGCAAGGAGAAAATTTAAAAGATGCTTGGTATAGGATGATGGAATCTTATCGTAAGTGCACCCTAGAGGTGAACTATAGAATTCTTCTTCATAATTTTTATGTTCGGTTAAATATGACGTATAGACAACTCTTGGATTGCATGGCCAAGGGAAATTTCATTGAGATTGATCCCAATATTGCGCATGAAAATATACAGGGAATAGTGGGAACACTACCCCAAAAGGGAGGATCTCATCCTACCCAGGAAGAAACCCAAGTGTTTGAGAAGATTTGCGAAGTAACAAAAATTTTACAAAAATCTCTTGAGCCTCTTAAAAGTGTTAGCGGAAATCTTCACCGTATGAATATGTTGATTACTCTTTGTAACAAGCAGTTGGATTCTTCAGATCTAAAAATTTCCGAGTATGAAGGGAAGCGGGAAGAACCCCCGGATTCGAGCATGACTCCGCTAAAAAACTAAAAATCAAAGATGGCAATACCTAGATCTATCCTTGCTTTTATGCCTAGCTAGGGGCGTTAAACGATAGCGCTTGTTGGGAGGCAACCCAATTTTATTTTTTATTTTTTGTCTTTGCTTCTGTTTAGGAATAAATAATCCATATAGTCTCTGTTTGGATGTGGTTTTATCTTTTAATAAGTGTTTGTGCCAAGTAGAACCTATAGGATAACCTACGAATGATAGTTGATTTGATTCTGCTGAAAAACAGAAACTTTGCACGCACGAATATAATTTTGTTAAATCACAGGAACGTGCTTTTGCGTTGATTATTTTTGCTTCTGATCAATAGATAAATTTTCCAGGACTTCCTATTTTGGTAGGATTTTTAGAGTTCCAGAAGTTTGCGTTAGTTACAGATTGCTACAGACTGTTCAGTTTTTGACAGATTCTGTTTTGCGTGTGTTGTTCGCTTATTTTGATGAATCTATGTCTAGTAAAATAGTTTATAATCCATAGAGAATTTGGAATACAGTAGGTTTAACACAAATATAAATAAAGAATGAGTTCATTATAGTACCTTGAATTAGTCTTTTGTTTTCTTTCTCTAACGGAGCTCACGAGATTTCTACTGAGTTTTGTGTTGTGAAGTTTTCAAGTTTTGGGTGAATTCTTTTGATGGATTATGGCACAAGGAGTGATAAGAGCCTAAGCTTGGGGATGCCCATGGCACCCCCAAGATAATCCAAGGACACCAAAAAGTCAAAGCTTGGGGATGCCCCGGAAGGCATCCCCTCTTTCGTCCACTTCCATCGGTAATTTACTTGGAGCTATATTTTTATTCACCACATGATATTTGTTTTGCTTGGACCGTCTTGTATCATTTGCGTCTTTGCTTGGTAGTTTACCACAATCATCCTTGCTGTACACACCTTTTGAGAGATCCATACATGAATTGGAGTTTGTTAGAATACTCTATGTGCTTCACTTATATCTTTTGAGCTTGATAGTTCTGCTCATAGTGCTTCACTTATACCTTTTGAGCGTGATAATTTTTGCTCTAGTACTTCACTTAGATCTTTTAGAGCACGGTGTTGGATTTGTTTTAAACAAACTATTGATCTCTCATGCTTCACTTAGATTATTTTGAGAGTCGTTAATAGCATGGTAATTTGCTTAATATTAATATACTTGGTGTTCAAGATATGTGAAACTTTCTTTTGAGTGAATTGAATACTAAGATAAGTTTGATGCTTGATAATTGTTTTGAGATATGGAGGTGATAATATCAAAGTCGTGCTAGTTGAGTAATTGTGAATTTGAGAAATGCTTGTGTTGAAGTTTGCAAGTCCCGTAGCATGCATGTATGGTTAAAGTTGTGTAACAAATTTGAAACATGAAGTGTACCTGGCTTGTGCATCCTTATGAGTGGCAGTCTGGGACGAGCGATGGTCTTTTCCTACCAATCTATCCCCCTAGAAGCATGTGCGTAGTACTTGATTTTTGATGACTTCTAAATTTTTGCAATAAGTATATGAGTTCTTTTGACTAATGTTGAGTCCATGGATTATACGCACTCTCACCTTTCCACCTTTGCTAGCCTCTCCGGTACCGTGCATTGCCCTTTCTCACCTTGAGAGTTGGTGCAAACTTCGCCGGTGCATCCAAACCCCGTGATACGATACGCTCTATCACACATAAACCTCCTTATATCTTCCTCAAAACAGCCACCATACCTACCTATCATGGCATTTCCATAGCCATTCCGAGATATATTGACATGCAACTTCCATCATCATCATCATGACATACATTACTTTTGTCATATTTCCATTGCATGATCATGTAGTTGACATCGTATTTGTGGCAAAGCCACCATGCATTATTTTCCATACATGTCACTCTTGATTCATTGCACCATCCTGGTATACCGCCGGAGGCATTCATATAGAGTCATATCTTGTTCTAAGTTTCAAGTTGTAATCCTTATGTTGTAATCAATAGAAGTGTGATGATCATCATTATTAGAGCATTGCCCAAAAAAAATAAAAAAAAGAGAAAGGCCAAAAAAAAGGCCCAAAAAATAAAGAAAAAAAGGGCAATGCTACTATCTCTTTTTCCACACTTGTGCTTCAAAGTAGCACCTTTTTCTTCATGTAGTGAGTCTCATATATTGTGCTTCAAAGTAGCACCTTGTTCTTCATGTAGTGAGTCTCATAAGTTTTCTTTTTCATACTAGTGGGAATTTTTCATTATAGAACTTGGCTTGTATATTCCTACGATGGGCTTCCTCAAATGCCCTAGGTCTTCATGAGCAAGCGAGTTGGATGCACACCCAATAGTTTTCTTTTGTCGAGCATTCATGGCTCTAGTGCATCCGTTGCATGGCAATCCCTACTCCTCATGTTGACATCAATTAATGGGCATCTCCATAGCCCATTGATTATCCTTGTCAATGTGAGACTTTCTCCTTTTTTTGTCTTCTCCACACAATCCCCATCATCATATTCTATTCCACCCATAGTGCGCGTGAAGGTTGAAAAAGTTTGAGATTATTTAAGTATGAAACAATTGCTTGGCTTGTCATCGGGGGTATAGAAGTTGGGAACATCTTTGTGTGACGAAAATGAAGCATAGCCTAACTATATGATTTTGTAGGGATGAACTTTCTTTAGCCATGCTATTTTGAGAAGACATGATTGCTTAGTTAGTATGCTTGAAGTATTATTATTTTTATGTCAATATGAAATTTTGTCTTGAATCTTTCGGATCTGAATATTAATGCCACAATTAAGAAGATTTACATTGAAATTATGCCAAAGTATCACTCCGCATCAAAAATTCTTTTTTATCATTTACCTACGAGGACGAGCAGGAATTAAGCTTGGGGATGCCTGATACATCTCCAACGTATCTATAATTTTTGATTGCTCCTTGCTACTTTATCTACTATTTTGGACTATATTGTGCTTTATTTTCCACTTTTTATTATTTTTGGGACTAACCTATTAACCGAAGGCCCAGCCCAGAATTGTTGTTTTTTGCCTATTTCAGTGTTTCGAAGAAAGAGAATATCAAACAAAGTCCAAATAGAATGAAACCTTCGGGAACGTGTTTTTCTCACCGAACGTGATCCAGGAGACTTGGACCCAGCTCCAAGGAACAACCGATGAGGTCACGAGGGTGGGGGGGCGCCCTCCCCCTGGGCGCGCGCCCTATCTCGTGGGCCCCCTGTTGCTCCACCGACGTACTCCTTCCATCTATATATACCTACGTACCCCCGATAGATCAAATACGGAGCCAAAAACCTAATTCCACCGCCGCAACTTTCTGTATCCACGAGATCCCATCTTGGGGCCTGTTCCGGAGCTCCGCCGGAAGGGGCATCTACCACAGAGGGCTTCTACATCAACACCATAGCCCCTCCGATGAAGTGTGAGTAGTTTACTTTAGATCTTGGGTTCATAGCTAGTAGCTAGATGGCTTCTTCTCTCTTTTTGGATCTCAATACAATGTTCTCCCCCTCTCTTGTGGAGATCTATTCGATGTAATCTTCTTTTTGCGGTGTGTTTATTGAGACCGATTAATTGTGGGTTTATGATCCAGCTTATCTATGAATAATATTCGAATCTTCTCTGAATTCTTTTATGTATGATTGAGTTATCTTTGCAAGTCTCTTCGAATTATCCTTTTGGTTTGGCCAACTAGATTGGTAGTTCTTGCAATGGGAGAAGTGCTTAGCTTTGGGTTCAATCTTGCGGTGTCCTTTCCTAGTGACAGAAGGGGAAGCAAGGCACGTATTGTATTGTTGCCATCAAGGATAATAAGATGGTGTTTTTATCATATTGCATTAATTTATCCCTCTACATCATGTCATCTTGCTTAAGGCGTTACTCTGTTTTTAACTTAATACTCTAGATGCATGCTAGATAGCGGTCGATGAGTGGAGTAATAGTAGTGGATGCAGAATCGTTTCAATCTACTTGTCTCGGACGTGATGCCTATATACATGATCATACCTAGATATACTCATAACTATGCTCAATTCTGTCAATTGCTCAACAGTAATTTGTTCACCCACCGTAGAATACTTATGCTCTTGAGAGAAGCCACTAGTGAAACCTATGGCCCCCATGTCTATTCTCATCATATCAATCTCCATTACTTTATTATTTGCGTTGTTTTTACTTTGCCTTTTACTTTTCACTTTGCATCTCTATATCAAAAATACCAAAAATATTATTTATCATCTCTATCAGATCTCACCCTCGTAAGTGACCGTGAAGGGATTGAACCCCTAATCGCGTTGGTTGCGAGTAGCTATCGATTTGTGTAGGTACGAGGGACTTGTGCGTGGTCTCCTACTGGATTGATACCTTGGTTCTCAAAAACTGAGGGAAATACTTATGCTACTTTGCTGCATAATCCTCTCCTCTTCGGGGAAATCCAACGTAGTGCTCAAGAGGTAGCAGCGCGCCCCCCACCCTCCTGTCCAGGGTGTGGGCCCCTTGATGTATTTCTTTCGCTCAATAATTCTTATTAAATCCAAAAACATGTTTCGTGGAATTTCAGGACTTTTGGAGCACTGCTGAATAGGTTTCCTATGTTTGCTCCTTTTCAAGCCAGAATTCCAGTTGTCGGCATTCCCCCTCTTCATGGTAAACCTTGTAAAATAAGGGAGAATAGCCACAAGTATTGAGATATAATGTGTAATAACAGCCCATAATGAAATAAATATTGATCTAAAAGCATGATGCAAAATGGACGTATCAGAGTACATCCCACTGCCTCGGCGCTCTAAGCGCATCACGATGATCAAGGAGAAGAAGAAGAAGGAGTGAAGATTTTTAGTTTAATCTTTTTAGTGTAAACCTTTTAAGTATGATTGTGTTGAACTTTCTTAATTATGTGTGCTCATGGATGCTCATGAATAAATTATGTGCATGCTCATGGATGCTCATGAATTGAAATTATGTGTTTTTGTGCTTGCTCATGGATGCTCATTCATTGAATAGTTTTTGATAAAATTATATATCTGTGAAATTTTGTGATATTGAATGAATTTAAGAAAAAACAGAAAAAGGGGCTATACAGGATCTTTGCCGTTCGCTGGCAGACGGCAAAGCTGCCACATGGCAGCCACCTGTGCAACCTGGCGTGCGCTGGGCTGGCCTATTTGGCAGCTTTGTCGTCCGCTGGCTGACGACAAACATCTTTGCATCTTTGTTGTCCGCTGGCAGACGGCAAAGATGCAAAGATGTTTGCCGTATGCTAGCTGACGGCAAAGCACACCGTCAACCCTTAACAGAGCTAAGGTGCGACATGTGCCATCTAGGCTCTTTGTCGTCTGCCAGCAGACGACAAAGGTCTTTGCATCTTTGCCGTCTGTCAGCAGACAACAAAGAGGCCTTTGCCGTAGCCTTTTCAGCCAGACCTATTGTCGTCTGCTGGCTGACGGCAAAGGCCTTTCCCGTCCGTCGGGCATGCCTTTGCCGTCAGCCATGGCTGACGGCAAAGTGCATGATTCCTGTAGTGTTGTTTAAAATTCAAGAATATTTTGCGTCCCGATGGAAATCCTAGAAAATTTCTAAAGTTGCAAACTTTAGTCCCACATTACTCAGCCTACCAAACTTTTATGTCTGGTATTCCTACTTATGCACATTACATGACATCTACATTTTTGGATAGAAGATATGTGATGAGTGACTATGCCGAGTTTAAGAACTGATCTTATATTAGCTAGCTCCATCATACAACAAAAAATTATATGACAAAAATTCATGGGTGCCAAGCATTAGTATCATCAGTACTACTCAATACATTGTTCACGAATTTAGTACAGAAGTCATCCAAAGGGACGCGAAACAAGCCCCCACAAACATAGTCCTTTCCAACAAAAGTTCCATACAATACAACGTTACTGGACTCAAATAACAACTTAAACCCGTCTTTGAGAAGACAAGATCCACTAACATGATTCTGCTCTATACTAGGAACATACTACACATTTTTCAGCTGCATGATGTTTCCCCAAGTAAACTTCAGATTCACTATACCAATAGAAAGAACACAAGCAAGAGGCCAATTCCGCAATAGGATGGTGGAATCCTAGTGTGCCTGATAATAGTTAAACAAGGATCTGTTAGCACGCACATGTATATTATCACCATAGGCAACCCACTAATTGGTAGATCGACATACAAAAAGAATAATAGGAAAATTATCATACCCTGATGTTCCCCTTTTAGAATTCGCAATGATCATGTTCATAGATTTAGAACTCTATCGAGGATATTTTTCCCGTCCATTGCAGTTCAAAGATTGGGTAGGCCAATGATCCTCCGCAGCACAAACCCAGGTTGGCCTTATCCTTGTTTTACTCCTTTCATGCCTTCTTTTTTTGAAGTTGGCAGTATTGAACACTTGGTTCTTTCCCTTGAACGTGTGGGCATTTTTCTGCACTACATTTGCAATAGAATGTCCGTATGCTCCTTTAGCTTGTGCGTCCTTTTCCCTCGTATTCTCTTTAACATCCAACGATCCAACGAGAATCTCAACATGGATCACTTGTCTTTGTTGTTTTAGTGAAGTGACAAAGTTCCTCCTCAAATGAGGAAGATTAGCAGTAATGCTCCCAGCAACAAACTTGTTCGGTAACAGACATTTAAGGAGCTCGGATTTCTTTCCCATCCACTACAGCTCATGAGCTTTTATCGACCACAAAATGGTTCTCAACCATTCTGTAGTCATTGAATTTTTGTACAACATATAGCTCACCACTGATAATAGTGGTGCTAAACATGGTTTCAAGTGCAGAAACAATTCTTTGGCATTCTGCATATGTAAATATGCATCAACTTACCTATCACCGATCACACTTACGATGGCACCCACAAATATTATAGTGGCCTATTTAGGTGTAGGCGTTCCACCTGGAGTGTCAACTAAAATCTAGTGCACGTTCATAGGGGTGAGCCACAAGATGGTATTTGTCTGCTACCTCTTGAACTTAGCACCCATAAACAAGCTCGGTCTCATAGTAGCGGCATAGCCAGCCAACGAAAATTTCCTACGAGATAAGGTTTTTTTATTTTTAGGAAATTAGGTAGTTTCATTTAAGCTTAATCTATGTTAGAATAAATCTGAGGCATACCGTCGATCATCCGAGGACCAAGCAACCACACAAGACACGGCACCGAGATTTGTTAACGAGGTTCACCGATATGGCTACATCCCCGGGGCTTGACTACGGGCGCTCCTCCCCGTGACACCGTCAGAATACTGCACCCGGTCGCCCTGGACACCGGCACATGCCGCCGGCTTCCCCTGCGTTCCGGTGCTATTATGTTGGCATAGGTTACATCGTGTGTCTACCCCCGCTATATAAGAGAGGCCTAGGATACAAGTGTCCTACTTGGACACGACTCGATATCCTGTAAACACAATACAACTACAAGTCCAACTGTAACCTACCTTGTACACAATATTCGACACAACTCTAACAAACTCCACCTTGGCGAATATTCTCCACCACCTTGAGTTCGTCCATGTGTCAAACTTCCATGTACATTGGACTTGAGCTTATCCCATGAGCACCGCTGCTACTCCAAAGACTCCATATGACTACACCTGCAACTTGTAGTCCCTCCTTTTCTCGACCACAGTCAACACTCGAGCAAAATTAAGTTCCTTGTTACTCTAGTTTGTGCTCCCAATTTCCAGAGTATTCGTCAACGCCATCACACACCGATCACTGACCTGCGTGAAAGTGAACAACTCACATATTGGGTGTTACACATAAGAGTTACCTGAACTCAACATCACCGCTCCTTTCTCGACCGCCTGTCTGAAACTTGAAGGAATTTCACCATTGCTTATAGTCACCCTGAGTCAAATTCACAGTTGTCTCACCACATGTATGACCACCAAAGCCCTGGCCCGTCTCCATGTCCCCGTGCACGCCGCACGCCTCGCCGCTATTACCGCGTCGAGCCTCCGCTGTCCCGGTCGAGTCTCAAGGGTCGCGAAACCCACACCACTCAACCCCCACTGCAGAGTATCACCGATCATCACCGACCGATGACGAGTTTCACGCTTCCATCAGACCACTGGGCTCCAGTCCGAACTGCATGTCACTCGCTTTTCCTCCTTGCTGAATAGGCTTTGATTCTCTGGATCCTTACACCGTAGCCCCTCAATCCAGCTCAACCTTCAACATGACTCCATGGTAGATGATCAGTCCACCCACGCGCCTCATCGACTTCAAGCTCCGTGTATACACCACCTTGAATCAATCCCGCACCATAGTCTTGTCGAAGCCACACAAGCCCTCGGGCCTGCGCCACGTGTTTCCACGCCCCAAAAGTCGGTCACTATCAGCATCGTGCACCTATCTCGTCGTCGCTGATTCCACCACCGTCTTCTGTACCAACCGACTTACGTCGATCCGTCAGACTGACAAGTCTGACCCAGCCGAACTATCCCGACTGCAATCATCTGTAACTCCTCACGGTCCTCATCGTCCGTCTGGCTTGACATCCCGCAACACCTTCAAGCATCCCTGTTGTGCCAATAATTTTTACACTTATCTGTCATAACCCAAGGTTTTCGGTTCCGTCGAACTTCTCCACCTCAAACCTAGTACCCGTTGGCTCCATGATTCTTTGTATAACTGACCTATGAAAAATATCGAGCACTCTTTTCGTGATCCCAAATACACCGAGTATACTAGTTGCAAATCCAACAAGATTGCTTCTGGTCTTCACGTAGAGTGGCTCCCGTGGCTCAACTCCGATGCTAGCTTTGCCTTGCCAATCCTTTTCCTTTACGATGTAGTACTCTCCATTGATGTTTGCACGTCCGTGTCTCGGCCTCCAAGAGAATGCGTCTCCTCCAGGGACTCGGTCCCTTTTTTCCAATAACAAATCTCGTACGTACTCCTCGCACCGTATGCATCTGGCCTCTACACGGCTGCTCAGCCATCCACGCCAGGGCCTTGGGCCACCATCTGCCACGTGCCACATTGCTGCTGCCGCAACTCGCGTTCATCGCTTGACGCACGCCCGATCGATTAGCGGGTCGATCACCGCACGTCCTGCCTACCGACCGCAGTTCGTAGCCATGCAACCGTAACAGTTTCCGCGGCTGCCCGCTTCCAGATCGATCTCGTCTGAGGTTTCGTGCCTGCGTGCCACGAGTCGCCGACCTGCTGCGTCCGATTGCTTCTTGAAGATTAAAACATGACCAACTCTGCATCTTTGATCACAACTCGCCGAGGATCACTCCCGTATCGCGATCGCTCCTGCAGATTTCTGTCGATGCTTCCTTCCTCCTCTAGATCAACCTCAATCGCCTCCCGGGCCTTTTCAACCTTGCTCATGATACCACTTGTTAGAATAAATCTGAGGCATACCGTCGATCATCCGAGGACCAAGCAACCACACAAGACACGGCACCGAGATTTGTTAACGAGGTTCACCGATATGGCTACATCCCCGGGGCTTGACTACGGGCGCTCCTCCCCGTGACACCGTCAGAATACTGCACCCGGTCGCCCTGGACACCGGCACATGCCGCCGGCTTCCCCTGCGTTCCGGTGCTATTATGTTGGCATAGGTTACATCGTGTGTCTACCCCCGCTATATAAGAGAGGCCTAGGATACAAGTGTCCTACTTGGACACGACTCGATATCCTGTAAACACAATACAACTACAAGTCCAACTGTAACCTACCTTGTACACAATATTCGACACAACTCTAACAATCTAGATAAGCATCATCACAAGATTATGCTCATGGAAAATCGAATAATACAGATTAGGAAAACATAGCATGTAAGCATATGGACCAAAGGCACACATGTCAATAGAGAAAATTTCAAGGCTTACAAGGGCATCAGAAACTCCAGTGCAAGAGATTCTTCGCGAAGGGTGGTGAAGTAGTTGTTTGCGCTCGAGGAAGCATACAATAGGATGTTGAGGATGTAGTCGAACTTGAGTGAATAGCCGCACTGAGATGCTCCCGAAAAACCATATAGCCCCTAACCCAGTGCAGGTTCTCAAGGGACACAGTTACGGAGGCATGCTCTTCCACATGGTCGTGCACGCAGTCATCAGGACGGGGTCATCGGAGAAGTATGTTAGCACGAGGAAATTGGCATATATTTGTGCACCGAGGTGTTTGTCCTATGTAACGTCTCTTTTGTGTATCTCCTCTAAATAGAGGGGAAGCGTTGGAGATTGAAGAGGTGCAACTGACACGTGGTGGGAGAACACGTCATGAGAGAACGAGGTCGAGTATTAACACATACACACAGAGCTAAATAGTGCACTACCATGCAAAAAATATTAGTTCTTCCAACATTGTGCTTAACACTAAACTTTGTCAACTAGCATATGGTACTAAACTCACACATTTTCCATGCAACTCAAATGGGCCTTTGAGAGTTAGCATTTTAACTGGGCTGAGGTACAACATATAGTGGACCAAGGTCCATAAAATATAACATAATATTTTAATGAGTCTCGTATTTGGGTGACAGGTAAATGTCTACGTGCGATGGATGTTGAAATTAGGCATTATATTAACTGCACGGAAATATTAGGTAGGACATTATTTACACAATACGTTGATATTTGGTATGGTATTAATTTCATGCCAAACATGTTGAGGGCTCACCATTATAGCAATCTAGGATTAACATGGTTTGATGGCCGAGATTACTTGGATCTACCCCATGGGTACTTTTAGATACTATTTTTTTGGAGCAATTTTTATATACTATTAACTAGTAAATAGTACAGAATAATGTGTATGTGAAATACACGTTAATATTAGGAAGAAAATTTAGTGCACGTTGATATCAGGTACGATATCAATTACACATTAATTATAAAATTAGCACAAAAGTTGATATTTAGTATGATGTTATTTTTTTGGTAAAAAATGGAATGATGTTAATTGCACATTAAACATGCCGAGGGCTCACCATTGAAGTAATGTAGGCCATTGGATTGCTATATGATTTGACGGCCAAGATTAATTTGATCTGCCTTTGGGCCTTTTAATATTGGTATACATACCGATATAAATATAGGCATATTTATATGAGAAATTTAAATTTTGTAAAACTTTCTTGAGCACCTGGTCTATGAATAAATTCTGAAGAAACATTTGGTCACTTGGCAAAACTAAATTGAAAACCAAAAACATGGGCACCTGAAAAAAATTATAATTTTAAATTTAAAATTGGTGGCCATGGGTCCTATATATCACTGTTTTTTTTTTTTTTGCTGGAACTTATCACTGTTCCTTTGACGGGTGTTCATGCATGATGTAAAACGGCCGGGAAGCTGGTATGTGCATCTAGATCCACGACGCGTCACAACGTCGTTTTGACCGTTGGGAGGTCCAGCCGCATCCTATAAAAACAATACCCAGCCCATTTTTGCCAACCATCTCTTCGTGAACCCCCTCTGCACTCAAATTCAGGCGGCCCGATGGCTCGGAACCGGAACGGCGGCGCACCAAACGGAGGGCGGCCGCCACGGCCATCAACAATTCTCCTGGCAGCGCACGTCTGCCCACATTGCGGCACGCAGTGTGCCTCGGCCCGCTCCCTTGCTCTCCACATATTGTTGCACAACACCAGGGCGCAGACTGGAGCGCCACGGACCGTAGCTCGGACGGCAACCCGTATGGCGCGTCGGCGTCCGCCCGTGGTGCCGCTCCCAGTTGCTGCTGCTTCGATCACACAGAATGCCGATCTGATGCTAGAAAAACTTCATGCTTCTTTAGTTCACAAAATTTATTCAACAGTTATTTAGATGCAAGCAAAATTTGCTTCCAGTGCATATCAAATTAAACATTATCTGGTGAAAACATGTGTCTGGTGTAACATTTTGTTTTGATTCCACCGCAATATAAAATGGGTCATATGGCGAGATAATTTGCTTCTATCGCAATCAAATTTAGGTTAACCCTAACAAAATAGCCCATTGCTTCCATATAGCAGAATTTTGCATCCAGGAATTCCACATAGGAAATTTTGAGCCCCATGCATCTTCTTCTTATTATGTTTGCAACACAAGAAAACTTTGCTTCCACCCCCTACAAACAGAGTCTCCATCGCAAAAATAATTTTCTTCTGACAATAAGTTTGTTTCCATGCTTTGTTCATTCATACAACATCTTTATGTACTAAAGATTTACTTCCTTCAAGACAACAATGATATAATGATATAATGATTTTTAAGTTCATATCGTGTCCATAGACTATAGGCTTGCTTCCCTTCATCTAGCATGAGGTCCCCTTCATTGTGTGGTCAGATCCAGGTGTCGCTGCGCTTCTTACCATATGTACCGTTCGCTTCAGCATAATTCTGCTTCGGTCTACTTCATTATTTCTAGTGAACTGAAAATGTATAAAGTGTAGTACACTGGCATTATGAAAATTATGTAAGTAATCTATGGAAGAAAAATACATAGACCAAACAAACAAATGTCAAATTATACGAGATTATGTCATATTACAGCAGTGATAATAATGAAAATAAATTTCTGGAACATAGGATATATTAAAGTAAAACAATGGACACAGAAGAAGTATATGTAGCATAACTTAGAAACTCCATAACATGTAAGAATCATCTAAATAGAGCTATCTCAGCATAACTCATCTCAATTTGAAGCATATTGAAACAGACATTATAAACCAGTCAGCTAATATATGAACATATGCTATCATGTTTGGAATCATGAAAGTAAATAAAAAAGGGTTAGTAAGGAAGAATGCAGGAGAAGATAATCATACAAACAAGCATGGCTAGATAGTAGTTGAAATAATCATTCAAAACCATGGAAACCTGAATTGATAAAATTTGAAGCATTGCTAGCAAGAATTTCGAATATAATAACACTACCTATCTGAAATAACTATGGGAAATATAACAAGGGTAAACTAGTGTTGCCTGATGCAAATATTAACCACGACTAATGAAGTGCGTGGTATTGTGACCCAAATTTCAGTTGTATTTGTAGCAAATATGAAAAGGAAGGGAAATGTACCACACCTATTGTACTACCCCAAATACATAGGAGAGGCAGATAAACTCGCGAACTGGAAAGGTTACCACAAGAATTGGCATGTGTGGCCTAGGCTACTGGTGTAGTTGGCCACCGGGAAAGGAAGATAAAGCCCAATCGGCATTGCAGGCAGATGGTAAGCAACCGTTGGTGGGAGGTGGGCCAGGGCCGTTGTCGGTGTCAAAACCGGCGGATCTCGGGTAGGGGGTCCCGATCTGTGCGTCTAAGGCTGATGGTAACAGGAGGCAAGGGACACGATGTTTTACCCAGGTTCGGGCCCTCTCGATGGAGGTAAAACCCTACTTCCTGCTTGATTGATATTGATGATATGAGTGTTACAAGAGTTGATCTACCACGAGATCGTAGAGGCTAAACCCTAGGAGCTAGGCTATGATGATTATGATTCTGTCTCTAAGGACTAAACTCTCTGGTTTATATAGACACCGGAGAGGGCTAGAGTTTACATGGAGTCGGTTACAAAGAAGGAAATATAATATCCGGATCGCCAAGCTTGTCTTCCACGCAAAGGAGAGTCCCATCCGGACACGGGACGAAGTCTTGAGTCTTTTATCTTCATGGTCCAACAATCCGGCCAAAGTATATAGTCCGGCTGTCCGGATACCCCCTAATCCAGGACTCCCTCAGTAGCCCCTGAACCAGGCTTCAATGACGATGAGTCCAGCGCGCAGTTTTGTCTTCGGCATTACAAGGCGGGTTCCATCTCCGAATAATCCAAAGTAATTATCGAACACTTCAAGTCGTGTCCGGATTTGCAAGATGATCTTCGCATACCACCGTAGAAAGAATGATATTCCACAAATGTAATTCGCTGGCAGCTTCAGACAACGTGACATGACACTACGGTCGAGTCATTATTCGAACCGTTTTCCCACAACCAGCCACAGTGAATATTGCGAGGCGGTTTTCTCTGCACGTCTCACCGAAGCAGAGATCATGTCCCCTTATTACGGGATTCTCACCAATATAGGTATGGGTAACCCAACCACACCGCTAATTGCGGCGAGTGAGGAACGAGCGGGTTCCACCAGGCAAGTGGGGAGGCGCAAAAGCTTTTACCGCCTCTATTTAGAGATAAGGTCTCTTTTTTTACCCACGCCTTTTCCTTCCGCTAATCCATTCCCGTCTGCTCGAGCCATAGCGCCCAAGCACTCTTCTTCTCCATCGAAGAGAGGTCCTCCGAAGATGTCCGGATCTGGAGTAGGAGGCAAATGGATGGCCTCTACCGTCCAGGAGAGGGATATCAAAAAGCTCCGAGAGGCCGGGTACTTGGCCAAGAAAATCGACCACCGTCTTCCACCGGCGGGACAGATCGTCCCCACTCCGGAGCCCCATGAGAGGGTCGTGTTTCTTCCTTATTTTGTCCGTGGGCTCGGATTTCCCCTTCACCCATTTGTTCCTGACATCATGTACTATTATGGGATTGATTTTCATGATTTGTCCCCCAATTCTTTCCTTAATATCTCGACGTTCATCATCGTATGTGAGGCTTTTCTTCGTATTTCGCCCCACTTCGGCTTATGGCTGAAAATCTTCAATGTGAAGCCCAAGGTGGTGAATGGCGAGCACGCCGGATGCAGCGGCGCCATGGTGAGCAAGATGCCCAAGGTCATATGGCCGACGGGCACCTTCAATGATTCCGTCACGGAGTGGCAGCAGCAGTGGTTCTATATCACTGAACCTCGTGGTAAAAAGTGGGCCGCTGCTCCCGAATTCAGATCCGGAGCCCCACTGCGGCTCACGTCCTGGCCCGAGAAGGGCCTGAACTGGTCCTTATCCGACGAGCTGCCAGTGCTCCAAACGCTTGTCCCGAGCATGGTCGACAAGGACGTCAAACTCGTCAATGTAGTCCAGGTGATGTTAGTTCGCCTGGTTCTCCCTTGCCAGCGTCGAGCCTGCAATTTGTGGGAATACGACCCAGCCGAACACGAGACCCTTCGGGAGCTCTATGGATCCTATCACAAGGACATCTCGAAGGTCCTTTTGAGGTCCGGTAAACCGTGGCCGGGCTCCTCCAAGGACCGCGGGTATCAACTATCCCGCTCTGCAAGTCCGATAAGTCATTGCTGCACTCTGCCCATCCATTTTTAGCCGGCCTATCCCGAGGGAGGCGCACTTATCATGCTTTCTATAATAACCCTAGGAATGGACGAAAAATGTAGAGCGGATACACTATCCGGCCCCACTGCCGGAGGAACCGGCCGGACCTCTTCTAACGAAGATGCTGGTCCCAGCGCCTTACGAGGCGCCGAATAAAGAAGCCTCCAAGAAGGTCAAGAAGACCCGGAGTGGCCTTCATCGTCATGGTGCTTCGGACATAAAATCTGAGGACTCCAGCGACCATCCTTCCTCCGAAGATGAAGAGGAGGAGGAAGAAGACGAGTCCCCCGCAGGGGGAGGGAAGAAAAGGATGGCCTCCTCATCCCTGGAGGCTGAATCACCGAAGAGGGGGAAAAGTTCCCTCCCCGAGGCGTCCACCACAGCTGCCGATAGCAGTCCGGAGTGGGATCCCAGGGCCCAGCCCCTGGTGAAGTTGTGAGTATACGAAACTCGCACACACCTACATGCCCGGGGTCATTAGGATGTAGTGGTTTAACTGTCGCCATACTTTGTGCAGCCCAGCGAGGTCCCACGCCGGAGAGTCCTCATCGGAGGATTCGCTGAGCTTAGATGCCTTGGAGAGCGAGACGCCTCTAGAGGCCCCTTCCCCGAAGCCTCGGCGCGACACCGAGGTGTTGTCTCAAAGGGATACGGACCAGGGAGGGCATATCTCTGGGGCCGGACACACGGGAGCAGAGGCTCCCATGTGTGTCGACGGCGGGGGCGATCTTAGGTTTGGACCGCAGCCGGACACGGTCCTGGAGACTTTTAAAGCTCCAAGATCGGGCGAGCAGCCACCTTTGACGGAGGGAGGCTTGCCCACTCCGTCAGCAACCTCTGTTCCAGCAGAGTTGCCGGGCAGCCTATCGACAGTGCTAAGGAGCGCGTCCATCGTCGATGAATATCTTGCCCTAATGGGTGCGATAATTGAAAAGATTCAGTCCGCTAAGGGCGGACTAAATGAATCCTGCCTTAGCCTTATGAAAGGCTTTGAGGTATGTTTTATTTTTTAGAAACCTTTGGGAGATTGTCATAGTATGAGTAGTAGCCCCTGATGCACTGTCCAACAAGAAACAGAAAAAGCCGGACAGGAGATTGTCATAGTATGAGTAGTAGCCACTGATGCACTGTCCAGCAAGAAAGAGAAAAAGCCGGACAGGGGATCAAATTTTTCCGCTTTGCAGGAGACTCAGTTACTGACGTGTATCCCTTTGGTTGAAAACAGGCGTCTGCAGAGACGACCGCCGCTCATAATGCGGAGGTGTACGGACTAAAGCAGCATCTGGAACGGGCCAAAGAGGAAATTGGCCGCGTGAAGAAGCAGTTGGAGGACAAGCAAGGTATGTCGAAACCTTGTGCTAAGTTGGGCACGAATTAGAAGGTGTGCCTGATGAAAAATTTCGTATTGTATGCTCTAGGAGCGAGTGCCGAAATTGAGGCACTGAAGAACGCTGTGGCCGAAGCTGACAGTAAGGCCGCCGCCGAACAGGCTCTTCGTGAGAAGCACGAGGCCAGGGTCATTGAAGCTGAGCGAGAGCTCCAGGAGGTCATGAAGAAAAGCGAGGCCTTGGAGCAAAGTCTAGTAGGGAGAGAATCTGAACCCGCTCAAGCTCTCCGAGCCGCAGAGGATGCTTGGGAAGAAGCCCGAGGTGCTCTGAAGGATATCCAGGAGGCCCGGAAGGTTGCGGCTGGTAAGGCCTTTTGTACTCAAGGCCATTTTTGCATAGTAATGGGAGGAACTCTAAGCGACAAGCTGAATTCTTGTTTTTCCAAGGGCGTTTGCAGATCTGCCACACAGCATATCGGATGCTGTCCAATTCTACCGGGCTGAGGAGAGGAAGTCTGCGAAGAGGCATTTCTGGTCGCAGTATTTGGCACCGAATTATCCGGTGCCCTTTATTGATCAGCTGAAGCAGCTGGTCGAACTGCACCAGGCGGCCGAACTAGCCATGAAGGACTTGGTTGTCCGGTTGTGGCCCGCAGAGCCAATTCCGAGCAGTTACTTCGGACTCGCGAAGCGGATTGTTGGTGCTTGCCCTCGGCTCGATGTCATTAAGAGATCAGTTTGCATAGAGGATGCACGCATTGCGTTTGCCCATGCGAAGGTGCACTGGGGGAAGCTTGATGCTGAGAAGCTGATGACTGAGGGACCGCCGGAGGGTAAGGAGCATCGCAAGCCCGAGTTATACTATGAAGGTGTTCTGAAAGGAGCCCGCCTTGTGGCGGATCAGTGTACTAAGTACACTATATTTCCCTGAAGGGATTTATGCCGTTCTTTGTAATGCGGGATAATGGCCCTGTTTATTAATGATTGCCTGTTTTTGTGAACATTTGTTCTTCCTTTTCGGCTGTTTAGTGTATATAAATCCTAAGAGTTGGCCAGTCGTCGGCTTTTGTCCCAACGTAAAAAGTACGGGGGTGTTCGGGACATACCTGAACACTCTTTATCCCATTGTTGGGTCCTTTTAAGGAGGTGTTCCTCACCGCGAACCAGGCAATCAGACTATAGGGATTTATCACTCTCACTTAGCCGTAGGAATTCGGGTATGGTGGGCGCAACCCCTGGTATTCGAAAGACCGTACTAGGGGCTCTATCGGCGCCTGATCGGAAGACCGATCCGTCGCACTTTGCATTTATAATGGCATTATACGGAATAAATCTTTAAAGATTTTACAACCTCTCAAACAGCTGTCCAGCTCTCGCTGTATCATGACAGTTAGTTTTCGGCTTTCTCTACTAAGGTGCTCGTCCAGAAGAACCGGGACACAATCGCAGTAGTTCTCCCAGCGCTACCTTAGCCGATAGAGCGGAACGTAAGGTACCAAAACATGGGAGCCCGGAAAACCCAACCAATGACCCAAGACATGATTCGGAGCTAATGCATATAGTGCTATAAGTTCGGGGTGCCGAGCGACCGAAAAGGTGGCCGGACTTTGTTGCCATATTATTAGTACTATGAAGCCCCTCGCATAGTGGGGCATAACACAATGCACGGGTGCCGTTTAAGACAAAAAAGGCGTCAATGAGGAACCACGGCCGGTAAGTGTTATCTAAGTCTACGCATTGTAGTAGGGTGACGTGTCTATGCATATGAGTACAATTTATGCTTATGAAAAGAGTTGTTTTGGCAGAACCTGTCGTGGCCGGACTGGAGGAGGCTGTGTGTGGATCCGAAGTGTATCCGGACTCTCTCCTTTGGGGGGGATTTACTTATGTGTTCCTGCCTTGTGTGTCCGAGCTGATTCCACGTCGCCAGTCCTGTTCTTCCCCAAAGTCCGTCTGTAAAGATAGGTGCATAAAGGCAGCTGTATGCCATGCTGTGGTTGAACCGCGGGTGCCTGATCAGAGCATTGCTAAACCAGGCTATCATGCCATAAAGTAATTCGGACTCCTCATATGGTGTCCAGGTAGTTGGCTGTTTGAATCAAAGTTTGATAAATGGGCACGACTCGCTATTCCAGCAGCTATATGATCTCCACTCTGAGGGTGGGGTTCGTCCTTTCCCATAATTGTGACTGTCACGTGGGACTGGCCTAGAGTTGTGCCCTGTTGAATCTAACCAACGTGGTTCGTCCCAATAGTATGTGGTAGTTACTGTATAAATGGACAATGCCGAATATCTAGTCTTCGGCGTGGTATTTGTTGGTGGTCCGAAGACGATCACTAGGGTGGGGAGCCTTTAGAACTTGGCATTTGCACCTGCCATCTTTTAGAAGATGTTATTGATAGTTTTATGCCCGTGGGGGCTCGTGTGAGATGGAGCCCACAAACTAGTGAGTGCAATTGCTATGGTTGATGCTATCCGGGCGGTCAATGTGATCAGAGAAGATCGGTCATATTTTCGTACTATGGAGGATCTTCTTTTGACATTTGTTTGAAACCTCCTTTCATTGTTTACGATATGTGACCTGCCATTTTGTTTTGAGGATCCGGCATTCTCTGTTGGCATGCTTGGCCGCCCTCCTATGGGTACCATGAATTTCACATGGTTGATCGAGTATGCTGCTCGGGCCGGATGGGCTTGAGCTGCTCTTTTTCCGCTGAGCGGACTGGGGGCCGCTGAATTCGGTATCAATTTCCTTGAGCTGATGCTTATGACGATTGCGTTGAGGTTTGTGGATGTTGCCTTGTGTTTCCTGCGTATTGTCCTGGTTCATGGTATATTGACGTCGGGGTGTGGGCTTTAGGTTCTCCTTCTTAGGCTGAAGTAGCGAATTGTGCTGTGTGTGCCCTTTGGCGCACTACTAGGAAAAGGCCTACTAATGGCGCACCGGTTTTGTCTACTAATGGCGCACTACCGGTGCGCCATTAGTAGCACGCCATTAGAATTTTTTACTAATGGCGCACCACTGGTGCGCCATTAGTATCTGGTATACTAAGGGCGTACCTGGCAGTGCGTCATTAGTATGTAACTCCATGCGCCATTAGTATGCCTCCCGGGGGGGCATATGTAACCATGTGCTTTGTCACACTAATGGCGCACTCTGCCTTGATGCGCCATTAGTAACCTTTGGCATACTAATGGCGCACTCTGCCTTGATGCGCCATTAGTATGAATATTTGGGTTATTTTTGCTTTTCTGATTTTTGCACAGGTTACAAAATATATTATTGGACAGAATATAGACAGCAGCACACAGCAACATCAGATTCATCAAATACAATAGAAGATTAGTCTCTGAATACAATTCATCATATTAGTCTCCGAATTCAAAAGACCGAACAAAGATAAAACATTACAAGTCTCAAGACCGCGAGTATCGAGTTTGTCTTCACATTACAAGTCGATATCGATCATCTAAACTACCATCACATAAAAGAGAGTTGTGGTCATCACGATGAGCATCATCGCGCTCAAACTAGTCTTCATCCGGTTCCTCCAACGCTCCCTCCTCTCTCCCGCTAGATAGTGGGCATATCTAGATTCGACCTCCGCCCTCATGGTGTACCCTTTGTAACTGTTACCGCTGAAATGGTGAACCTATCTCCGACACTCCTCCCAGTCGTCGTAGACTCCAGGAACCTTACCCTTGTACACAACATACGATGGCATCTCTATGCACAAGACAAACAACAGACAATACATAAGCAATATGTAAGTATGCAACAAAAGGATCGGAAGAGAAAAGCAAGACATTAATAGCATGATTCATGGTCCTACTAATAAATAGCATCGATTACATCTAAGTTGAACGACTGTCCAAACCAAAGAGACATACGAATTCATTAAAGTTTAATTACAACATGAGCCAATCAATGTTTCAGAACTACACATCACTACTTTCGACTCGACTCATCGGACAGGAGCGTGGATGAAGCCGCCGTCTGTCGTGATGGTCATGAAATCGCGGTCGTTGTCACCCTGCATTTGTAGCATTCCATCTATCTCATTGTTGGACGGTTGATATCTGAGGTAGAACTGCCCCGACATATGTAGGACATCTTGATGGATGATGTCCGCAAAGTCCGAATGGATGCGAAAGAATTCTTGTCTGAGGTCCGCGTCCTAGATTGCTGACAAGTTTGTGGCCCAATCTTTGAGATTATCTGGTAGCAGAAGTTGATGATGGTCCCTTACAATCGCCCACATGTGATGGAGGGCGTAGTAGGCATCCTTCTGACCGCCAGGCGGCTGCTTGACGCAGCAGAACTTCGTATTGTGTGAGAACATGTGCTTGCCGTACTTACGAACAGTCCTGGTGAAGGTGCCTCCAGATTTGGCGTAGCCGGGGACAACATCATCAAGAACTTTCTTGACATTTGTGTAGTCTATCTTGGAGTTATGGTTCGGGTCGAAATACGTGGCCATGGAATATTTCGGGCTTAAGAGGATGAGTGTGCAATGTGTGTCACTGCACAGAATACGGAATATTAGAAAAAAAAGAACAATCAAAATCTAAGAAATCATATGTTACGGGGCGGTTAAGGGATGACTTACTCGGGAAAGTATGCCACAAGGAAGTTATCCTTATCTGGGTTTGCCAGAATGACGCCTTTGAGGTGTGAACTCGCAACTTGGCGGTCCCCAGCGCTGCTCAAGTGCTTGGCACGCATGTAGAAGGGGTCGACTATCACGATGTCCGGGGTCTTGTCTCTAATGATCCGCATCTCCATACTCAGCGAAAACAGCCGAACGAAGGTGTAGTGCAGCGGATGAAGGTTAAACATAGCAAAGATGTCATCAAACCGCGGGACGATCGTACCCCCGATGTTGCCATCCACAAAGCCCTTGCCCTCTGGCACCTTGGCCACGAAAACCGGGTATGCCACATCCTTCTCTCTGAGACGCCGCTTCTCAAAAGAAAGAACACTGTCGTGCAGACTCCGCATAGCACCGGTTGCAGCATTCAGCATATTTGGCGGTAGCATCGCCCTACCCACCACATGCACCCTCCTCGAGATATCCTTAGGTGAAGGTGGCCCGTCGTGAGCACGGATCGAACTCGGTGCCGGCTGGCTCGCACCGGCGCCCTTGTTAGTCTTTCGTTTCCATCCCTTCTTCTTGATCTCCTGTAATGTGACCGAGTTCTGCTCACAGACCTCCTTCTTGAGCATGTTGGGGCTGATAATATTTCAAACCTCAGCTATCTGAGGCTAGGTGAAGGCGGGAGCTGGAGGCGTCTCCTGAGAACTGAACGCCAGACGACGCCTATTGCAATCAGATTTCTCCACCGTACCATCTAGATTGCGGTCGTCTTGGTTGGGTTCTTGAGAAAGAGGCCCGCAGAACTCGTCAGCGTACCCATGTTCGGCAAAGTACTTATCGACTTTGGTAAATGTACCGTCGTCGTTGTCGTCGTCGTCCGGATCCTGTACCATAGGGCTGTCCGAATCCTATGCCATAGGGATGTCCGACATAGGGATGTCCGGCAGGTCCGGTAGCGTTGCGGCGTTCTTGCCATGGCTTGGCGCCGGCACGACTGGCGGTCTTGTCTGTGGGGTGCTGTCCCCCACCCCCAAACGAATCTGGCTCTTCGGCCAAAGCACCGGCCAGTTTACGGAGGCGCTGAGGGTCATCTCATCTTCTTCGTCGGCCCCAGCGCGTCGAACCGGAGGTAACAGCTCGTCGCAGCCTAGCAGCACCCGAACCACTTCAACCCTATACACTGTGGGTGGCATCGGATTACCGTGGAACATGCGGTTACCCGGTTGAATGATTCTGCCCTTGGCGACATCAACCAACTCGGCGCCCCCGAAGTGCAGAAGAGTGCAAGGAACGTCGGCGGTGCCCTACGAAAACATGTATAGGGCGTCAGGGATGCCCAGTCAAAGGCAAGGAGATGAAGTCATCGGCCGAGAGGCTTAGTTACCGTGATGTCGTCGAGCTCGGTTAATGTCGAGGCACCGTCAACGGCGGGCGTGCAACTGACGGAGGGGGCGCTTGCTGGCGAGGTGCCGGCCGGCCTACACCCGGGTGCATTAAGCTCCAATGCCCGTGCCGGCGCCAGAGACACGAATATCGCCTCCACCGGAGACACCAACGGCGCCGCCGCCGGAGACACCAACGGCGCCGCCGGAGACACCAATGGCGCCGCCTGCGCACTGTGCGAGTTGCTGGCCGTGAAGCTGGGAACCGGGGGAGGCCCCTGTTGGCCACCCGCAATCCACGTTGTCAGCCCATGAATCAACGTATGCACCATGGCGTTGAGCTTCGTTCCCAGTTGTTGTTCCACTTGCTCTTGGACAAGCTCCGGAATCCGCGCCACTTGTGCCTTGAGTGCTTCAACCTCGCGCATCTAGCTTTCCGAGCTGGCCTTTTTCTCCTTCCGCACACCAGCGGTATAGTATGACCCCCATTTTGTGGACAAGCCTTTGCCGGCCACACGACCAGCTGACGTCGGCTTAGTGAGCTTATTCTTGCTTTTCATTATGTTCAACGCCCTATTTAAAGGGGTGTCGAAAGGGGAGATCTGAGACGACCCCGCGCTACTGCTTTCAGTTTCCTGTGAAAGGAACCTAAACCATTTAGAAATATTGGGGATTAATTAGAGTGCAACCATATGGAGCTAATTACGCGGGGGTGTATTCCTTACCAGAACAAGCTCAAGCGCCCTGGTCTTCGGATCCGTGGTAAGCTCCTTTGTTATCGGGTCCTCCTTGTACCGGGCCCTGACATAGTTCCTGGTTTGCTTGTTACCGCTGTATTTCTCGAAGCGGGGCGGTAGGCCTTGCTCGGCACGCTCCGCGTCCTCCTTGTCCCATATAGGCTCCGCCACTCTGTAACCGCCGAGACCGAGTTTGTGTTCCCCTAAGTTCAACTCCCGCATTTATTTCCCCCACTGACTTGATTCGGAGGTTGCACTGGTCAAGCACTTGATCTTGAACTCCTTGTACTCATCTTCGCTCATCAAAGGATATTTCGCCTTGATCTTCTCATAACTATCACGTTTATCAATCATTTTCTTCACCGCGCTTCTCCAAGTAGACAGGGCTGTGCTCATCTTCATGAGGGCGGCACTGTTCACTTTAT
Source organism: Triticum timopheevii (assembly GCA_963921465.1). NCBI lineage: Eukaryota > Viridiplantae > Streptophyta > Magnoliopsida > Poales > Poaceae > Triticum > Triticum timopheevii. The sequence goes on along the minus strand of OY997270.1, from coordinate 577,162,852 downwards.
TCCCTGAGAGGCGTGTGTTTTCAAATTCGGCGGGGAACTTGTATCGTTCGTGCAGCTTCGTGAAGAGGAGGTTGCGCAAATTCCCTCGGTCCTTATGCCTAAGGTTCTCGGTGTTGATCGAGACGGTGCTCCGGAGAATGCACCCGAGCTGAACCGAGTACCCCTTGACTATATGTTTGGGTTCCGTTGGATTCCCGTCGGAGTCCACTTGAGTGAATTCCTCCTTGACGGTGCGGAGCGCATTCGGACGCCGGTCCTTCCTTTGCTTCTTCGATTGGCTGCCATCTGTGTGTGCACCGCCATCATCAGTGGTGGCATCCTCGGCGGCACCATCAGTGGTGTTATCCCCGACGCCACTAGGGGTTGTGTAATCAGGATCGGTGTCTTCTGCGGCGTCCTCATAGCGGTGAGGTTGTTCCTCCATCTCCTGGGACAGCTCCCAGAATTGCTTGCCGCCCGAACCACCGGCCTCATTGTTGTGGGCCATGTTTCGCTCTAAATAGGAAAAAAGTTTGGTCAAAAAGTTGGTTATTGTCAAGGAACAAGATCATGGTCTCATCATTTAGGGTTTGTCGACACTGAGGCACCCTAAAAGCCTAAGCTTTCATCATTTAGGGTTTGTCGACGCCGAGGCACCCTAAAAGCCTAAGCGTACATCATTTAGGTTTTTATCGACACCGAGGCATCCGGGGCAGCCAAGTTAAGTTTTCATCATTTAGGGTTTATCGATGCCGAGGCACCCTAGGTTGGGCCTAATCACTTGGCACTAATCACTTGGCTCTATTGCCACCTATGGTTTAATACAGCAAGAATAAAGGGGCAGTTGATCCTACTTAATTAAGTACTAAGATACCCCGGCCCATGCATTAGTAGCAAGTACCTCATATGTCGGATTTTTAGCAAAATCATGCTAAAATTCACGGAAAATTTCAGCATGACCTTTGCTGAAAATAGGACATATGGAGTACCCGAATTTGCCAGAACGAAAGTTAATTGACATTCTGGCAAACTCAAGGGCCTCTCGGGGTACCTGCAAAATCATCACGAAGGGCCTCTCAAGGGCCTCAAGCAGCAGCGGCGTCTCCCAGGACCCCATTTTTTGCTAAATTTCTTTGAGCAACAACCAGAGCAGAAAATTCAGCATATTTCTATACAACAGCACTGTAAAGATATTAACTATGTATAGTTTATTCTTTTTGTACCAGGAACTATTTTAGTTTATTATTTATTGTACCAGGGAGGAATATAACAATCTTTTTTGGTATATATCCTAGTTATACTACTGCAGGAAAGGAGGATCATCATACACATATATATGTGCAAAAAAATCAAAAAAAATTCAAAATCACTTGAAACCTGATCACTGGGACCACACCACATGCCAGAACATACATAGTACATAGAGTTGACAATTCAGTTGCAATCATGTAGTAATGGATTGTTCTACCTAGCAGGTTGTTGGAAATGGATTGTTCTACCTAGCAGGTTGTTGGAAATTCAGTTGCTTTTTTCATTAGGGCTGGCAACCAGACATGATCAAATTTCAATTAAGATTATCTATTGGTTCAAGACTGGCAGCAAGACTTGTTCTACAAAATCGATTATCTATTGAGTAGTTCTTGTGCTCATCCAGTAGCAACATCTTTCATACATGATCAGTAGTCATGTACCAATTTTTTTTAAACTGAATTTGCAAATCACCAAGAGCTCTACTAGTTTCAGACTAGATTTACACTAAATACACTAGAGTATTTGACCAGTAGTCAGTTACATTTACACTAGACTGAAGAAATTGCTACATCACTAGACTGAAGAAATTGTGTTGTCAGTTAGGGACTGAAGAAAATGTGTTGCAGATTTTGATTTGCTTGCTGATCTTCGGTTAACTCCATAGAAGAGTTTTGTACTGATTCAGTTAACTGACAGCAAGTAACAGCATGTTCTAACAGCAACAGTTTCACCTAAATGGTTGAATTCAAAGAACTAAATGGTTGAATTCAAAGAACTACAGTGGCCTTCAGTGATTGAGAGCTTAAAATTTCCAACAATCTGAACAAACAAAGTAAAAAAGGATTAGTATCTCATTTCAGCCGATTTATTCTTCATAAGCATAGGCTTTGTTTGTTGGAAACTAGCCTGTGAAACTGAAATTTAACAGTAAACTGAATTACTGTCATTTAACAGTAAACTAAATTTTAAACTGAGTACTGGAGTAAACTTGCTGGAGTACAAATTTATCAATGGGCCATATATCGATAAGAACGACTGTTTGGCACTAGAGACTGAAGCATCTAGAAGATCAAAGTAATCATGTCAAATTGCAAAAAAATTCATTTGTTTAAGAATGTTTGGCACTTTAACTAGAATCATGCATTGGTGCAAAGTTGCTCCTGTACACTAAAACATCTGAAAGATGGAGATCACAGAGTTGCATCTGAAAGAATCGGGGGCGAGGGGGAAGATGGAATCGGGGGCTCTGTACCTGCGGCGGCTGCGGCTGGAGGACGGTGCCGTCGACGAACTCGAGGGCGGGGCACCGGATGCTCCTCTCGTTGATGGGGAGGGGAGAGGCTGGAGGCAAACCCTAGCCGCCAAGCGCACGAGTGCTGCAGCTAGGTGGAGTAACCTCTGCCGGAGACGACGAAGCAGGTGGCCGACGTCGTGGTTGGTGAGGAGCAGGTGGCCGGCGTCGTGGTTGGTGAGGAGAGCGCGAGGAAGAGCGCCCCGTCTGAGGAGGTGGTTGGTGCCTTGGCGGCCGGCGGCGGCGGAGGCCTGGAGGATGTGGAAGAAGGCGCAGACGGCGAGGAGGAGTCCGGCGAGGGTCGGGGCGGCGGGGGTGGGGGCGCGGGGGCGCGGGGGCGGCGGGGGTGGAGGCCGGTGAGGGTCGGGGCGGCGGCATCGTGGGTCAGGGCAGCGCGTGGGTGGATCTGGTGGCGAGGGAGAGAGGGTCGAAGGGGATCTGGCGAGAGAGAGGGAGGATAGCTAGGGGGAGGGTTCTAATGGCGCACCGTCCAGTCGTGCGCCATAAGTATGACTATTCTAATGGCGCACCACCCCTCGGTGTGCCATTAGAATTTTGTTTTAATCTAGCCCACTAACCATATCTACAACCTAACCCTATCTACAACAGAACCCACCAACTAGCCCGCCTGGTCAGCACGCAACACACACACCCGGAGGTCTTGGGTTCGATTCCCAGGCTCCCCAATATTTTTTTATGCATTTTAAATGCTGTTTTTTATATTTATTTGTGTTTAAATATGTTCAAACTTGTTTAAATCATAACAGTAATTTCTTTTATAAAAACAGTAATAATTTTTTTAAAAATATGTTCAAATTTCTTACTTGAAAATATCGGCGGCGGCGGCGGTGGAGCGGGGGAGGGTGCGGGGATCGAGATCGAGATGGAGGGGGAATCGAGATCGAGATGGAGGGTGATCGAGATCAAGTGTCCTCATGAATTCAAAAAGTGCCCATGAAATTTAAAAATATTCATGATATCAAAAAGTGCCCATGAAATACAATCGAGAAATGAAGACTACGATTTAAATATAATCGATCTTAGCTAGCTATCTGTTCACAATCTTCTTGCCCTTCTTTTTCGCAAATGGAGTTCTTCTGTGGAACGGACGACCTTTAGGTAGGGTGGTCCTGCTTCTTCTTGTGGTGTGTGCTGCTACTTCATCGTCGTCGTCATGTTCGATCTTCGGGTCGCCGTACTTGTCGAAGTCTTGCTCATTGGCTACTCCATCCATTCCGATGATCTTCCTTTTGCCTATCCTCACGACAACACGACTGGGCTTTGGCAGGTCGGTAATGAAGAAGCATTGGTCCACTTGGGAAGCCAGTACCCATGGCTCATTTTTCGCGGTGACGTTTGCGCCCGCGGTCTTGGATTTGGCTTCGGGTATAACAATGGTGGTGAAATATCAGTCTTCTTTTAGGACGCTCTTGGCCCATCTGACACGGAACATCGGCACCTTCTCTCCAGCGTAGCTCAGCCCCCAGATCTCCTCGATCCTTCCGTAGTATCTGTCCTTGTCCTTACCGGTGTAGGATTCCATCATTACCCCGAAGTTCTGATAACCATCGCTCTTCATGTCCTTGTCCTCGGTGTAGAATGTGTAGCCGTTGATATCGTACGCCTCATAGGTCATCAGGTTGTGCTCGGCGCCCTGTGACAAGGCGAATATGAGTTGTTCTTCCGCGGAAGAATCTTCATGTAAAGGGTACGACAAAATCTTCTGCTTGAACCAACGCGTGAAACATGAGTTGTGCTCTTTGAGTATATCTCCGTCCGTCCTCTGTTGGCCTCGGTCATTGTACGTCTTCTCAATAAAGGTTTTGTGCTCTACCACCCAAGGATCGACCACGTCTATGTGTTGTAGCGCGACTAGGTTTGCTCTTTCAAAGTCGATGAGTCGACCCTCAAAGTCGACATGCATTTCGCGGCGACCCTCACGGTGACCCCATCCAGCGAGCCTGCCGAGGTGCATGTTGACGGGCAGACCAACGGGGTTCTCTATGCCTAGATAATTCATGCAGTAGGAGATGCACTCTTCGGTCAGAAAGCCCCTGGCTATACTTCCCTCTGGACGTGACATGTTCTGAACGTATCCTTTGATGACACCATTCATCCTTTCGAACGGCATCATGCTGTGCAGGAACGTCGACCCGAGTTGGATGATATCCTCCATGATATGGACCAGCAGATGCACCATAACGTCGAAGAATACGGGCGGGAAGTACATCTCAAGCTCGCATAGTATCACCACGATCTCTTCCTGTAGCCTTCTGAGTTGCCTCACGCCAATCGACTTCCGAGAGATGACGTCAAAAAAGTTGCATAGGCCAAATAGCGTTTCACGGACGTGCGCGCCCATGATCCCACGGATTGCAACTGGAAGTATCTGCATCATCAGCACGTGACAGTCGTGAGACTTCATCCCGCTGAACTTCTGCTTCGTTGGGTCTAGGTATCTGCTTATCTTCCCCGCGTAACCGTAAGGAAGTTTTACTCCTAGGAGGCAGGTGAAAAACTGCTCGATCTCCTCCTGACTTAGAGTGAAGCACGCGGGAGGGTAGTCATTTCCGGTCTTCTTGGCCTTTTTGCCTTTGCGACGACTTTCTGTGTCCTGCTTCGCCTCATCATCATCATCATCATTAGCGTGGAGCTCCTGCCTGATGCCCATTGATTTCAAGTCTGCCCTTGCTTTCGGCCCATCTTTGGTCCTCTCTGGCATGTTGAGCAGGGTACCAAGCAGACTCTCGCACACGTTCTTCGTGATATGCATGACATCAAGGTTGTGAGGCACACGGTGGATCTTCCAGTACAGCAAGTCCCAGAAAACAGACCTCATTTTCCATACCTTCAGCAGCGGCTCTGGCGCCTTTCGCTTCTTTCCCGGCTCTGGTGCCTTTTTCTTCTTTCCCGGCAGTGGGCAGTCTTTCCAATTTTTCAACAGCTCGTCTATTTCCTCGCCGCTCCTTGTACACGGGCGTTTTCGGGGTTCGGTTTCACCATCGAACAGATCCTTGCGTTTCCTCCACGGGTCATCATCGCGAAGCCACCTTCGATTTCCCATGAACACGGTTTTCAAAGACCCGGGATCTCTATCTAGCTAGCGATACGTTGTGTCATCCATGCACCTTACGCATCCAGAAAATCCATGGACTACCTGCCCCGCGAGATATCCGTAACCGAGATAGTCGTGCACCATCGTGAGCAGTGCGGCTCTCATAGGGAAATATTCTTTCTCTGTAGTGTCCCATGTATTGGCTGGCGTTTTCCATAGCGTGTCTAGCTCCTCCTTCAGCAGCCCCAGATACAGATTGATGTCGTTCCCTGGTTGTTTCGGCCCTTCAATTAGCATACTCATGTGAATGTACTTCCTCTTCATGCACAACCAGGGGGGAAGGTTGTACATCCACACAAATACAGGCCAGGTGCTATGTGTGCTTCTCTGGCTGCCAAATGGATTGACTCCATCGGTGCTCGCGCCCAGCACGATGTTCCTTGGATCCTTCCCAAATTCTGGGTATTCGAAGTTCAACGCTTGCCACTGGCTCACATCCTTAGGGTGACTCAGCATCTTGTCTTTTTTATTTATATCCGGATCATTTCCATCATCTTCCCGCTTCTTCTCCTTCCTATCCGCGTGCCAACGCAGGAGCTTTGCTACCTTAGGGTCCGCGAAATACCGCTGCAAACGAGGAGTGATCGGAAAGTACCACACCGATTTTCGAGGAGCTTTCTTCCTCTTCTTGTATCGAGTGACGCCGCACACCGGACATATGGTAGACTCCGCGTGCTCGTCCCGATAAATGATGCAATTGTTCATGCACACATGGTATTTCACGTGCGGTAAATCCAGAGGACACACGATTTTCTTCGCCTCCTCGAAACTGGTCGGGCACTTGTTCCCCTTGGGAAGACGTTCGTGCCAGAATGACACGTTCTCGTCGAAGCATGCGTCGGTCATTTTGTGTTTTACCTTCATCTCCAGAGCGATGAGCGTTACTTTCAGGCGGGTATCCTCGGGCCTGCATCCTTCATACAATGGAGTAACTGCGTCTATCTCCAGTTGATCCAGCTTGGCTTTCTCTCGGGCGGCAGCTCTTGCGTTATCCGTCTGCTTGCGAAGCAGCTCTTGAATATGAGGGTCCTGCACCCAGCCTCCATCGTCGTCTGCTCCGGCATCTTCATCTTCATGATCATGCCATTCGTCTTGATCTTCCTCATCATCATGTACGACATCTTCTACATGATGATTGTGTACATCATCACCGTCGTGATCATGTCCTGGAGATTCTTCGTCTTCTCGCCCGCCCTCGCCGCGGTGGTTGTCTTGTTGCCCTTCCTCATTTCTTGCCCGGCCCCCATGGATGACTTCATAGTCATCTTCATCACCTTGCCACTGATAGCCATCCATGAAACCACGCAAGAGCAGGTGGTCCCGCACCTGCCCGAAATCTGGGTCCGCAATAAGGCTCTTCAGCTTGCATCTTCGACACGGACATCTTATCTCCGTCTCGTTCTTTTGAAGCATCTCGGCCTTCGCGGAGCTCAAAAACCTATTCACGATGCCTTCGGTCATCGTGCGGACCATGGTCGCCTGCGGGGTAGAGCAAAACGATATTTTAGAACCAAGAAAAATTTGTCATGACCTTCCCTAAAAATAGGACCAAAAAGAATGCATAGTGCCAAAATTCTCGCCGAAACGGAAATGAATCAACATTCTGGCAAAATATTGGCAACTATTGCATTTCAAATACCGGTACCTGCAAACACAAACATATATGCAACACCACAAACAAAAGCAACACCACAAACATACATAGATCTAGCTAGGCCACAAAAAGTGCATGTGCATGTTGTTGGAGCGAGCTAGGGAGAAAAAAAGTAGATCTACATCATGAAGATAGCTTTCCCCTTACTTACCTATCAAAAAAAGGTAATTTCACCACTTAATTTTGATGAATCTATGGTGGAAATGAGGTGAGGAGGAGGAGGGCAGCCGAGACAAGCTTGGAGGAGGAGGTGGAGAGAATGAAGTGGGGAAAGTGAGTGGGTAGGTGGGCTGTCCAAAATATCTTGTTGGTCCCAGGTTACTAATGGCGCACCACCACAAAATGCGCCATTAGTACTTATTGCAGAAAAGTAAAAAAACATATGTATACTAATGGCGCACTGTGGAAAAGTGCACCATTAGTAGTTTAAACTAGTAATGGCGCATTTTGGCATAGTGCGCCATTAGTAGGTTTGCAAAAAAGTAAAAAAAAAATATACTAATGGCGCACTGTCTTGGTCGTGTGCCATTACTAGTTCTAACTAGTAATGGCACACTTTGTCATCCTGCGCCATTAGTTTGTATGGAAAAATGGGGAAAAAATCAATAGTAGTGGCGCACCGTGAGCACGGTGCGCCATTAATGTCTTCCACACTAATGGCGCACGAGCAACCGGTGCGCCATTAGTATATAGTAGTGGCGCACTATTTACCTGGTGCGCCATTAGAATCAGTCCTATCTATAGCCCTTTTCCTAGTAGTGGTGGGGCGATCGAGTCCGTATTCCTCGGTTGCCAGGACCTTAGTCCATCTTTCTGTGAGCAAATCTTGGTCGGCTTTGAGTTGATGTTGCTTCTTTTGCAGGCTTTTTGATGTGGCCATAAGTCGTCGCTTAAAGCGAATCTGTTCCGCGGGATCCCTAGGCACGCTGAATTCAACGTCACCGAGGCTCACCTCGTCTTCAGAGGGAGGCATGTAGTTGTCCCTCTCCAAGTATCCATCCGTCGCATGTCCGGCCTGCTCGAAGGCAGGCTGATTGTATTCATCTTCGGCACCTTTTGGATTGTTTTTGACTGCTGTGCCGATATTGTTCTGGCGGGGCTTGGGGTGGCGCTGATGTCGTTCATACTTTGCCTTCTTCCTTGAGGGGTTATCCTCCATTGCCTCATATATATATCATATGAGGAGGTGGCTGTCCACCGCCCATGGGCGGTGGTTCCTGTTCTTCTCCTGCATCGTCCTCCACACCGTCGATTTCTTCAGAGTCAAAGTCGAGCACGTCAGTTAAATCATCGACCGTGGCAATGAAGTGGGTGGTGGGTGGGCAATGAATTCCTTCGTCGCCTGCTTCCCACTCGACCCGGACATAGTTCGGCCAAGAGTCTCCTAACAAAGAGAGAGACTTTAGTGAGTTCAACATGTCACCAAAGGGCGAGTACTGGAAGATATCCGCGGCGGTGAACTCCATTACCGGAGCCTAACCAGGTTCGGCGGGCTCGGGAGTGCGCGGACTGGAACCTACAGCCGGATACGAGTCCGGGGGTCCGGTGTCACAGGCTTCCCTTGGGGTGAATTCTGTGTTTGGCTCTACTGCCAATGGGTGTGCAGCCTCCGGGGCGGGGTCCATCCACCCGTCCTCGGACGATGCAACCTGCTTAGGTCTGGGGCTCCTGCAGGGGCGATATCCCGAGCATTGTCCGACAGCAGGTCTAAGCCGTGCTCATCGTGACTGTCCGGTGCTCCGGGTATAGGCCCGAATCCGTTGAAGATCAAGTCTCCACGGATATCTGCCGTGTAGTTTAGGTTTCCAAACCTGACTCGATGGCCAGGGGCATAGCTGTCAATCTGCCCCAGATGGCCAAGCGAATTGGCCCGCAGCGCGAAGCCACCGAAAACGAAGATCTGCCCAGGGAGAAAAGTCTCACCCTGGACCATGTTGTTGTTGATTGAAGGAGCCATTGAGCCTTACTGCAACGACACAGAGGAACTCTCAATGAAAGCACCAATGTCGGTGTCAAAACCAGCGGATCTCGGGTAGGGGGTCCCGATCTGTGCGTCTAAGGCTGATGGTAATAGGAGGCAAGGGACACGATGTTTTACCCAGGTTCGGGCCCTCTCGATGGAGGTAAAACCCTATTTCCTGCTTGATTGATATTGATGATATGAGTGTTACAAGAGTTGATCTACCACGAGATCGTAGAGGCTAAACCCTAGGAGCTAGCCTATGATGATTATGATTCTGTCTCTAAGGACTAAACTCTCCGATTTATATAGACACTGGAGACGGCTAGGGTTTACATGGAGTCGGTTACAAAGAAGTAAATATAATATCCGGATCGCCAAGCTTGTCTTCCACGCAAAGGAGAGTCCCATCCGGACACCGGACGAAGTCTTGAGTCTTGTATCTTCACGGTCCAACAGTCCGGCCAAAGTATATAGTCCGGCTGTCCGGATACCCCCTAATCCCGGACTCCCTCAGCCGTGTCAAGTTGGGCGGTGTGGCAGATCCATCTGTGTGCCATTATTAGAGATAATAATGGCATCAAGGAAGCAGAAGGCCAATGTATGGTATACAATAAAAGAATGAATAAACAAAGAATCAGATGGAATTATGGAGCAAATTATATTTAAGGAAGAAACATATGTAATATAATATGGAAGCATTGCATGTTTCAATGGGAATTACAATGGTATTAGCAATTTGGGGAGGGGGGGGGGGGGTCAGCGAGTGTGAAAGCAATGATTGTTAACTGTAGAAGCCCATAAAATGTGTTTGGAAAGCCCGATTGGAATGAAGCATGAAAATACTCTAGGAAATCATGAGTCATCTTAGTTGCTATGATGACACATTAAGAATGTAAAAACTAAAGATTGCAGCCAACATTAGGGGGTGTGAAACATAAGAAATAGCTTGTTATGACAACAATTGAAATTTCTTACGAGTGTGTGAAAAAAACACATAGGCAATGTTTACATAATATATGGTACGTTGGGATCAAATGAATGTGAGCTATATATAAGAAGAAAGCATAAATCATGATTGGTGCTCACATTTATAATTGCTTCCTTTAGTAGATGGTTTGTCTCATCTATTACTTTCTTAAAAGGGATCAACGGTTGAATTTGTTTTCCATGCATGCAAATGGAAAATGCAAGTCGATCTACGGAGGAAATGCACACGTTGGAAATGGGTGGAATCTGCCTATGTTGAGCTGGTTGGCGCTGATAAAGAATGAGTTGGTCGAGACATGAACAGATGAACTTTATTTTCTCCTATCAACATGTAAGACATAGTATGTAAATTTGTCCATATTATATGTCCATATATATATAAGTATTATATACAAGTTGAAATGATATTTAATTTGTGCATTCTAGATTGAAATGTATCCACTTATTCTTTTTATAATTGTAATATGACTAATGATTCAACTTTACATGATGTATTGATTAGTGATAACTTTTATTTCAAAACATTTTAAATTAATAGAATTATCTTTATAAACTTACTTGAACTCCATACATTTATCTACCAGTCTACAATATTGTCCAAAAATGTTGTATTTCTATGTAGGGAAATTATAACGGTTAAATTTTAGAGGATATAAATTAACCATAACAATAGATACGTGACATCACTATTTGATGTGTACAACGGTCTCTTCCAACTATATCTTCGAGGGATGTTTGCAACATGTAGAAAAGAGATCTTAACAAAACACTTTGCTAAAATTCCTTGTCAAGTTGAAGGCCCATGTACTTTTCGTTCATTCCGTGACTATTTTCTGAAGGAAATATGCCCTAGAGGCAATAATAAAGTTATTATTTTATATTTCCTTTTTCATGATAAAGTTTTATTATTCATGCTAGAATTGTATATCGGAACCTTAAATACATGTGTGAATACATAAACAAGTACCGTGTCCCTAGTATGCCTCTAATAGACTAGCTCGTTGATCAAAGATGGTTAAGGTTTCCTAACCATAGACATGGGTTGTCATTTGATAACGGGATCACATCATTAGGAGAATGATGTGATGGACACGACCCATCCGTTATCTTAGCATATTGATTGTTCAGTTTATTGCTATTTCTTTCCTAATGTCAAATACATATTCCTTTGACTATGAAATTATGCAACTCCCGGATACTAGAGGAATACCTTGTGTGCTATCAAACATCACAACATAACTGGGTGATCATAAAGATGTTCTATAGGTATCTCCAAAGGTGTTTGTTGAGTTGGCATAGATTGAGATTAGGATTTGTCACTCCGAGTATCGGAGAGGTATCTCTGGGTCCTCTTGGTAATGCACATCATAAGAAGCCTTGGAAGCAAAGTGGTTAAGGAGCTATTTGCAAGATGATGTATTATGGAACGAGTAAAGAAACTTGCTGGTAACGAGATTGAACTAGGTATGAAGATACCCACGATCGAATCTCGGGCAAGTAACATACCGATGGACAAAGGGAATTACGTATGTTGTCATAAGGTTCGACTGATAAAGATCTTCATAGAATATGTAGGAACCAATATGGGCATCTAGGTTCCGCTATTGGTTGTTCTCCAGAGAGGTGCCTCGGTCATGTCTACATAGATCTTGAACCCGTAAGATCTTAACATAGTATTATATGAGTTATATGATTTGGTGATCGAATGTTGTTCGGAGACCTGGATAAGATCACGGACATGATGAGGAGCTCCGAAATGATCCGGAGGTAAAAATTGTTATATAGGACAATGATATTTGGACACCGGAAGAGTTTCGGAATGTACCGGGTAGAAATCGGGTCACGAGAAGGTTTTCCGGACACCCCGGGAGGTTAATGGGCCATATGGGCCAAGGGGGGGGACACACCAGCCGACAAAGGACTAGCGCGCCCTTCTATGGCTGCAGCACTTGGGGAGAGAAGGAAAGGGGGGAGTCAGCCTCCCCCTTCCTTCCCTCTTCTCCCCTTTCCTTTCCCCTCCGGCAAATATGGTACAACAATTGCTTAGCCGTATGCGGCGCCCCCCTCCACAGTTTAGTCCCTCGGTCATATTTTCGTAGTGCTTAGGCGAAGCCCTGCGGAGATAGCTTCGAAGCCGTGCGGAGATAGTTCGCCATCACCGTCACCACGCCGTCGTGCTGCCAGAACTCATCCACTACTTCGCCATTTTGCTGGATCAAGAAGGTGAGGACGTCATTGAGCTGAACATGTGCTAAACACGGAGGTGTTGTACGTTCGGTACTCGATCGGTTGGAACACGAAGAAGTTCGACTACATCAACTGCATTAACAAACACTTCCGCTTATAGTCTACGAGGGTACGTAGACACACTCTCCCCTCCCGTTGCTATGCATCTCCATGGATAGAACTTGCGTGTGCGTAGATTTATTTTCCATGCAACATTTCCCAACAGTGGCATCTGAGCCAGGTCTATGCGTAGATGATATGCACGAGTAGAACACAAAGAGTTGTGGGCGGTGATAGTCATACTGCTCACCACCAACATCTTATTTTAATTCGGCGATATTGTGGGATGAAGCGGCTCGGAGCAACCTTACATGTCCACATACATGAGACCAGTTCCACTGACTGACATGCAACTAGTATTGCATAAAGGTGGCTGGCGGGTGTCTGTTTCGAATTTGACTACGGCCAGTACTTGAAGAAGGTTAAAACAACAAGCTTGATAATCACCGTTGTGGTTTTTTTGTAGTTAAGAACGGTTCTTGCTAGAAGCCCGTAGCATCCACGTAAAACTTGTAACAACAAAGTAGAGGACGTCTAACTTGTTTTTGCAGGGCATGTTGTGATGTGAGATGGTTAAGATATGATATGATATGATATATGTTGATGTATGAGATGATGATGTTTTGTAATATCGATAACCGACAGGAGCCTTAGGGTTGTCTCTTAATTATTGTATGAAATGAAAGCGCCATGTAATTGCTTTACTTTATCGCTATGCGTTAGCAATAGTTGTAGAAGCAATAGTTGGCGATACGACCCCAACGCAACGATGGAGATCAAGGTGCCGAGACAATGACGATGGAGATCATGACGATGCTTTTGAGATGGAGATCAAAAGCACAACATGACGATGGCCATATCATGTCACATATTTTAATTGCATGTGATGTTTATCGTTTATGCATCTTATTTTTCTTAAAACGGTGGTAGTATTATAAGATGATCCCTTCACTAAATTTCATGATAAACGTGTTCTCCCCGAGTATGCACAGTTGCCAAAGTTCGTCGTTTCACATACAATGGGTGTAAGACATTTTTGCACATGTAGAATACTTGGGTTAAACTTGACGATCCTAACATGTACAGACATGGTCTCAGAACACTGGAGAGCGAAAGGTCCAATGTGAGTCATATAGTAGGTACGATCAAGATAGAGATGTTCACCATTGATGACTACCCCATCTCGTGTGATGATCGGACATGGGTTAGTTGATTTGGATCAGGTATCACTTAGATAACTTGAGGGATATTTATTGAAGTAGGAGTTCGTTAGTAATTTGATTAATTGAACTTAAATTTATCATGAACTTAGTCTTAATAGTTTTGCATATCTATGTTGTAGATCAATGGCCGGAGCTACCGTTCCCCTGAATTTTAATGCGTTCCTAGAGAAAGCTAAGTTGAAAGATGATGGTAGCAACTACACGGACTAGGTCCGTAACTTGAGGATTATCCTCATTGTTGAACAGAAGAATTATGTCCTTGATGCACCGCTAGGTGATAGACCAGCTATAGGAGCTACTACAGATGTTATGAACGTCTCGCATGCTCAATCTGATGACTAATCAATTGTTCAGTGTGCCATGCTTTACGGCTTAGAACCGGCACTTCAATGACATTTTGAACGTCATGGAGCATATGAGATGTTCCAAGAGTTGAAGTTAATTTTGCAAGCAAATGCCCGGGTTGAGAGATACGAAATCTCCAACAAGTTCTATAGCTGGAAGATGGAGGAGAACCGTTTTGTCAGTGAACACATACTCAAAGTGTCTGGGTATCATAACCACTTGACTCAGCTGGGAGTTGATCTTCCAGTTCATACTGTTATTGACAGAGTTCTTGATGTTGGGGAACATTGCAGAAAATTAAAAAATTTCCTACGGTTTCACCAAGATCCATCTATGAGTTCATCTAAGCAATGAGACAAGGGAGTGAGTTTGCATCTACATACCACTTGTAGATCGAGTGCGGAAGCGTTCAAGGGGATGGTGATGATGGAGTCGTACTCGCCGTGATTCGGATCACCGATGACCAAGTGCTGAACGGACAGCACCTCCGCGTTCAACACACGTACGGGACGGACGACGTCTCCTCCGTCTTGATCCAGCAAGGAGGAAGGAGAGGTTGAGGAAGGCAGCTCCAACGGCAGCACGACGGCGTGGTGTAGTTGGTGCTGCAGTACTCCGACAGGGCTTCGCCAAGCGTGTACGGAGGAGGAGAGGTGTTGGGGAGGGGAGGGGCTGCGCCTTGACTTGTCCAGCAGCCCTCCAATCACCCCTCTATTTATAGGGGAAGGGGCAAGGGGGGCCGACCCCTCTAGATGGGATCTAGAGGGGTGGCGGCGGCCAGGGAGGGGAGGCTTGCCCCCCAAGCAAGGGGGCGCCCCCCTTAGGGTTTCCCCCCCAACCCTAGGCGCATGGGCCCAAGGTGGGGGCGCGCACAGCCCTCCAGGGGCTGGCTCCCTGCCCCTTTCGGCCCATGTGGCCCTCCGGGAGGGGTGGCCCCTCCTGGTGGACCCCCGGAACCCCTCCGATGGCCCTGATACAATACTGATATGACCCCGAATTATTCCGGTGTCCGTATGACAACTTCCCATATATAAAACTTCACCTCCGGACCATTCCGGAACTCCTCGTGACGTCCGAGATCTCATCCAGGACTCCGAACAACTTTCGGTAATCACATACAAGTCTTCCTAATAACCCTAGCGTCACCGAACCTTAAGTGTGTAGACCCTACGGGTTCGGGAGACATGCAGACATGACCGAGACTCTCCGGTCAATAACCAACAGCGGGATCTAGATACCCAGGTTGGCTCCCACATGCTCCTCGATGATGTCATCGGATGAACCACGATGTCGAGGATTCGATCAAATCCCGTATACAATTCCCTTTGTCAATCGGTACGTTACTTGCCCGAGACCCGATCGTTGGTATCCCAATACCTTGTTCAGTCTCGTTACCGGCAAGTCACTTTACTCGTACCGTAATGCATGATCCCGTGGCTAACCCCTTAGTCACTTTGAGCTCACTATGATGATGCATTACTGAGTGGGCCCAGAGATACCTCTCCGTCATACGGAGTGACAAATCCCAGTCTCGATCCGTGTCAACCCAACAGACACTTTCGGAGATACCTGTAGTGCACCTTTATAATCACCCAGTTACGTTGTGACGTTTGGTACACCCAAAGCACTCTTACGGTATCCGGGAGTTACACGATCTCATGGTCTAACGAAGAGATACTTGACATTGAAAAAGCTCTAGCAAACGAACTACACGATCTCATGCTATGCTTAGGATTGGGTCTTGTCCATCACATCATTCTCCTAATGATGTGATCCCGTTATCAACGACATCCAATGTCCATAGCCAGGAAACCATGACTATCTGTTGATCACAACGAACTAGTCAACTAGAGGCTCACTAGGGACATATTGTGGTCTATGTATTCACACGTGTATCATGATTTCCGGATAATACAGTTATAGCATGAATAAAATACTATTATCATGAACAAAGAAATATAATAATAACACTTTTATTATTCCCTCTAGGGCATATTTCCAACAGTCTCCTACTTGCACTAGAGTCAATAATCTAGTTACATTGTGATGAATCGAACACCCATAGAGTCCTAGTGTTGATCATGTTTTGCTCGCGAGAGAGGTTTAGTCAACGGATCTGCGACATTCAGATCCGTATGTACTTTGCAAATTTCTATGTCTCCATCTTGAACATTTTCACGGATGGAGTTGAAATGACGCTTGATGTGCCTAGTCTTCTTGTGAAATCTGGGCTCCTTCGCAAGGGCAATAGCTCCAGTATTGTCACAGAAAAGTTTGTTCGGCCCCGATGCATTGGGTATGACTCCTAGGTCGGTGATGAACTCCTTCACCCAAATAGCTTCATGCGCTGCCTCCGAGGCTGCCATGTACTCCGCTTCACATGTAGATCCCGCCACGACGCTCTGCTTGCAGCTGCACCAGCTTACTGCTCCACCATTCAACATATACATGTATCCGGTTTGTGACTTAGAGTCATCCAGATCTGTGTCGAAGATAGCGTCAACGTAACCCTTTACGACGAGCTCTTCGTCACCTCCATAAATGAGAAACATGTCCTTTGTCCTTTTCAGGTACTTCAGGATATTCTTGACCGCCGTCCAGTGTTCCTTGCCGGGATTACTTTGGTACCTACCTACCAAACTTATGGCAAGGTTTACATCAGGTCTGGTACACAGCATGGCATACATAATAGATCCTATGGCTGAAGCATAGGGGATGACACTCATCTCTTCTTTATCTTTTGTCGTGGTCGGGCATTGAGCCGAGCTCAATCTCACACCTTGCAATACAGGCAAGAACCCCTTCTTGGACTGATCCATTTTGAACTTCTTCAAAATCTTATCAAGGTATGTGCTTTGTGAAAGACCTATGAGGCGTCTCGATCTATCTCTATAAATCTTGATGCATAATATATAAGCAGCTTCTCCAAGGTCCTTCATTGAAAAACACTTATTCAAGTAGGCCTTAATGCTGTCCAAAAGTTCTATATCATTTCCCATCAAGAGTATGTCATCTACATATAATATGAGAAATGCTACAGAGCTCCCACTCACTTTCTTGTAAACGCAGGCTTCTCCATAAGTCTGCATAAACCCAAACGCTTTGATCATCTCATCAAAGCGAATATTCCAACTCCGAGATGCTTGCAAAAGCCCATAAATGGATCGCTGGAGCTTGCATACTTTGTTAGCGTTCTTAGGATCGACAAAACCTTCCGGCTGCATCATATACAGTTCTTCCTTAAGATGCCCGTTAAGGAATGCCGTTTTGACGTCCATCTGCCATATCTCATAATCATAGTATGCGGCAATTGCTAACATGATTCGGACGGACTTTAGCTTCGCTACGGGAGAGAATGTCTCGTCGTAGTCAATCCCTTGAACTTGTTGATAACCCTTAGCGACAAGTCGAGCTTTATAGACGGTAATATTACCATCCGCGTCCGTCTTCTTCTTAAAGATCCATTTGTTTTCTAT